>CM061181.1:20414185-21614185 GCA_030763345.1 Mythimna separata
ATGTACCCTGCCCCCTGCCACTTAAGTTTAGCGTATTTTCGGGCTGTGTTCTACTATAAAACACTCCCGTATTTCTTCAGTTACCATTTGCGTTGCCAGGGCCTCGGTAATTCGACCAATCCACAGCCAAGTGTGCACCTCACTTTACAAACAGATGCCTACCATCTGCCTGCATCCTAATACGTAGCCACATTAGTAGAACAATGCAACTGTAACCGCCATTATGCTAATAGACAAGAGTTATTGTTATGCTATTGCCATTGCCTTATACACACGTAATTAGGCAGCCTCGCCATAAGTCATATTCACTACTTTTTTTCTTAGTTTAATTTCTTATTGGATGTGGAAGGTACGATTAAAGGAGTGTAAGGGTTATTGTCAATTCCTTTTTGATATCTGCTTTTATGAAGGGTTACGTGTTTTGAATAATAGCTTTATAGTCATTTGATGGCTGCCATATTTGTTTAAGTTATTAAATTGGCTATTAAATTGGCAGTTTATTTATTATGATGGCGGGTAAATAGATAGATCGTCAAGCTTTGTTTTTTTAAGGTAATAAATCATCACGTAAGTCGTCCCGCTCTTTTAGCCAAGTTTCATCAAAATCTTTGATTGAAAAAGTAACAAACACACAAACTTTCACCTTTATAATTGTAGCGTGACTGAAGCAACACAAAATAGAAATTTTAACTCACAGTTGAGTTTTCTTACACCAAACCTTCAGGGAAAGAGAAGAATTTGAGTAGAGAGAGATCCAGTGTAGATTTGATTGAATTAAAGTCAAACTTACTATAGGAATGATGCCAGTTATTTTGTGTAGTAATGTCATTTTAGTCTCAGAGTTTAAAAAACAGACGATAGATACAACTAATTTTAACTCCTTATACACACGTAATTAGGCAGCCTCGCCATAAGTCATATTCACTACTTTTTTTCTTATTTAATTTCTTATTGGATGTGGAAGGTACGATTAAAGGAGTGTAAGGGTTATTGTGAATTCGCTTATGATGACTGTTGTAATGAGTGTTACGTGAGTGTTTTGAATAATAGCATTTATAGTCGGTTTATTGCTGCCTTATTTGTTTAAGTTAAATGTATTGGCTATTAAATTGGCAGTTTATTTATTATGATGGCGGGAAGCTAATAGATTAATAAGTCTTCCCGTTCTTTTAGCCAAGTTTTATCAAAATCAAAGAAAAAGTAAGAGACACACAAACTTTCACCTTTATAATATTAGTGTAACTGGAGCAACACAAAATAGATTGATTATACATTGGATGCATGCCCAATGGAAAGATTGACTCAGTTGAGTTTTTTCTTACACCAAACCTTGAGGAATAGCGTAGAATTTGAGTAGAGAGAGATCCAGCGTAGATACAACTAGTTTTAAGTCCTCATCATCATCATTTCAGGTGAAAGACGTCCACTGCTGGACATAGGCCTCCCCCAAGCGTAGCTACATCGACAGGTCCTGTGCTTCTCGCATCCATCGGATTCCCGCAACCCTCGCCAGGTTATCGCTCCACCTTGTGGGAGGCCTTCCAACGCTAGGTCTTCCGGTACGTGCCCGCCACTTCAGAACCTTCCATCCCCATCGACCATGCGTTGCTATGCTTTTGGAACGTCCAATATTTAGCTTTTTTGGCTGAACAACATTGACAATTTCGTTAGTGTTTTATAGTAGGATCTGTATATTATGGCTCAAAATAAAAAATATAAGAAAATAGGGATAAATAAGCTCGGGCATTTTTATCCTTCTAGCTTGGGGTTGGTTTCCAGTCTAACCGGATGCGGCTGAATGCGCTCACTGGGCACACAATACTCCTAGAATAGACTGATGGTGAGACTTCAGGCCTCTTGCTACCTATATCGACTGTCAAAGATCTACGAATGACAAGTGGGACCAACATCTTTACGTGTTTTCCGAGGCACGGGGTGTCAGTTATTTTCCAGATAAACTTATAAAAGTACACACTGCCCCCGGTTTCGAACCCGAAAGCTCATGCATGAGAGGCCAATGCCTTAATCATAGGGCCATCCTCACCTTGACAAAAATATTTATGACGTCACCAAAAAAAAACAAAACCCCAATCTCTCCACATATCAATATCAAAGAGCCGCAATAAGATCACAAAAACCCGTATATTTTGATTTCAATCGGCCTGGCACGATTTATGGCACACCTCGCGAGCGATCCTGCCCGCCCCCTGCGCTGCAGCATGAAGATATATCATTGGTAACTATACACCGTGAGATGATAGGGTACTGATCGAGTCAGTCTGATGCTCGGCTGCGAGGTGGATATGATATGAGGAGGAAGAGGTGCGGTGGTTTTGAGGGTATAAGAATCTATGACATGATGTCAAAAATGCTCATTGCTGGATGTAGGATTCCTCCAGGCGTGCCCACAACGATCAGTGCTGCGCATGTGAAATTTATTATTATTATATTGTATTTACTATTGGTTTTTCAATACGTTAGTTTTACTCGTAAAGTGTTTCGTATTTTCATCCTCTAACTTGTGTACTCTTGACAAAGTGGATGTAGCGTGTGTGCTTGTGTGGTGTGCTCAGTCTAGTCTTGCGCCACCGCCTCATTCGCGATGCGATGTACCTTAGTTTGTGTTTGGTGGGTTGGGAGTGGTCGTTTATGCTGCTGTGTGTCATAGATTTTATAAGGTCCGTCCACCAGAAGTGTCAAACTTTTATTGACTAAAACTCTACCTGTATCCCTTGCCCTTTACTACCCATTACGTCCTAGGACCGCGGTAACTTTTAGGCTCTTAATTAACAGAAGTACGGACGCGTAGCTTCATAATATTTCGCGACTTAAACTTAGAAAACTATGAAACTGTCGATGAAGCGGCAACAACAAGACATGACGATACTACTGAGTATAATGACGTCCGTGGACAATAGACCTGTCTTTTACACCCATACCAGATTGTAGAAATCCATATGCCCCGTACCTTTAATTACTCCATAATACAAAAGGTCCTTACCCAAAAATCCCGTCTATCCCATGGCCACCCGACGACAATTAACAGTTTAAATGCTAGTGTGTGTAATTATTGGCGTTAGGTGTCAGGTGCCCGCGGCGGTCGCCTGTTGTAATTATGTTGTTTATATCTTCATTCCTGATCGTATCGGGAGGAAGGTGGTCGGTTAGATGGGTGTCTGGATCTTGAAGTATGGTTCTAGGAAGGTATTTTTTCTTCTAGTGGGGAATCATCAGAATGACTTCTCCCGCTCTTGGGCGGAGCGGGAGAAGTGTCAGACTTTTGCTGACTATACTCCACCCCGTTCCTTCGTTGCCTTCGATCTGGGGACTCTGAGCTTCTCTTTAGGAAGTCCTATCCATGACCCCAAGGGTTTTAGGAGGGTAAGGATTCGAAAGAGTAACTGTGGTTCTAGAACGCAAAGAGTAATTGAAGGAACAAAAGTGAGTTTTAGTCAATAAGTATTTTTTTATTGTTGGTAGGTTCGAGCTTGACTGCTATCTCACCTGATAGAAAGCGACGATGCGGTTGACGAGTGAGCTAACCAAGAAGTAACCTATTTACTCTTGACTTAAATGTTTCGAGGTTGTTGCCATCAGAAAACACCGACTCTAGCAAGGAATTTTACTCCTTAGCTGTACACGCAATGAATGTGTTCCCAAAACGTTTTGTGCGTATAGGTGGAATGTACACCATTTTGGTCCGTATTTTTAGGTGAAAATTCATATAATGACTTCATCCGCTGCGAGGCAGAGCAGTAGGGCCGTGTCAGAGGTGCGTTCACCAATAATAATCGTGTATGATTAAACATCCAGGCTCGAAACTTATGTTTGGGGTATTTAAAAAAGAATCCGTATGAGAATGTAACCCGCACCACGCAGCGCAGCAGCCAATCGCTCTACCACTATACCAACCAGTGTCATGGTTGGTTTGTAGTACAGATAGTTGTTCCAGATTTGGGTGTCTTAAATTGTGTATGAGAGTTAACATATTTGTAAACGCACTCTGGGATGGAAAATGATCAAGTAACGCCTTATGCTCTGGGTCACAGAAATCTAAATAATAAGTACCTATTTAGATTTCTGTGCTCTGGGTAGAGCCAGAGGGAGTATCAGACATTTATTGATTGAAACCCACTTGTGTACCTTCAGTTGCCCTTTACCTTCTAGGACCGTTGTAACACTTTCTAACAAACCCACAGCCCTAGACGGTAGATATAACTAATAAATTAAATATATAAGTTTCACAATCACAATAAGAATAAATAAAACAATAATAAGATCAGACTGTGGTACAGTACTTACGAAATCCATATCTCTCTCGACCGGCCTACAGCTGCAGGCGAATATTTAGATATGCCATGATATCTGCTTGAACGTGATCTGCCATAAATCTGCCACAGGTCATAGTGGGCAGATTTGTTCTCATTTGCACAATAGTCTAGGTTTTGTCTGTACAAAATCGCTTTTGTACAGTACAACGTTGCTATTCTCTAAAAGTCATTTTCATGGCGACAAGCTCGTCGTCGAGACAGCCGTCAAACAGCGAACGCAAATGTATGAAGAACTGTCATTGTCAATTGCAACAGTGAGTTGACAATGACAGTTCTTCATACATTTGCGTTTGCTGTTTGACGGCTGTCTCGAGGTCGATATGGTTGCCATGAAAATGACTTTTAGAAAATAGCACCGCAGTTTTAATTTGAACCTCCTACTATATTTTTAGGGTTCAATACTCAAAAGGATAAAATGGAACCCTTATAGGATTACTTTGTTGTTCGTCTATCTGTCTATCTGCCTGTCTTCTCTCTCTCTCTGTTTCAAGACCCTTTATCTTGTGAACGCGTAGAGGTATCGAGTAGTTATTAAAACCATATAGGTACTTAAGGCAGCGATCCCTTGAAACTGTGCAAAAATCAAACTTCTAAATTAAGGAAAAAAATACGCGGCTGTTTGACATAAACAGCCGCATCTTTTTCGACCGGCCTATACCTGCAGGCGAATATTTAGATATGCTTGTGATATCTGGTTGAACGTGATCTGGCATAAATCTGTCACAGGTCATAGTGGGCAGATTTGTTCTCATTTGCACAATAGTCTAGGTTTTGTCCTTTCGGGCATTTTGTCTGAAAAATATCGCTTTTAGCGATAACAACTCCTGTTGTTCAAAAGTTGAAAATCCTATATTTCGACACTCGAGGGAATCAAAATTCATGGGATACCTACTTCCCGTTGATCCAGGATCCTGAATTCAACATGAACAAATACCAGCGGTATTAGTAGTTGGTATAACGGAATAAACAGTTATTCCAGCTTACTTTGAGCCATTACATTACTTACTCCTATCCCCAAGAAAAACCAGACGAAATTGAATTATCTAGCAGGAACCTTCAGACAGGATGGGCATCTTACGATGAAGATTTAAAAACCACAAAGAACTAAAACCCACCACTATCCAACATAACATTAAGTTATAAACACTTCCCATACCTCGACAGTCGGCTAAAGTCAAGTCAATACATTACTCTGGCCACATTACCGTCACCTCGCGCCAGTGGCGACATCTGCAGAATTTTTATCGCAACTCAACCCCTTGTGTCAATCTGGATGAAAAAAGTTTTAGCAATCCGCGGACGGAATACTGAATCAATCGTCTGGTTCCCGTGATTGTTTGAATCAATATTTGGGCTAGACGAGGTGATTTCGAATGGAAAAATATTAAAAGTCCCTCGTCCTTTTACTAAGTAGTGAAAATAAATGAATTTATCTTTTATTTTATGTGACTTTTTTGAGCTTAGCGTGGTTAGATTGTATATTCTGTATGTAGTAATATGGTCACTGGGCTATATGGCCGTTTTCAATAGGCTGCACTCAATTCTTTATTGCATTCCACAATGCAGGCTTAGGTGGTAAACATTAGCCAAAAAGACAGAAAAAATAGGAATAATGGCCTCAACTTCAGATTCGACGATCATCTATTGTACACAACAATTGTGTCACACTAATTATTATACTCCTTGTCTTACCTTTGTTACTTCTTCACATTCTAACGGCTGAATGGATTTGGACTTACTTTAGCAAAAAGGTGTCATAGTACTCAAGGGAACATAATCTCTGGAGAAAAGAAATCTTATGTAATTTTCTAAGAAATGGTGTACCTACGGGCCAGATTTTATTAAAACCCGTTCATTTGTCCGAGCGTAAATAATCAACAAACACACATACCTACGCTCAAATTTTCACTTTAATAATATTAGTATGACTCCAAACATTTCAAGAAGACGCCAAGACGTCTTCACTAACAAAACGCTACATCCTACGTCAATCACCTGCTACCTAACCCCACTGTCTCGACCAAGTAAAGGACAATTAAATCAATGTCCCACGGGCTACAGCGACATCTCTGGCCAACAATTACAACCCCATTAATTACCCTCCCACCCTCCCCTCTGACGACCCGACCTCTCGTCCCCTGCGGCGGCGACGTTACGATGTGTGGAGGTCATGAGGTCACGGGAATCAGGGAAAGATTAGAGATGACCTTTGTATGTAGGTAACGTCTGTGGATGACTGTGGATGTGATGGTTTTAAGTATGATGAGATGTCTTGTTTTTTTTTTGTAGGTGGGATATCATCCAATAACTTCTACCGCTTTAGGGTGGAGTGGGAGGGTGCATCAGATTTTTACTGACTAAAACCCACTTATATGTTTCTTATTTGCTTTGCTCTCCAGGACCCCGGGTTTTCATTTTAGACGCTAATCCAGTAGGCTCTGCCCAAGTCGGTTTTCTATCGTAAACATTTCGGTGAGTGTGCGTGTGTATTCATTATGCAAAAAGGTAAGATGTGGAATTCCCTACCCAGGATCTTTGTTTCCTGACGGCTAAAGTGGTTACAACCTCTGCGATTATCTTGGTTACTTCTAGGCAAGCGTGCACATCGGGTGTGAAAGCGGTTAAACGCGTGCCTATCAATAACAATAAAAAAAATAACTACTGGCACTTTAAAACCGTCGAGTTTCGAAAAGTCAGACAAATAAAAGCACGTTTTGAAACGTAGATGTCTATCGAGAAGAGTCTCTCATGCTAAAGTTAAATATGGTTAGTAAAAAAGTGTATCCTGTTACGGATGTAAGCGGAACAGTGTGCAATCGTACAAAGTCCTCGTCGATCCTTTAAAATGGGAGGATCGTCCGACCAGACGGGTGTTATGTCTGATTTGGGCAACTGCCCACGAGATGTATATCTCGCGATGAACTATAATTGTGTGATGCAGGATTTCGTAGTTTAGTAAAGTTCATATGTGGCGCCATACTCGTAGATACACTGTGATGACGATTACTGAATAATGACGATCTAAGTTTCTGGGTCTATGATTGACTAACCAGAATTTTTATTCCTAGACTTTTTTCGGTTGGTGTTTTACAAAATAAGTACACGAAATACTCGTTTCTTTAGCGGCTATGCATGTACTAAAGTCATATATCATTCTTGGACAATATTTATTGGTAGATACTTAACAGTATTTACGTTAAACGGTGAGAATGGTTTCAAAAGGGAACTAGGGTGGACATGCGGACTTGAGAACTTACTTCCTTCATTAAATGTTCAACTCTATAGTATAAAATATTGTATAGGAATGATGAAATGATTCATTACAAGCCTGTATAAAACTTCTAAAGTCTCTCTGTATGTTTGTTTTCTTTAGGTTAAATCTTGCAAGCAAACCAAGTCTCATCAGCATCATCATTTTAGCTAAAAGACGTCCACTGCTGGACATAGGTCTCCCCCAAGCGTCGTCATAACTACCGGTACTGTGCGTCTCGCATCCATTCGCATTCATATCCTGTGACTCTCACAAGTCATCGGTCCACCTTGTGGAAGGCTTGTAGTCCCCTAATAGATGAAAGAAGACAATTCCTTCTACTCAAACACCATCTACACTATAAAGGCCCGTCCACACGAATCGTACTAACCGCAGCGATTCGCTAATGAAGATATTTGGGGCAGTACGCTATCTCATTGTCAATAAATAATGCCGGCCGCCCCCGCCCGCGGCGCCTCTTCCGCCCCGGTCCTACATGCCACTTTTGTAAGCTCTTTTGTTACGAAATCGATATGAACACACCCCTTTAGCGATTTAAAACGCCAAGATATAATCTGGAACACCTTAATAACGTACAGGTGTTCTGATTGTGGTGTTTAGTCAGTTCGTTTTTGGTGTAATTTACTTATTACTGTGTTTTTTTTTTTTTTTTGTGTAATGACTTTACTGTAGTGTCATCTTTGGTGTCACAGAACTATGAATCCTGCATCGCGAAATTGAAACTCTCCGCGCTATTTGAATAGATATACAAGCTCGAAATTATCTATTGCGTAGTTGCCGTCCAAATATAAAATCCGTCTGGTTAGAGGCTTCTCTCTTTTCGACGGATGCATGTGGGACTAAAACTGAAATGACAATGATTATACAACCATTTCATTCTCTAGTTAAATCCCATTTGGGCAATGGGCCACTTATCACGTTACAAAGACGATAGGTGTAGGTACAGCTAAAATAGTGGAAAAAGAAGAAAAGGTGGACCCAAAAGAAGGTGGACTGATGATTTATCAGATACAGTAAGAAATGATTGGCACAATATTGCAAGTGACAGGGACAAATGAAAGAAACCGGAGGAAGCCTTAACGCAAAAAATGCTATTAATAAATTAGAAATAAAATAATGCTTGGATTTAGAATGCCATGTTCATCGGAAATGGGAAATAAAGGTTTATTTTTATTTTACTGAGTTATGCTCCGCTATTTTTGTATTTCACTGGACTTATAGGAAAAAAAAACATGTTGGTTGGTCTTGTATCCATCCTGCAATTAACATATTTTAGTAGAGATCCAGTACAGTACAACATTCATTGCATAAGAAGTCTTGCATAGTTCTCACAATTTGCATATGACATTCTTAAAGACTGCTTCACTAAAAAGGACTAAAGTATGCTTTCTATGCAAACTCACAACTCGATAAAGTCATAAAATATCCGTTTGCCATGTGTAAGTAAGATTTTAGACTGAATAACTTACCTTTTTGGTAGCTGGGTAAAAAAATAACACAACTCTGGTTTGGAAATACGGTCTATGGGGAGTTTTTAGCGAGATTTTTTCGAGTAAAGTTCATTGGCTGTTTTAATTATTCGCAAATTGATTCCTACTCGATATTGTGGTAAAAAAATATCGTACTCGTAGTTTTGGATGTCAAGTGTCTGCACAGCTGGAAAATATGTGGAATCATTGAAACAGGCGCGATATCGGTAAAATGGATCTGAGACTGAGCTGATTTTTTTTTGATTTCGTGTTGACTGCGAAGTTTCATAAGAAGGCAGACTTTGTGTATTTGCTGCCGAATATTATAAAAAAAAAACATTAGAAAATGTTACAACTCTATTCTAATCTAATGTCACTAAGAAAGACATTAAAACAAACACTTTTCACGCCAAAAAAGTAGACGTTAGACTTTTTTTTTTCTGGTAGGGAAATCATCAGAATAACTTCTCCCACTCTTGGACGGAGCGGGAGGGCGTGTCAGACTCTTACTGACTAAACCCCTACCCCGTTCCTTCGTTGCCTTCGATCTGGGGGGGACTAGGTGTCAACCTTTCGGAATACCCATGTTCCCCAGAGGCTTCGGCCCTGCCGGGCCCCCACAGGCTTCGGCCCTACCGGGCCCCTACAAGACGTTAGACTTGGCAATATGATTAAAAGATTATCTTGTAGATTGAGAGAAATTAAAAAAAAATTGTCAAAAACTCAAAGGCCTGTTTTGACATTTGAATAAGACCCTAGAACGTGACTTGAATCCCCGACCGGTCTCATAGGACCGCGCTGTTTGTATCTCGTTACGCGGGTATTGATAGGTTAAGTACTTTATAGTAATTTTTGCTATGACAAATGCCAAAACGGGCCTTTTATTTTTGATAACTTTAGGGTCGATGTCCTTTGCGATGCACTTCGAAGTTTTCACCATTTCTCAGGCTCGTTCATTGTTTTAAATCTCCCATCATTTTATTTCGTCACTGCTCCTCATAATTAGTTTCGATCCTACAGTATCGGTCCGTGTAAGTAGATGAAATCGAACCACAGGCCGCGTGCCTCCGTTTTTGCGTGAAACCTTTTCGGTGCGTTGTTTTTGCGTCGGCAAAGTGGTCTCAGTAGTTGAAGACGCAAGTGGACGCAATTTATGACGTATTCCGACGCATCGCGAGTGAGACATTACATTCCTTTTAAGTTATAACTGCGCTCGGGGTTTTTCTTGTTTGTTAGTAGATTTTGTGATTTTTTTCTTCTTCAATTTGTTTTTCTGAATTGATTTTTAAAGGCATTTTTTTTCAGATAGCGTTACTAGCTTTTTTTTTCTGTATCTGTGTCAAAATTATCTTTAGATAACTTTGTGTATGTCTCAATCTGATTCTTCTTCATAACTCATATCATAAGCTATGACTTTTAATCGACTTTAGAACCACTGTATTGACGGACATTGAGTTTTTCGGCAGTTTTTTTTTTATAGATCTATTTGAAATGGCAGAATAGAAGATATCAACTTATTATTAAGAGATATATTTCTACTTATAAAAGGACCATTGTAGGCAAGGAAAATAGAAAAGGTGATCTATTTGGAAGGCCACTTACGTAAATATAGGAGGGGTAATGTATTGCTTAAGTTTCCTTTTAATTGTAACAAATTCAACAGTTAATTGAACACTACCATTGTATTAAAGCAGTAGGCTTTCACCGCTCCGTTCCACTCGCAGCAAAAACAAGTGCGAATCTAAGATTGAAATCGATACGAGCAACAATAGCTCACAGCACAAACTCGAGCGCAATCCCACGGTCTTGCACTTTATAATTATTTTCACTACATATAAAGCTGCAATTATCTACAATCACACTTGGTTAGGAACGAATCTGGTGTTATTAACACTTTGTAAGCTTTTTACCCGCGAACCAATCGCCGCGGCCGCCATTTGCAGTAATTACTCATAAGATGGCGGATCAAGATGGCCGACTTCATTCAGCGGTTTTTGTAGTGATTTTGTGTTTAATTGTAATTAGGTTGTACGGTGTGGCGGGCTGTAATAGATCATTCATTTGCACGTACTAACATTTAATGGTGTTGTAAGGTTTATTTTATGGGGATTGGAAAATTGTTCGGCATTGAGGTTCTGTGCAATGTTGTTAGTTATTAGTCTTAGTTCGTGATTAACTGGGGTACTTGTGTTTAAAGTGATAACACACAAGTATCCGTGAGCCAATAGTCTACACCTAGAACAGCTGCTGCTTATTGGTAGACGCAGTCAAGGCAATCGTTAATTAATTAATTAAGGACCTCCAATAAAGGATGTATACTCGTATATAAAAATACAAGGTCCAATAAGTAGGTACATTTTTGTTTAAAATTAGGGATAGGATACACCCCTTCAATTACAGGAGGCCACAACATGCTTTTGAGCTTAAACAAGTCAAAATTAAAATAAGAATTCTACTAACTAAAGATTATAACTAAAATAACACAAGTTAAAACATGGCCACGAAATTCCTTACAAAAACAAACATCTCATTTAATTCAGGTAAAACTAAGTCGGTATCTGAATAAAGTTAACACAAGACTTTACTTAAATCTGACCAATATCGATGGCATAATATAAAACAATGTATTGCTTAATATAAAGCCGCGTTGGCTTTCACAGCGTCATACGCCAGATTAGTTTTTTAAAAGGTATTACGAGTACCATCAGACTACACACTTTAATCCTTGGAAGGCTACCGGGATCATCATCTGCCTAGCCTTTTCCCAACTATATTGGGGTCGGCTTCCAGTCCAGCCGGATTTAGCTGAATACCAGTATTTTACGAGGAGCGGCTGCCTACCAGACCTCCATAACCCATTAACTGGGGTAATATGGTACATCATGGCAAGACTGGATTCAGATTTACTGGCTTCTGACTATCCGTAACGACTGCCAAAGATCTCCAAATGACAGCCGGGACCAACGGCTTAACGTGCTTTCCGAGGCACGGAGGAAACTCGTTATGTTAAGATGGTCACCCATCCACAGACCAACCTAGGCAAGTGTTGCTTAACCTTGAAGATCGACCTGTGCGGCTGTTATTATCTAGCCACGAGCTCAGAGGCTACCGGGATGGTATGGACATATTCGTGGAGAAAGTTCGATGCAATCAATGGAACCGTTAATTTTTAAGCACAAAATAATATATCTATTGGTCCCCTTCGACTGCTATACCTTTATTTTAGTAATTGGTGATCTGTTTAGCCAAACGATCACCATAGCTGAGATGGTAGAGTTTTCTCGGAACTCTCTCTAGACCTTTGGAGTAGATATCATAGCCAGAACTATCTCAACTGATAGAAGGGGACGATGTTGTCGGGAAATACGAGCATACTTGCGTAATTAGAAGTCCTTATTACCCTATAATTACCTATTCACTTTAGACTTAGGATTTTCAGGTTATAGCTATCAGGAAACATAGACTTCGGGAATTTCACTCTTTAGCTGTTCACACGATGATTGTATGAAGTCCGAATAATGTTCTGCTTTTGCATTTTGGAGTTGACGAACAATTTCTTCCAAAACACAATATTAAAACAGTATTTAATTGAAAATTGAGCTATTTCACAAACTCAATTATGGAAATCAATCAACCTATCTCTACTTCGTCCTCACTTTTATTAATGCTCGTAAAACACGAATTACACATTAACAAACATTCCTTTCCAGCAATTAAGGGGTAGTCGGGTAGCTGCAGTACAACGGTGTCGCGTTTAAACGAAGTTTAGCAGATGCGAGCGTAAAAAGACGGCTTAGCATCCTCGTAGGCCGCGATTATGTCATTACAGTGTAGTAAAAAATTAAAGGGCATTATAGTATGCGATGATATACTGCAATTAAATATGGCGGCAAAAACCGAAGCGCGTTCGGGCGTCGTCGGCTCGCGATCGCATTGCCGAAATGTTCGTGCGCCCGCGCTTTGTAACGATTGACGGGAATTTTCGTTTTTCGGGTGCGCTTTTTAGTGATCGCGATTTTGTGTTCGATTGAGGATACGGACTGAAGAGGTCATTGCTTTTGAGGAGTTTGTGTGTTGAGGAGATGATTTTAATCGGTAATCAGTTTTTTTTTTACGCTGGGGTTCCTCCCCTAGTTCAAGGCAGCACTAACACTACACTGTTTTTTTCAGATAGGTGGGAGTCTCCTATGCTGCAAAGATGAATACGACTTAATGTTGTAAGTACTGTACTTTTATATTTAGCATACATCAGCCTAATAATGTTCCCACTGCTGGGGGACTCAGGCCTCCTCTCAAGGATAGGGAATGGGCCATGGACATATCTTCGAATTTTTATTTCTTGGACATGCCGATTTCCTCATGATGTTTTCATCGTTTTGAGAGCAGCGGTGATGAAATAAATTACCTACACAAACTAATGCGCCCGAAAAAAGTTTTATATTTACCTAGTAAAATTAGTTAATAATTATTATTATTGTTACTACCTTTGGGTAGTAACAATAATAATAATAATAAACATTTATTTCAGCTGCAGTCGAGGGTCGTAAACCTTTCTTTTTCGAAAATGGCAGTAATTATTTGTAATCCTACTTATAATTCCTTTTCAACCCTACTTATGTTTTAAAGTACCTAAATAAGTGTAGCAAATGCCTGTTTGCGTGATACTATGCTTAGGGCTCGTGACTCCCAATCGTTTGTAACCTCTGGGTTGCTTCACCAAAGTCGCTCTATTACTGTTAGAGTCTTTATAATAAATAGGTTTAGTTAATAGTTACATCGTCGCAGTATTATCGGCTCATTATGATACTGTATAATTAGGGGCAGCTCACGCTGAGTCGGGACGCGACTCTTTCAAAGTATAATCAGCCTTTATGATGTTCCCATTGCTGGGACTGAAACTTCTTCTACATGACAGGGAATGCGGGCCCAGTGTGGGTTGGTGGATGTCACAAATGTCATCGAAATTTTGGCTCAAGAACATGCCCGTTCACCTTGGCTCCTACTTTCCGGAATGTAACCTTAGTGTGCACCGACCGCCTTTAGCTCTTAGGAGTTCAATTTTCCTCAGACCTCAACTTTGGGCGGTTCATTGAGTCCAAAGCCAAGGTAGCTGCAAAAAAACTCGGCGTGTTTACAAAAGTTCGGTGCTACTTCACACCGCAACAGCTTCTAATGTTATACAAAGCTCAGGTTCGATCGTGTGTTGAGTACTGCAGCCAAATATGGAGTGGTGCTGCAAAATGCCATCTAGCAGCTTTGAATTCGGTGAAAAGGCGTGCGAAGAGGCATTGTGATCCAGATTTAGCTTTGTCCAATCTGCAAAGTCTAGAGCACAGGCCTACGGTAGCCAGTCTATCGGTGTTTTACAGGATGCATAAATGGTGAGTGCGCGGGAATTACATGATTCCGCCATCACTTTTCTACCATCGGACTAAGCGAGTCACCTCGTCGTTTATACTGCGTACATTGAAGGACTGAAACCATTTGCCTGCTGCAGTCTTCCAGTCCGATTATAATTTAGGTTTCTTCAAGGCTAGAGTAAATAGACTCTTAATAAACTAGTGCACCTCACTATCAATGATCAATATACGAGTATATCATCAATCAGGTGGGATCGCAGTCAAGCACTTGTTTGTCTAATTATTCTAAACTAATATTATACAAAGGAAAGATATGATATTTTTGTTTATAGGAGGAAATTTCTAAAAGTACTCGTCCGAATGCAAAAAAATTTTTCACCGTTAGTAGGCGGCTTTATTCCTGAGTGATATAGGCACTTTTTTATTTTATGTGCGCGGGCGAACCAGCGGGTAAAAGCTAGTCATCATCATCTTCCTGCCCTTGTCCCTTTTATTTGTGGTCGGCGCGACACGTTTATTTCTTCTATTCTGTCCTGTCACTCGTCCCACTATCACTAACTTCTTTTTCTTCCATATTACTTTTCACACAATCCATTTTTCTTACAAAAAGCTAGTATCAATAAAAATTAAAAAAATATTATCTGTCTGCCCTGGAGCATTCACCTCAAAGGCGAGATCAAAAAAGGTCCAGTTCAGTAGTCGCGCATTGGCCGCATGCTCTCTTTGCCCTGGACCCGACCGGTAGAGATTTATCAATCGAGTGAATTTTAACAATCGCTATCGAGATCGGATTTGTAGATCGTTATTTTTAGTTGAAATTGGTTTTAATTAACGAATATTTGGGTTTGAGTTAACTTGTGGGTTAGTTTTTAAATGATCTTTTTGATTTTGATTTGACTGAGCCCATGTATGCCACGTATGTTACGCTTTGACATTTGAACTTTTGAAACTGGCGTTTTGGGGCGAGTTTCTCAATTAAGTTTTTTCAGTCAAAAACGTCTTAAATACTGAATTATGACAGGTTTTCAGGCTCAAGTAAAGTTTGAGAAAAACTCAACTTCAGATAGTTAAAATTAGAAATCGGAGGTTAAAACATACTCGGCATATGCAAGACTTTTACACGCGCCCCACATAAGTTGTTTGTTTTCAGCGTTTGACCACTAGGTATCTCACCTAAAAGTAAACGATGATGTGACCGACGATGGACCACGCTTACCTAGAACTGCCTAGAAGTAACTTATCACTTGTTTTATTTGTACCTAGTAATTATTTTGAACTTACATGTCCTACAAAACTGTTACTTAATAAATGTTTTTCGCATTTCTTTACATGTTTATTACGCACAAGTACATTAATAAGTGTAGGACAAGTTCACTACAAAGTACATATTCCGGTTTATATCAACTTGTGTGGGATGCGGGGCAGCTGAAACAATATGATTACCTACCTACACAATATTAATAGTGTACATTTTCATCTCAACAATTATAGATAGTAGTATTGTAACAGATAGCTATTTAGATGATGTTCTTAAGTGTATTCTCCATCTACATCAAAGTACCATGGAGACGAAGACTCGGACGGTAGACTTTTAGTATATTATTATGTTTATTTGCTCAATATCTGACTCCAGTCTTGCCATGAAGAACCGTGTTACCCCAGTTAATGGGTTGTGGACGTCTGACAGTCAACCGCTCATCGCAAAATACTTGTATACAACTAAATCCGGCTTGACTGGAAGCCGACCCCAATACAGTTGGGAAAAGGCTAGGCAGATGATGATTGGCTCAATATGTAATCATTTACAAAATTAACGTTTGAATCCCCAACCGGTCCTATGAGACCGCGCTGTTATTGTTTTACTATTTTGTCTCGTTTCGCGGGTATCTGAGTAACTACACCATATTCGGAATCAAACTGTATTTTTATATCTAAATATTTTTCAATGTAATATAAAAATGACAATAAGTAGGTATGTAAAAAAATATCTCACAGAATGTTCGAAAAATTATATTTATTATAAATAAACCAGTGCTTTTTAAGCAGTTTATCTCAAATATAAGGTTTACCATTAAATCTGTTTACGTAAATATGTATCTACAGTTTCTTCATTATTCATACGATCATTTTACTTTTTTATTGCTCCTGTTTTTAGGGCTCCGTAACCAAAGGGTAATAACGGTACAACACTATCTGTCTATCAACAGGCTAGGTGTATGAGATTCATAGTGATAGCTACACAGTTGATCATCCAAACTTATCCAAACTAATATTATAAATGCGAAAGTAACTCTGTCTGTCTGTCTGTCTGTCTTTGCTTCACGCCTAAACTACTGAACCGATTTGTGTGAAATTTGGTACAGACATAGTTTGGAACTTGAGAATGGACATAGGATAGTTTTTATTACAAAAAATAAAATAAAAAGTAAGATAAAAAATAAAATTTATTCCGGACATACAGCGCGATCTATTGGTCAAGAGTCGGCATCAATTCAGTTCTGAAAATTCATCGGAAAAATGTAAATAAATAGTAAAAAGGTATGAAAATATAATATAATACAACTTTTAGTTTGGGATGAACGTACTATGTCCCGTAAAAAAATAACAATCGAAGCACTTCATCGCACGATGAAAGACATTAAAAACAATCAAGATATTATGGGAAGAATGGTGGTTCTATTGGCCGGTGACTTCCGGCAGACCCTGCCGGTTATAGCAAGGGGCACACCGGCAGATGAAATCAATGCCTGTTTAAAAGCATCTGTGCTATGGACACATGTGAAAAAGGTTTCACTGTCGACGAATATGCGAGTATTACTCCATAATGATTGTCAAGCCGGGCAGTATGCTGCTGCTCTTCTGAAGATCGGCGAGGATCGCATGCCTACCGACTCCGAGAGTATGATCATACTGAGCAGCGAATTATGCCAAATTTTGGATAGCACATACAATTTAAAAAATAGTGTCTATCCGGATTTACGCGCTAATATCGAAAATCGGGAATAGTTATGCGAAAGGGTGATATTGGCGCCAACAAATGAAATAGTAGGCCGGATAAATGACCAAATTATGTCTGACGTAGAGGGAGATGTCATCGAGTATCTATCAGTAGAAAACGTCGTGGATGCCGAGCAAGTGACATCTTACCCAACAGAGTTTCTCAACTCCTTAGAGTTATCAGGAGTGCCTTCTCACAAGTTGAGGCTGAAAGTTGGAGTTCCTGTGATGCTTATGAAAAACCTAGATCCACCAAGGCTATGTAACGGCACACGGTTACAAGTAACCTATTTAGGACGGAATGCCATTAAAGCCGTTAATCGTTAAAGCTGTAAAAATCTGCCGGAAGTCACTATTCCACGCGAACGAAGTCGCGGGCAAAAGCTAGTTGATGATATATTTCTGTTGCCTCTAGAACACATAATTAAAAACTGAATAAAATAAAAATTTAAGTTGGGCTCCAACATACCTACGTGATCCTTTCAACAAACGTGATTTTGTTTATTGTCTCTTTTTTTGCAACGTACGGAGAACAGTACGAAACCCGTCGTGCACGAGTCCGACTCGCACTTGCCCGGTTTTTAATGTTGGTGGCAACAAAGTATACAGATACACCATATTAGTTTGAATTAAATCTTTTACGGCATATTGATCTTTTGAGCCGGTCATTAACTCGTGTTTTAGTTGTGTAATAATACTACCTAGGTATGTTTTAATTATAATCTGGCTTTGCGGTGAGGAAGTATTACGTGGACAAAGTTGCAGGTAAAATGAGTGGTACTTAGAATAAAACGCAAAATTTTAAATCTTGGAGGAAAAGACAGTTATGAAATAAATGAATTTAAAAGAAGATAAAGAAATTCATTGAAAATGAACGTACGAACAGTTCTTTAGAACTTAAAAAATCTAAAAAATTAAAGGGAAAAAGTACCTAAAGGGTAAAAAAGTAACGGTGAAAAACTAAAGGTAAAAAAATTAACGGTAAAAATGTAAAGGTATAAAGGTAAAGTTAAAAAAGTAACGGTTAAAAAGTATAGGTAAACAAAATATTAAAAATCTTATAGGCTTAGCAAGCAAAGACACGAAGAGTTAGTTACTAAAATAAAATAACAAATAAACTTATAGGAATTTATTTAAATAAACCAGTTTAGCCGCACCCCTAACTTTTACCATTAAATAAAAATGTTGAGAATGTATTTTATGGACATTTTATTGCACAAACTTATTAGTTGATATTGTTGTTAATTGTTTGAACATCGTTTAATCGGCTTTCAAGTAGCAAGTAATAACATTTTTACAATCCTTCCATACGTATTTTAAAACAGCCTTCTTTTTGCTGGTTGACTTGCAAAAAACCACTCGGTGGCACAGTAAAAATAGCTCAACCCTATTAACATGGCCGATCTCGTAAAAATGTAACTGTCGTCTAATTTAAATTAGAAATTGCTTGAAAAATATTATTTCCTTCATCCATTTAAGATAGTATCGAATATTTATGCAAATGTTAACTACGACGGTTTATTCTGCCGTCGGCGACTTTGAACTTACTTTAACCAAATGGTTAGATTATCGGCTAAACTTCCACTAAGTACTTAGCTTATATTTACAAAAAAACAATCGCTAATTATTAATTGAAAAGCGTTGAAGGCAGCGTTATTTATTGAAATTAATAGTTGTAGCCAATAAATTATGAATAATGTTCAGTGTTGCACCTTTTTGCATATAAAACGACCTTTCTATAAGTTTTTTTCAAATGTGTTAAAAAGATGATTAGAATATAGTGTAAGTATAATCAGCTTTATAATGTTCCCACTGCTGGGACACATGCCTCCTCTCTATGAGAAAGAATGGGTCGTAATCCACCACGCGGGCACGTCTTAGAACTTTTGATTCTGGGACGTGCCGGTTTCCTCACGATGTTTTACTCCACAGTTTTAAGAGCAGTGATGATGAAATAAATTACACAAAGTAGGTAACGCACCGCGCACCTGGTTGGATTCGAACCCGCTACCTACAACTCTCAAGTCGGAGCCGTTACCACAGGGCCACCACTGCTCATCACTTAGCACCGTTTAGAATGTTTATTTTATTTTTATACGCACAACTTAACAGACTAGTGGACGACTTAGCCACAGGCTTATTTTCTAAAATTAGATTTTATTTTATTGGTATTGAAAAATTACTATAATACCCTACCACTACATATGATACTATATAATAGGTCCTACCAGTGGTTTCATTCATAGGAGGGTAGAAAATTGTGGGTCTGTTACATGATATCAAAAAGTGTAGGTAAGTTTACTAACATCCAAAAATACTTTAATTACTCAGATACCCGCGAAACGAGACACAATAGTAAAACAATAACAGCGCGGTCTCATAGGACCGGTTGGGGATTCAAACGTTAATATCTTCAACATAAAATTTTACTAACTTGATCCCTCAAGTAAAACGGGACAAGGGGATGAAGATGATGATGACTATACTAAAATAATGTTATTAATTAATCATTATCGGATCCAACAACACAATTCTCGAACTCGGAAAATTCCTACATCCAATATTAGTTAACGAAGACATTATTAATCAGCCCTCGACTGCGACAGCCCATAATAATAACTTCAATAATACTAAAATAGCCCATAGCGACTATATTAACCCATATACATCTTACGTTTTTGTGGACCACAATGCATATAAGAGATAAATTTCACACTCGAAGAGAATCAATTGAAATTCTTTATAACTATAACTGTGGATAGGGTTGCCAGATCTTCAAAACGAAAAGCCGGACATACCAAACAGTTTAGCCGGACATTTGAGTAAAAAGGCAGACATATTTTTTTGATGCCGTTCCGGAAATTTTGCTTTTTACATTCTAATAAAATAATAAGTCATTGCTGGTCTGCAAGATAAAAGAACACATGACAAATCTATAAAAATGGTGAAATTTAAAAAGCCGGACAGGCCTTTGGGCGTTTGTGCACTACACGGAATTTTACCGTCCGGCGCGGCATTCAGATTTACATCAACTTTCGTTGAAATTCATTGACAATTGTAAGAAATCGGACTGCCGGACGATAAAGTTCCTTGTAGTGCACAGACGCCCCTTCTCTGCCTAATTTGGCCGGACACATAACCAAAAAGCCTGACCGTGTCCGACTTTATCCTTACGCCTGGCAACACTAACTGTGAACATTAGTGCGTTTTGTCGCGCTATTTTAATAGGCAACACTATTATGCCCGGTTTGCCCTATTATGCCCAAAAATGGCAAGTTTTATTATAAAATGTGCAGTGTGCCTATCGCATGCCTGGTAATCAGATGGTATGGAGTAAAATATTGTGTGTGTTAATAGCAATTTTAATGATATTATTATTGCTAGTTTCTGTTTCTTTAATTGGTTTATTTTATTTAAACTTAATTAATAATTAGCAGGCACTTAATTTTTGTGATAGTAAACGTCGAATGGAGATAATTAAATTATAGGAAGTTTGTTTTTTTTGTCTCGATATTTGTACATTTTTTTTTGCTTTTTGTCATTTATTTTTTTTTTTGATATAAATCAGGAAAGAAAGATTTGCAGACTTGTAACTACGTTGTTGAAGTCCCAGCCAACATACGAAAATCCTTAATTTCGCAGTCAAGGATTTTTATTAATTGGACATCCTGCCCTATCAGGGACTTCACCTTGGTTACAAGATGCTTCAAATGCCAGCAGTATGGACATGCAGCCAAAACCTGTAGAGAGGTCAACTCGACATGTGGCCACTGCGGTGAGACAGGACACTCGATGTCCGAGTGCACAAAGAAAGCGGACTCATCGAAATGTGCAACTTGCTCTCGCTTCAAAAAGCCCTCCAACCATAAAACGGGAGACGCAGAGTGTCCTGCTAGAAAAATAGCAGAATTCCGATATATAAACTCCATAGATTATGAGGGCGCCTAGTGCGTCATACTCAAGGCCAGACTTCCGTGTGACACTTACTGCTGACTCAAAATTCCAGTAGGTTGACCTACTAGCCATCGGTTTTCTAATAATTAAACAAAATTGTTCAATATAAATATAACTCTTCCGTACTCAACCTCGACTTTAACCCAGTTATTTATTCTGCTGACACAAAATCTTATGTATGTAACTAGAGTATTAAGTGCAAGTAACAGTTTTATTGTGTCTTTTAGTATTTAAGTAAATTAGGTTTATAATATAATTATCTAATTCTTTTTTCCATTATTTAGAAACTTTGATTGTTAAATATTGTTAGTGATTTTTATTGTTGTACAAAATCTATATTATAAGAACTTTTATTGCCTGTGATACAGGTTTATCCTAGTACAGGCACATATCATAGTCATACCTTTGTAATTATTTTTAAGATTTTATGTAACTATTTTACCACTTTTTAACTCTGAATAAACTATTATTATTATTATTTGCCTTGACTCTTTTATGTGTTCAAATATATCTTATATTCTTAATAAAATACCAATAAGGATAATTCAATTTGTATTTAGATTTGGTTTATCTATTTAAAGTGTGTGAGATGTTATATTTCTGTTAGTTCTCTATATTTTCCCACTTGGCGTACAAATATATTATAAGTATTAATTTAATTTATTTCATTAATTATTTCACAAATTCAAATCAACATTGTAGGAAGAACTACAGTACATTTAATTTGGATTATTATTTCGATAAAACTAATTTAACAGACCGAATCTATTCATGTCCAACCAAGTGCACTAAGTTGCATGTCGTAGTGGAACACACAAAAACTATAATAACGTCTTTAAACCCGACCCGGCACTGTGTAATTATCCTATCGTGTCCTGGCTAAAAAGCCAGCATCCTTCCTCACGTGAATGCACCATTAAGATTCTTTCAACACACTGGAAAGCCGATAAATCAGGCGAGAGACAACGATAGTAAGTAACTATGTGGCACTTATCCAGGGACGTAGCGAGGACTCATTTAGATTTGGGCTTAGGCACGTCAGCCAGGCCTTTTCCTTTAATAAATTCGAGAACCAGACAGCGACTGTCGCAACCCATTGTTTGACTACATCGTCGCTTACCATCAGGTAAAATATTGATAAGTGTTTTATACTATGTATTGCATAGTATTAAACAAAGTCGCTTCCCGCTGTCTATCTGTCTGCCTTAAAGTATGCTCTTTAATGTAGGTCCCTAATGTAGATCTTTAAAACTGCCGAATGGATTTTCGTGCGGTTTTTTTCAATGGAGAGGGTGATTCAAGAGAAGGATTTAAGTAAAGCTCGCTCACGCTCGTTTGGAGTTAAGCTCGCCTTTGTAAATGAATTGTCAAATCACTGTGTGTAATAAATAATAAGTTATTGTGTTCAATAAAGAACTAATAAGGTTTATATTTATAATACATGCATAAATAACATAGTCAATTATTAAAAAAACCCTGGTGCCCCTATGGGTGCGAGGCCGTGGGCCCACGTCGCCCACGTCTAGCTACGCTCCTACACTTATCTTGCGATCTAGTCTCACACGTTTTCCTACTTATTGCACGTGCCTAATTTCAGTTATTTCCTTTATTATTTGTGTTGCATTCAGCTGTTTAGGGTTGATCCTCTCTCGCTTAATTTTGGACTACGACTTTGCCTCTGACTTCGTCCGCGAAAATATTTTCATAATAACGGTAACAATTATTTTAATTGTATTTTGTGGGTCGTTTCGAAAAACGGTTTCCGTTACTCTTTCTTTTTAATTTCGATATTAACTTAAGAAATAAAAATCGTCCATATAATCTTTAAAAGTCCCGAAATTGTTCTATTGAGGATATTTCTGAAAACAAATAATGATGAACTTTATTATCTGGGTTATTATCTCCGTCAAGTTTCAAGTAAGCGCCTATATTGGCACAAGGAAGGATTTACATACAAACGAAATTCCCTTTTTAATCCCCTTAAAACTTAATTTCCAAAATCTCCTTTTTAGTGCTGGCCTGCGTCGTAAAAGGAAGCTTATTGCAAAATTGCACGTTTCTTGTTCCAGTAGTTTCGGCTGCGCTTATCAAAGCACACACATTAATGGCGCATTTTCATTAGTCGTTAACTCGTTCGGTATACAGCATGCGGGCAGTCCCCGCATGCGAAATAACAACCAATGAAAGTTACCAAGTCGATACATGTTCGGTATACCGTCTACGGTTCCCCGAATGTGGGCTCTGTGGTACGCATTCCAGACATCTCTCGCACCCGGCATGCGGGCCCTATCGACTAATGAAAACGGTTCCCCGAATGCGGGCCCTGTGGCATGCGTTCCAGAAATCTCTCGCACCCCGCATGCGGGCCCTATCGACTAATGAAATTGCGCCATAATACACACATGTGTAGCGACTACGATCTACTACATATGACGTCACATAATTCTGCATCGCGCAAGCAAAGTTCTCCGCGCGATTTGAATAGATATAACAGCCCGAAATCATCTATCGGGCAGTAGCCCACCGGAGATAACACCCGTCCGGTCGGAGGATCCTTCCTTTTCAACGGAGGTATTTGGGACTTTACCCTCTGTTCCACTTACCTCCAAACATGTAGGTACAATGCGCACATAGCAATGTCAGTCAGTCAATTTCTCCTTTTTATAAAAATAGTTTAGTCTCATAGACCCGGAACAACTACCTGTATGCCATACAAGTATTTGTTCCGTGCGAGATTCGAACCCAAGACACGCAGCGGAGCAGCCTCTAGCTAACCACTGCACCAACAATGCCGTGAGGAAAAGCCTTGGTATATTAAAGTATTTCCATTTGAAAATGATTAATGGCAACTGGTATTGAAAGTAATAATTTTAAAACTAACTAATGTTTATTCTAAATCAAGGTTTCTCAAAGTGCAGTATGCGAACCCTTGGGGGTCGTCAATTATTTGGATGGTGTTCGCGTTAACATCTTCATAGAAGCCGCTGGATAGCTAAAAATTTTATGTGACAGGTATTATGACTAAAAACAGTAGATAATCCACCTTTATAAATTTTCAAGCACACACAAACACTTTGAAACGAAAAGAACAAATAATTGCAAAAAAAAAAATGCTAAAAGTAAAGTACAAAAGGGCTGAAGTCACATTTATATTATTATAAAATAAAAATTCACACAAAATTATAAAATGTAGTTGTACCTAACAGTAACAGCTACATTTTATAATTTTCTTTACTTTAATTACTCAGATACCCGCGAAACGAGACACAATAGTAAAACAATAACAGCGCGGTCTCATAGGACCGCGCTGTTATTGTCAAACGTTAAAAAGGGCACCTGGGGCTACAAGTTTGAGAAACCCTGTTCTAAACCATTAAAGTAACATTGAGTTATTCATAATAATTATAAATAAATCATAGACTTATCGCGTTTGTTTAATTGAATTCAACTAGTTACGTTTTATTGTAGCTACTACTTATATTATAATTTTGTTTTAAAAACAATATATTTTTTAGGTGTGAAATCATCAAATAACTTCTTTCGATTTGAGTGGAGCGTGAGGGAGTGTCAGGTTTTCACTGACACTGAACTCACTATGTTTTCATTGATTTTTGCGTCCTAGGGCCACTGCAATTATTTCGAAGAATCCCTTAGGCCTTAGACCAATATACAAAGTTGTTTAACTCTATTTTTGTTTGTTCTACTGACCATATTTTTATAGCTTGTTCTGTGTCCCATAGCTAGACAAAGGCTTTTCTTCCAAACCGTTCTGCCTAGGATGATCTCTGGTCACGTTTTCCCGTAAATCTCGTCGCAGTCGATCTTGATGACATAGTCAATCTTCGCCCTCCTATTCAGGTGAATTCGTACGACCTGACCAGACCACTGAGTGTATTTACAACATAGTTATTTCGGAGTATGTATAAAGGAAAATACCTTATTGGCAGAGCTTATCGCTCGCAGAACAGTTGGTCGATAGGGATGAAAGGTTCTGAAGTAGCAACCACGTACCGAAAGCGTTAGAAGGCCTCTTACATGGCGGACCGATGATCTGGTAAGAGTCGCGGGAATCCGATGAATGCGAGACGCATAGGGCAGGCCGTTGTGGCGATGCTTGGGGAGGCCCTATGTCCAGCAGCGGAGGTTTTTCGGCTGAAATGATGATGATGATGAAGTAAAACATAATTTCCGCTTCAATCTTATAAAGCAGGAAACAGAACAGAGCTAGGACAACATACTAGGGTATGTAACCTTAGGAGGTTCGGAGGCTATAAAATATCCTAAATGCAAGACCCTACCTCAACTATGCATTAAAAACATGCCAGGCACGAACCCTGTGACCTCAGCGAGGTCAACAGTTGCGGCTGTTGGGTTCAGGCGCAACAATTAAACGCGTCGTAATGAATGGGACAACGTATACTTAAACGGTAAGTAGTACAACTTTATCTTCTAATTAAATGTTAATAAACAAAAACTGCAGCGGTTAGGTTGTTGGCGCTGTGAGGAGGGAGCGGGTAGCGGGTTGTAATGCGATTGAGGGATACAATACTAGAGAAGTTATTGACTGCCTGCCCAAAAAGGAGTATTTAAATAAAATTAAAGTGTCTGTTTTTAAGGTTTTATTTTTGTAATGCAACAAATTTTTGTGTCTGTTTCAGGTAATCTCGAAACTACTGGATCAATTTGACAGGATTTTCACTGGTATATGGATGTTGTTATAAAAACAATCTTAGGCTACTTTTATTTTATAAATTTAAAACCTTGTTGAAATGGTCATCAAATGTAGTGTGTTGTTTTAGGAGTTTGACGCGGACGAAGTCTCGGGAACCAGTTAGTCCTCGAATGAATGCATTGTTTACAAAGTTTTCTTTTTGGTAATAGCTAAAATGTATGCTAATTATAAAGGTAATTTTAAAGACTCACAAAGTTGTAAACAACCAAATCTAAAGGCATTTTGGAAAAGTAATCGACTAGCTGAAGATGGATTCTCTTTCTATGCCAGGTAATAGTGGGAATACACTTAAGAATTCAAGCACATAAAGGTTTTTCGTGGTGAAAGTGGATATTTTCACTTCGGAAGACCCTTATTGTAAGGAGAGAACTATTTTCACCAGTACAATCGAATTAACTCTATACTGGTTATAGTAGCTATTACTACAAAAGTAGGGTGCTATCCAACCGATCAATACTTTACATAATTAGTAATCAGCTGTTTGTCATGCTATACAACGCTCCCAAACCACAAGCGTACGCGTTCGACGTCCGCTCCGCTCGGCCGGCGCAGATAGACTGCGACAAAAACTGACCGGACCTGTTGTAACGGCTTGCGCGGGCGCATCGCCCCGGTACACCTATAGAGTTGTTAATGCGAATTTGCATCGCCTTAGATTCAATTAGAGATTAAATTGAACTCAGTTTTTTTTTATCGATTGATCTCTTTTTAACGGAGCGTTAATTTGAAAAGTATTTTTATATGTGTTGTAGGTTAGGAGCTCGTAAGTCAAGTTAAACGGCGCGGCGGCTTTAGGATTGTATATCATAATGATATGAATTATGATCTCATACAGGTGGTTGCTTAGGATGTAAATTAATCATCCCCGTTAGTTAACCTATTACGGCGGTATGTCAGTTGTTGAGCTGGCAAAAAAGGAAGAAAATTAGAGCCGTTGAAAGGCAGAGTCAAGAAATGTCGACAGCTAATTTCCGATTTTATACATAACTAGCTGTTCTGACAGCTTTGGGGTGTGAAGGTAAAGAATCCCGGGAGTATGTTCGTTTGAAATCGTAAATGATATCCTATGTAGGATAGAAGGTGTTGATGATGATGATGCCATCTGGCCGATTTCGTCCACAGTGACCGTATTCATCGACTTCTCATAGTGATTGTGAGCTCAGATCTGCTGCTCTGTTATGCGTCCTCATGTGACATGCATATCCAACTTTGGCCGAAAAACTCCGACCACAAAGCGGACACGTCAGAGCACCATTAACACTATTATAAGACATACGGCGATGCCCCTCCCAGTAAATGGTGAGCTTCCCACCATACGAACTTAATATTTAGAAACTCAGAAAAAGGGGTATCCAAGGGTTACTGATAGCGTGACGAGTGACAGGACAGAAAGGAAGAAAAAACGTGTTGCGGCGACCCCAAATAAAACGGGACAAGGGCAGGAAGATGATGACGATGACAGGGGTATCCACCAACTCTATACCTATAACCTTACCAACAAAACTGTTACACTATAGCGATTTTTATGAAAATCAGTTGCAATTAATTAAATAAGCGCTCGCGAGCCGGCCGCGTATTAATTGCCGTATTGATGAGTTATGATTGCTAATTAGCGATTACACCGAGCCCGTCGCGCGCCAACGAGCCCCCAGCCATGTGGGTCATACGGGTTAGGTTCGTGCTTGACGCTCTTTTAGAAAATGATAGGGCTAAAGTTAAGGTAGCATTCGGCGACCGTGACCTGCGACCGTCACGAGACCCACTGCTTTGGTATGTGACCGCGTCGCGCAACCGGTGCCATACAAATTCATACTAAGCAGTAGGTCGCACGACTCGTATGTGTGGTGGTCGCACAACCCGGTCGCAGTCGCTAAGAACCGAATGCTGAATCTGAGTGGTCATGCAATAAGAGGTTTCGAGAATTAGAACGGATCATAGTGTTCTGGTATGCATAAAAGCGAGGTAGACAGTTTCGATGGTGGAAAGATGAAATAGAGAAAATAACGGAGAAAACATTTACAAGGAACCAGCTGGTCGCGCCTATAAGCCCCCAACCATGTGGGTCACACCGGGCTAGGTTCGTGCTTGACGCTGTTTTAGAAATGATAGGGCTTAGAATCTGAGAGGTCATATCAGAGGTGTTGAGAAGGGTGGCATGGCATGGCTTCGAAACGTGGTCACTCACAATGGGCCTCACCAGAAAGCTTAAAATGTAAAGGACTATACTCGGAGTTTCCTTGCGCGATCGCATCACAAATGAAGATATCTGCAAGAGAATTAAGGTTACCGATAAAGGCCGCAGAATCGCCAAACTTAAGTGGCAGTGGGCAGGGCATATGCTCGTAGAACAGATGATTGGTGGGGAAAAAGGTTCTAGAGTGGCGACCACGTACTCGAAGATGCATCGTTGGAAGGCCTCCTTCAAGGTAGACTGACGACCTGGTAAGGGTCGTGGGAATCCAATAATAATAATAATAATAATAATAATAAATAAATCTGTGGCTCGACTGTCAACAAGTGACATAAGATTTTTTTCTCTCCCAATATTTTTCCAAACAATAAAATATTTATTATTCATTTTGCCGTCAACACAACAAAAAACAACAACTATAATAAATAGTGCCAAATATACATATAATATATATCTATCATGAATAAGTATACCCTAGAAATGAAAAATCCAAAATATTCTTGTGACATGTGTCACAAAACAAAATCTAAAAAAATGGGAAGAAACTAAAAAGATGTTGACAAGAGCTGCAGCTCGGAGAGCACGCCTACCACCTCCGGCCTCGCCGCTCAGCTCCGCCTCGCCGCCACCGGAATCCAGCCCCAGCGTGAGTGCTGTGACACCGGCCGCGGCAGCTGCGTCGAGCTCGAGCGACGAGTACTACTCGCCGCCGACGACACCACCACCTGCGCGTCGACGGGGACGCCGGCCACCGGCAGGCTTAGGACCTCGAGGCCCACCGGCCTCTGACAGGGTCCCAGCTACCGGTGGAAGTGTGCAGCGCATGCGATGGACTCATTCGATGAATGAAAACGTCATGCGCGCATACTATGGGGCTACAGAGGGAGGAATCAACCTGACCGCGTACCGTGTTCGGATGCTCTCTTTGTTTCAGGTGCTTGAGCCAGCCGTCAACGTTTCAGACCAACGACTGTCGGATCAGGTACGGGTCATCCAGCGTAACCGTATGTTGGATGACGCTGTGCTTGATCGCCTCCGAACGGAAATGAGCAACCGTGTCAGTGCACCCCCGTCACAATATGTGGTACCAACAGAGGTACCACTGTCAAATCATCCTACCAACGATGCTGACGAGGGGAGTACTGACATGGTTGCACAAGTAAGTACCCAGTGCAATGAAGAATTGAGGAATGCTTTGGAGTGTGCTATTCGGGAGTATCGCAACATGCCGCCCGAACTTAGGCCGCGCTTACCTCGTTTGCCCATGCATAATAAGAATAAGGCGCTGGTGGCTACTCTGGATTCGCAGTTAGTAAATTATTTTAACGACTGCGAAGATCTCACCGATACACACTCGATAATGTACTGCGCGGCTGTAGCGGCATGTCGTGTAGCTCACGTCAAATTCCCAAGCAGTGACGTAGCTACACGACCGAAACCAGCTGTGCCGGCCTGGCAGTGCAGGATCGAGCGTCGTATTGGTGGGGCCAGAGTACTCATCGGTAAGCTAATCTGCTTCAGGGAGGGCAACACTCGCCCAAGGGTGATGCGCTTTGTGAGGCGGGCATTTTCGGGGACTGACATTAGCCCCCGAGACTACATGTCCCGAGTCACAGAGCGCATCGACTTCCTGAAGCAGAAGGTGTATGCATGGGCAAGCCGTATTCGTAGGTATAAGCGGCGGGTGCAGCGATACACCCTGAATCGCACATTCCGGAGTAATGAGAGGTGGGTTTATAGGGATTGGGAACGATCGGGTCAAGGTGTGACTGACGTGAACCTCCCGGATGATGAAGCCATGACTTCATTCTGGCGCAGCATCTGGTCAGTACCTGTCAGTCACACCGAGGGTGACTGGACTCGGGAGGTCGAGCGTGCGTGTGATCCAATACCACAAATGGAGGCAATTGACATCAGCCCCCAAGATGTAGCTCGTGCAGTCCGTCCGTTGCCTAACTGGAAATCTCCAGGGCCGGATGGGCTGCACAATTTCTGGATAAAATGGTTTACAAGATCGCACGCTCGCTTGGCACACCAATTTCAGTCAGCCTTAGAATCAGGATCGCTGCCCCAGTTCCTAACAACAGGAATAACCCACCTGCTCCACAAATCTGTAGCACCGCGGAACCCAAAAATTATAGACCGATCACATGCTTGCCGACGGTCTATAAGGTTCTTACATCCATTTTGAGAGCTAAGATTAACAGTCATGTTAAAAATAACTCGATCATGTCTGCCTCTCAGAATGGATGTAGGAGTGGTTCTCGCGGTACTAAGGAGCTACTCCTCATTGATATGGCCATTAGCCAACAGGTTCGACGTTCCCGAAAGGATCTGTCGACATGTTGGATAGATTATAAGAAGGCCTATGACTCTGTTCCTCATACATGGCTCATGAGGGTGCTAGAGTTGTATAAAATTGATACAACACTCCGCACCTTCCTGATGTCATGTATGAGGCAATGGAGTACGGTCCTTAGCTATCCAGGATGTCGATATATCCAAAGGAATAGCGAACCTGTAAGGATTGAGCGAGGTATATTCCAGGGTGATAGTTTGAGTCCGCTTTGGTTTTGCCTAGCCTTGAATCCTCTAAGCACACTGCTGGAGAATTCAGGTCTAGGCTACCGGTTGAGGAGAGACGGTCAGGTTATTTCTCACCTCCTTTACATGGATGACTTGAAGCTCTTTGCCCCCAACAATCTGCAACTGATGGAGCTACTGAAGGTAACTGAAAACTTCAGTAGTGCCATCAGGATGGAGTTTGGTGTGGACAAATGTGCGGTCATGCATGTAAAGCGAGGGGTGGTTGTGGAATCCGTGGGCACTCAACTCACGGAGTACATAAACCTGAGATCTCTCTCTTCAACCGAAACCTACAAGTATTTGGGTATGTCGGAAGCTCTAGGCATCAATATCACTGACATGAAACAATCGGTGAGGGAACGCTTCCTTGGACGCCTGAAAAAGGTTCTCAATAGCCTCCTTTCAGGCGGAAACAAGGTGCGTGCCTTCAATGGTTGGGTCATGCCGGTATTGATGTACTCTTTCGGCGTACTCAAATGGACTCAAACGGAACTCGACACCCTGGATAGGCGAGTTCGTACACTGCTGACTGCATACCGAATGCATCACCCACGATCTTCAGTGATGAGATTGTATATCCCGCGGAAATGTGGAGGTCGAGGTTTTTTAAATGCAAAGACCCTACACAACCGCGAGGTATGCAATCTCAGGGAATATTTCCTAGCTGCTGACGTGGGTATGCATCGAGATGTAGTGGCAGTGGACATAAGACTCACCCCGCTCTCCCTGGCTGTCGAGAACTGGCGCAAACCGGTAGTGCTTGACACTAACGATCGCAGGGAAGTATGGCAGAGCAAAGAGCTTCACGGACGCTATTTCCGGGCCCTTAATGGGCCCGATGTGGACCAAGAGGCGTCCGTAGCCTGGCTACGTTTCGGTGACCTCTTTGGGGAAACCGAAGGTTTTGTCTGTGCAATTATGGACGAAGTTATCATGACGAATAACTACCGGAGATTTATTGTGAAGGACGGCACGGTTGACATCTGTCGGGCATGTCACCATCCGGGAGAATCAATCCGTCACATAATCTCTGGTTGTTCTAGTCTAGCTAACGGAGAGTACTTGCATAGACACAACCTTGTAGCCAGGATTATCCATCAGCAACTTGCTCTAAAATACTCTCTTGTGGCATTGGAAGTGCCGTACTACAGGTATGTGCCCGACCCAGTTCTTGATAATGGTCATATCACATTGTACTGGGATCGGTCTATCATCACTGACAGGACTGTTGTGGCCAACAAACCTGATATAGTGGTGGTGGACCGAATCGAGAGGCGTGCAATCATTGTCGACATATCCGTCCCACATGATGAGAACCTCGTGAAAGCCGAGAAAGATAAACAAAATAAGTATATCGATTTGGCTCGCGAGGTTGTCGACATGTGGGAAGTGGACTCGGCGATCATTGTACCGATAGTCGTGTCAGGGAATGGTTTGATAGCAAAGAGCCTCGACCAACACCTTAGGAGGCTCGCGTTAGGTGGCTGGATCAAGGGCTTGATTCAGAAAGCGGTACTCCTGGACACGGCTCGTATTGTCAGGAAGTTCCTTTCTTTGCAGCTCTGACTGTCGGTAGCTTGGACCCTGTTCCCGATACCGGTGGGCTACTATTTTTTATATTTTTAAATGTTTTTTATTTTTTATATCAAATATTTAAAAATGTAATTTATATGTATATACCAAAATGAATAAAGAGGAAATAATAATAATAATAATAACGTTTATTTAGCCAAAAATGCAGATTGATACATAGGTTTATATTATTACATTCAGAGTTCAATGCAAAAGCAATCCGTCCAAGAAAGGTTCCTCTACCTCTTAAACTAGGAATTTCCTGTATCTTAAGAAGTAGTGTTCGGCTAAGGTTACAATAATTAAAGGACAGCGAAACTGAGTCTGACAGATGGACTAAGCGGGCTCGCCGTTTGGCTTACAAACGTGTAAATAACTAAAAACATAAAGGAAAAAGAACATAATCAAATTGAATAGAAAAACAAGTGTTATGTATCCGTGACTGGTTGAGTTTGTGCTTGAGAAAGTGTGCAGAGAATTGTGGATACAGGGGCGTGAGAATGTAAGTGTGCTGTGTGTGTGTGGAAGTGTGCGTGTAGAAGTGTGCGTGTAGGTCGTGTTTCTGTGAGAGGGTATGTGTGTTGTATGTATGAGTGTGTGACTGTTTGTGTATTGGCACTTATGATGTGTATAACACATTTGATGTGTGTGGGTGGGTGTGCATGTTGGTATCAGGCAATATATGCTAGTAGGGATTCTGTGTATGAATAGTCCTTCAGTAGGAGCCAGTCTGTTAATTTAGATTTTAGTTCAAAAGTGTTTAGGTTTAGAATTTTTATATGTTTGTTGATTTTCCTGTATATATGAGAACTTAATGTATAATATTGGTGTTTTGCAAAGGTGGTCTTGTGTTGAGTGCTTGGTGGAAGGAATATACGCTTATTTGGATTTGCGGGTGGAAGGCTACTGTGCCTTCTGAGGGTGGATTGGAGCACAAAGAGTTGTCGAACAGTGAGAACTTTACAGGAAGAATATAGTTCTGTAGTTGGGAATTTGTATGGCTTTTTTGTCATTACTTTGAGTATTGCTCTTTGTGCTCTCTCCACCCGCAGAAGGTTAGTTTTTGTAGCGCCTCCCCACGCAACAATGCAGTACCCAATCACTGATTGGCACAGTGCGAAGTAAACCATTTTCAGGGTGTCAGGATTGGCCGATTCTCTCAGCGACTTGAAGGTATGAATGAGTCGCAATGTTCGGGTGGTGATGGCATCAATTTGTTTGTCCCACCTCAGACCATCATCTATCAGCACCCCCAGATACCTCACGGTGTCAGAACTTGTGAGTGGAGGACAGGTGATGCAACTGGATGTATTTGCGCACGAGTGAGCCGTGATGGTAAAGGAAGGGGGTGGCTTATTGTTACGTCGGATAGCGAACGGAATGTATGTGGTTTTCCCAAGGTTAAGGGTAAGGAGATTTGTATTTAGCCATGACATTACCCCAGACATTGCCGTCTCTGCATTCATCTTAACAGTTTCCCAGGTAGGCCCATCTATGAGAATCGCGGTGTCGTCTGCGTATGCAAAAATCTTACAGTGTGGGAGGCTCAACCTGCAGAGATCGTTGACGTATATTTGGAACAGCGTAGGGGAGAGTATGCCACCCTGGGGAACGCCGTAGGACACGGAAAACTCGTCACTAAGACTTGTATCAATCTTAACACATTGTTTACGGTTGTGTAAGTAGTCCTTGAAAATTTTCAGAGGTGTTCCTCGGACTCCGATTCGTTCCAGTTTTGCAATGAGAGTTTTCCAATGGATGTGAGACGCACGGGACCTGTCGTTGTGGCGACGCTTGTAGGAGGCATATGTCCAGCAGTGTGTGTTCTAATAGGCAGACAAGGAGGGTAATCGCATAGTAGCTCATTAATGCCTAATTGGTCTCGTGGTCGAAAGGGCGGTTGCTAAGCAACCCCAAGACCGTATAGTTCTATGTTTTTGAAGCTCGGAATTTGATAGTTGATGATGAGATAACCCCTTGCCTCGGAAAACACGTAAAGCCCTTAGTCCTACGCCTGATCTCTCTCCGATCGGATTGCCGTTCCATCTGACTATGAGAGTAATGGAACCGAGAGTGCACCTGTGTATGCACACACACTTGTGAACTATAATATCTCCTATCTCCTTGGTTAATCTCTGTTAAGATCAGCCAAGTCAGACAGGGAGATGATTTGGGTCTCTAGCAGAGATTTTGAAAGTTCAGCACTTTCGATTGATTTTGCACTTTCGATTCCGATTTCAGTTCCAATTACTTTTAATTCTCCCCCCCCCTCTCCCTTTATCTTTATTGAGTTCAGCACCTAAAAAAATCAGTACGGAATTTAGTATAGTATATATTTGTCGGAAATGTGGTCCGAATGTACGACTTGTCGGAACGTATAGCAGGAATAATGCTAGGAAAGAACTCGCCGCTTCGCATGAACACTGCTTATTTACATATCTTGTTTACGAGTCCTCTTTCTTTCTTTCCTACTAACTACTTTTGTTATTTAAGTATTTTTCATTGTAAAAACAAACATGAGTTTCTTTGGAAACCATTCTCGTTGTACATCGATTGCTAGTTATTTTTTTTTGGCGGTTACGACGGTGACGATAAACAATGTTAAGCAGATAGTATAGAAGAAAAAAAGGTCTTCGATATTGATATGGATTATGTTCACCGAAACATCACTTGGTCAGTATAAAAGTTTACAATGAGAGATAAAGCGTAAAGATGGATGGATTGTGTAAGAGTGTTATGGAAGAAAAGAGAGTTAGTGATAGCGTGAAGAGTGACAGGACAGAAAGGAAGAAAAAAAATGTGGGATGAGGGCAGGAAGAAAAAAAATCCGCATAAAATATAAATCTATAAATTGGTGCCCCTCGACAATGTACGTCAGAGCAGCCCTTGTGCCACTACATTGTCGCCACTTTCAACTGTTCTCTGGTCATCATGAAGTCATGACTGCGGAGAGCTGATCATGTTTCAGTAAAAAGTCTACAACCACGAAAACATACAAACGCAATACCGAATGACATGTGATCGAGCGATACAAAACAACATGCAATCGATCGCACACGTTATTGCGATGGCTATCGCTCGCGAAACGTAGCGGTCACAGCACTTCCAACGCTGCAGCGATTGGAGCGAGACATTAAGGTACAAGACATACGGGAGATCGATTTGGGCCAGATTCGTATCTTTGTAACTGTAAACACGGAGTAATATTTAAAACAGCGGGTTATGCTGCGTGTTTTTGGGGTGCGAAATTAGCAAATAACTTCTCTCTTCTCTCTAAGTGGAGCAGAGAACTAAAACTTACCTGTGATCCTACCTGTTCAGTTGATCTTTGCGTTCCTGGGTTCCCGTGACTCTTTAAAATCATCCCGCTCTAAGGTGGAGTAAGACGGCTAGTCAGAATTTTACTGACTAAAACCATATCTGTATCCTTCTTAACCTTCGACCCTGCTTGGCCCCTACGATTTGTTGCCCCTACGATCTCCTTGAGGCACGCGTGGAACCTAGGAGCTGTAGACGACTTGGCCTTCACTGCGACCGTAGCGGCCATCGGCTCCTACGGTTTAGCTGACTCCCGATGTCTCTTCGAGGTGGAACACTACAAACTGTAAACGATTCAGGTTCACTCCTTATCCGACAGCCGGACGGTGAGCTATTATAATCATCATCTGTCTAGCCTTTTCCCAACTATATTGGGGTCGGCTTCCAGTCAAGCCGGATTTAGCTGAATACCAGTATTTTACGAGGAGCGGCTGCCTACCAGACCTCCACAACCCATTAACTGGGGTAATACGGTACTTCATGGCAAGACTGGAGTCAGATTTACTGGCTTCTGACTATCCGTAACGACTGCCAAAGATCTACAAATGACAGCCGGGACCTACAGCTTAACGTGCTTTCCGAGGCACGGAGGAAACTCGTTATGTTAAGATGGTCACCCATCCACAAATCAACCTTGGCAAGCGTTGCTTAACCTTGAAGATCGATCTGTGCGGCTGTTATTATATAGCCACGAGCTATTATAATATTACCATTTCACAAGCCTTGTCATCCGCAAGTCTTCACTTCTACTTTAATTTTTCGCAGCAGCATGAGATCAGGTGGAGCTTTTTTCCGAACGAGTGTGAAGCTTACATACAAAATTATGAAACTTGACGAAACGGCATCGTCACGACGCGACGGCACGACGGATGCTGCCCTTTCGTTGACATAGTTTCATAGTTTTGTATGCAAGTTTCACGCAGGCGTACACCATGCGTATAATGATGAACTTACGTTCCTACGCGTCCGTGGACGGTAACAGTCAGAAAGCACGCTAAGCCGTAGGTCCCGGCTGTCATTTGGAGATCTTTGGCAGTCGTTACGGATAGTCAGAAGCTAGTAAATCTGACTCCAGTCTTACCATGAAGTACCGTGTTACCCCAGTTAATGGGTTGTGGAGGTCTAGTAGGCAGCCGCTCGTAAAATACTGGTATTCAGCTAAATTCGGCTTGACTGAAAGCCGACCCCAATACAGTTGGGTAAAGGCTAGGCAGATGAAGCGTCCGTGGGCAGTAAGCCTTACTCAAAAAGAAAGCGTGGGTGTAATTTCTAACTATTCCTATAATAGCCGCAGTTTCTATGAATAGCCAATTCGTTTGAACATCTTACTTAGGTCAGGTAGAAAGGTAGTCGATGTCCTTTCCAAGATAATTACCTATCCGGTAGCTCGCTGTATGCACACACCAGCGTTCTTACAGGATTCCGCATTGCGTAGGGCTGATACGGAATTTTTTTTGGTTTGAATGGCAGATATTTTTCAATCTTTTAGGCTTTACAGTAGCTACTTACTAGCAGGAGTTCGAAAAGTTTGCGTCCTGATCCAATGGTATATTATGGTATATTATATAGTCTTTTTTCACTAATAATTCGATAATATTTTTTCATTTTATTCAAAATATCTGCTACAACCGTGATTAACTTAATTTATGTCACCGTACCGTACTGATGAGTTCGATTCCCTTCAAAATTATTGAACCGAATGTTGCTAGCGCAAGAGGCATGTCCGTGAACGGACTCCATATTTTTTGATGGACCGATTTTGACAATTTAAACAAATGGTTTAATTGAAGTAACTGCTTTGATACTTACCTACTTAGTACTTACACAATTTATAATAAAAAATCTTTTTTGTGGTGTAACGATCTTATTCTGTTAGCGCCACAAACATGGTCAGAAATGGCCCTGTATAAAGAGTTTTGGAAGGAGAAAGAAAGAGCCTTTACCCAGCAGTGGGACACAATTATGGCTGATACAAAAAGAAAAGTTTTGGCATTTGGCTTGTCATAATTATCTAGTTTTAATTCTTTCAAAGTCCAATTACTCTAATAGAAACCAGTTTAGACATCAGACGATTAAGTCATTCATCTGTTGTCGTGCCAACCCTAGCTTACAGACTAGCTCTTTAGTATGGAAACTAGATGACGCTTTTTCCATATCATTTGTACTGGTAGCCGGCAGGGGATCGGCAGCGACTTGTTTTTATTTCGTACTCAAGCTAATGAATTCTAAAATTGTTGTGCTGAGCTAAATTAATGATGTTTCCGCGTCGAATATCTTCTGTCAGGACGCTAGATGCTTGTCTTAGATACCTTCCCTTTCTAATTAGATTTTAATTAAAGTAAATAATTCTGGGTTAATCTTTCTAAAAGTGTCTCTCAAGCTGTGGTTAAATTTAAAACCGGTGGGTTGATGTAATTAAATGATAAAGTTTATTTTCGTTGATAAGAATATTTGTAGACTCCTCTTCATTACAGAACTGTCAAAACGTAGAAATAAAACTCTGCCTTTGTCTGTAAGGCCTCTTCTCGAAAAAAGAAGGCGTAAACATTACCATGCTAACTTATACTACTTGTGTAATTATAAAGTTAGTTTACGGTTCCTCATTTTGTTTTTTATCGTTGATGTGTAAGTCTAGTTAATTTTAAAATATCGGTTCTTCATTAAATTCTGTTAAGCTCGTAAATAAAAATCAATATACTTTTTAATTTTAGCTACAGCCGTGCTACGTTTATTTTAGTTACTACCGTTTCTTGTCAGTTCTTCTTCATAGGAAACGACGAATTGTCACCTTTTAGCTTCTGACGGTTCATAATTAAGTGCAGGTTTTAAATCTTCTTCTTCTTCCTGCTCTTGTTATTCCTTGGGGTCAGTGCAACGCATTTTTATCTTCCATTCTGTCCTGTCACCCGTTATGTAGGCCTGAAATAAAATATTTGAATTTGAATTTCGAATTCAGCCACATCTAATTACACTGATACCTTGTCTTTTGGCACCTGAACCTACCAAAGACAAAAAATAAACAAATGAATATCGTATTCCTGCTACAGATAACGAAACCGGTTTTACTTCACAACTCCCCTATTCCATGTTCAAAACGTGATCACACTGGCCAGTATCTAATTAAACATAACAATTACCTACTTATTAGTTTAATGCTTGATTGCAATTAGCCCCATGTACTAATTGCATGCCAAACATGTTTAGGCTAATTTACTACCAATAAATATTAGTGTAGTTTTGTATATTTTACTGTTTAAGTTTATCTTTTATACGTTTTGACGGGTAAAGTATAGATAGAAGTGACAGTTTGTGGTTTTGTTCTTTTTTTTTAATTGACGTCTGTGACTGGAAAATTATATGGTAATAAGTTCTGTTAATTGATTGTAGTGTATGATTATTGTATCACGTGATGATGTCAGTTTAAATGACGGAGCCTATAAAGGGCTGACGATGACTAGGGTTTCGGGATTAGAAAAGAGTTACTGCAGCCCTTTTATTTATTTATTTATTGACTCACCAACGACTGTTTTAGTGAATAACTAAACCCACAAATAATATTCTATATCAACAGCTTTGCGGTGAATTTGTCGCTTATAACTGTGCACAGTACCTACTTGTATGATCAAAAATAAAAATTTGGAAAATATAATTATTATGATCATAACAAAATTAAAATTTACAAAGTTTACATTGAATTTAAAAACTTTTCTACCCAAAAACCTACTCTCCACTCGATCTATGGTTGGAGTGAGAGGGCGTGTCAGACTTTAGACGAACGCACACTTATCCGAGCCAAAAACGTCGAACGAATCGAAAGAAAAGAACTTTAGAACTTTTCAGTTTCTTGTTACAGTTGGGTTTTTTTGGAGATTTTTTTATCTTTTTGCCGTCAATTATTTCCACGGATATTTCGTCACTATATCTAGGCCCTTTTTGTCCACCCGTGTTCTTTAGTGACCCTTTGCGTTCCAGGATAAAGGGCCACTTTGTCTAGACCCTTCAGTATTAGTTAGTTAAACTGTTGTATCCCACTGCTGGGCGAAGTGAGTATTAATTCTTTAAAAAAACCTTTATCAAAAACTAGTTATATGCGGAAATATAGATCACCAGCGAAACAGCCAATTTGCCAATAGTAGACCAATAACAATAACTTACTCACAAACCTACGGAACACATTAATATTGGACCGATTTGTAAAGAAACATAAAACAGTTTGAATTGGCATAAACTGCCATACATTACACACATTTTGGTTGCAAACGTGCTAAATCAAAAAATAAAATATGGCTAGCTATAACGAAGTACCGAAATAATAACTTCATCGGTGTTAAAAGGAAGCTATCGCGACCATAGAGTAAAAAACCAGGCAAGTGTGAGTCGGACTTCAAGTTTGTACGGAACCCTCAGTGGTTCCGTACAAACTTACATTATGTAACTAATTCAGTTTATGCTGTCCATCCTGCACAACCACCTGTGCTTTTCAGGATCTATGCGAGACCAATGACATATGCCGTGCAGGTTGCCAATTACTGGTCAGAAGAAATTTAGTATGAGTAGATACAATGCGAAAAGAAGAAGAGACTTATTACATAAAAACATGTATTCATACCTACTAGTGCTATCAGACCCTGTTTCATGCCATATTTCATAGTTCTAGGTCAACGTCAATACTCCCTATGAATTTTGATTTCCTTGAGAGCGTTAAACTATACGTTTTTTTTTTGCGACATAAACGGCCGTAGGTAACTTTTCAAGTTTGATTTTTTCACAACTTCAACAAGAGACCGCAGATATGAGTATATGGTTTAATTTCATGTTGCTACCTCCACGCTTTCCCGAGATAAAGAGTCTTGACCGACGGACCACAAAGTGATCCTACAAGCGTTCTGTTGCTTCCTTTTGAGCTACGGAACCCTAAAAAACAATGCAGTAAACCCACACTATGTAAGCATGCGCTAATAAATCTATCGGTAACCATTTGCATGTAGTTGTACCTATGCGCTAATTCATGCGACCATGTTTTTGCTCAGTGTATATGCACCAGTATTTCGTGTGTATTGTAGACGAATTTTAGTTTTTCTGCGTTGTTTTCGTAAAACGTATCTGACGGTTGGTTGTTTATGTGACCTGAGTCAATAAGGTTTGTGTGTTTCATGTAATTATCAGATAATAATTGGTAGGTAGTATGTTGAAACAAGGGGTTAATGTAGAATTAGTCGAGTCTCTTTTATCACCAGGTATCTCTTTAGAAAGTACAGAAGATACATGTTTATACTAATATTATAAAGAAGGAACAATTTTAAGTTAGTAGGTAAGTATAATCTCTGAAACCACTCAATTGATTCTGAAAATTCTTTCACTAATATGCAACTGCAATTTATAGGATAGTCCTATATTTTTTTTACTTTCACGCGGGACAAGCTGCTTGCAGAAGTTAGTGATAATAAAATACATAAACACTAATCAAGTTTAAAAAATAAAACGGTGGTCAGATGAGACTAGGACGGTTTGCAAACCGTTACGCGGGCTTAGGGAAAAAATGATGTTTAGATACAACAGTCTTCTAGTAAATCCTAAAAGTTCTATACGCAAAAGCCGTTCCTACATCTTCCGATCACCATGAACAGGCTTAACTAGCATCACAAATTCTCGACTCTTATTATTTTAGCCACGAGGTCCTCACCTTACATAGATTGCAAAGACAAAATTACAAAATTACTCATACAGAAATAATTGCTAGAAATGCTAAATAGTTTTGACCTTTACTTCTAAACTTCCTCTAGACACTTTTCCTAATAGCTGAAACATTACCGCTAAGCAAAAAGCTACCTTCTTTTCTTCTAGCAGCAATAAGTTCTACGTATATCTAGCGATGGGCGATTCCGAGATATTTTAACAATCGAAAAAATCGGAGTTGGTAAAATAAACCACCGACTCGCTGTTCTACAAAATAATCGAGATTATTTTCGATGGTTTCGAGTCAATTGAATCGACAGCTAGTTTTCACTATCACTCTTGGTCACTGAGGTGAGACTCGCTATAACAGATCGAGTTGTACTCGAGTCAAAGTCGAAACAATCGAGAACTATCGAGATATTCAAATATTCTACCATTGGACAAACCGTCGTATGGCGAGTATCCATCCATACGTTGTCGAAACCTGCACGGTTCGGGCTAAGCGCTTTGCCTCGTCGTTTATACCGCGTACATCGAAAGACTGGAACAGTTTGGGTATCTTCAAGATTAGAGTAAATAGACTCTTAATAAACTTGTGCGCCTCACCATCAACGACTGCATCATTGCTCACCATCTGGTGGGATTGCAGTCAAGCACTAGTTTAGGTTATATAGCTTTAGCCCGCAGCTTCGCCCGCGTACATAAAATATAGCCTATGTCACTCAAGAATACAGCAGCTTTCTATCGGTGAAAAATTTTTAGCAATCGGACCAGTACTTCCACAGATTACCTCTTACAAACAAAAAAACAAACCTTACCTCTTTATTATATTAGTGTAGATAAAAAAAATCGAGAAATATCGAGATATTCAAACAATCGAGACACATCGAGATATTCAAACACTCGAATAGAAGCTCTCGGCATCTCGTATCGCTACATATACCATACCACTGCTGGTCGTAATAATTCTCGTAAAAACAGCGCTGGTCATAAAGTAGTGGGCGGCTTAGACGTTACGGACGCCGCGTCGCGACCATTTGCATGATGGCCGTTCATGCGACCACGGTTTTTGTACAGCCAAGTGTTGCCAGTATTTTGAAAATATTGCAAGGATATTGAAGCAATTTTGACAGCAAAAGTTCTGAAACATAGTATTTTCGTCTTTCTAGAGTTCTTCATCTGATTTAAAATCCCAAATCTTTACTTCTAATTTGATATCTTCTTTAATACTATGATTCTTCTCTTCTCTTCTTTTTATTTGTCAATCATGGCATTTAAATTCGATACCTTTCTGCCAAGGGCAGATTGTCACCTCCTCGACCTCGACGTTTATCAACCACCTTCATGCGTCCAGTGAGTGACAATCCTCGCCCATTTATCCGGGTGCATTCACGAGGTCAGCCCACTCCCCATGCCGTCATCAGTCAAAGTCCTAAAAGGCAAACAAAATTTAAAAAAAATAACAATATATTATAGCTTTTTACACCTATACCTCATGCTGTAAGAAATATACTGTTACTCTGTTAAGGCTGATATGTTAAAATGCATACTTCGTGTAAAATTTGACTTCCTAAAACTACAAACATTTATAACTATTCCATCAGCTCTAAAAAAAATGGCAATCCCATCACAACGTGGTCACCCTGTCTCACCGTCGGCAACATATTGGCATACGCAACATTATAAAGTTAATTATTGATAGTGTGGCAACACTCGCCGGAATGTCAGGTGTTAATAGTCATTTGCATACTATTGTGATAATCACTATTAGGAAACTGTCTGAAAGAAACTCGTTAGTTGCTGGCTGGTTGGCTGGCGAGCTAATTGCTCTATCGTTAGGGAAAATGATGGCAGTATTGTGTTATTGATCCTTGTTGACCTATAGTGATATGCTGTCTCCATTATAGTCAACTATACGTAGGCCTGTTGTAAACACAACCTAGCAAAATGGGGTATTATAGACCTCTCCTATACAGAGTGTGAGTGCGGTGCTCCTGACCACACGATGGCCTAGGTACTTATTAGAGTGCCCAAAGTGTCCCTATAACTGTACTTCAGTGGTCGCCATTGCTTGGCAACCTACTGGGCGGCCGAAAAAAATTGAGAGACAGAAAGCTCTAAAATTCGAGAAGAAGAAGCCAACTATATATGCCCAGGAAAACCAACAGTACTGACGAAATAGCCCGAAAAAGCACCAAACTTGTCTGGCACTAGGCAGTGAACATTTCATGCAGAACACATAAGCGATGTGGACGAAAGGATCTCGAGTTGTAACCACACAAGTTCCCACAATGTTGACCGATGACCTGGTAATGGTCACGAGAAGACAATGGTTGCGAGAGGTATAGTGCCGGTCGTTGAGGAGACGGTTAGAGGTTGTCCCCGCTAAAACAGTGCTGCTAAAGCAGTGGCTTAAATTTTGTTGACGATGACCAACGATGAAAATATAAAACTAAAACGGGTTTGCTTTTTCACGATTACCAATAAGGGCTTATCTGAGCCTATAAATCCCAATGTGTTCAAAACGTTCATGTAGTTATTTTAGTAACTATCTATTTCAGACCGAAACCGTAGTCAGTAGTCATCCTCGCGTGACTAAATCCTATCCATCAGGCGATCCGCCTAGAAAGTAGAAACCACAAGTTTCGTTCATTATCTGGCGATCTTCAGCAAATCCCATCCGCCCTGCATATCATTACCATCATATCCTTACTTAGATCTGCAGAAACCAAGACAGGTGCAACCATATCACTCCGCAACATTACCCACGCTTTATAAATCTTGTTTCACAAAAGAAATCTCAACATCCATCGATTGAAATTTAAGTCAACCCGTGCTATAGTAGCGGCCGCTAATTCAAGCGTACCCATTTTATTTATGTCTTCATACGCGCCGCCGATAGGCCCTAATTACGCCGCCGACGCAAAAACGCTAATCGCGCATCGTACACATACGGACGCACCCTTAAAAACGATTTACAATATCAAGAACACAAAGTAAACTGAACTCTATATCTTCGGCTTTAGATTCTATCAATTGTAATATCTTGCACGTACCACGTTGTTAAGATACAGCTCTACATGTAAATCGCGGTCGTAAAGCCATATATGAATTATCTTCACGCATTGCGATTTGATCTTTAAAATTGCTTCACAGAGTTCAATTCCCAATTTCGTTCACACCAAAGAGAGTTACATCGTTTTCCTAATTCAAATCTGGAAATCTACTGATATTGGAATATGAGTTCTGCGATTTCGAAGGTACGGTTGAAATTTGAATGTGGGGTAGTGATAGATATAGGCTGATTGCGCTACGAGATAGAGCGATGCGCAGGAGAAGCGTTAATGAGCGCTGGTACCTTCGGATTCCTCGCCAGCAATGTTAGTATATCGGCTTTTGTCGGCACCAGGCGACTTTTTGCGATGTCCAATGATAACAATGACCGGCAAGAACGAAACGAGATAACGAGAAATGTGATAATGTTCTCGTTAATTAATTAATGTTTTGCGCTACATTAAGTTATTATTAGAATACGGAGATTTTAACGCCTTGCTAGCGGCTTAGATTAAGTGTTAACTTTAACGGCATGCATGCTTAGTAAAAGGAATTATAAGAAAAAATAATGGTCTTAATCTGGTTATAGCCTGTTACTACATCCGTACCATTTAACTTGACATAACATTGCGTTGCTTGATAGCTTTTAAAACCTGGCTATGTATATATATGTTTAAGGTTTTCAGATTGCTAGAAGTGATGGAGTTGATGCCAGATCCCAAACATAAATTGTAGATACTAATATATCGTCCAACTGTAATGGAGAATTTGAAAACTTAGATCACGTTGAAGGAAGCAATAATGAATTATAATTATGGATTTAATATTATAGCTCAATGAACAAATACTAATAAACAACACGATTATAATAGTTTCAAGAACGAATGCTAATTAGAAAGTGGCTATGCAGATGTGTGATGCAACGCGCATGCTAAATGCGGCGATGTAATAAATCAACTATTGATTAATGGCGATTGTTTTTATAATTCCTAGAAGTAGAGGTAAATTGAGTCGTTTCCTAATGGAATGGTTGGTGTGTTGCCAGGGGTAGGTAGAGTTCATAGTGTATATTGGTTAATAGTAGCCTATGGATAGCAAAATGTATTCTTAGCAAAATATTTGATAGCTTCGAATTCAAATTTTCAAAAAATATCTGCTAAGAAAATAATCCTGACGGCAGATATCTTAGTAATGTATTTAATAATGACAAAACCACACGACAACTAAATCATTTGAGAGAGTTCTTCCAAATATAATTGCATCAAACAGAATCTGGATTAATACAAAAGGTAAATTATGCTGGGTTATAATTTTGACAGCACGGTTGGTGCAGTAGGGCAGTGATTGGCTGCTACGCAGCATGTCACAGGTTTGTTTCCCGTACGAAACCAATATTTCTATGGTTAGATAGGATTTTGGTCTGGGTGTCTTGTGTATCCCAAAGAGGAGAAATAGAAAATCCTTTACGTTAACTTTGAACCAATTATACCTAAAAACAGGGTTTCTGAGCTCTTTAGGTATTCTATTAATTGTATAAAAAAAACGATGTCGGAATGATTCAAAACTTCAGACACATCGAAGATTATCAAATACTAGGGTAGACCTAGACGCAACAAAGTTTCACAACACAGGTATAAGTAATGACGAATATCAAATAATAACTTTCAACCAAACCCTATCAATGCGAGCGTTTATAATTATTTATCGATATCCAGCCGATCGGGTCCAAGTGAGGTGGAATGGAGTCATTACACGCAGAACGGGTCCAACTGTACCGGCGGAGACTCGGGCCCTTAATTACGGAACATAAGTCAGTCGCGTCGTGTTTGTTTCACTCTTTGCGCTAATTTGTTTTAATGCTATCTGATCCTGTGGTTTTTGGTAGGGTTGGACAGAGAAAGGTAAATGGACTTCAGACTTGGGATGTAAAGAAATGATCATGAGAAGTAAATATATAGACTTGAATCTGGACGGGTAAGAAAAGAGAAAGATCTGATGGATTGTATAAAAGAAGATGATAGCAAAGAAGAAATGGAACACTGAGATAACACTTCGAGAGAGAGTGATGAAATGAAAGACAAAGAGCCTTAATATCTAATAAATTGGAATAAAAGAATGTAAGCACAAAGTATAGGACATAATCAGTACTTATAATACGAAACAAATGGAAATGAAATTTCTTACAAAATAGCCTAAAATTTAATATATGTAATAGATGTCCCTAACTTTGACAACCCTAACAAGAGTAAGGTAAATACAAATCTATACAGTACACACTAAAATAAATGTCGCAATCCATTGCGCCTTATCAACAACGGAAGCTATCAATGTACAGTTGATAACGAGCAATGAAAGGAAAAGATTATTAACAGGAGTATTAAAAAAACCATTTGCTTTTATAAATATTCACGATATATTTTATAATTGACTGTTTATCAGCGATAGTAGAAGATTAATGTGTATTCTTTTAACTGAATGCAATGAATACAATTTGAATGTGTCATTTAGTGTGAAAATAATTTATTGATGCATAATTATAGTCATTGAAATTCTGTGAGATGGGTTCTAAGAATTGAATATAATGGCAATGGCATCAAAATTCTGCATAAACATTACAATCTTTACACAGGAAAAAGCCTAATGATGATTATTTATCAAAGATGTAAATCAAAATAACATTGAAATTAGAAAAAGAATTACAAGGATTAGTTACACAAACGATGAAATCATATACACAGACGATGCTAAGAAATCCAGGATTCATTACCACTAGCAACCGCCAACAAGAAACTGACAGACTTTTTTATTTTCCAACCAAAGCAAGGCATCACGCCATACAGCCTATATGATCCGACATTTAAATCGTACAAGGCACATCCGGAGATATCATAATTAAGTCTTACGGGCCGTGTTCAAATTAAATTATGTACGAATTAAAGGTAACGGCGCAATAAATCGGAGGGTGCGCAGGCGCCGCCGTTACGCGCCTTGTGATGTATCGCCCGACACACCTATGCGGTACCGGCTGGACCGCTGTGTGGTGTAAAGTGACGCTGGGATGAGGATTTTGCATGTATGGATTTCTAGCAAGCGTTTGATTAGATATTATGTATCTGATTGTCAACCGAAATTGAGTTATACCTTTTTGACTATAATAATTTATGTAAATTCTTTAAAAAATCTTACTTAATGCTGCTGGTGTGGTTATTGCAATTGCAAGATTCATGTTTGATGATTACTCTAGTTTTTAGTGAAGGGGTTTTATGTCTGGGCGACGTTGTGATTGTGAAATAAAGCTGGTCTGTAATCGCCTCTTTCTAAAACCGTTAGATAGAAAACGTGGGATATACAGATGCATGCCTGCGTAATGATATGTTTTTCCATACGGTGAGTAAATCACTAACTTTATTGGCATACCTACCCAAAAAAAAAATTAACATTTAATAGTTCGGCAGTACTAAAACTGTTATGTTTGTGCAGATATTATGTAGTTTTTCTTTTAAAACAGAAACTTCTAGATTCATAATCGCTTTCATCTCCTCTCTTAATCCACCACACAAATGAGAATACAACTTAATCTGCGCACCGCGGCTTCCATTTAGCCGTGTTTGTTTTATTTCCGAGAATCAATAAACAGCTCCGATCATATTGGATGCGGACTATCGCCAAGCTGAAACAGATCCCCGATACGCTCAGCTGCGGGCTTTTTGTTTTACTTTCGAGTATGGATGTTGAAGATTACATGTATTTTAATGAGAATAATTTAGCTGGAGGAGACGGTGTAGTAGATGCATAAGAAAAACTTGTAGAGAATGATGTCTAAGTTGTCGATGATGAACATTTGTTTACTTTTTCAGTGAGTAGGTAAAGTTGTTGATAATATCGGGTTATTCATCCTCCTTGACTTAGAACATATTATTTGCTGTTTGTATATCATTGTTTTAAATAGCAGCTTATGCTGAGTTAGGTGCCTTTTTGGCCTCGCACTGATTATTAACTTTCTTTTTTCATAGTGAGTTTTTAGTTTATAGGATTGTGTGAGGCACGAATTAACGTCTTTTATTTCTATTTTCTTCTTTTTCATACAGAACTAAACGGATGAAGATACATGAGTAGCCTCAGGCTACCCATATGGCGTCATCCATTTATTATTCTGGTAAAAAATATAGGCCTACTGCGTGATAAATTAGTATCGGTCATGTAATGATGCTGGTGACATCTATAAAACACGTCTTCGAAATGAAGTTCTATCTCAAAGACTGTTTACAATAAAGGTTAACACTTAATGCCTATAATCGCCACTTAGCAGACTGATCAGCGGTCACATTATGCTGGCATTAATACGCATCAATAGATAATGTTAGGTTTACCATACATAATACACAATAAGTACGGTTTAATAATTCATCGTTTATGAGCAGGCTATTTCCTACAATTTATTCCAACGATCAGACAATTATTAAGTTTACTTACTTAAAGAAAAACTTGTAGAAATTATAGTCTTTGAATATGAAGACCGTTGTACCACAAACCATTGAATGCTTGACCTTTTAAAGTTCTATTCGAAATTTGAATCAAAAACAATGACAAATCAAAAAAATATTGTTTCTGAAAAAAGTCTAAATGTCAAAGACACAACATTGGTCCCAGTGTACACCCTTGAGGAACACCACCGTTTTACTACTGATTAGGTGCGAGTTCTCATGAGTGGCTACCGAGTAGTGTTGCAAAAAAACTAGAGACGGTATAAAAAGTTAAAATTAATTAAATTATGTATTGAATATTTTCTCCTGTCTGCTGTGATCTTGACTAGGGGATATAGTGCGAGCTGCTAGCGGTTAACGAACCATACGGTGTAATTTAGGTTTACTTCTGTAGTTTAGTTTTTTTTCTAAATTATATTAGTCTGATTTAGGATAGGTTGCAGCTAACATTTCTTTCTTTTACAGCCATTGGAGCTTTGTAGCCCTTGCAAACACTTTCACGTTAATTTAATGTGTTGTTACAGAGTTTCTTGATGATCTAGTGTAGGGTCAACCATATTTTTGAGTTTTTCGCACCCTCTTTCTTACCTTATATAATGATTTTGGGTTAACTCTCCTCATCATTCTTAGCCAGATATGTCTGTGCTGGGTTTATATAAAATGTTTTGATAGTCACGTCAGAAATATAGTTTTGTAGACTATCATCAGTGTGAGAAATTGCTGTGATTCTACTTTATATCTTCCTCTAGTTCAGTCACCTATATGTTTTGAATTTTAATTGAAATTTAAAATTAGTCCGCTAGTACTTGCACCACATACAATCTGTTCACAGAAGCATGTCGTGGGGTCTGCACTCCATATCTATCGACTACTATCGACAACAGTCAATGGCGGGGAGTTTTTACTAACTGTGTTTTGTTCACCCATTTATCATGAGCGTTTTTGTAACCACATCCATATGTAGATTTTGAAATAAACTCAATATTTCATGTTCGCTTGAAATAAACCTAGTTTAACGTAAAAGTATCAGTAACATCACGCCATCAACTGTAGGATTCGTTTTTGTGGTGTATAGTAAAGAGTTGATTTCATTCATCCATCTTTATAAAGAGCTTATTGATTAGGAATGTCTTAGTTTTCTAGATTAATTAAATCAGTTTCAAACGTGGGTGTGGTGGCATAATCATATTCATAACATAGCTTAACTGCGGAAATATTTAAATGGAATGCCAAGGCAGTTATTTCAAGATCATTGTGTACTCTTAGATGAAACAGTCACAAGTATCATTATAGTCAATATCTTTGTTATTTATAATTATTATAAATTCTACGACGTCGTTAATACCAGATATCCATTTCTTTTGGTTTTAATTTGTAGCATGCCACTTATTTATTGATTCTATCATATCCAGATTTTTCATTACTTTTTTTTTATTTCCTTCCTTTCAATAGTTTTTAGATAAACGATCTCATTGGTCAGTTACATCTGACTAGTCATTGTTCACCAGAGCGTGTAGGTCCATATCATTCAGATTGCGGTTCGCTCTCAATAAAACTATCTTTTCTTTTAGAGCGATATGATTGTTTAGGAACCATAATATTACTTTGTTAGTTTCGACATATTGCGAGAGCGATAGCGAGAGGGAGTGTCAGACGTCTACTAGCTAAAACATACCCGTATTTTCTTCAGTTTCATTTCACATTCTAGAACCGAAGTGACTCTTTCAAAGAATGCCACAGCCCTGACAGGCCTTACAATAGCTCTCAGCAGCTTTACGCCTTCCGCCATCAGTAGCACCACATCTCTCCTCTCACATTGTACCCACTAAGTCTCCGGTGTATCGTTCCTAGTTTTTGCTCTACCCACATTATATGCAGATGACATGAAAGTAACACCGCTAACACTGTTCTCTTGCTTTTTGCGCTCTCTTGTTAGTCAATTATGTTGGCAATGGTAATTACAATGTTAGGAAATGTTGCCTCTGTGATAATGTTGCCAGTTATTAAAGTTTACAGGGTTTTGTTGGAGTTACGAGTAACGAGTCCTACAGTGATGGATTGGATTTTAGATATAGGTTGAGCATTTGAGCTGTGTAGCGAGATTGAATTTTGTTTTGCGTTTGAGTTAAGTCATGGATGAAATGGAAATGATTATGGTTAGTGTAAATACTTTATGAAGGAGTCATAAATATACTTTTCGGTATGAAAATATTAAATGAATTTCCAGCGAATTACGTTTTTGAAACATTTCGGCCGAAAGACATTACATTGACATAAGCCTCCCCTAAGCGTCGCCACAACGACCGGTCTTGTGCGCTTTTCCGTGACCCTCACCAGGTCATCATTCCACTTTTTAGGAGGGCTTTCCAATGCTGTGGCTTCCAACACGTGGTCGCCATTCCAGAACTGGTCGTCCCCAACAACCATCTGCTTCATAAAAGTAGTAAAATCAAATTTATAGCAGATTTAGATGACAAGAACATTACCAATGACAACCCATGCAATGCAGCTACTAATTAAATACTACGAAAACGACACAAAAACAGAACCACTCAAATAAAAGACACCTCTATCAATAAAATTCGATCAGCATCACACCAACTATGCATATTTACTTAATATTCTGTGCCATCACCGAACAAATTGTCGATACTACGGACTTTTTGTAGCTTCCATCGATCGACAGCGATTGAGTCTTTGGCCTGTAATTAAGTGACAAAAAGCGCCGCAAGCGGAGCCGGGAGGCAGCTCGAAGCGATTCATTACGAAAAGCGTAAAAACATGCGTCATTACGCTCCAACGAAACGCGGATCTACAGTTGAATACTAATGCGAAATTATTGTCTGTATATGATTATATTATTTTGTAATTAATTTGTTTGGGAATGGAATTGAGGTGTGGAATGTCTTGCGGTTAACTCTTCTCGCTACTCGTGTTGCTTTTGGTCGTAGGCCGCGTTCTTACTATGTCGTTACGATTATTTTGTCGTCGGACGACTATCGTCTCTAGCTGTGCCCATTATAACGACTGTTTGTCGTAGGCACGACTGACAGTCGCAATAACAACACAGGAATCTATACTAATATTATAAAGAGGTAAAATTTGTAAGTTTGTAGGTTTGTAAGTTTGTATGTAGGGGGTAATCTCTGGAACTACTGGTCCGATTTGAATTCTTTCAGTGTAAGATAGCCCATTTATCGAGGAATACTATAGGCTATATATTATGACGCTACGCCCCACGGGAGCGGAGCAGTAACGAAAAATGCGGGTCCTGTCGTAAGTTTTTGTGGTTTTATGACTGTAGCACGCCGTTCTCACTGTCATGACAATCTGTTGTCACCACAAAAACGTCGTAGACACAGTTAGTCGTGTCGTCCTCTTTATATGTGAACACCAGCTACATTTACTCCTGCCACGACACTTCAAACTACCCGTCGTATATATCTGTCGTCGCGACAAAGTGGAAACGCAGCCTTACGCAGAACCAGCATAATTGAGCTACAAATGTTATCATACCATTCATTGAAAGGATGCCAGCAAAGGTGAGGACTACAAATCAACTCTACTTCTAAGTAAGTGTGCAAAGTGAAATGTTACTAACATACCTAGTTCTCAAACATATTTACTAACAAAATAACATCATCTGTATGTATGTGCGTATTAGTATATGAGATATTTTTGAGCGTCTATGAGATATTTTTGATATGAGTGCCTTCTGTTACCTAAAGTACAGACTAAAGTAATAACCCATCCCTGAAATAAAATTATTATTCTTATTATTGATTCTGATTTGTATTACCTTAAAAGATTGCCGAAGGTTAGAATCAAGCTTCTGCCAGCGGCTTCGCCCGCGTAAATGTAGGTTTCTCCATACAAAATTTGAACCCGCATTTCATTCCTTTAGAGGGTGAATTTTGAAAAATTCTTATCTATCCACATAGGATGCCTACGTCATACAAAGAACATACCCCACAATTTTCAGATCTTTACGATCAGCAGTTTAGGCTGTGCGTTGATCCGTCAGTCAATCATTAAGGACAAAGCATTTTATACGTATCTTTAGATGACCTCCCCATACCATTCGCAGCACATTTAACTATCAACTTTATATCCTTTATAAATCAAAAGCAATGCTAGGATACTTGACTAGTCTACACTTCTACCCCGATCCCATATCTCAGGTTATCAACTCGCGGCGTGCACCATCTGTTCTGTTAGTCTCTGGCGCTGCTGGAAGGTGCTACAAAGCAAAACTATCAGATGCGACACACTTCCTCGTAAAATGAACGGTTTATGGTCCTGGGTGGACACACGGGTTAGTAGATGGGGTAACTGTTAGTTTCGTTAATTTTTCTAGTACGTTAGTTACAGAAGATATTATAGCAAGGCATACGTCAATCTCTCTAGCAGTTTCAATATGGTGCGTTTCATTTGTTGCACTATCAACATCATTTCAGCCGAAATTGTCCACTGCTGGATATAGGCCTCCCCCAAGCGTCGCCAGCGGTCCTGTGCGTCTTGCATCCATCGGTTTCCCGCGACCGTCATCAGGTCATCGGTCCACCTTGTGAGAGATTTTGCATATTCTCGTAAATTTGATATCGAGAATATCAAAGAATATATTATTTACGTGAGTTTTAGTCAGTACAACATTGACACTACGTCTCGCAGAGCCTAGCTCCACCCAGACCGGGAATCCAAGTCAATTTTGCCGATAACCCTTTGAGACATTTTTGAAACACAGCGAATCGTTCACCCAAGGTTTTTCTTTGCTGGATGGCGAATTATATATTGCTCTGGCATGTTTAGCGGTAAATTTCTATCCTAAGTTATCAAATAGCTGGCTAAACCATCTCACCCTATGTCCCAACCACTAAAGGCTATCGCCTAGTCACGTACGCGGCTAACAATTAACATTTCGAGCTAAAGCGATGCCGGCGGAGATGCGCGGCTAATATGGCCGAGCGCTTAATTACGAGCCGCCCTGCAAGGCGCGTTGCGTGCGCTCGCAGCTTTTGGTGGACGACATGATTTAGAGGGAGCTTAGATGCGAATTTGTCGAGTGGTGTGTTGTTACGTGTGATTATATCCTTTTATAGTGTTTTTTAGGTGGGAATTGACTTCTCCCACTCTGGGTGGAACGTAAAGGCGTGTCAGACTTTTACTGACTAAAACCAACTGCTGTTCCTACTTTGCCTTCGCTCCAGGACACCGAGATAATTTTTCGCACGGCACAAGGCCCTAGCAGACTTTGACCTTGCTGGGCCCGATAAAAATATCCTAAGAGAACATATTCCTAGGATAAAACAGTATCTTAATTACGAGCCGCCCTGCAAGGCGCGTTGCGTGCGCTCGCAGCTTTTGGTGGACGACATGATTTAGAGGGATCTTAGATGCGAATTTGTCGGGTGGTGTTTTGCCTTTTAATAGTGTGACTAGTTTCTGTCAGCGGTTATGGTCCCTTTAAAGTAGCAAATTGTCCTAAGGAAACATCATTATCATCATTTCAGCCGTATGACGTCCACTGCTGGGCAAAGGCCTCACCCAAACAACGCCACAACGACTGGTCTCGTGTGTATCGCATGCATTGGGTTCCGGTGACCCTTATCAGGTCATTAGTCCACCTTGTGGTAGGCCTTCCAACGCTGCGTTTTCCGGTACGTGGTCGCCACTTGATCGCCGTCCCTGTCGACCTTCTGTTCTACAAGGGAGCATATTGTTGGGATATACTATCTATGTCCTCTTCCTGGACATTGTCTACCCATGTGTTACCTACCATTTCATTCAATATGTACACCTGTTTGAGCATGAAGACGAACATACACACACACACACCCACCCATAAATGATTGTTTTTCAATTCATTCAATTTTATCGTTAATTTGAACTAGATGAGTGTTTCCTAGATTGTTACTGCTATTGAGAAGATATTCAGAAACAAACTAAAAAGTCAAAGTCTCTTTTAAAAGTCATATCTAAGCATTGCTATAAATGTGTTGTTTACTACTCGTTAGACTACTGTAAAAATATTAACTTAGGTTACTTACTTGTTACGGCAACATTACAGAACGTCCAAATTCATCTTCTAATCAAAACATTCAAACGCCTTTAAAACCTTAATACGACGCAAATACGTACCCCGAATAACCTTACCATTGTCCAATAACCTTAAATATGGCACCCCGCGGTTCTTACATTTATCTCGGCCGCCTGTCCGGACCTGTCCGGTCCGGACAGGCCGCCCCAAGCCGTGCGCCTGACGTATATAGGATTGACCGTGAAGGACATTTGCAAAAAAATTAAATCTTTTTAAATTTAGGGGTTGAAATTGATTGAGACGTTTATAGGGTGGCCGGTAGATTTACTTTTAAAAGGTGGGGTGAAATCAGGGAAAGGAAAATATTTGAATTCTTTCTTGAAGCTTTGTCCGAGGGTCGTGCGGACCTTTTGTAGTCATAATAAGGGATAAGTGCCAATTTGATGGATGGACATATAAAGTATATTCATTTATTTATACTTAAAAAAATTTATTACAATCACTTAAGTACTTACAGTTTACTGTAAGTATTGTGTATTATTTTGCCAAGTTTTTATTTAACTAGCTCTTCTGTACTAATGTTGGATACAGGCTTCTCCCAAGTTTGTCTAGACATTCTTCTCCCTTGGCGTCGTGGCGTCTTCTGTGAAAAGGCTTCCTGAGACCACGTCTTTCCAGGCATTTTTCTCCTGCCTTCTTGAACTAATCTTTAAAGTGCTTCCCAGTACTTTCCCTCTTTAGAAACCTACTGCGTGATATGATTCCTCTTGCTGGGACTTAAGCCACCTTCCTAGAACAGGGAATGGATCGTAATCCAACCACGCGGTCCCAGTGCGGAACGATGAATGTCACATGTCTACGAATTTTTAGTTCTAGGACATGCCGGTTTCCTGACGATGTTTTCCTTCACCGTTTTGAGAGCAGCTATCCATCATAAAAGCCAAACTTATACAAAAAATTCCATCATCAGTACCACCTTATAGGTATGCGTTCTTACAAAATGGCGATAATTACTATCAACAGTTACATCAATGTCTCCAATTCGCCATTGTTGCAGACGGCACCGTGGGACCGCTTCTTGTGCATTAATTGACAAGATTAGCGCTCTGTGCTGCTGGCTGTACGCGTTTACTAATGTTGGTTATGTTATAGGGAAATTGAGATTGTATGGCTGTTTGTATGTTGTTGTTTGGGTATAAAAATATCAACAGCATAATTATTATATCAGCCGAAAAACGTCCACTGCTAGATATTCGTCCTTGCTCGTAGGTCTCTCCCAAACATCGCTAGTTTTTGCAGGATTATCCAAAAAGCCACCACCTTCTCTTAACGCAAAGTGCAACTAAGCAAGGTAGGTTTAGTCAGTAAAAGTCTAACTTTCCCTCTCCCTCCACCCAGAGTTGGTACAATTAATGGCTTGGGGAAGCCTCAAAAACAAAGCGTCGCTCTCGTTGGTGATTGACTTAATTCAGAGTAAAAACTGGGTGTTGATTGCCACAACAGTAATGTTTTTTTAACAAAGATTTCTTTGTCTGGCTGATAAACAATAACTTGAAAAAAAAAATGTTCGTGATCATTTAAAAGTAAAGAGTAAAGACAAAGAAGGAAAACATAACAGTTGCAATAGTATAGCCGAAAGAAACAACTAAACAAATGCACGCTGTCAATATCCAAACCCCAGAAGAAAATACCCAAGCAAAACCAGTACAAAAACCTATTGTGACATCTGATCCCGTTACAAGAGTATAGGTATCTGTGACAGAAGACGACAATGGCGTTTCTTACTCGTTTGATTTACTGCTCAATTTTATATGGTGATCTGGGAATGGTGGCGGATTCACTCCACAATCAATTTCTACCATTTGTTCCATCGTACAAGAAATTAAATGATAATTAGGTAATTGTTAATTGGACGAGTGATGAAAGAAAGAAAATGACCTGATAAGTGGATAATTTGTCGATGAAAATAGAAAGAAGTGATGTGGTTTGAACGTTTGTGATTACGTTCAAACTACATCACAGGAGTCATTCCCAGAGTGGGGAAAAGTTTTCTTTAAAAAAAATGTTTTTTTTTTTGTTATTGATTGGAGGGCAGATAATAGAACCCTGACGAATTCTAAAACTGTTATAACATAGACAAAGCACAATGATCTATCAGTACCTACTTAATAATGTTTATTCAACAGTTCAAAATGGAGGAATTCGAAATGCCTAATCGAACTGTTACGTGGCGAATCTTTTGCGAAGACTTTAAAGATAGAAATACATTGGGTCCACGTGGCTTATGCATCTGCGCACGTAGGCCTTCACACATTTTATATGGCAACTAGACTTGTAGAGCTACGTTAGATTCACGCCACGCGACGTGATTCTACGTACCAATTAGGCGTGAATTGGGCCCATGTGGGTAACGTACGCCGATCTGGACGCGCCATTCTTCATACATTTTATACGGCAACTAGACTTGTAGAACCACATTAGATCCATGCTACGCGACTAACGCGACGTGGTTCTTCGTACAAATCAGGCGTGGCCCACGTGTGCATGTCGGTCTAATGTAGTTTATGGTCGCTAGGATTCCGTACAACAATACTTCCAATAGTTCCAATATCACGAGTCAATAAGTACTTACTATAAAGTACCTAAAGATTATATGCATTTATTTATTAGTCTACTTAAGTAACAAAAACAGCACAATCCGTCGAAGCAAGCTAGAAAGCAAGTAAGAGTTTTCTCACATCAGCTATTGACATATATTAGTGGCTGTGATCCGTTTCCCATGTTCATAAGAGCAGAAATCTGTCATTGTCATATTTGTGATGAAATCTGATATCAATAACCAACGACCCACCCAGCTTCGCACGGGTGTTAAGAATATTGTTTTTTTTGTCTACTTCATAATATGCATGTATTATGCATTTAATAATACTTTGGATTACCTGGTAGGCAGCCGCTCCTCGTAAAATACTGGTATTCAGCTAAATCCGGCTTGACTGGAAGCCAACCCCATAGTATAGTTGGGAAAAGGCTAGGCAGATGATGATAAAGTTTAGGTTACCTTCCTCTAGAATCACTGTGTCTATAAGTGAAAATCGGTTCAGTACATTTTAAATTTGTCACATACGTACGGACACACACGGTCGAGCACTTTTTCAATGTAAGGATTTGTGAAATTCTGCTTTCTTAGTACAGATTGATGATTCAGCCAACTATAAACCGAAGGTTTTGAATTAGATAATTACCGGCGATGGCGAAAAAGTAAAGACGTTAGACAAAACACCTTGGTGACTAGTCCTTCTTCAGAGTGTTTTTCGATCGATTTGCCAAACGATCAGACGACCAAAAATTGTTCGGTCAATTGAACTTTGGACTCTCAAAAGCACTTGATTTTTTACCGACCTGGAATACATCAGACGTTTTAACAGCATGTGCAATTGTGCATAGACAATTTTTTTAAATTATTATTGATAGGCTCGCGCTTGACCACATCTCACCTGATGGTAAGCGATCATGTGGTCGACAATATTGTAAAACAATCACATTTTATTGTTCTAAAAATGAAAACTATTGTGTACTTATTTATATTCTTATAGGTTTCTGTAAACTTCATATTTGAAATAAGATTAACCGAATCTTCCTTTCTCCAAACCGCGGCTATTTTTCATCTTTAAAAACCCAAATAAAAAGTGGTGTCCTATAAAAAACCACATCAGAAGCGAGGATATGAAAAGTGAGTGTCTGTTAGTGTGGCGTCGGAGTGAAATTTAATTTACGACAACTCTCGGAGGGATCGCCGGGGCTTAAGTCCGGTAGGGGGCGTATTACGTGTTGATGTCGCTATCAGGGAATGGACGGACATGGCTATGCAAAAAGAGTTTCTAAGATAGTTGTGGTCTAAGCATGTTTGAATCATAGCAGATGTCGATACGAGTAGGTTTTACTTATCCCATAAAAAATAATGGTGAGTTTATGCATTTTAGATATATGTATGTATTTATTTTATTCATATAAATATACATTGCAGATTACATTTTTAAATATCTCCTTTGTGGCGTGTAACGGTTCTTCTTTTTTCTTCTAAATCTCTCTGGCCTTGGTTATCAGTGACCACGTTTACCCATCATACATCTTGATCAGATCGTCATACCACTTTTGCTGCGGTCGACCTTAACGGTAACGTTCCGTCATAGGTATCTAGTACAACACTTTTCAACGACATAACCAGCCTACTTCCACATCAGCTCAGCTAATTTTTCCTTCACGTCGTAATAAATATTCATAAACAGGTATCGCGGAAACAGGGTCCAACCTACTGGCAGCCCTCAGCTCTAGAGAAAGGAACCTTCTAACCAGATCGAAGGCGACGAAGGAACGGGGTGGGGTTTAGTCAGTAAGAGTCTGATACGCCCTCCCGCTTTACCCAAGAGCGGGAGAAGTCATTCTGATGATTCCCCTACCAAAAAAAAATACGAACTGAGTCCAGAGTACCTATCAATTACACTTAGTACTCGAGCAAATTGATGATAGTCTGCTATAATCTAGAGATGCCATCACGTGTTTTAATCCTATAAAATTAATACCATTGTCTCATACACAAGTAATGGTAAGAGTGCATCATAAACCCGTTAATCACTCACAATAAAAGTGCAGTAGAATCGTATCTACTAATTAATTATGTTCACAATACAATGTGCTATTATGTCTACAACTTGTTTGTTTCTTCTGTCCCTGCTTTGTTTAATTGATGGCGAGCAATTACGATTCATTACTGGATCGCCTTGTTAAAGGTGTTAGGTAATCTATATTAGTCCGATTGTTAAATGGCTGCTCCTCCTTATATGCTATTTGAAAAGTAAACACAAACTTTTGGGGTTACACAAACCAAAAAAAAAAAAACACGTATTGGTAAAACAGACGAGAATATAGTCCGTCTAATGAAAGCGCAACCTGAGAAAAAGAGGTTAAATCCAAAAATGTTGTATGCTATAGCATGTCTTGACACTTCACAATTTTTTTATTTCCTACAATTGCGGCTGAATAATGTTGCCAATTAATTTAAAAAAAAAACTCCATGTCGCGCTTTCATTAGACGCACTCTGTCATTGTTAAGATATTTTTTTTTAAAACACTGGCCGCTTGTAAAAACTATATTCAAAATTTCAAATAGAGAACGAAAACAAAAATGTAACTCACTCATTGTCGACTGACTACGAAGTGTCTAGAGTATTTTCCAAAACAAAGTGACATTTTCATTCTTAACATTTAAGTACAATTTCGCTCATAGGCAATAAAAAATCCACACGTAGTAGGGTCGGGGCTACTGTAAGTCCATCACAGGGAGTATAACAGTGATTTTCGCAACACCTCACTGAATATTCAATTTTGTTTACAAAGACCCCGTGTATAACAAACTGACATACATACAATTTTCATGGGAAGCCTCCTTTAGGTATCGCACCTCTTTGTCACACTTGTGTAGCTTTTGCTTAGTGTGAGAGGGATGGATAGAGGATGATACGTCAAAGAAATCCCGGGATCTAGAGGGGCAGTTGAGTGGACAGCTCCCGTGAGCTGTTAATTCGTAGATATTGCGGGATTTGAGCTCTGTTAAATAACTGATGGGCTGTGAGAACGCTAATTGCTATGAAATTTTCAAGTAGAGGCAATTAAATCCTTGAGATGGATTTAAATGTCTTGAGCCGTGCGAAAAGACGCAGGCGTAAATGTCGTGAGAATAGATAAGATAGACTGTAGTAGGCTATCGCGATTTGTCATGCGGTGTACGATAGAGGGACTGTGTACATAGTGTAGTAGGTGTCTAATATATCGAGATTTTCTGGCGGATTTTATTCGAGTGAAGTTCTGTGGCTGTTTTAATTCATGAATCCCCGACCGGTCCTATGAGACCGCGCTGTTATTGTTTGACTATTGTGTCTCGTTTTGTGGGTATGTGATAGGTTAATTATTCGAATATTTTGATGTAAATGGTCTAATTGTGTAGATATTTCAGATGCAAAGCTACAAGTTTTGTATTTCAAATGTTCACATAGGTATAGTCAATTAGACTATACATATGTGAAATCACTGAAATGGAAAAGGTCTCGGTGAAATGGTGCTTAGATTTTTTATGTAGTATTGACTACCTCAGCGAAACTTGAAGAGAAGGCTGACTCGATACATTTGCTGCCAAACACTGCAAAAATATTAGAATATGTTGCATCCGCTTACTTATGGAAAATAAACTGGCAATATAAAAAACTAATTATTTTCTTAACTCTGTCTAACTAAAATGTACAAAAATGCAGAGTTTGCGTGACGCAAAAATTAAAAAAAAATATTGTACCTAGTAATGTGTTTATTTAGCTCTTCCAGGACAAACGACACTAACTTTCGCCTTTATTAGTGTGATAGAGTACCAAAACAAAAAATTAAGAAGAAGAAGAAACTTAAGAATTTAATTTATTGAATTACCCTTTAAAGTTGTTCGATATTTTTTCACTAAATAAAAAGTCTACACTTAACAGTGTCAATATGTATGCCTGTGCAGACCAATTAATAATTAACAAAAAATAAGTATAAGGGCCAATTAATGAGGGCCAGGTATTATCATCAAAACGTAACAAAAACCTTTGCAACAATGAATTAAACTAGCGATGGGCCATTCCGACATGTATTAACAATCAAAAGAATCGAAATCGTTAAAATAAACATCGAGTCAACTATCGACTCGTCGTTCTACAAAATAATCGAGACGTTTTTCGATTGTTCCGACTTCGAGGCAACGGTATCGACCGCTAGTTTTAATTTTTTTTTATTCCGCATCGGCCTAGGAGCTCGTGGCTAGATAATAACAGCCGCACAGGTCTATCTTCAAGGTTAAGCAACGGTCGCCAAGGTTGGTCTGTGGATGGGTAACCATCTTAACATGAGCGAACGAGTTTCCTCCGTGACTCGGAAAGCACGTTATAAGCCGTAGGTCCCGGTTGTCATTCGACATCTTTGGCAGTCGTTACGGATAGTCAGAAGCCATTAAATCTGACTCCAGTCTTACCATGAAGTATCGTGTTACCCCAGTTAATGGGATGTGGAGGTCTGGTAGGCTGCCGCTCTTCGTAAAATACTGGTATTCTGCTAAATCCGACTTGACTGGAAGCCGACCCCAGTATAGTTGGGAAAAGGCTAGGTAGATGATGACATAGGCCTTATAAAACGTCAGAAGCTACCACACAGTTCCAATAGGTCGTTTCCTCTGGAAAAGAACCGGCAAGAAACTTCATGTTACTCTGTTTGATTGTACGAAATATTCACTCTCACTCGAAACTCTAAACCATCGAGGAACTCGTGAATAAACGCGCCATGCGCCAGTCGCAATTACGGACCGAGACAGACTTCTGTGGCCCTGGGTTGACGAAAGAGAACCCAGGGACCCTGGAATTAGGGGAAAGAAGGAACGGGAGTGTGTTTTAGTTAGTAGATGTATGACACGCCCTCCTTATCCGCCCAGAGCGTGAGAAGTCACTTTGATAATCTCTCAGCTTAAAAAAAAGACCGAGTCAGACTCAAAACAAAGTTTTTTTTTATATAACATTAACTAGTGGTTGATTGCAATCCCGCCTGATGCTAAGCAGTGATGCAATCGTTGATGGTGAAGGCGCACCAGTTTTAATAAGAGCATATTCACTCTAGTCTTGAAGATACCCAAATTATAATCCGCAGGCAAATTGTTCCAATCCTTCGATGTACGCGGTATAAACGACGAGACAAAGCGCTTAAAATTAAAATAATCGAGAACCATCGAGTTATCGAATAATCGAAACAATCGATTAAAACCTGTCACCTTCTTGCATCGCTAAATGCAACTCGCTCGTCGTACTGGTATCAGCCCTAACTAGCAACAGTTTAAAACAAACGGTTCTTGTGTGGCGCACTAATGCGCCATTGTTTAACAAATAGTGTGTGACGTCACCAAACACTAGAAAACGACAAGACTGTTACAGAATGTCAACAACGTGAGGGTGCGTTAGGGTAGGGGCTTGATTTACGCGGACGATGCCGAGTTAGGGTGTTAAGAAATATTATGGAGTTGTTTGAAAGATACGGGCAACCGTAAAAAATATATTTCTTCATCCACTGTTCTTCAATTTATGACACTATTAAATCAAAGCTTTTATTTGAAATAAGTCATTTAGGTACAGCCATTTTTGGTTTGTCAAAAAGTTGGAACGTGCATGACACTCTCTTAAATATTCTTTTTTATATAAAAAAAAAAATTGCAACAAGAAGCTAGTGCTCCTTAAGTTTCATTTTAACATTATCATTTCAGCCTAAAGACGTCCAATACTAAGCGTAGGCCTCCTCCAAGAGTTATACTACTTCAAACGATCCTAAGATGCAAGACTCTCCTTAGTTTCCAATTGTCTCTGTCAGAAGTAATTCAAATGATATTGATTTCTTTACTGTTTTTTCTTTGGCTTTGGTATGTTCAGCTGCAAAATCTATCAGTGTAGTCAGATGTAGCTTAATTCGAATTCTTAATTCATACTGGCTTACGATTATCGATTACGATCAGAACTTCAGAAATTAGAGCGCGGTTCCAATTGGTTGTTTGCTTTCTTTTATTCAACCCTACACAGAAAATAGCTCTGTTAGCGAAAACTTTTACTTTTCTTATTATTTTACAATCCCATAACAATAAAATGACAATCCTTCCAATACAACACAATACATGTTTCTCAAGCCCAAAGCTCGCGTAAATGGATCCCAGGCCTACACCACACAAACAGGGGCCAGCGACACAGAGGGGTGCCATTGTCTTAAGCGCACGCTTCTCTAAATGGAGTGCGCGCTTTTTAATGCGCCGCTGTGCACTTCGCGACCCCGGGGGGTTCGGCGTTTAGTGCGTAAGTGTTATGCTTGGAAATATAGATATAAATTAATTAAAAGGACTTACAAGTTTTGAGGTATTAGTAACCAGGAATGAAGAAGAGAGAAGAGATATTATGTGGGTTGCTGATTTTGTTCTTATAATTTAATCTGTAATAATTTAAGTCCTAGGGTTTCCTAGGTGCCGTTATCCTCATTATCATTATTCTATACCAATAAAATACCAACTCCTTCCTTCTTTTGTCCTTGGATTCATTTCATTTATTCAATTCACACAATGTAAATTGAATAAATGAAATGAAATTACTCATATTAATATCATGTTTTTAATTTATTTGTAATTTTATTTTTGTTAGCTTTAGTTGTTGAAATTGTTTTTTGGGCATGCTTTATTGGAGATCCCTAAATAAATAAATTATACACTAACTGCTTCGGCGGCTTCACCTGCGTGATGGTAGAAAATTATGCGAAGGAAACGTACTCCGAAATAAAAAGTTTTTCTAAAAGCGAATGGAACGTGATGTTCCAAATTGCAATCGAAATCCGTTCATCCTTTCGAGCGAGAAGAAGAAACAAACATACACACAAACTTTTGCCTTCACAATATTAGCGTAAAACAGTTTTGCGGCCAGTAGGTTACAAATTACTGTACCTATTTGCTAAAAAAAACTAGACCAGAACCAAACTGAAACCATTTAGAAAGTTCCCAATTACAGTTTACTTTTAAGTATCTTTTCGAGTGCCTCTACAAAGAATCATCATTAAAAACTCCACCAACATTTTTCACAAAAAGTCCCACGACCTACCTAACACCAATATAGTTTAAGAGTCAGCAAACACAGATTCAATCAGCCGCTCAAATCGGGACTATTCCTGTCACGGCACCCAAATTTTCGGCACCAACATTTTCGGCACCCAGATTTTGGTACTATAATTTTCGGCACCCAAACTATTCCCGATTCAGCATCAATAGGTATTTTGGACAGGTATTTTGTATGGTTACTGAGGAGCTCGTGGCTGTACCTATAATAACAGCCGCACGGGTCGATCTTCAAGGTTAAGCAACGCTTGCCAGGGTTAGTCTGTGGATGACTATCTTAACATACCGAGTTTCCTTCGTACCTCGGAAAGCACGTTAAGCCGTAGGTCCCGGCTGTCATTTGTAGATCTTTGGCAGTCGTTACGGATAAATAATCAGAAGCCGTGGATTACCTTGTTACCCCAGTCAATGGGCTGTGGAGGTCTGGTAGGCAGCCGCTCCTCATAAAATACTGGTATTCGGTTAAATTGTAATAGTTGGGAAAAAGCTAGGTAGATGATGATTTCGTATGGTTACTACCTGTCCAAAATACCTATTAGAGCCGTATCGGGAATAGCTTGGGTGCCGAAAATGACCCACATTTTCGGCACCCAAGCTAAAGCCGAAACAGGATTACTCCTCAAATCGCTGCCCGCACTAATCCCTAATCTCGTGTAGTTCCTGATAGAGGGCGCCACCCCTGTGGGACTCAATGGACTGAACGGGCGCTTCAAATAAACTGTTGATTGGAGGATGCGTCGACAGGTTTTTAACTGATGGTGTTGGTTTTGGGTTTAGAATGGTGTTCGGAATTGTATCTCAATTGATTTAAGGTAGGAAGGTCATGAAGTTTCTGTCTTAATCTATAGTTTTTAGTTACATGATTCCTTCGGGAAAATTGTATTACAATCTGAAGATAAACAGACATGTCATAAACAGGGCATTTCTGGAATGGAAATCGGTGGTGTTGAAACGCAAATGGCAATCGAAGAGCCTGAGTCTGGTATTAGTCAGTATGTAAAAGACGTTCGCACGCTCTCCTACTCCACCCTAGAGCGGAAGAAATCGTTGGATGATTTGCCATATCTAAAAAAATCTTATGTGCTATAAAATTACTCTCTGCTTTTATTACAAAATCAATTTAATGCAATCAATTCTAATATCTCTTCGCACATGTGTAAAGGGAATACGTGGTCCGAGAACACAAAGGGCAAAGGAAGGATATAATTATGTTGATATTGTTTAGTCAGTAAAAGTAGGATAGGAGAAGTCATTACATGATTTCTCACCCCAAAAAACAACCTCTATATAATTATCGCATTCAATTTTTTCAATCTTATAAACTTATAAATAAATAAGAGTTATTTCTAAGGAGTGTGAAAATAGGAACGGTTGATCTATTCCTTAATCCGCGAAGGTAGTTGCTGGTGTCCAAACAGAGGGTGTCTCCCCCGATGTGTACTCGACTGAAGCTTGCTTAAGTGTTCAAGGGAAAGAGATTTTAAAAATAAAACATTGTGATAAACGACGACTGAATACACTATAATACAGCGTTCTTATAATTGTAGGTATCACTAATTGATGATATGATTCTCATCACCAATTTTATAGCTACAGGCCGTCTAATGAAAGCGCGACCTGAGAAAAAGAAGTTAAATCCAAAAAAATTGTATGTTGTATTACTAACTAACTAGTAGGAGAATCATGTCTTGACACTTCACAATATTTTTTATTTCCTACAATTGCGGCTGAATAATGTTGACAATTATATTAAAAAAAAACTCCAGGTCACGCTTTCATTAGACGCACTCTAGCTATTTGTATTTTTTTATTGTTGATAGACTCGCACTATTTCTACTGAGGGAAAGCACCGATGTGGTCGACGATGGAGCGCGCTTACCTAGAAGTAACCTATTCACTCTTGACTTAACGATCCCCAGATAGGCCCTCTAATATTATAAAGAGCGAAAGTTTGTTGTACGTGTGTGTATTTTCCTTCTTCACGCTCAAACGGCGAAACGGTTTTTGATGAGATTTGGTGCATGGGTAGGCAAATACTGCCATATCAAATAGCTGATGACAGAAGAGGTGTTTGAACGATTTTAGTAGCAATATGGCTTAAAAATGAAATGAGAGTTGTTCTTCAATCGGTATGACTGCACAGAACAGATCCAAACGTAGACGGTCGTTGTGATGAGCATTCATCTCGTGAAGCCAACACAAGGTAAACGCTGAAGCGTGCCAATATTTTAGATTCTAGTAGGGATTTGACTTTTTAGTTGGGATTTTTTGACATCCGCAGGAGAACTGAGATAACTGACATGGCCCGAAGAGTCGCTAAACTTAAGAGAAAGTGGCAGCCCACATTGCTCGCAGAACAGATCTCGAAGCTACCGGATTCCTGCGACCCTCACCAATCTGGCCTAGGTTCTAAATAGCTGTAGTAATTCTTAGTTTTGATTCATTGTCACTCAAAAGACTGGAAGCCGACTGCAGAAATTGTGTTTCAAACTGAATTTACGTAAATAACACTACATATTTTGCAGTAAGTCAGCTGTCAAAATCACGACATTTGGCACCAAAAAGTATGCATCACGCTATAGTTCGTTCGCGTTAAGAATGCAGTAATTTATCAGTGCAACTGCAAGATAAAGGCGTATTTACAGTGGTCTTAAATCCAAAAAAAAAAATATTTTAAAAGATTAAGTTTAATGCATTATAAAAATACACTTAAACAGCTTTGATGGGTTAGGGGGCGGGGCTAAGCCGACGGACAATGATGACTTTACTGCATTCTTAACGCGAATGTACTATAGTGAGTCGGTCGTGAATCTTGCGATCTATCGATAATACCGATAACATTTTATCCGCTATCTCTCCTACCTTAACACCAATATTAACTGTCACAGCAAGAATCGCTCGTTTGATTAATCGCAGCGACAGACAGACAGACAGACACAGGTGAGCTCACTCCGAACTAATTGCAAACACCGCTCTCTTTTGTTCAAAAGATTGTTACCTTTGTGCCAAGATTACATTCACTCATTCACTGAAGCCATTCTCGAATGACACTAGCCTTCCATTTGTCAAAATCAGATCGAGCTGTCATTGGGATCGAGTTTAAAAGTTATTGCGAGTGAAATTGGAGTATATTGAAGTGATTATATGTAAATTATTGGCGGTTTGATTGGGAATTCTGTGGGTGGCAAGTTTTTAAGCCATTTTTTTTGAGGTGTCGAAATTGTATTAACTAAAAACCCACTTGGGTCCTTTAGTTTAGGTATGACATATACATGGCCATTCCTCAAAGAGGGAGTAAGTCCCCTCTTTGAGGTGTGGCTGGAGCAGTACCACCGTATCCTCACCTTCTGCATGATATCTACAGGTCATGCACGAACATGGTAAGTTCGGGAGGTTCTGTTCCGGATTCAGGAAAAAAAAAATCAGGGAACCAGTAAGTAGATGGCCCGGACGACACGATGGAGCATATGAGAGATGGATGGTGGTAGTTTGTCGGACTGGCGTATTATTAATGACGTGTAAAACAGTTTTTCAAGAACCTATAATTGCAAAATAAATATTATTCATCTTAGGGCCTATTTCACCACCTATGATTAAGTTTCGAGTATCTTACTTGGCAGATAATTTCATACAAATTCTGTTCCATTTTTGAATTTATTCAGTGAGTAGTGCCTACTCGGACATTGTGAATCAGGCCCTTAAAATAGCGGAAGAACAACTGCAAATCGCAAATAACATAGGTAGGAAAATTTGAATTTAGTGGGCTATGTTGGACCATTCACCTTAAACTTAGTACATAGATTATAATAAATCTACAGTTACACTAATACCCAATTAGCACTAATGCTTTCACTAGCCGTAAAATAATCCAAGCTTACTTACGTATCAAAAGAGATAAATTCAATCACATCTAAACTGCTCATTCACAGCTTCCCAAATATCAGTATAATCAGTTAGAGTCGTTTTATTCTTTTTACCTAAGGCCTTACTAGGAGCTTTTAACGCGATCCTGATTGTAAGCGATGTAGACCGGGGTCAAAGCCTACAAAAATGGTAAAAAATGAAAGAAAATCACAGTAGGATGAAACCCATTAGAAAAGCAAGGGAATATGATCAAAATGAAAGGAAAAATAAATTACGGTCGATCCGAGTTCGGGAAGTGGGAGGGGGAGGTTTTTAAGGGTAAAAAATGGTTTATCTTGATTTCCGGCAAAACTACAAGTCCTATGGAAAAAAATTAAATGGCAAAGTGGTAGGCAATAAAAAGATCTACAACTTTTGTATTTGCAGATTTTTCACATAACCTCAAAATTTAGGTGAAAAATTCAAAAAACCAAGTATTTGGTTTTTTATTTATATCTTTTTTAAATAAAATATTTTTTTCTACGAAGTTTGGTGAAAACTTACCTTATTATGTCCCAAATACACTGTAATTTATTTGATTAAAAATATTTATTTTTTCGCTTCATTTTAATTTAATATCAAAAAAGCACCCTAATTTTCAATCAAAAATTCTGACGTCAAAATATCAGCTTTTTTCAAAAAGTTTGGGGGCTTTTTGTTCGTTGAAATATCTACTTTCTGATGGTGTAAAGAAAAATATACATTACTATAGGAAATATTCTTAGAAAATGCAAAAAATTGAAAAAACCTCAAATTCGAAAAAAAATTTTTAATCATTATGTACAATTTTCAGGTATTTATTAAAATTTACACTTTAATTACTCAAAAAACGTAAGATTTCATGTTTTATTGATAAACGAAAAAATTACAAATTAAAATATACTTCTATAATTAACAAACAAATAAGTTAATAAAGTTAATATTTAATAAGACATCTACAATATTTTGAAAAAGTTGTAGAATCTTCTTTAAATAATATTTGTAGATGCCTATTTATTGCTGTTTTAAAAATAATTTATATACCTGAGTGACCTTCGGTGAATTTAAGCCCATTGTAAGTTATTTCATTGAGAAGTGGGGACGGATCTAGGAGAGTCTGGGCCTTACTACATACCTGCTATTTCATAGCAGCTGTAAAGACCGTTAGTCAGTATTTGAGATACAGAGTAGTGTACAACATCGTTTTTAAAAATACACGTGCAGGCTGAGTTACTCTAAGTGATTTGTGAGAAATTTACTTTACGTTTGGAATCTGCATAGCAAGGTAAATACTATCTGTATTTTAATCTATATTAATCAGCTTCAAAATAAAAATAGTAAATTTTCTTTTATAAATAGTATGTTTAACGTAACATAACCTAAAAAATTGAAATTGAATGATATTTCAGTACAAGAATAAAAAAATAGTAACTTCGTTTATTTTATACAAACAGATTTAGTTATACTCATGATAAAACTTTGAAGGCATTATTAATTTGATTTTGTCTTTTCAGATTACCAGTATGGAAGAATCTGTTTGTATAATCTGCAATAAGTCAGACGACAAGCAAGTGTATGAAATAAAAAAAACAGCTTTGAATCGTTTAGTGGCGTCTAGCAAGAAGAGAATCGACAATAGATACAAAAAATTTGAAACATTAACATCAGCTCTTATTCATCGAACTTGTCAAAGTCATTATAATGATGAGACTGCAATAGCTACATTCTGTAGCTCAAGACGTAAGAAATCACAGGAAGGAAAACAAATAAATAAGGAGGCTCTTATTTTTAATTTTCAATCTCATTGCTTTCTCTGCGGTGGGTTTTTCGGTAATATTTCTAAAGATAAAAGTTCATCAGTTCAAAATAACGATACAAGAGAAAATATATTACAGCATATTAAAAAACAAAACACAATATTAATGATTTCGATAAAAACATTTTAGCTCGTTTAAGAAATGTGCCTGATTTAGTCGCAATAGAAGCTCATTATCACACTGTTTGTTATTTTGTATGAGATTTTCTATGACATGAATGTAATTCGAGTAAAATAAATAAACTTTTTAACTAAAAAAAATTGCAGCAATCACATTTTTTTGATGAAATTGTACATAATGATTAAAAAATTTTTTTCGAATTTGATATTTTTTCAATTTTTTGCATTTTCTAAGAATATTTCCTATAGTAATGTATATTTTTCTTTACACCATCAGAAAGTAGATATTTCAACGAACAAAAAGCCCCCAAACTTTTTGAAAAAAACTGATATTTTGACGTCAGAATTTTTGATTGAAAATTAGGATGCTTTTTTGATATTAAATTAAAATGAAGCGAAAAAATAAATATTTTTAATCAAATAAATTACAGTGTATTTGGGACATAATAAGGTAAGTTTTCACCAAATTTCGTAGAAAAAAAAAATGTTTTTGAAAAAGATATAAATAAAAAACCAAAAACTTGGTTTTTTGAATTTTTCACCTAAATTTTGAGGTTATGTGAAAAATCTGCAAATACAAAAGTTGTAGATCTTTTTATTGCCTACAACTTTGCCATTTAACTTTTTTCCATAGGACTTGTAGTTTTGCCGGAAATCAAGATAAACCATTTTTTACCCTTAAAAACCTCCCCCTCCCACTTCCCGAACTCGGATCGACCGTAATTTATTTTTCCTTTCAATTTGATCATATTCCCCTCCTTTTCTAATGGGTTTCATCCTACTGTAATTTTTTTTGGTTTCAAAAATTATCTACCCTGGTCTAATGGAGCTATACAGGTATATTTATATAACACTGGCAACTTGTCAGGAGGAGCTCGTGGCTAGATAATAACAGCCGCACGGGTCAATTTTCAAGGTTAAGCAACGCTTGCCAAGGTTGGTCTTTGGATGGGTGACCATCTTAACGTAACGAGTTTCCTCCGTGCCTCGGAAAGCACGTTAAGCCGTAGGTCCCGGCTGTCATTTGTAGATCTTTGGCAGTCGTTACGAATAGTCAGAAGCCAGTAAATCTGACTCTAGTCTTGTCATGAAGTCCCGTGTTACCCCAGTTAATGGGCTGTGGAGGTCTGGTAGGCAGCCGCTTCTCGTAAAATACTGGTATTCAGCTAAATCTGGCTTGACTGGGAGCCGACCCCAATATAGTTGAGAAAAGGCTAGGTTAGGCTAGGATGATGAAAAAGTCATGGAACAATAGTTGTTGTTAGAATAGAATAAACTTTATTGTACACTAAAAAGTAACAGTACAGTTTATACGATAACTTAAATCTATGGTTTATGATGTCTGTAAAACAGTCCTGCAAGTTTATTGTTTATGTATTTATTAAATGCTTTACGCACATATAAGTACAGAGGCGGGCTTAATGCCTTAGGCTGTTAGGTTGTTAATGTTTTACAAATAACCCTGTATAGGGTGTATATCTCCATCTCTCTCTCTCGCTCGCACAGACATTTGAACACGTCATGGTAAGCCTTCTCACGTCACTGCTAAATGATATTTGATAGTGGTTTGGGCTTGTTAGCGATAAATACTGCCCATTCAAATATCCATTTTATTTGTTCCTCCATGTATTTGTATGGTCTGAATGTTTTATGAAGCTTTTTTGGGGGATGAACTGCTTGCGTCCGTAGGATTTACTTGAATTCTGATCACCCTACACGTGTCCCCTGGGTAGTGCTAAACGAGCAGTAAATCCGGTGGTAAGCCATTGTATCGGCTGCCGGCTTAAAAGGTTACCACCCGCCGGACAAAGCCATTCCGCCAAACGATTCGTCGTGTTCCGGCATGATGTCTGGTGAAGCCGTACGGTGGAGGATGGGTCTGAGCAGTTGTGATGCGGTGTATACCGGATATGATGCACCAGTGTTGTTGTGTCGGATGTTTGGTCGTGGAGGGTAGCGGGATCCGAAGCACGGTTTTCCGCTGGCCGACCGCAGATAGTTGGGGGCCCAAGTAGTGTGCCAGCCACACACGAAAGGCTGCCCCGCCAGCTGCGAAAAATCCCAGGGTGGCCCCATCGTGCCGGCTGGCGACCGGATGGGAGGTCCCGATGGCGATCCCTGGGGGGGTTCGGGCGTCCCCGCAGTCTCCAGATCAAACCTCCATTGGCGTTGCATCTCTGGTTGTATTATTGGGTTAAGCATCGCATCACCTCGCTCAACTGCCACTTTCCACCACTCCTATTCACTCCAACCCATTATGAAAGGTACCAAAAAGAAAGGCAAGTGTCGACAGCGGATGCACTACCTCCCATTTCAAGTGCATCTCTCGAATATTCGAGGGCTGCACTCAAATCTCCTTGCGGTCCATCACCATCTCGAGACTGTCAAGCCTCACTTGCTTTTCTTGACGGAGACGCAGATTAGATGTCCGTCAGATGCGGCGTACCTCAACTACCCGGGATACTCATTGGAGTATCACTTCATGCAGCGTGCCGGGGTCTGTGTGTACGTCCGCAATGACATCTGCTGCCAGCGTCTCCGTCACCTTGAAGACCCTGATTTATCTACCTTATGGATGATGGTGGACACTGGTATGGACAAAATTGTCTATGCCTGTGTCTACCGTTCGCATAGCGGTGATCAGGAGACAACTCGGCTATTTGACCACCTTGGTATAGCCGCCGATACGGCCCTGCATCGGCACCCTGATGCGCAGTTCGTTGCTCTGGGGGACTTTAACGCCTGTCATCAGGACTGGCTTTTCCCATACCAGAGGACTGACCACGCTGGGAGAGAGGCGCGAAACTTTGCAGTTTCGATGGGGCTCTCCCAGTTGGTAAAGCAAGCGACAAGGGTGCCTGACATCGCTGGTCATACTGCCAATTGTCTGGACCTTCTGCTGACAACCGATCCGGACAGATGTGTCGTAACAGTTTCCTCACCACTTGGAACTTCAGATCATTGTCTGGTGAAGTCTGTAACGTCCTTCTCGCCACCTGACTGCGACTCACGCGGGGAACGGCGAATATGGCGTTACAAGTCAGCAGATTGGGATGAGATGCGGCACTTCTTTGCGTCTTATCCTTGGCAGCAGGTCTGCTTCTCTTCGGAAAATCCGTCGAGCTGTGCGGAGGCAATTTCCGATGTGGTGCGTCAAGCTATGGAGTATTACATCCCATATAGTGACGTACCCGTCGGAAGCTCAGCTCGCCCATGGTTCAACGCCGATTGTGCTGAAGCTGAAAAGCGAAAGCACTCGGCATTTCTTGCCTGGGTGGATGCTCGTGACCGCAAAGCTCCGGACCTGAGCTCAAAGAAGAGAGCCTTCAACCATGCTGCCAAGTCCTATAAAAAGGCACTAAGGAAGGCCCGCTTCGATCGCATTTCCCACATTGCCCAGAAGCTCTCTGCACAACCGTCCGGTAGCAGAGCGTTCTGGTCCCTTGCCAAGTCGGTCGAAGCGAACTTCTGTCGGCCCACATTGCCTCCGCTGGTTCGGCCAGATGGAACACTGGCTCACACGGCGAGAGAGAAAGCAGGTCTCTTTGCATCTCTCTTCGCCAACAATTCACGTCTTGACACTGGCAGTTCTACTCCACCGACTCTATCTCACTGCGGCACCTCGATGCCCGAGGTCCGTATAAGGAACAAAGAAGTTCTGAGAGCACTGTGTCGTCTAGACGTGAATAAAGCTAGTGGACCAGATGGTATTCCAGCGATTGTTCTCAAGGCATGTGCGCCCGAGTTGTCTCCTGTTCTGACACGCTTGTATCGCCTCTCATATAGGACTGGTATAGTGCCCAAGTCCTGGAAGCTTGCTAACGTGCAGCCCGTGCCCAAAAAGGGCAGTCGTGCCGATCCCACCAACTATCGGCCGATTTCGATAACCTCCATACTCTGCAAGATTATGGAGCGTGTGTTGAACTCGCGCCTCTTGACATACCTGGAAGGTAACGATCTCCTCAGTGACCGACAGTACGGGTTTCGCCGCAATCGGTCTACTGGGGACCTTCTAGTGTATGTCACTCACTTGTGGGGCGAGGCCCTCGAGAAGAATGGGGAAGGACTTGCAGTCTCCTTAGACGTCTCGAAGGCCTTCGACAGGGTATGGCACGCTTGCCTTTTAAGTAAGCTCCCAGCGTACGGCATCTCCCCTGGCCTGATTAACTGGATAAAAGACTTCCTGAGTGAACGGTCTCTCCGAGTTGTTGTCGACGGATGCTCTTCAGAGCCCATGATGACTAATGCCGGAGTTCCTCAGGGGTCTGTACTCTCTGCAACTCTCTTCCTGCTCCACATCAACGATCTGCTGATACCCGGTATCTATGGGTATGCAGATGATAGCACAGTTGTAGAGAGATACCTGCCAAGTACTCGGGCTAGTAAGGAGCTAATCCAGTCCGAAAGAGAGGCTATGGTAGAGCGTGCGAATGACTCACTTCAGGCAGTCTCCAAGTGGGGCGAAGCCAATCTGGTGGGATTCAACGCCGCCAAAACACAAGCGTGTCTGTTCACCGCTAAAAGGAGCCCGTTCACCTTGGCTCCTGCTTTCCGGGATGTATCCCTGGACTGCACCGATCGCCTTCAGCTCTTGGGAGTTGAAATTTCCTCCGACCTGAACTTTGGGCGGTTCATTGAGTCCAAAGCTAAAGTAGCTGCTAGGAAACTCGGCGTTCTTGCAAAGGTCCGGCAGTACTTCACACCGGGACAGCTTCTTATGTTATACAAAGCACAGGTCCGATCGTGTGTGGAGTACTGCAGCCACATATGGGCTGGAGCTGCAAAATGCCACCTGGCAACTTTGGACTCAGTGGAAAGGCGTGCGAAGAGGCTAATTGGAGATCCAGATCTAGTTAACTCCAACCTACAAAGCCTTGCGCACAGGCGTATGGTAGCCAGCCTTTCGGTATTCTACAGGATGCATTTCGGAGAGTGTGCGCAGGAATTACACGAATTGATTCCGCCATCCCGTTTTTTCCATCGGACAAACCGTCGTACGGCGAATGTCCATCCTTTTGTTGTGGAAACCTCTACGGTCCGGACTAAGCGCTTCGCTTCGTCGTTTATACCGCGTACATCGAAGGACTGGAATAGTTTGCCTGCTGCGATCTTCCCGTCCAATTATAATTTGGGTGTCTTCAAGGCTAGAGTGAATAGGCTCTTAATAAACTAGTGCGCCTCACCATCTAAGATTGCATCACTGCTTACCATCAGGTGGGATCGCAGTCAAGCACTAGCTTATACAATTTAAAAAAAAAAAAAAAAAAAAAAAGACATTAGATCTGTTTTAAATTGGCGTGGAAAGTTTTCATTTGAGTCATGGGTTTCTAACAAGATTTTTTTTTAAGTAGCTGACAGAAGCTTTTATCTAATGAATGTAGCATAAGCATACATCGGCTTTATAATGTTTCTGTAATATTTGGGAAAACTTAAGAGAAAAGCAGCCGATTCGTAACATGGATTTATTGCACAACTGTCACTTACAAAAAGTGCCTCCGCCCATATGATAGATACCTAATAACATACGCACAAAGGAGGTACTACACTACAGTTTCCTCTTCTGGGCTGCTGGCTTCCTCTCTAGGAGAGGGAATGGGCCGTAACCAGCACAGACCACGCGTGTCCAGTGCGGATTGTTAGATGTCTCCAAATTGGTTCTAAGGTGTGCGGGTTTCCCCATGAGTTATCCGTCACCATTTTGAGAGCAGCGGTGATGAAATAAATTGCACAAAGTAATGTGCCTGGCTGGATTTGCTCTCTTGCCTGCAACTTGTAAGTCAGGGCAGTTACTACTGGACTATCACAAGCCTCCACTGCTACACGAATATAGAATTTTTCAAAATAAGCTTTTATTGCTAAGTAGTACTAAATAATTCGGCCCTGGTTCAGGCCTTAGTCTGGAGCGAGAGGAAAGGCGAATGTCAAGCAATCACCTCATTCAGCGAAGCAGTAATGCTAGCGAAGCTGAAAGAGAGTGCTGTAACCGAGAAGAAACGGACACCCTCACACTACTGCAGACTTGAGGACGATGAGTGATGCGTAGCTCGTCGTCCGCCCGTCTGGTGAGGACCAGGCCCAAGTCAAAGGCGCATTAAGCAGCTCGCTAATATCCACCAACTTCAACCACACCCCAAAAATAAACCCTTCAACTAAAAAATAGCGTGTAACGCTAAACGCCTCAACACTCGTACTAATTATTATATTTGTTCCTACCACCATTGTACCAGCCTCAATAGCTTGAAAAGGCACAGCATAATGCTGAACGTACCTACAGCATAATGCTAAAGGCTCAGCATAATGCAGGCTAATGTGGTCAGATATTCGTACTTAAGGTGTAATGTGAGATGCTATAGTGTGCCAATCCTTTTAAATGTGGTGTATTGTTTTAAGAATGCTTTGATTATATAAATCTGCGTGGAGGAATGAGAAACGGGTATGAATTAATCTACACCTGATTGCTTATTAGATTCGAATAGCTTTGTTTTATTATACAACATATGGTTTTTGAGCTAAATAAATTCTTAGATTAGTTTTCGTGTAGGCATAGGCGTGTTTTGCGGACTGTGAGTAACGGATAGCTTGCTGTCCGATCTTTTAAGGCACCCTGTGTTCTTCGTGCGCCACAAAGATCTGTGACCTAAATTCTCTTTCTAACGCTCGTTTTCAATAACCTACCGCAATTGATAAATAGATAGCTATCCCCAGTAAGATTCTATCAATCAACATCTTTTGGTAGGAAATTATACTAACCGTCGGTAGGTTATAGGAAAGCGAGTAAGGGCAAAAGGATAGATTTGTTTGTCTTTAGTAGCTGCAACTTTAGATAGATAGCTTATTGAAAACGGGCGTAAGACGACACCTGCCAAAGAGTTACCATGCCCCTGGAATGCAAAGTGTGACTGAAGGAACACAAGTGGGTCTTCATTAATAGAAGTTTGACACTCCTTTTTGCTCCTCTTCCGTGCGAGAGAAGTCTTTTGCTAATTTTCTATGTAAAAATCTAGTTTTCAGGAAAAATAAATTCTTGTTCATTCAATGATCCATTTCGGTATAAAGATTTTGATTTAAATTACCAAAAACTGTGACGACTGTTCCAATTGTTCAGACTTGACTTTCCAATTCCTAAAAGACAATATGTCCACGCAATGGCTGAGTAATAAATGCGAAAAGCCCATTACTCCATTGATAAATTTTCCGATACACGCAAAAATAATGACAGAAACCCTCCGACCACAAACATGAACACGCACGATTCAAATAAAGAACACAACGCACCACAAACAATACGACTCATACTTCAGAGCTGTCAAAGAAAAATACCTTAATATTGGGCGCACGAGGAGGAACCAATTAATGAGGTCCTATTCATCACGCGTTGTCACCTCCATCGGTCAAGCACAATACTCCAGTTTGTATGACAGTCCGACACAGGAGGTAGTTCACACGACAGTAATAAGCCTCCCACTGTTTGGTTAGGAAACTCTATGGATTTGCTCGGTTTATACGACTTTGAGACTTGTTTAAAGTAAGGTAAGGTTGGATTTAGAGTAGGGGAGGGTTTGTTCGAAGTGGGTGGAAGTTGGTAGTGTGAATTTGTTTGTCGAACAAGCATGGAGTATGGAAATATGATTTGAATATAGAACAAAGTTGTGTCAGTTTGAAAATTGGGGTGTCTGACTTTTTCAGGACAGGAACAATTTTCATTTTTTACTTGCATCTTTATGTTCCTGTCCTTGTCCCGTGTTATTTGGGGTCGACGCAACACATTTTTTTCTTCCATGCTGTCGTATCACCCATCACGCTATCACTTACTCTCTTTTCTTTCATAGCACTCCTCACACAATCTATCCCTTTTTTCTTTGGCCTCCCTCTTCCTTCCCAACCATCCATAGTATACTTTGAACTCTTTTAGTAACCTCCTGTTCACATGTCCGTACCAAGACAAACAATTCCCTTTCAACTTTTCTGCAGCGTAGAGCTTTATTAAACCAACGCCACGCGACACGGTTCTACGTAGAACTCAGGCGTAGGCCACGTGTGAGACGGTCTAATGTAGTTCCTGCTTTATAGTGTCCTTCATCATCATCATTAATTCAGCCGAAAGACGTCCACTGCTGGATATAGGACTCGCCCAAGCGTCGCCATAGCGACCAGTTCCGTGCGTCTCGCATCCATCGGATTCCCGCGACACTCGCCACGTCGTCGGTCCACCTTGTCACAATTACAGTGTCCTTAGACACGCATTATAGTAGAAAAAAGTTAAGAATTTTAAAGATTGGCGACACCCGTCCAAAAGTGGGACAAATCACTACTTTAATTCCTTATAAGGCAACTCACTAAAGAGAGGTAGTCTTGGGAACAAAATCATCTGATTCTATTTTTCCTCGCCCCCCTAACACAGAAACAATTTCCAATATTAATAGCGTTATCACGTATTGAATGAGAGAAAAGAAAAACATTTCTTTGACACTTCCCTTTTCTTTCTTTCTTTCTTTTGATTTCTCGTCCAATTAGCTAGAAAAACAGCGGGCGATTACCACAGACGGACAGACGGACAATGATGTATTATTAGTGTTTTGGGGAGAGAGTGATAATATAAAGTGATAAGGTTTGGGAGTGTTACTCATTTGATGTTGATTAGTTTTTGTGGTTGTGTTTGGTTGGTCCTTTGGGCATTTTAGCCCAAGCGGAATCAGTTGAGATGCTAAAGAAGTGGGTTCTGTGGGCCTAATTTACGCCCTGACGTTACTGTAAGTAGTAAACAGATTCAAAAAACGGGATAATTCTGTAACCCTGTAGCATTTTATTAATTCAACAGTAAACATTCATATTATTTTTGAAAAATCACACATTTATTTACGCAATTATGTACTAATTTGCCTGCTGCGGTCTTCAAGGCTAGAGTGAATAGGCTTTTAATAAACTAGTGCGCCTCACCATCAACGAGAACGACTGCACCACTGCTTACCACCAGGTGGGATCGCGGTCAAGCACTGGTTTATAATTTTATGACTTAATTAATATTCTATGACTTGGTTCCAAAACGTGGCCTAGCTTAGCGTTTAGCCGTTCGGGTTTGAAGCAACAAACATACACACACAAACATTATAACATCAACTTTATAATATTTGTGCGATTAGTGTGAATGGATTAAGAATTCAAGGCTAAAGACGTATAGTTCTGCGATACTATGGTGCTAGAATCATCTATGGTACTAGCTTTGATCGTGCGCACTTATGGCGACATCAAACGATGCCGCCCTTTGACGCAGTCGCGAACCGCGGTCACTTTAAATAAGATGTATCTGCAATTGGATATACTGCTGTAAGCGACTACAAATTAACTTGGATTCTTAACACATTCCTTTTTTATTTTAGTGTTTATGTTTTTTCGAAAAGAACTGTATCTTAGGAGAGTAGGTACTCATATGTATTTCTATTTCTTTCAATTAAATATACTTTTTTCCGTAATCGATTTAAATTAGTGCTTGACTGCGATCCCACCTGATGATAAGCAGTGATACATTCGTTGATGTTGAAGTTTATTGGTTTATTTAGAGCCTTATTAATCGTCCTTCGATTTACACGGTATAAAAGACGAGGCGAAACTCTTAGGCCGGGTCCACACTACAAGCCTAACGCGGTTGCGATGACGGGTGCGAAATATCAAACATATGAAACGCCCCTTTGCGTCCATAATGCAGTGACTAAGGCGGGAGCCTAGCGCGACGGTCATGAGCGAGTTAGCGCGCGTAGTATGCTGTTGTAGCTTTTGGACTTTATTCAGGGGTATTATTATATTACCATAATCGGCCTTGTATTGTTCCCACTGTTGGGACTCAAGCCGCTGCTCTAACGCCGAGGGACAAGACCGAACTGGTTTGATATCACTGCTACCCGCGCATCAGATCGCCTGTTGACTAGGCCCGTAGTGCGGCCATAACGCGCGGATAGGAACGTTGGAAAACTACGCGCGCTAACTCGCTCATGACCGTCGCGCTAGGCTCCCGCCTTAGTCACTGTCACTGCACTATGGACGCAAAGGGGCGTTTCATATGTTTGATATTTCGCACCCGTCATCGCAACCGCGTTAGGCTTGTAGTGTGGACCCGGCCTTAGTCCAGATCGTAGAACTTTTAACAAGGGTGGACACTCGCCGTACGTCGACATCGGTTCTTCTTGCTGCTATGTAGAAAAACACGTGCTACGATCGTCTTCTGTCGTAAGACTTAGTATAAAAGTCTAACATGCCCTCTCGCTCCAATGGCTAACTGCGGAAACCAATATCCAGATATATAGATGCGTTCGGACCACACAGGCTGAAAAACGTCGTTTAATACTCGTGAAAATTTGACACTGTATCACTCGGCTCCATAACATACTCACCCACGGCTCGGGTCATTTCCGCCAGTAGCTATGACAAACTTTCTCCACATACATTTTGATACAAGTGGAGAAGATAGTGGTGATAGGTCTACATACAATAATTCAATTAAATTGTTTTTTTTAATTCAATTAAATTGAAATAACCGCGGCAATATTAACCCTGTGGCGGCTACAGTGTGGCAGTACCACACGCGCTGCACCCACGGCGTCGTAACGAAACGCGGCGTTTTTTCTACGCCAGTGCGTGTTACCAACGAGCGCCAATAAATCATGCGGCGGCCGGCCCTTGATTTAATATTGTCATAATAATAAAAACGCGCGTTAACGCACCGACGAGTTTGTTAGCTGATGGACTGTAGATGCGATGTTGGCGCGAAGTAGGTAGAATGATGGACATAATCGTATGCAAGTGTCTTATCACATTGTCTCTAAATACAGTATCGACTTTTAATTAATTTCAAAGGCCCTATCACGAGCTCTTAAAGCGATCGATTTGACGACCTAAACTGAATTGTGAAAGGGTAGAGCTATAAGGTATTTCGTCTAGGCCCGTAAACTAGGCGTCTAGCCTATGGTTGGAGACCGAGCCCAAAAAAAAAGATGGATAAATTGTGTCAGGAATTATATGGTAGTGAGACTGATGATAGGACGGAATGATAGAAGAAAGTGTGTTGTTCCAAAGATAAGAAGGTAAGACAAGGGAAGGAAAATGACAAAAGCTTTTGGATTAAACTTTTGAACTAGAACTAAAATTAGCATTAGCGGCCTTTTAATGTTCCCGCTGTTGGGACTCAGGCCTCCTCTCTAGGAGAGGGGATGGGCCATAATCCACCACGCGGTCCCAGTGCGAATTGGTAGATGTCACATGTCTTCGAATTTTTGGTTCTAGGACATGCCGGTTTCCTACGATGTTTTCCTTCACCGTTTTGAGAGCAGTGGTGATGAAATAAATTGCACAAAGTAATATGCCAGGCTGGGTTTGAACCCGCGACCTACAACTTATAAGTCGGGGAAGTTACCACTCGGCCACCACTGCTCTAAACTGAAACTAAAATACCTAATTATTATTATTTATTTTCTGATAGTAAACAGTGATGCGATTGTTGAACATGATGCAAATTAGTTTATTAAGTGTAATTCTAGCCTTGAAGACACCTAAATTATAATCTTAAGTGAAGATCACAGCAGGCAAATGGTTCCAGTTCTTCAATATAGGCGGTGTGAACGACGAGGCGAAACACTTGTAGATAGTATTTAATGCAATAGGCTAATTAATGTCAAATGTAACACTCAAAGCTGAGAGAACCACATGCATACTCACCATCATCACCATCATTTCAGCCGAAAGTCGTCTACTGCTGGATATAGGCCTCCCCCAAGCGTCGCCACAGCGACCGGTCCTGCACGTCCCATGCATACAAAAGTGTCTCATCTACCCCCAACTCTTTGTCCACAATCCGTCTCCGCGTTTTATAGCTGATGACCTTTTTTGCCCCACTTCGGCAAAAGCTTTTGACACCTGCGCGATAGCTACTTTAATTTGCCCCGGGTCGGTTAATGTGGTAGAAACATCAATAACACTTAGCACCGCGGCGGTCTCTCCGACCGGCCGCATGTAATTAGGGGTTAAAATTGACACGTTAGCAAAATGATGGGATATGGGGAGCACGTTGCGTTTTATTTTGAATTATTAATGTAATTTTTGATGGTTTCATTTTGAGGGTTAATTTTTTTTATGATTGAGTTTGATATTGATGCTGTTTGAGGGAGATAGAAATTATAATATGTATTTCCTCTTCCACCTGGAGTTAATCCCGGCTATTGCCAGGGTCCGCATTCTGGCTTTGCTTCTTCCACTTTGCCCGATCTTCGACATCAGTCAGGCCATTGACTCTCATGTAGTGGTATTTCCTATTCAGCTGCATCCCGTTAGAATGGTTATGTAGTGGTACTCAGCTGTATACCGTAAAACAAAACAAAGTTTGGAAAACAGTTGTGCAGATTTAGTCACGGCTGACCTGAACCGTAAAGGGCAACTGAAAGAACTCGAATTTTAATCAGTAAAAGTTCGACCTACTCAACCCATCTAGAGTGACACCAGTTTTTTAATGATTTTTCAAGCTAAAAAACAAAAAAAAAGGTTAGGCAAATTGATTGGTGACAGAGAGAATATATTTATTCATAGTAACACTAAATTCAAATAAATAATGATATTGCTTCTCAATCGACTTTTGAATGTAGAGTACTTATGGTATGTGTTTTTTTTTTAATAAATAAGTACCTTTTTACTAATTTACTTTGCCATCCAGTTGCGAGGACTCGTTCAGGGCACCGAGTTTCATTATTACTTCTTAATATAAGGCTTATCAGCAGGAACCCAGGTTGTGTTGCTGATAGCATCGTATCGCGATCATTAATCTGCTGGATCCTGAGAATGTCTCCCTGCAGTAATTAAACGCACCACCTGCCAATGTATGCCACCTTCTTGTGACTGTGTTGGCCAAAATGCCAGAAGGCTGTGTGCCCAGTGTTGGAGAATGCTTGTAACCAAATTACACGGGGAATTTCTGAAAAGAAAACCGATGGTTCTAACTCTAACAAGCAAACGGCAATTGAAGGACCCAGATTTTGTTTTAGTTGGTAAAAGTATAAAACACTCTCTCGCTCCACCCTAAAGTGGCAAAAACTTATCACTTTAAAAAATGGTATTTTGTTAGTAGGAACTGAATTTTGACGAGAACTATGGATGAGACTGTGTGAAAAATAATTTGTCCTAAACTCTTTCTAGAGAGAATAGAATAAAAACGAAACGAAACGATTGATGTGTTTTTTTTATATTCTATTCTTTTCTTTCTAGAGACTAGTAGTATTGGTATAGTACTGGTGTCGCATTGTAGGTAGTTTGAGCATCCTTTTAACCCCCGATTTCTGTTACTTGACAGTTTCCTACCAGGTTTAAAAGTTTTCTAATTGATTTAATTTTGAACGGATTTTTTTTGGATTTAAAGTTATCTTTGATCAAAATAATTGTAAAAAAATTGGTCAACTTCGTACCCAATTAGGATAAAAACTGGAAAGTAATAATAAACTGGATTTTAATGCAAAATAAAGACACCACAGGTTCGGAGCGTTGCTCTGTCTTTCGAAACACTCCCTAAGGGCTATTCCGAAACATCTTTTTACAACCCAACCCAAGCAATCCACATTTCGATTAGCAACTTCTTACAGTCCACAGTGACAAAAAGGTCCAAAATACAAGTCTTCCAAATGAAAAGTAATAATTTCACATTTCCGTTGGCTACATCAATCAGTGGGTAAAAAAGTCAGATATCATCTATAAAAATTATCCGTGGCGCATTTAGTTGCGCCCGCGCCGCGGAATGGCCGGAATGTCCACGCGCATGCGTCGAATTTGTAACACGCCCTCGTTATACGCCGAGGTAAAAACTGTGGGACTTGACGGATTTTTGGGGATTGGGGCAAAGGAGAGGCGATGTTATCTAGTGTTTCTACTACTACTACTTTAGTCTGATCTTTAAACTGTCATAGGTAACCTTGTATCCATCACCAAACATGTTTCTTAATTGTGTGTCGTTCTCCCTTTCCTTTGTTTTTATCACATACTAGCTGCTACCATCACTCTCATCTGTTGATAACACCAGCTGAAGCCGCAGCCGCGTGATAGGAGAAAATTATTTCAAAGGAACATCCCGGGATAAAAAGATGTGTTGTGATGATATGCTATTCCAGGAAGTCTTCCAGTGTATTAGCAGTCCCAGTCCTGTCCAGTTTGGGAGCCAGACGTCGAAAATGCTGCTCGAAAGTCCACCGGCTGTCGAGGACGAGTCCCAGGTACTTCATCGTCGACCCGATGCCAATGTGGACCCCCATACCGATCTTTAGGAACCCGGTGGTGGCGCGTTCCTAGGGCCATGAAAAAATCCAAATTCAACAAAATCCATTCGAGCGTGAAGAAGTAATAAACAAATACTATAAAACTTTCGCCTTTATAATACCTATTAGAGAAAGTAAAATTTTAAAACGTCCCTTACTGCGTCTATCTGTCCGTCCGTTCACAATAAATTAAAAACGACTGAGTGGAATTTTCATGCGGTTTTCACAATAGACAGAGTGCTTGATGAGGAAGGTTATGGTGTATAATATAATATATAAATTATAGTAGTGACTAGACGAGAATTTCAAAGATTAATACTCGTGCGAAGCAGAGACTCGAGTCCCTAGTTATATATAATGTAGATGCGATACACCCGAAATATGCCCTGAATCTTCGACGATTCAATGTTTTCGCCCATCTACGCTCTTTCACCTCATAATATTTTCGTTTTTCCAAACCGCTCTCCATCTCCGCCTTGTCCCACACGTCCTCACTAATGACGAGTTTGGGAAAAACGTTTAGGTCGGAGATTGCGCAGGAGTCATTCGTTACGGCTCGCGGCGACACTCGCTATAATGATCTAACACCACGTATGTAGTGTCTAGCTGCGGTTTGGAGGTTTTTGGAGTGGGTTGTATAGGTTTGCGAGAGATGGAGCTAGTTGTGGTAGTTAAGTGTACTTGTAGTGTTCGTTATCGTTTTTTTATTTCAGATAATTTAATATTATATTTAATTTAATATTGTTCTTATTGAAATAGCTTGAGCTATAGAAAATCGCCAAACAGTGACCAAGGCGCATTGCTCGTTCTTCTGATGGTCGTTGGGGCCGAAAGAAGCTGAAATAGCAGCTATCTCTGTCACTGCACCAAATGTGCCTTTAATTTTCATTCCAACATCGGAATTCTTGTTCTGCAGATTCAGATATACGACTAACGAAACATCCTATATTTTTTAAGTGGGAAATCATCCAATGACTTCACCCGCTCTAGAGTGAAACAAGAGAGCGTATCAGACTTACTGACGGTTTTCTTCCATTCCCCTTTGGGTTATAGAGCTACAGTCACATCTTTCTAACGTCCCCGAGTCAACGAATAAACCTATGCACAGAGACAAACCGTGTCTCTAGCTTTTTTTTTTTTTTTTTCCGGTAGGGGAATCATCAGAATGACTTCTCCCACTCTTGGGCGGAGCGGGAGGGCGTGTCAGACTCTTACTGACTAAACCCCTACCCCGTTCCTTCGTTACCATCGATCTGGGGGACACGGTGACAACCTTTCGGATACCGTGTTCCCTAGAGGCTTCGGCCCTACCGGGCCCCTACAGTTTGCTGACATCTCCTTGAGGCGCGCGTGGAACAGAACGCGCCGTCGACGACTAGGCTCGGTCCAGATTATTACCAGACTGCCGGACGGCGAGCTACCCAGCGCTCGCTATCCGCGAGCCCGCGCCTACGGTGGTCGGAAATCGGGATCGGGATCTCGGCGGCGGCGGCGTGAGTTCCGTTGCCTCACGCGGTCGGCAGCCTCCTTCGCTAACATTACTGCTTCGCAGAAGGAGGCGACTGCGTGCCACCCCTCCTCGCTCCGGACCATGGCCTCTACCAGGGCCCGGCGCGAGAGGTCACCGCAAACCGTGTCTCTAGCTGGAAAACGCCTTACACGACACAGTCGGTAATGAGTTCTAAATGCGCAGGAGATGACGGAGCCGAGTCTCACGGCCTCGCGATTAGCGGCCGGCCAACATCTGCCATTATGTGGACGTTATGACCAATGTGTGGAGGTCACAGGTGTGTCATGTGGCCGGGTAAGTTTCTTATAGGTAATGCACTAGAAACCCCTGGCAGAAGTCTTTGTAGAGTGCTTGCCATCGTTGATATCTCATAACTTTCTGATTTGCTGTTCGCACGATTTTTTTTTCAGTAAGTCCTGCTTTTTTTCAAGGTGGGTATCACCCAATGACTTCTCCCGCTGGGCTGAAGTGGGAGAGCGTGTCAGACATTATATTCATTTTATTTTACATCTATATATACAGTATTTATTTATAGTATAATAAATATTTGAATTAACTAAAAACTAACTAAAGTATGGCGTCAAATAACTCTTCGACATCGCTTTTGACCAGTAATGTGCCCAAAAGACTGGCGACATTGCCACGCTGTATGGCAATGCCAGCCATAAAAGCCAGCCCTTGGGTCACGCGAAGTGTCAATAAGGCATTTCGAAACATTCGATATTTACTGTCTAAAACCCACTCAGCTTCATCCTTGCTCGGCCTATATAGTTATGCTGACATTGCTTGTCATCTGAACTCCTGCTTGTAATTAGTCTGCCGGTGTAACCAGAGGTTTCTTCTCTTTTGTTATATGAAGCGAAAAGCGAGTATTAGAATAAAGCCACTTACGTTCCATCAGTTTTTCTTTGCGCTCTAGAGTCGCGATAACTCTTTCGAACAAACAAATCTTTCAATACTGAAACTCTACGAAAATATGTTGTCTATAAGATGAAACACTCAATATCATAACAAGATCTTAGTTTATTATGCACATTAACACTTTCTAACAGAGAGAAGTTCCCATAGATTATACGAACAGACAGACAGATATAAAAACTAAATAAATGCTAAGCAATTAATAAACTGAACTAATAGCGTTACGTTTGGTCAGTAATAACTCGGAGCTAACCTTACACTGTTTACACCTTACCAGTGGCGTACCGGGGGCTAATTTAGAAGTGGGCGAAAGCGCATCAGTAAGACCTTTTTCTTTTATAAGTTTGGACGTGACAGCGAATTTCGCAACGGTGATCGACTTTCCCAGCGTTCCCAATTGCGATAAAAGTAATATAGCGTTAGCATTATCGGCCTTTAATGTTCCCACTGCCTGCTGGGACTCAGGCCTCCTCTCTTGGAGAGGGAATGGGCCACAATCCACCGCGCGGGCCCATTGGATTGGTGGATGTCACATGTCTTCGAATTTTTGGTTCTAGGACATGCCGGTTTCCTCACGATGTTTTCTTTCACCGTTTTGAGAGCAGTGGTGATGCAAGTAGGTAATATAGAGTCCGACTAAATTTAATAGTCACAAAATATAAGGGCTATTGAGTAAGTAATAATGGTGGCGCTGACTTTACGCATTGGTCGGATTCGCAATATTATCACTTTTCTGTCTGACTGTCGTTTACCATAAGATGCAAACGCTTAATAAAACTTACTTGTGAGGCCGTGGGTGAGGGTCCACTTCGCCCACGCCTGGCTACGCTACTGCATCTTACCTTAAGCTGTTATTGAGTGATCAGGTCATGTGAAACGGGCCAATAGAAATTATGCTATAGTCCGTCTAATGAAAGCGCGACCTGAGAAAAAGAGGTTAAATCCAAAAAAAATTGTATGTGGTATTACTAACTAGTAGGAGAATCATGTCTTGACACTTCACAATTTTTTTTATTTCCTACAAATGCGGCTGAATAATGTTGCCAATTAAATTTAAAAAAAAAACTCCAACAAAGTAACAATCTTCTATCAGCGTTAGTACTTTTATTGCCCGACTTCAAAATACGACTATAAAATGCCCACTATCGAACTGATCTGATGATGGAGTCGCAAGGTGGATGATATTTAAGTTTCGCTGAGAAGTACCACCACTAAAAAGTTTTAAATAAAAACCTTTTTGCAAATAAATACCTACCTACAACCGACCTCAATGTAAAAAAAAACACTAGCTAATAAGCGCAAAACCACTTTAATTTCTGAAGTAAATGTTAAATAAGAAAGACACTAAAAATATTATAGAAACACCGACTTCCGAAATTAAAGTGGTTTTGCACGTTATAAGTACTGTCTTTTCCACATTAATGTCCGTTGTATTTAAGGGTTTTTTAGGAAAACCTGTTACAAAGAGAAGTTAGTTTTTTGTTTCATATTGCCATTATAATTGTGTCATAATTAAGAACCACTCAAATATAGTTCGTCTAATGAAAGCGCGACCTGAGAAAAAGAGGTTCAATCCAAAAAAATTGTATGTGGTATTAATAAATAGTAGGAGAATCATGTCTTGACACTTCACAATTTTTTTTATTTCCTACAATAGCGGCTGAATAATGTTGCTATCTAAATTTAAAAAAAAACTCCAGGTCGCGCTTTCATTAGACGCACTCTACTTCTCATTAATATTCATTTGAAAGTAAGAAAAAACTAGCCTGGCGTCTAAACCCTGCTACAGTTCGGCGACCGACCTCTCAACCTACCTAATTACAAATATTTGTTTACAATCAACAATCATAGAGATAATTAAACTTAATTATATTCTCTTTTCTCTCAGAAGCCACACACCACCGGGTGGTGTCTCGTCACAGAAGAGAATTGGTACAGAAGGCTTACTCCATACAAAAAGGCGTAGGTAAGTACGGTGATCTCGTTATTTAAAAAAATCGTGTCCTGCTTATTTCTGTATTGTGGGTGCTTTCACAAACATCTGAAACCGTCGAAGAAGATCTGCATTCTATTTGGTATCGTTTAACTGCAAATGACTTTGTAACCGAATCCAGAAAAGTGTTACCAGAATTAACTATTATATTCAGTAACTAATTTTCTACTTAGTTTAGCTAGTTCAGTTTAGTCTGTAAATATTAGAGGTTTTTCTCAGGGAGGATGCTGAAAGCCTCTTGCTGGTAGCCTTCATAATTCGAGATTTTTTTGCATTATCCAGTACCAGTGTCAAGTTGTAGATATGTTTATTAGGATATGATTGGCTGATGTACTTATACGTATTTAATTAGAGAATTACAATAATTCAATCATCAATGTAACCCTGTCTTTTCATTAAATGGCCATTCTATAGGGTAAGAATTAGGGTTGTTAATTTAATGAACACATAGGACCTGATACTGACCGGAAAATTGAAAAAAAATAAGAAAATTTAAATTGCGGGCTACCCTAGCGCTTCCACCTTGAAAGACCACAACATTCAAACCACACCGAGTAACCGAGTAACGAGTGCGATTGGCGCTATTGCACTCGCGTTTGAGTGTTTTCGTTCACTGTATGGAATGAACCTTCTGTCCTCCTCTACTCTGTGTCCTCTCGGCGGGCGCTCGCTTCATTAATTAAGAGATGTCTTCATCTCCGCGGCGCTCACAGAGGTTCTTAACAATGCTATCGGGTTACCTCATAAGATGTGGTGCACAATGTGCCGCTCATTCTTTTTCGTTTTGCCGATGTTTCTGGGCGTCGGGTAAAGATAGGTCTTTTGAAGTTCTGGCTGATTGGCAAGCGTGGTGGTGACAAGACTTCCTTATTTACTGACATATTACATCAAATATATACATGTACTCGTATTCTTGAAAGGCAGAGGGTAGATGTGTGACTATACTACACTGAAATTTTACCATTTAAATCTCAAGTAGGTAATAGAGGGTGAGCCTATTGCCATTAATTCATGAATCCCCGACCAGTCCTATGAGACCGCGCTGTTATTGTTTTACTATTGTGTCTCGTTTTGCGGGTATGTGATCGGTTAAGAGGCTTTTAGAAAAAAACAGGGCGTAAACATCCGAAATTCTCCGTTGAAAATGAAGGATCCTCTGACCAGCCGGATGTTTTTTCTGGTCCGGGCAAATGCTCGATAGTTTATTTCAAGCTTTTAATTTAATTATAATTATAATGTTTTACACGCGTAGTGAATTAAAGTTCCACATCCACCCAATCACGACGCAGGAATTTTATTTGCTATGTGGCGTATGTCGGTACAGACTTAAAAATAACTGCTGACTTTTGTGTTAAGCCGTGACACCACCAAAGAATATACGGGGCGGTATATCTAGAAAATATTCTAACTATTACAGAAGAGATTCATAGGGTAAATCAAATGAAGCATGCCACTGCCTTGAAGCTGTCCACCGTAGTGGTGGGCTAGCTACCTATTGCTCGCCGTCCGGCTGTCTAGTAACCGTCCGGACCAAGCCCTGGTCCTCGACAAGATTTCAGTAAAACCATAGGCGTTCAGAAGGGTCGAAAACTGGCCCAAAAACAAAAACTGGTCCTGGAAGCAAATTAAGGAGAGAATATGGGAGTGGGTTTTAGTAACTAAAAACGCCCTCCCGTTTTGCCCTAGAAGGAATGCTTTAGAAATACTAACATCATAGGTATCAATAAATAATAGTTTATACTCAAAACTGAAGTTAATATAGTCATAAACTTAAATACCAATTAAGCTTAACAAAACTATCTATGAATTAGCGAAATACTGGTATTTACCACCTGCGTACTTTACGAGAAAATTAAAAATTGACGACACAGCTAACGCTAGTTTCTAACTTGTGTCGTGTTAAAAAGGTGTTATCGTTAAAATATTTCTTTAATAACATAATCATATATTTTCTATTGATTATAATTGGTTTGGTAGTCAAGTGTCTATTTTACCTGCTTTAACGACATGGTATTATTCTATACCCACTTTAACGACTTGGTATTATAGTAATAATTAATGAAAAATTTAATTTTCAACCAGAAAATACTATTATAAAATAAAATTTAACTAGAAAACAATATCACAAATTGCGACCTATAATTACGAAGTTCATTTACTAAACAAGTTTTAATTAAACAGCGTTTACACTGTAGTTTTCGTGTTGGCCGTCAATTGTCAATCATGTGTCCTAAGCTTAAACAACGCTGTCGGCGGTCTGTGTAGACCAATGGATCTCAAAATTAAGGTCGGGTGTAGACAGATATATTATCTACGTACATTTGGTAATTTGCACTAATTATATGACTATACGAGATCGCTAATTTAGTATTCTAAACACAATAGCATTTTTTAACTGTTGTTATTTTGTTCATTAAAGTTTATTTGTTACTAATAATGATTAATAAAATCAGACTGTCTAGTGCTTTGAAAGTCAGTGTGGTAAAAAAACCGCTTTCTTTGTAATTGCACTGAATATTTTAATTTGCCTGCATCCGGTGAATGGCTTTGGGAATATGTCAAAAGAGTTAAAGGAACATATACCGGTGTTCCTTAGTAAATATAATTACCTATACAAATGGATAATACTAGTAAGTATAATAAGAATTTATTGGGCAACAAATAAATCATTCACCCTGCTGTCAATAGGAAAAATTCCTAAAAAGAATTGAAGATAAGAAAAATTGGCGTGAAATAAATGCAGTCTCTAAGTCAAGAGTGAATAGGTTACTTCTAAGCAAGCGTGCTCCATCGGTCGGCCACATCATCGCTTACCATCAGGTGAGATAGTGGTCAAACGCGAGTCCATGCTTAATATAAAAAAGAATCTACAAAAGACAATAATCCGCCGATAAACTTTGAGACTCTACACAAAACACTCCTAATCTCCTTCCCCCTATAATTGTGAGCATTCGCGTAATTTCACTTTATTATTAATTATTAATTATCTGCATTACAGTAATAACACTCTACTTCCACCTGTTCCGAGTGAAATATAATAATGCCGCGGTTTTTGCCGTAGACACTATTGTACGGTTATTGGCCGAAGCCACGCAAAACCAGCTTGGGTTGTTGTAAGAAAAAACAACGTATTTATTTCATTCTAGGTTGTTTTTTCTAGTGGGGAATCATCAAAATGACTTCTCCCGCTCTTGCGCGGAGTGGGACAGCGTATCAGACTTTTACTGACTAAACCCTACCCCATTCCTTCGTTGCTTTCGCTGTGGAGTCTCCAGTTCATTCTGGAGTTAAATTTTGAACGTTTAAGTGCCCCCTTAAGCAAGTAAATGCCTATATTAGGACACTCCCCTCTTCCGTAACTTAAATTTACTTAAAATGCACAAGAAATACCATTGTTTACTATTTATAATTATAATTTATACAATTAAAAACATGATTTAAAACTGTTTGGGCCCAATAGGTGGCTACGTTAACTGCAGCATCGGCGGCACTCATTAAATTATCCAAATAGCACTTGGACCACTATAAGGTTCATTTGAATAGGTGTCCAAAACGATAAAATTGTTTGTTATTTTCTTGGCGATTTATTAAAAAAAAAACATTAAACGTATCATCTCTTTTTTATAAAATTTGCTGTGGTTCTAAACACGGTTTGTAAAAACGTAAGGGATTGACAATCCCATCCATTATTTATTTTTTGTGTTTCAGTATCGCACAGTTTGTGCTTTTAACTTTAGAATGTATTTAGTTTTTGATACAGAATATAGTTACTTTATTTTCAACTTCAATGCAGATTCAGATGTAATAAGTCCCAATCCAATAATTTTACATATTTAGGAGCAAAATTATCGAGTCAGCCTTCTCGGCGACCTTCGCTAAGGTAGTGAATACCTATTTTACAAAATTTTACTTCAATTTTAACTAGATTGCGTTGCTGTTTTTTGTAATTGATTGCTGTTTCAATGAGTCCACATATTGTCTAAAATTGAAGACACAAAACAACAGCAATATGACATCACAATGTCCAGTAAGATTCAAACCTCCTGTAAAATCTAATCTTGTGGTGAAAAAGAGCCTGAATTATGAGAAAGAAAGAAAGAAAAACGAGAGATTTACATCAAAATTAATTGTCGATGGTACGTTTGGCGCAGTGGTTGAGCCATTGGCTACTTTACTGCGTATCGCAGGTTCAATTCCGACACAGTACAAGTATTTTTTTGGCGTAAAGGTTGTTGATTCGGCTTTAGGTGTGATGTATATTATGTAAATTATAAATTGGAATTCAGCGGAAACGCATTAAAAAAAACTTTACATTTTGAAGACTTAGTTGTTCATTAATTGCAATTTCTAAGTAAAGTCACTGTCATTCTAAGCTTGCATTTCTTGGTTTACCCTTACTTAACAAAGTTTATAAGTAATCCCATCAAGAAATCCAATATTTTTCCAGTCATAAACTCGATGGAAAAAAAAACAAAATCGTCAACATACCTATTACAAACATTTTCTATTCTTACAATGTAGTGTGACATTTTACATAATTAGATGCAAGCTGCTACTCTACCTTGCACCATATAAATACGTCGCAACGTTACATATTTTTATTACAAAGAACTTTTAATTGTTTTAAATCGTATTCTATTCCAGAGTTTTTTCTTAGAATGTAAAAAGTGGATAAGAAACAGAAGAATTACCATTAAAACGTTATTAATTTTATTTAATGACAAGCGACTGTGTTATCAATATTAATATGTATAAATTAATATGTTTATTGACAAAGACTGGCCTCCCACTAAGATATTCTTGGAGAAATAAAATTATAAATATGTACTTACTTATGGTCGAAATTCTAAATAAAGACGATCCTTTTTAGGAAAATACATTGTAAACGTTTTAGCAAGAATGGGTTTTATTTCCCATTATTATTAAAAGGTATTAATGACCATACTCGTAGCTTTATTAAAAACAATATCATTTGTTTTATTCAACTACTGATAATTTTTTCTCTGTTTTTATTTTTGAATCGTTTGCGTTTGACCGCTATCTCACCTGATGGAAAGCGACGATGTAAGAAGTAACTTAATTAAATATCCTTAAGTTGTAGCCATCAAGAAACACATATTTCGGCAGGGGAATTCCACCCCTCAGCTGTCCGGGCCCTGGTTCAGGCCATGGTCCGGAGCGAGGAGGGTTGGCATGCAGTCGCCTCCTTCTGCGAAGCAGTGATGCTCGTGAAGGAGGCTGCTGACCGCGAGCGCGTGAGGGAACGGTCCTCACGCCGCCGCCGCCGAGATCCCGATCCCGATTTCCGACCACCGTAGGCGCGGGTTCGCGGACGGCGAGCACTGGGTAGCTCGCTGTCCGGCAGTCTGGAAATAATCTGGACCGAGCCCAGTCGTCAACGGCGCGTTCTGTTCCACGCGCGCCTCAAGGAGATGTCAGCAAACTGTAGGGGCCCGGTAGGGCGGAAGCCTCTGGGGGGAACATGTGGTATTCCTAACGGTTGATACCGAGTCCCCCCCAGAACGAAGGCAACGAAGGAACGGGGTAGGGGTTTAGTCAGTAAAAGTCTGACACGCCCTCCCGCTCCGCCCAAGAGCGAGGGAAGTCATTCTGATGATTCCCCTACCATAAAAAAAAAAAAAAAAAAACCCCTCAGCTGTACGCACCATGAATATGTTCTCAAAACGTTTTCTGTACCTATAGGTCCGATGTCTAAGTGTGGGGCAACCGGTTTTTTTTTTATGAAAGAAAATGCCTAAGGATAAAATTCCTTAGAAGTTTTCTTTCTTATTTGGGTGTGAATACAATAAAGTTTATTTATACTATCCGCATATGCTAATAAAGACATTTTGACATATACCCACCCCGTTTGAAATTTGTACAAAATTTGAAACATAGAAAATTACAAAAAAAATACTCTCATATACCTTTTGTCCACGGTCATTTAACCACAACAAAAATCAAAACCGGCAACAGTTAAGTAATCCAACACTCACTCTACCGACCCCCGTAAAAGATAGCGCAAATATATGCCAGGCTGGCGAAACGGTAGAGTTACATGCCAGGTGGTCGGTCTGACGCTGCGAGGCATGGGTGCAAAATATTGTGTTACATGAGGTACCTGCGTCCACCGGCCTATAGACCTATATCTTGGAGGATCACGTTACTACCAGTAGCTGAACAGGATCATTGGGTCCAGTTTATTAATAGATGATCAGTCTATTATAATAATATAGACTGCGAGCAGTGGTGGCCCCGTGGTAACCCTAGTAACGGCCTCGACTTTTGTAGTATAATACCTAGGTCGCGGGTTCAAACCCAGCCAAGCGCATTGCTTTGAATAATTTATTTTCTATACACTTACTCAAAACCTACCGCTTTTAGGCACGCAATTTACTGTTTTCCGCACTAGTGCGAAAGTTCATTATAGCGCCAACCGAGTTTTAATCAATAACTCGATTTCAGGAAGTCTGTATGAATCTGTGTGTGGCTCATGTCATGTTTGTTACTTCTTCACACTCAAAGCCCATGTCCATGTTCTGGTATAAAGCATAACATATTCCAGGTAAGATTAGAGCAGTGCTAGCCCAGTGGTAACTGCCCCGACTTGCAAGTTGTAGGTCGCGGGTTCAAACCCAGTCAGGCGCATTACTTTATGTAATTAATTTCATCATCACTGCTCTCAAAACGGTGAAGGAAAACATCGTGAGGAAACCGGCATGTCCTAGAACCAAAAATTCGAAGACATGTGACATCCACCAATCCGCACTGGACCCGCGTGGTGGATTACTGTCCACTCCCTCTCCTAGAGAGGAGGCCTTAGTCCCAACAGTGGGAACATTACAAGGCCGATAATGCTAATGTTGTTAACGAAATTCCAGGTAATACGACATTTTTATCCCTTGGGATAAAATTCTACTTTTAACGCAGAGGAAACCGCTGACAGAAGCTAGTCTATATTGTTAACTTGATTTATTTTTCTATGACAGTAATATTCTATAAGTGAAAGTTTTGAGTGGATGTGTGTGTGTGTGTTTATGTCTGTATAATTATGTTTGGTAATTCTACTATCACGCAGGTGAAACCGCTGGCAGTTAATTACCATTGGACTTATGTTTGACCCACCAAAAAAAACAGCAGATTTTTTTTTGTAATCTTGATAATACCGATCTTAACGATACCTCAATCATTTCAGATGAGTGGCACAAGACCAAACCCAGGTAATTCACTCAAAAAAACTTGGTCCATTCACTAATAAAGTTCTTGATATCCGCTATCCGGTTTCAGGTTAATTCCAAGTACTTCGGAGGTGGCTATCGGCATTCATCCAATTGATCGGATTATAAAATGGCGAGGGAGCGGGCGGTGTCGCGTTTCCGAATCTGTATGCGACGGCGCGACCACAATGAGCATGCCGTTTCGCGGTAAAACGTGTTAATAATGTGGTGGAGGGCCAAGTTATAGGGGGACAGCGGGTGGGGAAAGTTGCTGGTGCATCCTCTGAGAAAAAAACAAGGGAACATCGTTTATTCGTGTCTCACACAATCGTACAAAAAAAGAAAGATCTTTCGAAGCGCCTCGTTTACACTTCGCGTGACCCAAGGGCTGGCTTTTACTTTGGACAGAAAATAAGCATTGCCATTCAGCGTGGCAATGCTGCCAGTCTTTTGGGCACATTACCAGTCGACAGCGATGTGGAGGAGTTTTTTGACGCCATATTTTAGTTTGTTTTAATTAGTTTAGAGTTAGTTTTTATTATACTGTAAATACCTTGTACCTATTGTCATACAAAAAAAGATAATTATAATCTATTCGGGACCAACAGGCTCCTAACTAAGCGCATGCTTCGATATTTAAACCAATAAATAACGCAGGCAGGGAGAAGTATGGCGGAGACGACAGGTAAACAACAAAGTGCGGAAATCTAATAAATGAATAGAAATATACCTAAGAAAAATCCCACATATATGTCGGAATCATTTTTTTTTAAATAAACCAGGCAAATAAGCAGACATTTTCGAATGGTCAAAAAGTTAGTGAGTCAGAAAGAATAAGCAAAGTGCACATTGCGACGGATGTGTAATTTTAACAGCTCTAAATTACCTAGAAAAGCATACCTTTTTTAAATCCCGACTGGACTCAATATGTGTTAGTGTCAACAAATTGCTTAGTAACTACGTCGTAGCAAAAAATCAGTGCTACGCCATATCCGCTACGACGTCGTAGCCAATAACCAAATTGCTACGGACGATTTCGAAGTGATTTTTGTTTTCGATACCGTTTCAAAGTAGAACTACATTGGACCTGCGTGGCCATACATTTTATATGGCAACTACACTAGAGCTACATTAGTCCCACGCCACGCGACGCGGTTCTACGTACTACTCAGGCGTCGTCCACATATGCGTCGCTCTAAACCAAACCCGCTTAATCGCTATCACTCGTACCTTAGCCAACAGTAACTCGATACTAGTTCCCGCGGCTTTACATCCCGACCCTAATTTTATGGCTCATTAACGCTTTTGCTCATCCTTTTTTGCAATAACCCAGTGTGTCGTGGAGCATCGCTGATTTTTCGTGTGCCAAGTCCTTTGTACGGAACCACCGTATACCTTGAGTATCGGTTACCGAGTAATTATAAAAGCACTGGGCTGTTTAAGCGAGCTATTATTTAGCGTGTATTGGATGTCAGAAAATTGATGTAGTAAAGCCGTTTTGTGTTTTATTGAGGCGGAAGATTTTTAACTGTCTGCTTGTTAGTTTTGGTTTTCTTTGTTTTGTTGTTTGTTGAAGTTGGTAGGTATCTTCATCATTTCGGCGGAAAAAGTTCAATGTTGGACATAATCCTCCCTCAAGCTTTGCCATAACGCACGGTCCTGTGCGTCTCGCATCCAACGGATTCTCGCCACCCTCACTAAGTCATCGGAGAACTACGCATGTTTTAAATTAATCAAACCAATTTCCATATTACGTGTGTGTAGCAAGGATTTTATTTGCTTAAATACTTTTAGGTCTGGTAAATAAATATGAAAAAAAAACATCAAAAACGAAGTTAAAAACCTTCAAAGCTGCTAATAAGCAAGCGAATTCCGACATGGCCTTTGACGTCAATGGCTCCGTATTTACAGGGGTCAACCGCAATTAAAATATTTTCATCACCAATGAAGTTATAAGCTTCAAAGCTGGTAATACCTATCACATACCCGCTAAACGAGACACAATAGTAAAACAACGCGGTCTCATGCGACCGGTCGGGGATTCATAAAACAGAAGTCCAACATGATCTTTGAAATTAAAGGCTAGATATTTCAGACATACATTTTGTTTAAAACTATTATATCTTGTTTGCTTCCCTACCAATTTCAGGTACAGTTAGTTACCACGTAAGCCTGCCCTGTACCCTTAATTGTCCCCATCAGGCCGGGGTCCGGGGTCAGGCCTCGTTAACATTTCTGCGTACTATTAGGTACGGAGGCCTGCGCCGGCGCCGTTAGAGCGTGCCCTGATTATTGTTAACACTAACTTGTTAACTTAGATTACATCTTGTACTTAGTTTTGTGACCAACTCTGATATTATATATTTTTTCTTATTTTGACACTGGTATTGTTAAAATTCATGGTTTAGTGAATCCTACTAATATTATAAACACGAAAAGTATTTATCCTTCGGATTATTTTCTACTATCACGCGGGCGAAGCCTCCGGTAGCTAGTACAAGCATTATAATCAGCCCAAAAAATTGGTTATATTGAATCATCTCAATCACTTTTTTCGGAAGTATCAAAATCATCAACTTCAAAACTTCTCTTCTTCTTCTCTCTCTTGATGAAAACCAACTCGTATTTCTTCAGATGGTATTTCAGGATTGCGATGATTCTTTCGAACAAAACCTCCAACCCGTACTATTCAACCCTCAAATATTCGCCTTGCCAAATATTCTCCCTCAACCTCCAACTTTGGTCCTCCGTCTTCAGTGGTACTGTGGTTCTCTGTCCTCAAAAGTAAAAGCTATAGTTAAACTTTTACTGATTTAATTACTCAGATACCCGCGAAACGAGACACAATAGTAAAACAATAACAGCGCGGTCTCATTGGACCGGTTGGGGATTCAAACGTTAAACCACGGGCTGGTTTCTTCAAAAGTTCTTTTCGTTCCAGGGTCGCAATGATTATTTCGACCAAATATTCGACCTGCAACATACAACCCTCAAAAGTTCCTTTGCCATTTTTCTCCCTCAGCCTCCAACTGTGGTCCTCGGTCGTCAAGAGTGAAAGCTATAATTTGGGGTACTATCTGCTCGGTTGCAGGTCCAAGTGGGCAGTCACGCACTGCGTGTAATAAGATGCCACCGATATTCGACACCCTAAACTGATCGGGTGTACTGTCAGCGACAGTGGGATCTTGTAGGTATACATGTGATTGTGTCTAATTTTGGTGTACCTTTAGCTGTCGTATGATTTTTCTTTTAATGGTAGCTGTGTATTGCTATCAGGCTCTTTTTGGCTTTAAATTACTTACATTAACGAAGGGCGTTGATAAGCGCAATTTTTAGACAAGCGCCAAAAAATGTAATAATGGATACATGGATGTTTCGGCAAATTAGGGAACTTTCATTAATCACTTTTACCTGTCAAGCAAATCAGAGGAGTTTCCTTCCACGATTGTTTAAGGAATGTCCGCAGGAGAACCGAGACCAAAATATAGGTAGGTAAATAGGTATCAAATAGCCTAAACATTTCGGATTTACGAGTATCACGTTAAATTTCAATAGTGCATAACTGCATATCAATGCCAAATATTTAAATTTATACAATGTTCATATCCAAACAACCTAATAAATAATTCGGCATTAATGACCCGCGATTTTGCCACAGACTGTACTATACTACAGATAACGTATAGTAAAAAAATCGGCAAATCCCCGAGGATACGCGCGGAGCCGGATCGCGTTACACGCTAATGGAGCGTGCACGCGATCCAGCTCGCGCGCTGTGCCTAGCTCAGGTATCGATGCTGTTTTCTGGTAATTAAAAAAAAATACCGGGCAAGTGCGAGACGGACTCGCGCACGAAGGGTCCCGTACCGTCCGCGCGCGTCCGTAGAAAAAAAACACCAAAATCACGTTTGTTTTATGGGAGCACTACCTAAAAACCAATTTTATTCTGTTTTTAGTATTTGTTGTTATAGCGGCAACAGAAATAGATTATCTGTTAAAATTTCAACCATCTAGCTATCACGGTTCATGAAATACAACCTGGTGACAGACGAACAGACGGACAAACAGATGGACGGACAACAAAGTGATCTTATATAAGAGTTTCATTTTTACCATTTGAAGTACGGAACTCTAAAAAAGCTTTGCAGGTAAGTAGATACGCTTGGTAGGTGATCTGCAAAGACATAAATAGCTTTAAGTAAGGAGCTTGCCGCACAGATATTTTGTGTTTTTTCTGCTTCTAATGTCAAACTTTATAGTCATACATGAAACTATAATTTTCAACTTTAACGTTGCATTTTTTTCATCACCAGAGACCGAACAATTTTATTTTTAACTCTATTTTTAGAGCATTCGTTTTTGGCGTGATTATATCGAGGGGAATTTGGCAGTATAAATAGTACAACAAAAACATTAGAAGGTGTTATTTTTACGGTTCGCGTTTGACCACTATCTTACCTGATGGTGATCACTCTCACTGTGATCGACGATGGTGTGCGCTTGCCTCGAACTAACCTATTCACAGTTTACTTTAAGAGCGTTTTCACATTATCCGATCCGATATCGGTGTCGGACGCCGATCCGATATCGAGGTAAATAAAATGTATGAAATATGTACCTGTCTTTCATATTGTCCGGCCCGATGTCGGATATCGGAGCACGGCATTTCATACATTTTACTTACCCCGATATCGGATCGGCGTCCGACACCGATATCGGATCGGATAATGTGAAAACGCTCTAAGACCCCCAGGTCGTAGTTAAGTATCAGAAAACACAGTTTTAATTTTCCATTTAAATGGAAAACAAGGTGATTATTTATATTCTGTATCAAGAACTAAATAAGTACCTAACTAAATACTGAAACTTGATACTGAAAGTAAAAAGGATAAAGAAATCGAGTTTAGATTTATTTTTTAAATAAAACTCGGTTTATACTGTCTAAAAGAAAGCTGCGGTCTTCCCGGCCGTGTGTAAATTAGGTGTCTTCAAGGCTAAAGTGAATAGGTTATCAAGAACCTAATCATTCACATGACAGTATTAGCGAGCCTCACCATCAACGATTGCATCACTGCTTACCATCAGGTGGGATCAATGTCAAGCGCTAGTTCACATGCAGTTAAAAAATACTAATAAAATTGCACTTTTTTATTCATAGGCTCCAATTTAACCCCTTTCGTCGTCAATGACAAGTATTAAAGACGCAATAATGTTCAAACCGTCCACCTGTTTGTACACACCCTCAAACGGAAAACAAGTTAACAAAGAGTCTATCAGCGACGTGTGATTTATTTGATGAGATTTGTGCTGATGAGATCTGGCGGGCGACGTCGCGCGCTATTACTAGTCAATTGAACTGGAAACTAGTGCGTAGTACTTTATGGCAAGACTGGAGCCAGATTTACTGGCTTCTCACTATCCGTAACGACTGCCAAAGATCTACAAATGACAGCCGGGACCTACGGCTTAACGTGCTTTCCGAGGCACGGAGGAAACTCGGTATGTTAAGATGGTCACCCATCCACAGGCACTAGTTTATATATAAAAAAAAAAGATTAATGGAACTGCACTTTTTTATTCATAGCGACAAGAATTAAAGACGCAATAATGTTCGAACCGTCCACCTGTTTGTACACACCCTCAGTTAACAAAGAGTCTATCAGCGACGTGATTAGTGAACGTGTGGCGTATGTAAACACACATGTTTGTGCTGATGAGATCTGGCGAGCGACGTCGCGCGCTATTACTAGTCAATTGAACTGGAGGCGCGGGACACGCGACGCTCATGGGCAGGCAAAGGGCAGAAGGATAAGATGACTTCTGATATCATTTAAGGCAAAGGAAAATATAGAAAGAAAGACAGAAGAAGTTTTTATTTGTGAAAAAGTTTTAAAACAAATAATTTTATATGAATCAAACTATATTTACAGTATAATAATAAAAAACTCTAAACTAAATACGAACTAAAAACGGCGTCAAAAAACTCTTGCGACTGATAATGTGCCCAAAAGACTGGCGACACAACCATGCATGTATAGCAATGCATATCCTCTGACCAAAGTAAAAGCCTGCCCTTGGGTCACGCGAAGTGTCAAGACGCTTCGAAAGATCACAACTTATATAATAAAAAAATACATTAAATATGCGCCACGTCCGCAAAACGGCTTACCGGTCAGCATAATGTCGTGGCAACACATATAGCGGGACAAGTCCACGGAGCTAGTTTGGTAGGGGACTGATTTAAACAATCCCCATATTACCGCGACCCAAGGTCAACTGAAAGAACACAGGTAGGTTTTAGTCAGTTTGTGTGATGTGATGAGCACGATCATTATAATTAATACACATAAAAACTGGATCGATTTGAGAAATTATTTACTAGTACAATTCTACTTTATCACTCAGGCTATAATTATATTTTCTACTTTCACATGGGCCTGTGTAAAAACTGCTTCATGTTACAATTTATAGTTCAATAAATTCATTAATTAGCACTCGCCATTTTGGGTCTACAGCAATCAGAAAGTATTTTATTTAGTAATGAGTTCTGAAAGTTGTCTAAAGATGTAGTGGTAAAGATCGCGACAGAAAGCAGGACAGTTTAACAAATGGTTTGTGTACCTACCAACGGTTGCTATATTAAACAACGGTTGTTATTTTGGTTGTTGGTTGTATCTAAAAGGAGTAAATGACTGACTGACATATCAACGCACAGCCTTTTCCTGATAGCTAAAACTTAGGGTCTTTAAGTCAAGAGTAAATAGATTACTTCTAAGTAGGCATGCTCCATCGTCGGCCACATCATCGCTAATCACTAAGAAAGGATTCTTCAAAATTAAATCTCTAAGATGATGTAACGCGGCTTCAAAGTTTGTAAGGACAAACCTACTATCATGCAGGCGAAACCACAGGCAGAAGCTAGTATACACATACGTATTTCAGATCACTTAGTGTCAGTATTGGTCATGCTTTAATTTGCACCAAGTAATTTGTGGTTTGCTTTTCAAGTGGCGAATCATACTTCTCAGTAAATCTTTAGAAACCTCAACAGGAAGCTGACACATTCTTACAATCAAAGCTGTCCGGATTTCATTAATAAGTGAGTCATGCAAACCCATTGAGACTTTAAGTTGACATGTAATGAAGACAGAAAATATAATTGTCATTTGATGTCCTGAAGACAAGATACGTAAAAAAATTACATGTTCTTAGAAGATCTCAATCTGAGAGCATTATTTCAAACTAGCTTGTGGTAGCGTCTTCGCCTGAATAAATTTAAAAAATATATTTCAACCGGTCATGCTTTCGGGATGAAAAGTTCCCTTTATAGGGCATGGACCATCCAAATTCGTTTAACAGTTTGTACGAGAAGTAACAACCGTACTCGTAATAACACAAACTTATAATATCAGCGCGATTTATATGATTAAATAGTGTAAAATTGTGATAAACCATTAGAATGTGATAAACTTAGGAATGATTTCATGAACCCTTAAATACGTCAGTCGTTGCTCAGCAAAAAGATAAACTATATTTGCACTTCGTAAAATATAGATGGTATCTAGCTATCGGTATAAGTTAGGTTACACACTTAAAATATTTTTTTGTATATTTTAGCATAAGTGGTTCCTATAAAAAATTGTGACGCTAGGCTATTATAGATTTAAGTGAAGTTTTGTAATATTTTTAAGCATTAACAATTGCTGGTAAGCCTAACAAAAGAATAAAATAAATCAAAGCTCAAGCTGACTAAAACTTTTACCCAAACTGAAACTACTGCCATTCCTCCTCACAACGCCTCCCGCACACTCGTTGTCGCCTCGGACAAACTAATTAAACGTCAAGCATCGGGAGCCGAAACATAAACAAGCGTGTTTGCCCACAGATCGAGACATCCCTGTCGTTCATATTTTAAACTGGCAACATTTAGCGCGCCCTCATTGGTCGAGAGCGGCGGCGGGAAGCGCTCGTCATTTATTTTAATTTGTCATTTGATTTGACAGCTGATGTCAATGTCAACTTGATGTAAATTGAAGTTAGAGATTACTGTTTTGAGGGGGCAGTGACCAATTGCTGCTGTTTTGTAGTGATTGGAGCCAGTAGCGGATTGAATGGTTAGAAGTGGGAATGTCAATATTTGTGTGTTGATGATTGCTAGTTTTTTGTTTTTATTTTTATTAGATACAAGTGGCATGGTAGGTCGGTAGCTGAGCATTGCGTGCTTTGAAATTGTTAGATACCTTATTGTGGTTTACAAACTCACGTGAATATTTGGTACATTTATAACATTTTGGAAACACTGGAGTAAATTGAGAAGAGGTGGAAAATCATTGGGAAATGATCAAATGCCTTCTCCCACTCGTTGAGCAAAGATTGAGCAAAAGGGCAAAGTCGAAAGTCAAAGTTAAATCGTTATTGCAAAAACACAATACAATGTAACTGACCAAAACTCACCTGTATCTTTCAGTGCCCCTTTGCTTTCCAGGACCATGATATCCCTTTCAAAAACTCCCCTTGGTAACTCCAAAACCTTACTAACTTTGTGCTGTGGTCTATCTAAGCTTAAAGTCAAAGTTGCCATTCGCAAAAAATCATTTACGCAAACCGCACAAGCGTAAGTTCAGCAAAAGCACAATAGACTGGAACCCAACACTGCTCAATACGGCATGAACAGCTAAAAGCCTGCCTACCCCGTGTGGGGCGCGGATCCGTCGGTACGAGTTAAGCACGGCTGGGTGCGCGTGTGAGGGCTTAGCGTGTTTGTTTGTGCTCCTTCGTGGTTTTAATTTGATGTGCTTTTTGATGGTAAGTTGGGTTTGCGATCTGATTTGGTTACCTACTTTACAAATTCGACCGCTGAAAAAAAGTGCTATTTAACCTATACTAAGGTTTCGAACAAAACGTTGCATTTAGTCAGTGTCAAGTTAAAAAAATGAAAAGTAAGTTTTCAGTTACTTTAATTGACTTACTTTCCGTAACGAGTTCCATTAAAACGTGAATGTAACATATTCTAATGTTTTTGCTGTATTTGGCAACAAATGTATAGAGTCGAGTCAAACTTCTCGGCAAGATAAGAGAGATAATTCTCAGTTCCATGTTACCGAAATCGCGTCTGTTTCAAGGATTTTATAAATTGTTGTGACATACAAAACTACACCAATTTTACAACAAAAAATGACTAGGGATCTATTTGCGAATTATTAAATCAGCCTCTAAACTTCATTCGCAAAAATTCAGCAAAAACTCCAAGATTACTGTTAAAATGTCTTCAAAATTAAAAAAATTGTAGAGGCTGGTGGGTTTTGTTAATAATATAGGTTTAAAAAAAAATTATTCATAAAAATATGTAGGTATAGTCCTCTATGGATTTTCTGTGATTGAATAATGCATGCTAATGTCAGAAGAGTGCTTATGACTGTTGGACCGATTTCTCTTGTTATTAAATCCAATTTTTCAATCTTACTACCAACATCGAAAATCTTAAATCTCCCAGAACCATTATTTTTTTGGTGGGAAATTGTGGAAAAGTAACTAGAGGGCCTGTCAGACTTTTACTAACTAAAATCCATATAATATCTATGTTCTTCAGTCATCCTATACGTTACAGAGCTACAATAACTCTTTCAAGTAATACTTACTCAGTCTGTGGCAACTCTCAGAACTTTACCGCCAATTTTTCCGCAATACAATTTGAAAATGGAACAAAAACTCGTATTCGATTGGCTGCGTTCTACAACATCACTTTATCAATCTCGCATTGTAAGCCGTTGAATGCACTATGTTTAGTTATTCTGCTCATCATAAATCAATGAAAAGCGAGGAATATGACTCAGTTGGCATAAAAAGCCACCGTCTTTTGTCCCTTTGTGCCTTACGGAGTTTCAAGAGGATCTCAAAGGGTTCGAGAGCTTAATGACTGCGTTCACAATGGACCAAAACATATTGATGTTTCTCGTCATTCAGCATTTTGTTACAAATATAATAATGTTTTATATCAATATGCGTTGTTTTTGTTATATCTTTTGCGGTCGCACGTGAAGTAGCGTATCCTATTCATGTGATTTTTTAAAGGAGTTGTTTTTGAAGGCGCGCTTACAGTTCACTTGGTAATGATTGAGAAGATATTATTATGATGATGACGATGAGTCACTCAAGGGCGATGAGGATTTTTTAATCATTTAATTCCTACAGATTTTTTAAAAAGAAGTTTCAATATTATTATTTTTTTGGTGCCTTGAAACCTCAAGTTGATTTAAGACAAAGAAAAAGTATGATCTATTAAATAAAATATGGTGAAAAGTATAATTAATCATAGCTTAGCTTCGGGGCAAGTAATCAAGCAGGTAGGGCTATTTGCCGACGGCTTTAGCACCTTTAGTCTTCATGCATTCATTCAATTTAGGAAAAGTTTTATGTCCTCAGGCACACGCTTGCAGGTCTTCCACAATCAATCCTCTCATGGCTCATCGTCATCATTTGAGTCGAAAGACGTCTACTGTTCGACATAGGCCTTCCCCAAGTGTCGCCACAACGAACGGTTCTGTGTGTCTCGCATACATCGGAATCCCGCAACTTATACCAGGTCATCGGCCCACCTTATAGGAGGCCTGTCAACGCTAAGTCTTCCCGAACACGCAAGACTGTCTACTCATTATAAAGAAACCAAAATTAGATTCTGCCATTGGATTCAGCCGCATTAAAAATCGTAAATTATCTCTCGGAAACTTCCTTGGCCTTCTTCTACCCGGCGTAAATCCCGGCTATTGCCAGGGTCCGCCTAAAGTCCGCCTAAACTATCGTTAAGCTAAGGAAGGTCCACCGGAAACTTCCCTAGCCTACTGGGTTAAAAACCCTTCCATACCCTTATCCAAATCTATATAGCCAATTAGACGGCACGCATAATACATTTTATAACCACAGAGTGGAATTCTCTGCCAGAATATGTGTTTCCTGTTAGCGATAACCTGGGGGTATTTATAAGTCAAAAGTGAAATGGTTACTTCTAGGCAAATGTGCTCCAATGTCGACCACTTCTTCAGGTGTGTCAAACGCGAGCCTATTCGAAGAATAAAAAATTCTGATTTCTTCAGAAACAAAAGCCGTGACGGATATTTTCATAGAAATTCAAAATCTTTTTATTTCACATAGACCTACATAGGCACTTATATAATGTAAAAAGCTAGTGCATAAATATTAAAGTAACATTGAAACTTCGTTACTTGTCACTAGCTTTTATTATTATAATACAATATCTAATATTGTTACTAGTTAAAAAAAGTTCCACCTGACCTCTATGACAATTATTACTTGCATAATATGTTTTTCTATAAGTTTATTAATTTACGCATGTAAAATAAAAAGTTTCTCACTAGTTACTTATTCAAATGACTACAAGAGACATTGCAGAACTTAATAGATACTTGACAATTAAACTAGTGTCGGCCATGTGAACACACCTTCCGGCCAGAGAGAATACACATCCTGTTGTTAATTTTATTGTTTCGTTTTGGCTTCGCACTGTTTGTGCAATCAGCCTGTTTATTTAAACTTCATGTACAGTGGTGCTACATCATCATCCGCCTAGCCTTTTCCCAACTATATTGGGGTTGACTTCCAGTCAAGCCGGATTTAGCTGAATACCAGTATTTTACGACGAGCGGCTGCCTACCAGACCACCACAAACCTTAACTGGGGTAACACGGTACTTCATGGCAAGACTGGAGTCAGATTTACTGGCTTCCGACTATGCGTAACGACTGCCAAAGATCTACAAATGACAGCCCGCAAAAACACATCCTGTTATTAATTTTATTTTATTGTTTCGTTTTAGCTTCGCACTGTTTGTGCATTTAGACTGTTTCAAGCTATGAAAGTATTTTCAGTCACTTTGAGTTCCATTGGAATGCGGGTGTAACATATTCTTTTCTGCAGTATTTGGCAACAAATGTATTGAGTCAGCCTTCTCGGCTAGTTTCGCTGGCGTAGTCAGTACTACTATAACATTCTTAGCTCCATTTTGCCGGATAATATTCCAATGATATCACATATTGTCCAACTGTGTAGATACTTGAGATACAAAACTACACCAATTTTACATCGAAATATCCACTAGGAATTCATTTGTGAATATTTAAAACAGCCACTGAACTTCACACGAAAAGATCCCAAAAACTACCTGTTATTTATTTACTTGTTTCCATCAGACTTTGTACTCCCGATTTTTTTTTTGCTATCAATTTTTCTCATCTTTGAAACCTTCCCTAGACCTTCGCGAACATTTCAAGACCGAGTTAAGAAAAATCCATTCAGCCGTTCTCAAATTTTAGCTAGACTAACGAACAGCAATTGATTTATATATACTCGTATATAGATGAGCCTGTTATGTCCCACTGCATGGCAAAGGCCTCCCTTCATTCTTCCACTATTTTCTGTCTTTAGCCATTTATCTTCACCCGTAGGGGTCCAGCAGGGTCGAAGGCTCTGGGGACTTGGGTTGGCTTCTGAGAGGAAATCCCGGGGCCCGGCTCTGGAACGAAGGCAAAGAAGGAACGGATCAGGTTTTAGTCAGTAAAAGTCTGACACGTCTGAATCTCGCCCCGCTCAAGAGCAGGAGAAGTAATTATAATGATTTCCCACCTTAAAAAAAGCTACTCCTGTTCACACCTGTATTACTTACTAGCTTTAGCCCGCAGCTTCGCCCGCGTACATAAAATATAGCCTATGTCACTCAGGAATACAGCAGCTTTCTATTGGTGAAAACAATTTTAGCAATCGGACCAGTACTCCTACAGATTACCTCATACAAACAAAAAGACAAACTTTACCTCTTTATTATATTAGTGTAGATTTCAATTTCTTTGCCAACACCTGACTACAACTTACCAAGTCACCATTCAGGAATAAACCATAACGATATACGTAGTTACATTTAGTGAATATTTAAACGCCATGCATAAATTAAAAACATTAACACGGCCATTCTGCAAGCATCGACCATAGATTATATAGAGTGCGATAACGATCTCACATTCTCACAGGCTGCTTTATGGTCTATTTGCGTATTACACTTTGACAAATGAGATGGTAGGCGTATAGAGAAATTATCATAAAAACGTATGCAAATTATTTACTATTTTTGCTAATTATTTTGTTTTTTGTGCGGTTTTATTCCCATGTTCTAAGCCATTGAATTATGTTAGAGTTTTTAGCATGCATATTGAAAAGGGATTTAGTTAATTAAGGGCAGGTATAGCTGTGTATATAAAATTTAATGAAGGTGTACGTATGGAAGAAACAGTCTTACTGCGTCAACCCCAATTAATTTGGGTTAAGAGGAAGACTGTAGAAGGATGTTATTGAAGCAGAAAGTTTGTGAATGTTAATACCTAAGTATATACCTAACCGGGACAGTCTAGACACTACCTAGGTTTGCTTGACTAAAAAGACACTATGTTAATACTTGTACAATACTTAATAATTTTTCATCACGCACTAATTCCATTTCTACACATTAAAGACATAAACGCATTATTTTTTTAAGTTACTTCAAGTACCTAATCGAAAACCCAAAATGTCAAAGTCAAAGCGTTTATTTGAAACCAAGTGTTCATTATACTCGTATAGCTATTATTACATTATTTTAGTGCTTATGGCTTAGTAGCCTTTTTCAAACATTGCAATTATTATCATCCGCCTGCCCTTAAAATCTCAATTTAGCATGCATTTAAAATTAGGTATTTTTCCTTATTTATTTTAAAAACTACGATTTAATTTTACAAAAATATATCAAAATTACATGTCAAATTATTACAATATGCCAAAAAGTTAAACGTCAATAATAATTAATTTGATACAATTACTCAGCAATATTACTAAAATGAAATGTCACCCTTTTCAGACCGCACAAATTAAATTTCTGTCCACAAGAACAACCCAGACATACCGTCGAACAATAAAGTACTAAAAACTTTCACGCTACACTAAATAGGAAAACAACAGCTATAAATAAAACAAACATTGAATAAATAATACATTACATGCAGTTTGTCTTTTGAACGACACGTGTAAACAAATGGCGGACTTATTGCTATATTGGAACGTTCCAGCCAAGTTTTTGCTATCCCCCTTCCGATGGGCTTAACGATAACTATAGCAAGGAAATCTATAAATAATTAATGGGTAAAGAAATTATTTAAATGCACTTGTTCAACGGTGGGAGTTTAGATTTTAGACGTTGTGTGCAGTCGTGAGAGGCATCGGTAATTTGTTTAGAATAGAATAGAATAGAATAGAAAACATTTATTCGCCACAGACACAACACATCAGCAAAAGAAACACATTATAAAAATAGAGAAACAAAAAACACAAAACAGAAAAAGAAAAATTTTAAAAAAAAGAAAATACAGTTACAGAGAAATTGTGCTGAGCGTGCCCATGCCGAAAGGGTTACCATCTCAGCATATGCTGGGCGTCAGACACCCAGCGCTGGTTTTCAGTTGGCACCCTGCAGTGACACACGGACGAGGGTAAATGAAATAAATACATATAACTAGATAAATTAATGCTATAAATGTTATAATGTAGAAAGTAAATAAAATATTTTAATTTTAACACGTAAATAAATATATTAAATGAATTTTTTTTTTATGTATGCTACACTTACAAGAATAAATTTTAAAATACCTACAAATAGACAATATAAAATGACGCAGCCCGCTCAACGCGGTGCCGTATCACCGTGTTTAATTATTGTCGCAATTTTCTGTAACGAGTTTACCTTAATTCTGTTTTTTAATCTCTGAGACTAAAATGACATTACATGGGTTGTCACACTTGTCAAAACACAACTGGCATCATTCTTATTATAAGTTTGACATTTGCCTGTGTCAATTCAGTCTCAGTGATTAAAAAACAGACTTTAGCTGTGACAGATGGATTGACATTTAAAGACGTTTCAGTACCCTGAAAATATAGAAAACTGAAGAGAAAACCAAATAAATACACAGTCGATAATTTAACAAGCTTCTTGCTAAAGCCTGTCGACTAATACTCATATCGAAAATATCAAGCCATTAGGTAGTTATCATATTACTTATAAAATATAAACAACATCTCAACCTGTCGAAAGGAAACCATTTTATTCTATTTAGTTTTAAAATAATCGTCCCGACGGATGCTCGAAAGCTTTCGAGTCATTCCTGCAAGTCACCGCCGACATGTGGCGACTTTGAAATTGGAACGCACCTCGCGAGCGCGCGTATTTACTTTTTAATTCTTTTTTTTTATTAATCGAAGGAGTCATTAGATTGTAACTCATAACGGTCAGCTCTTTTTTATCGTCTGACCCAAAGTTGTCAGGTGCCTTTTTAATATTTCAATGTAACTTATTTGGTGCAAAAACTTACAGAGACATTAAGGACTGCAACTGTCCGTCTTTTACTTTAATCGTTTACTCGAAAAAGGTTGCATTAACGTTAATATATTATTGTCTAGAACTGTCGAGTGATGCCAACCTTACAACATGAATTATAGATTCAAATCGATAGTTTGCATAATAATATTTTAAATTATCAGTGGTAAGAAATTGTGATACAAATAACCACTTCGTTACAAATGTTTTGTATATGTTAATTGTAAAGGTTATTTCGAAAAGGTATAACAATTTACTAACTTATAATAATTACTCCAATTAACATAGCTATGATAAAAGACTTTCTGATTGAAAAGTTAAAAAAAAAACAATCTGGATTTGGAAAGAAATTAGGGACTATTATGAAGGATTATTTTGCGAATAGTCTAAAGCCGTGAAAATCTAACTCAGTTCAGCGCCAATATCATTAAATCAACTCTACTTTTTATTTCTCAGCATTAAATAAAATTGCTTTCAAAATAATTTCACACAAACTTATTACAGCCATCTTTATCCTACAGTGATTGATCATCTAAACAAAAGAATCGATCGGGAGATCCCACAAGTCGCGCCAAAACTTCGCGTTCCAAATTATGAATTCAAAAATCGTACCGTCAGTTTTTAGTATCAGATCAAAGCGCTCGATCTATCGGCCTAATATTTCATAACAAATTACAAAGACGTCTCAATACATGACACGGATTCATCGGGCGCCCGCCGCGCCCGTCCGACTTCGAAACAAAAACAAGCCGTCATCTCACAATGGACCAACAAAAAACCAGTATATCGGTAACACAATCTATACATATTAAACATACAATACAAACAATGCCATGCTGATTGAAACGTCAAGCAAATGACGTCCCGATTGATTCAGATCGCTGCATTGTACTTATTAACAACGTAATTACGGCACGCTGAGATATAACTATTTATTTTGTGTCCAAATTTATTATTGAGCCGCCAAAAAAACAGATCACGATGCAATGATTCGTGATTTTTGTACGTCCGTCCCTTTCTATCGAGTTTTATATCGATTTCCATATTGAGATCAGTGATGTATCGACAAAAAAAGTTGTTTGTTCTTTTTTTAAATTCGAAATTGTTTTATGATGTTGGCATTTTGTGCGTATAGCTTTTTAAAATGCGTTGTAACAAAAGTTGCCAGTGCGTGATGTTTTAACGGGTCTATGGACAATGAGTTTGTAATAGAGAATTCGATACTTTGTTACATGATAGAGTATTGTAATACGTTTTTTGATTGATGGAACACAATGTCGATCATTACGGTATCATAAACAGTTTAAAAACATCTCTATACTGTGTTACATCATCCTATGTTACTTGGGGTTGACGTAACCGTTTTCTTCTTCAATTTCACCCTGTCTATCGTGCTATTACTGACTCCTTTAGCCCTCATATCGTTCCTCACCCATCCTAACTTTCACTCCCAAATTGTGTCTAAAATAAGAAAACACAATAGTATATTTCCATAGATGCAGTCATGTTTTTACCTTGTTACAAAGCTGAGAGGTAATTCTTAGTGCTTATATTACGAGATGCTGATCTCTCATGTCCGCAAATCGACGGGGGCGTGTCTACGTGTCGTGTTGGCGTCGTCGATCTCATAGTGCTGATCGAACGATACGCTATTAGAAATCTAAGGCGCTTCATGAGACGCGAGTGGTGTAGTTAATCTCTTAGGCTAAGTGTATTGAAATGTAGATGGAAATGTCCAAGTTTAGAGAAATCGATTTCTTTTTGAAGAATTTTTATGCTGTTACAACACTATAGGCTGTTTTCTTTTACTTCTCTCTCAAACCCAACTTCTAAGTAACTTTTTGATGTTTGAGGATAAAGTAACACTGGACGAATTATACTCAACTTTTTTAATAACATAAACTAGTGCTTGACTTCAATTCTCGCAAGCAGGGAAGCAATCGTTTATGGTAATATAATCAGACGCAAGCAAATCGTTCCTAGTCCCTCTAGTTTCAAATACTTATAATTCAGAAATTAAAGATGACTAGATTCTTAACATTATATACATACTGTTTATGGTTCTGAAACTATCTTGCTTTTCTACTCTCAACTTTATGAACGAAGACGAAAAAGGTCCTATTATCAAGATGAGTAGTACCAATAAGTTGTTATAAAGTTTGAATGTTCGAAATAAGAACAAATATGATTGGCGCCATGTGGTAGGGTTGCCACTACTAATTTCGGTAAATGGATTGATATATTTTATGGTGTCATACGATATTTCAACATACAAAGTATTGGTTACTACGTCAGTCATTGGCTGCTTATCTTTTTCTGTGTTTTCGACATCGCTTGAAATTCAAGTTTACAAATGAAACTGTTTCCATAAATAGGCCTATGATTGTTGCCTATACCATAGTCTCTAGACTAAATCATAACAGTGCGTTCTCTTTAAGTCATTAGTAGTACAATAATTATCTATACTAATATAATAAAGAGGTAAAGTTTGTTTTTTTGTTTGTATGAGGTAATCTGGGGAATTACTGGTCCGTTTGCTATTTTATGTACGCGGGCGAAGCTGCGGGCTAAAGCTAGTTCCATAATAAAATCAATCGCGACATTAATTTTCAAACTTTTGATAAGAAACCATAACTAAGTTATCTATCTTCTACAACAGAGACTGCATGTTATCTGGTTTAACGACTGCCATAGACAAAATTAAATGAATAAAAACCTATTTTTAGATGGGAAATCAACCTATGACTTCTTCCACTCTGGGCGGAGAAGGAGGGCGTGTCAGACTTTTATTGACTAAAACCCACTCCTGTTCCTTCTATGCCTTCGTTCCAGGGCCCCGGGAACTAATTTGATGTCCATGGCACGGAAGAGTCTTACGGTATTTATTTGTATAATTTGTGCATTATTTATGCTCTACAAGCAGTAAAGACAACACGTAAGGAAACCAGCATGTCCTTGAACTAAAAAATCGTAGTTAGGTTACATCCACTAACCCGCACTGGGCCCGCGTGGTGGATCACGACCCATACTTTCTTCTAGAGGAGAAGCCTGAGTTCTAGCAGCGGTAAAACGTTCCCACTGCTGGGACTCAGGCTTGATAAAAAGATGAAAAGGCTGATTAAAATGCTATACTCAGACTCTTGGTAACCCTACCCCTCACCTATTAATTGAAAACTCAATGTTGTCATGTCGGCCGTCACACGGCTGTGTCTTACTCCAGTGTGCTTTAGTAAACGCAGCCATTACACGCCGCTGCGACCGATATCGACTTATAAACTTGTAAGCTTGTACAAAATGGATGACAGCGATTTTTTATGAACCTTAATTGAATTGTAGAAGCATGTAGTAAGGATAAATGGTCGTTTGTTAGTTAGTTTGTATGATAAAGGGGTTATAATGTCCCGAGGGCGAGCATCTGCACTTTACTTACTGCACAGGTTAAAATAATAGCATAATATCTAATCAACGTTAACTTGAAAGATAAATAGGTAAAATAATAAAAAAACTAGCTTTTGCCAGTGGCTTCACTCTCATGAAAGTTGGTTTCTCCATAAAAAAAACTTTGGACTCCTGTTTCATCCCTCTAGGAGATGAATTTTGGAAAATTCTTTTAGTGCACACTCGCGTCGTAAAAGAAAACATGGTGCAAAATGTCACTCTCCTAGTAATAGTTTTGGTTGTCCGTTGATATGTTAATCAGTTAGTTTCTCCTTTTGTTTATATAGCATCAGCTTTATAATGTTCCCACTGCTGGGACTCAGGGTTCCTCCCTAGGCGGGGGAATGGGCCTTAATTCAGCACGCGGGCCTAGTGCGGGTTGGTGGATATATAGATTTGTTTGTATAGATTGCTATAAAAAAAATTAACTTTAGGACAAAGTTAGACCCAAAATATCCGCTTTTTATATTTCTCCGTTATAAATATGACTTGAAAAATCGCCCTAAATATATTTCTTTTTACAATGAAAACCGGGCAAGTACCAATGTCCAGTTGGATCCGGTTGTCATTCGTAGATCTTTGTAGACCCCGACACCATAGGGAAAAAGATGATGGAGAGATGATGAAATACTTACGTATGTACTTCCCTCTTCATCGCCATTTCACAAACTGTAACAGCTTACCATTTAGCTTACCATCTCGACCAAATCGCTGAAAATCTCTGCTAATTAAAACTCTGTCAGTCGATGTGCGCAGGCGCCGATAAGATCAGAGCTGTCGATATATTTGCGCTGGTCCATTTCGAATGCTGCCCAGCGTGAGACTGAGGTTTACTGGGAACTCAGATATCTTGAGATTTCTGGATGATATTACATGTCTATGTTAAGATTTATGATATTTCAGGCTGATCAGAGTTTTATCTTGTGTTGTTCTTGTACAGTTTACAAGACTGCAACAAAGTTTTTTCGGCACAGTTGGCGCAAAATGACGGCTCATTTCGCGTAGTAGTTGAGTGATGGCCTGCAGTGCTGCGTGTTCCGGGTTTGAACCCTGTTCAAATATTTGATGGCCTACAGATAGTTTTGAGACTGAGAGTTTAATGCCTTTGAGGGTATATATTAGTGAACGTACCCAGAATACAGGAGTTATTTCTAGGTTGGCGCATTGTCTTAAAAAAAAGCTGTTTCTTAGTTTCACATTTTCATAGATTTTCAGAACATTGGGGCCGGACACCAGTGTTATAGCCCCAACTTAAGACTTGCACCTAGTCGATTCACACCCAGCTAGGCATTTTACTTGGTCAAAACGGTGAAGTAAAAAACATTGTGAAGAAAATGTTTGAATGTTTTAGAATCAAAACTTCAATACAAATCCTCCAGCCTAAACTGGGCCAGCGTGGTGGATTATGGCCATTCCTTCTCCTAAAAAAACATGTGACATCAACGGTCTAACATATTATAAGCCTGATCGTGCTATAGTCCGTCTAATGAAAGCGCAACCTGAGAAAAAGTGGTTAAATCTAAAAATTTAGTATGTGGTATTACTAACTAGTAGGAGAATCATGTCTTGAAACTTCACAATTTTTTTTATTTCCTACAATTGCGGCTGAATGATGTTGCCCATTAAATTTAAAAAAAACTCCAGGTCGCGCTTTCATACGTACTCTACCTTTTTCATCTTGGTCCTAGGTAACCAATTCATGTACCGTTTTCATCCTGTCAGTCAGACCAATAAAATAGCATCAGACGTCAGCAAACAATGGCCCACCTTCCATCTTGCTGTAACCAAACTCGCATGACTGCATCACCATTATCACCGTCTAGGCCTATTTCCTTACCACCCATATCAGCCCAATTTCTATGATAGTTACGTCTCCTTAAACTGGGTGGAATTCCTCGTGGGCCGCTATTAGTGTCGTCTGGGCTGCGTCGCCGTAATGACGTCGGTCGGCGGCGCCTGCGCAAACTGCTGCGTCACCGTCTCGTGCTGTGGCGGGAAGGCAGTAGGACAAGTATGAGGGTAACGTCAGTGTGTATGCATTTTGATATGACAACTAGATTTGTAGAGCTACATTAGACATATGCCATGCTACGCGACGCTACTTATACTGTGTGTGCGTGTGCGTCAGTGTGCACAGTATAGTGAAAGAAAAGTTCAGAAATATCCTAAAATTAACCTAGTACTTAAATAGAAAAATGGAACACGAAAAGTAATCAATAAAATAAACAAATTTACAATATTACCCTTATTTTCTAAACAATCTTTTATTTGTTTATGCATCTGCCATGTTTTCTCTTCACTAGCCTTGGTTGAATGGTAGATACCGCCTAAACAATTAAATCCGCCTTTCTATCTTTGTTTTGTAAAAAGGTTAAATAAATACTTGTCAATTTTGACACCGACACCAACTTCATAAGATTAAAAAATCGAAATCCCTTTTTAACACAAACTTGCTTCACTGTCCTCCGTGGCACTGTGGCATGACCCTCGATCACTCACTTACAGTCCGTTGTTTCCCACATGCCACGGCCTGACAGCCCAAATGTGACGTCACGATGAACCAGGCGCCACCTCGGTGTCGGGCACATGCCCTTCTAACCTGCGGACAGTGAGGGCTTCACTAGGTGTAAGTGACCTTGTTGGTATCTATCCAGGTAACCCTAACTTTACCTTAGGTACTAAAAAGCTTTAGATATCAATTTTAAGTTATTCAAAAATTGTTTCATTAAATTATTTTCGAAAAAATAATTATGAAACAAATGCTTATTTTCTTTGTACATGTTTACATTATCTGTTATCGACTACCGCGTGAAAGTAGAAAATTATCCCAAGTGAACATACTCTTGGTATGAAAAGTATCCTATGTGCCTAGACATGGTCTAGTTGCCAAATTTCATTCAAATCCGTTCTGTCATTCGAGTGTAAAGAAGTAACATACATACACAAATTCACAAACTTTTGCTGGAGCGGAACCAGAGCCCAGGTCCTCCTGAGGTGCATAAAGTCATAAAAAAATATATCCAGGTGACACCAACTACTTAAATGAAAAATAAATGATGCGAAAGCAAATGGCTGTATAAAATAAATTCAACCAATCACAGAAGCTAACGCGTGATTGACAATTAATCGCATTCATTATACGTACATTTTCGCTTCAGAATCTGGGCCAAAGTAAGACACGTAGGTTTTTTTTCTGGTAGGGGAATCATCGCTCTTGGGCGGAGCGGGAGGGCGTGTCAGGCTCTTACTGACTAAACCCCTACCCCGTTCCTTCGTTGCCTTCGATCTGAGGGGGACTCGGTGTCAACCTTTAGGAATACCACGTGTTCCCCCAGAGGCTTCGGCCCTGCCGGGCCCCTACAGTTTGCTGACATCTCCTTGAGGCGCGCGTAGAACAGAACGCGCTGTTGACGAGGGTTGTTGTAAACTCGTCACATTTTTATTGCATTTTCATTCATAAGTGCATTGTGTGGCGTGTGAAACTGTGACGAGTTTACCATAACCCGTTGACGACTGGCCTCCATTTCCAGACTGCCGGTAAGGTAGCAAGCGCCTACCTAACATCCATATGGTTATTTTTAGGATTCCGTACCCCAAAAGGCAAAACGATACCTATAGGACCACTTTGTTGTCCGTCTGTGTGTCTGTTAGGACCCTTTTCTCTCGGGAACGCGTGGAGGTATCAGGTTGAAATTAAAACCACATTCTAAAGTTTACAGTCCCTTGAAACTGTGAAAAAATCAAACTTCTAAGTTAACGGGAAGAAAAATATGACCGTTCATGACGTAAAAAAAGTATATTTCGACATTTTCGACAGTTTCAAAGGAATCAAAATTCATAGGGTACCTGTACCTACCGTTGGCCTAGAATCCTAAAATTTGGTATGAAGCAAAGTCTCATAGCACAAGTATAAGAAAAAGTCTGAAAACTGAAAATTTGTAGTTATGACTCAAGAAAAAACATAGGCGCTTCAGAAAAATCTTGAATTGAAGATTTGGATTATTTTCAGAAGTTGGTACGGAACCCTTGGTGCGCAAGTCCGACTCGCATTTTTCCGGTTTTTATTTCTAAAACCAAGTAACTATGAGTAATTATTGAACATTACTCACAGTTTATACAAACATTCTATTTTTATATAGGTAAAGTACAACTTGATGATAAATAGATAATATTTTATGTATTTGTACAAAAAGTTTGACATTGATCAATCGTGTCGATGACAAGGTGCTTTTTTTTGGTTTTTCCAATACGTACCTACTAATATAGCAATCAAGTATAGACTGAATCCATATAGATTTATTATTAATTTGCAACTGTTGAGGTCATAATGTAGGATAATCCTAAACGTTAAAGATTTTATAACTTACCAGAGGCTCTAGCATGAGCTCTTAACGCGATCCTTTTGAGAACCTTAACTGAACTGTTAAAGGGTAGGAGTTATATAGGAGAACCTATGTCTCTAGCTCTATCCCCCTTTCTCGCTGGCACGACTGATATGTTAACACGTCAAAGTAAGGTCCAAGTTAGCTTTATGAAAACCACTTTAGATAAAATGCTAATTATTATTTTTCAAAACTTCAGAGTTAAACTCCAAGAAAGATCACGAGAGAAGAGAAAATAGGCACTGTTTTTAAGGTGAGAATCCATCAATGACTTCTTCCGCTTTAGGGCTGATAAACCATGCGCTCCACGCATGGTTTATCAGACTTTTACTGACTAAAATCCAACTATGCCTTTTGCGTTTCAGGACCACGGTATCCCCCACGGAATTGACCCTATTACATACATTACTAGACTAAATTATTTTGTTAGTAAATTTGATTTAAAACTATGTCAGTAACACTTCACTTTGCACTATATTGTCTTGCTACTGTCCTGTGTTATTTGTCCGCGGAAGCGACGGAACGCAACACCCTGTGACTGCTGATATCTCTACGTTAGCCTCTTTTAAGCTTATTTGAAGGACATTAAGTTTCTTTCCAAGAGATACAATATAAACAGAATCCTGATACTACTTAAAAGATTAAACCACTACACAAACAACTTTAACATCCCTTCGAATCGCCAAAAATCCGATATTAAAACAAAACAAAACACAACCGCCAACTGTCATCTTCACACAGTTTTTACAACCGTTCGAAGGGGAACGTTGCAAAAACTAAGGGAGCCTGATTACAAACATTATTATAGAATGACATTGGATTAATCGCGGCCCACCTTGCCGCACTCATTAACACAAATGGATTCACGACTCGTTCGCGGACAATAAAAATCGCATTTACACACAAAAAAACGAATTGATTAATGACATCAGTAACTTTACTATAATATACAGTCGAGCTGCCGTGATACACGGCCGACGCGAGCGACACGCAAAACGTGTCACGATTTACATTTTTATTGCCAAAAAACATATGTTTCTTCAAGATTAATCGGTGCGTGTTTCATGTTTACATAACTCATTGAAGATCGCCACCTAATTTCAATAAACTGATTTGAATTCGGAATTCGCGTCCAAGACTTATTGTTGACAGCTTTATTGGCGCGAAATTGCCTTAATGGTTATCCAATTAAATGTTCCGTTAAAGACGATGGCCAAAATATTAGCTTGCCGATTTAATTCGTACTAAATAGCTGCTGGAAAGCATGACCGATTCGCATGCTAGCGAAAACGTAGACATTTAGATGTTTATCTTAGACTTAAGAACAGAAAAAGTCGCATTTTGTCTGTTATTATTGCTTTGCGCACGAATCCTGGATAGCATTACACTCTCACCTGTCATTTTGAATTAATTCTTACATTAACTTGATCGTTATTTTCAAGTAGCTGTGTAATTCTGAAGTTCTTACTTCTTTGTCTGAATTTACCAATCTAGGAATCAAGTAGATAAATATTTTAACTTCATAAAAGACGGGCTGCTGAAATGTTCAATAGAGCTACCGTGACCCTAGAACACAAAGGGTAACTGAAGAAACACTGACGTGTTTTAGTCATCAGTAAACGTCTGACACTAGTTACCGCTTCAACCAGAGCAAGAGAAGTTCCTTGACGATTTCCCATCTGCGAAAAAATATAAAAATAATGTTTTTTAAATCTATCTATAACTAATCTATAATATTTAATTAAGCTTTTCTTTACATACTGCTGTAAAAACAGCTTATCACTAAAAGTTCAATAACTAATCCTTCAACCACCAAACTACTAAAATAATATCACCAATCCATGAAACTACTACAACAATCAAATGCAAGAACAAACAAAAACTCAACTACATCCCATAAATTAGAGCGCTCATCACAACGACATACAACAGAATAGATTAGCCATCTGTTACCCAACCAGTCCGTCAGTGTGTCACGCGACAATCAGTCACACGCCGTACAAATGCACCGCACATTTTGTGCTAGCGACTTTTTGATGTAACTACTGCGATAAATATGTATTCCACTGCTTCCGATATATAAAAAAAAACCTATGTTCTGTAATTCTGTTGCTACTATAACCTAAATTGCTCGACTTACGACTACTTCTCGATTTACGAGCCCACCGTGAGATGTATTATGTATAAAGACGGTTTTTTGACGTTTTTTCTCGTGTCATAAATACAGTGTGCAGACGTTTGAGTTGTTGTACAATTACTATACTGCATTTTGAGTGTTTCAGTGTATATTTTATCATCTTGAGTTAGTTTATTAGATGTAAGCGCAGGTCGGTTACATTGTCATCCGTCATACTGTCTATACCTTCGGCTGTCGGCAAAACTATTATTATACATACTTATTTATTTCAAAAGAAATAACTCAGATCTTTGGAGGCTTTTTCACCTGTGTTCCTATAGTCATAGGAGACCACAGCATGCACATAATATCTAGGTGAAAAATAAAATAAAATTGTACAAAATTTTGCTTGTCAATTAAATTAAATTATTCTAAGACATACATAAATTAATTGTTACATACAAATTAAGATTAAAAATTTTCAATAAAGATCTACATGTAATACAATGTCTTTTCAAACACTCTCTTGACAAGGTTTTACTAAGTACTAAAACTGAATTCAAATACAAAATATTATGTGTCTAATACATAATTATTAAATCCATCTTTGCTCTTTTGTGTTGCTTAATGCTTAAACAAATAAATAATAAAATATTTCATATCACTTAGGCCTACACTACTCCTTCCGTCGCATCCTCGGAATCAATAGATTCATGTGTTATCCAACATTGAACTCTTGGAGAAATGCCACGAGAGTAGACCGCCAGATCAAGCGTCACAAATAGAGATGGATTAGCTACATACTCCGATAGGATTCCGATCACATAATATTATAGTCCGTCGAATGAAAGCGCGACCTGAGAAAAAGAGGTTAAATCCAAAAATTTCGTAATCTAGTAGGAGAATCATGTCTTGAAATTTCATATTTTTTTAAAATTCCTACAATTGCCACTGAATAATGTTGCTATTTAAATTTAAAAAGAAAGCTCCAGGTCGTGCTTTCATTAGACGCATTCTACATATGCAAGGGCTGGACTAGAATCCTCAAGAGAAAAGGAAGCGTGGTCGTTCTTGTCAAACTTGAAGTCGCATCATGTTGACAGAAGTAATCAGGAAGGTAGTCCAGGAATGATGTGGAACGAGGTGAAGCGTGAGCTCTAGACTGTTCGCTGTGGAGGATTACTGTGGACGCTCTCAGCCCCATCAAGAGGTCATAGGACAGAAGAGACAATATGAAGGCCTACATAGGTTTTTATAAAATTTTAGAAGGTAGAGCATGGTTCCACTTGGTCGTTATTATAGTTAAAAAGAAATTATCCTTGTAATTCAAATTTTTCTTAACGTATCTTAACAGATCATCATTTTCTGGGGTCTGCGCCATTCTGTCCTCATCATCATCTACCGAGCCTTTTCCCAACTATATTGGGGTCGGCTTTCAGTCAAGCCGGATTTAGCTGAATAATTTTACGAGGAGCGGCTGCCTACCAGACCTCCACAACCCATTTAACTGGGGTAACACGGTACTTCATGGCAAGACTGGAGTCAGATTTTACTGGCTTCTGACTATCCGTAACGACTGCAAAAGATCTACAAATGACAGCCGGGACCTACGGCTTAACGTGCTATCCGAGGCACGGAGGAAACTCGGTATGTCAAGATGGTTAAGACACCTTGAAGATTAACCCGTGCGGCTGTTATTATCTAGCCAAGACCTCCATTCTGTTCTATAAACGGTTTTTTATGAAGTGGTTAATCATCAAACAACTTCTACCACTCTAAGTGGACCGAGAGACAATGTCAAACTTTTTCTGACTCAAACTTTCCCCTATTTCTTCAGCTACCCTTTGCGTTCTAGAACCACGGTGACGAACAATCCAGCAGTACGGGGTGTCAACGGTTATCACTAAACTTCTTCAATTTTCCTCACATAATCTAGCTATATTTTCTTTGCGGGAAGACAATAATAAAAATATTCAATAAAAATCTTTAAGTACATTGTCTGAATGTTTTAAAAAATACTTCATAAAACATCACAATATACAATTGATTACCTATACAATAATAAAACAATGTCAACACAATAGGTAAGTACCTAATATCACATCTCGTAACTGCACTTTCGCATTAGGTACGTAAGTAAATAAATCCTCATTACATTAACTAACAGCACATAATACATAATTGCTAACAGTAAATTAAATTTATCTAGGTATTTATTTATTTGATTTATTCGAGAAAATAAACAGTTATTACATTGAAATCTTATACTGAGTTATATATATACAGAAGTTATAAATGTACAATTGTACATCCTACATTTTTCACAACATACCGATACTTTTGCTAACAGTGCGCTATTTTTAGCTATTAAAACAGAATTTATTATTGACTACTATAATCAATTTAAACAAAGTCATAGACAGACATACACATACATACATAGACATAGAAAGTTATTCTAAAATCCATCAAAAAGGAATCGTAATTACAATCATACGGCAACAATTATAGGTAATCTAGATTCCATCAATTATTTTTATGTGCGAAGAGAAAGTTACAAAAATTTACTTTCCATAGTCTCTGCACAAAAACGTTGCTAATCTAAAAAAAAACGTTGATATAATAAATCATCTTTAAAAAACTACCCAGAGTGATTAAAGACTTTTTGCTTGGAACATAAAAAGTTGCTACCATTGGCTACCTGTTCGGTAGCTTATCTTGAGGAATCTGCTCTCTCTGAAACACTAAGTAGCTACATAGGTAGGTATTAGGCACAATAAAACTAAGTCTAGGCTCAAATGTATCTGATGAAACTTACCTACCTCACCACTACCTACTAAGATCGTAGGTAGGTGTGTAGTATTTTGTGGCATAATTAAATACTACTTACTTGTATTTTATTTAATAAGATTTGTTACTATATTTCATGTTTTTTTTACACATTGGATAATTTCCTACCTAAAATTAGAACAAGATCTTGTAACATGAGTCTTGTGTATCGTTTCTCCTTTTCTGTTACATCCATCCAATCGTTGGTCTCTAAATTATCGACTTTCACCTATTTAATTTTTTGGTGTAAGTACAATATTTCTTCCTGCCAGTATCCCATATTACTTGTGGTCGGCGTAACTCGTTTTTTTCTTCCATTCTGTCCTGTCACCCGTCGTACTGTCACTAACTCCCTTTTCTTTCAGTACGATAAACAGTAGGTACCTATATCTATCATGCTCCTAATACATACATCACAATATCTTCTTTAAGTTTTATTTCTACCCCGGCTCCCGGACTTTCTACAGATTCTAACAAACCCAAACCTAATTTGTTTGTTTAAACATCTAAAATTTGAGCCCATTACCGAAATCTTTCAATCCGCCTGCCTCAATTAAGGCACCATTTTGTAAAAAATCCCTCTTAACTCAAATGGTCGGTGGGAGGATCCAGACAGCATCCCACACGCCCAGGCTCTGCTCAACTACATAATGAGGATCACTCGGCTTCCGTATAATAACCGGTTTTTTGTTAAAAACCGCAACGTCTTATCTTCAGAGTTCTGACTTCTCTTAGTTTTGTGCACATTTACAGTACTTAATGGCAATCTACAGTTTTTCTGACTAACTTCTTAACAATTGAAAAGGGTTTGTCAATGTTCTATTTGCGAGTGTATGCTTTAATTTTGGTTTCTTGAAGAAATATCTAAAATAAAAGTCACACTTGTAATTCATAATCTCTTCTTTGCCCTTGCCCATATAACCTGGGATCTCATTTATCTCGTAGGACGGCGCAACACATTTTTTTCTTCCATTCTGTCCTGTCGCCCGTCACGCTGCACTAACTCCGTTTTCCGTCATCACTCGGCTTCCGTATAATAGCCAGTTTTTTGTTAAAAACCGTAACGTCTTATTATCCTCAGAGTTCTGACTTTATCTAAATTGTCAGGGAAAAACGTCATTTTTTGTGCACAATTGCAGTAGGTGACCTAAGGAAATCTTAATGATTTAAGGTGGTAATTAGTATCATTGTTCTGACTGTCGTCTTGACAATTATTTAACAGTGTCTGTGAATGGTTACTTTGAAATATATGCTTTGATTCTTGTGGAACTAACAAGCATTAATTATATAATTGTTAGAGAACCAATAGTGATTCTTAGTATGGTTAATTGGTTATTAATGTCAAAATAAAACTCACATTAAATTTATAATTCATCATCATCGTCTTCTTGTCCTTTTTCTGTATTACTATCGTTTCTTTTTTTCTTTCATTCTGATCAGCATCACCTTTCAGCCGTTATTTTATCACTACCTAACTCTTTTTCCTTTCATATCACTCCTCACAAATACATCTTTTCTTTGGCCTCCCTCTGCCTCTCCATCCATCAAGGTGCAGTACCTGTACCTAAGAAAATCTTAATAATTTAAGATGTAAATGGCAATTAGCATCATTTTTAGGGTTCCGTAGCCAAATGGCAAAAACGGAACCCTTATAGTTTCGCCATTTCTGTCCGTCCGTCCTCGCTTAATCTCTGTGAGAGCATTAGAAAGCTGAAATTGGTACCAATATATATATCATCATATATGTATCACAAAGTGGTAAAATCAAATTTGGAAAAAAATGTTTTATTAGGGTAGCCCCTCTACATGTAAAGTGGAAAGTGTTTTTTTTTTTTAATTTTAACCCTAACGTGTGATATATTGTTGGATAGGTATTCAAAAATGAATAGGGGTTTACTACAATCATTTTTTGATTATATCAATAAATTCGGAAATAATCGCACCAAAAGTAAAAAACAATGTGTCGTCCCCCCTCTAACTTTTGAACCAAGAATAGATGAAATAGAATATATGAAAAAATCTGGAAAGTAGAGCTTTATAAAGACTTTTTAGGAAAATTATTTTGAACTCGATGGGACGAACAATTTTTGAAAAGTTGGTGACACTCATTTTGAGGGACGGGAAACTACGGAACCCTACACTGAGCGTGGCCCGACACGCTCTTGGGCGGTTTTTTAACTGACTTCTTAACAATTCAAAAATGCCTGTACCTAAATGGTTACTTTGAATATAATTCATACGAGTATGTATATCCAGCATATCTGCGAAAAGAGATATTAGTTTATATATTTCGCTAGCAACAAATTCTTCTTCTATCTTTTAACATCTTCCTGATAAAAAAGAAGATCAGTCAACGCATTTGTAGGTCAACACAAATAAAGAATTCTTTATGACATAACAAAACAAATTACAATATTTTTTCATCATGATTACAGAAGGCCTCAAAAAAATCTTCAAGATAATAATAATCATCAAAAAGTAGCAAACACCACGTTTTATTCAATCTTCGCGTCAGTTATCAGAACGCCGACAAAAGAAACAGCGACAAAGAAACGAAGTTGATAAGCAAATAACCATCAGTTCTGATACAATATAACATCTATATTGAATTCGCTAAATCCAATCAATATACTGTTGAGGGTCGGGTGTGAGTGCGAGCGGGTGGCGAGGGCTTGTCTCAGTGAAAAATATTAGGGAAGAAAATCATCATCTACCTAAATCTACATCTACATCATTTCCCAACTATATTGGGGTCGGCTTCCAGTCAAGCCGGATTTAGCTGAATATCAGTATTTTACGAGGAGCGGCTGCCTACCAGACCTCCACAACCCATTAACTGGGGTAACACGGTATAATAAGGAAAAAAATAAAACACATTATTATGTTTGGCCTCATGATAAATATCAGAAGGTTTATATATAATTTATTAAGATAGTGTTCATGGTATAATATATGATTATCCTAATAATCTTATTTAGATTACCAATACAAAGAATTGCCAAGCTTAACTTACAGTGGGCAACGCACATTACCTACTTGCAAACTAAATTGTCGATAGTCATGAGAATCTGGATTCAAGACGCACAGGAGCAGTCATTGTGGCGGCACTTGAGGGAGAGACCTATGTACAGCTGTCGACATCTTTCGGCTGTAATGAAGATGACGTTTCTGAGAAACCAATATTATTTTTAAAGTGTGTAGAGTTAAAAGAACCACCGAACATTCATTGGGAAAGATCGGCTAAATCTAAAAAGCCGTTCTTAATTCTTAATGGTACATAAAAACATAACATACTACAAGCTGATAAAGATAGTTCCACTTTTTAAAACATAAATGATATAAAGCAATGACGTTATTGATTTTTTTCAGCATCTACAAACCCCTAAAGACAATCCGCCCGCTAATCGCTGGCACTGCGCCCAGCCCGGGAGGGCGCAAGACGCGTAACTCCCGAGGGACGTCACTCCGCAGTCCTCAGCCCCTGTTATTGTTTCAATCTCTCCCGAACTCCGGGCGAAATGAAAAAGTTGCCAGCCATCAAACGGTGAATATTTAGACTTTAACAAGCGTTGCCGACAACTGACAAGTTTTGATCGAAAGCTTCAGAGTTGAAAGTTTGGTGGAGGAAGGTGTGTTTTCTTTTGATTATGCGTGTTATTTTTGTGTAACTAGCTTTTACTCTGGATGGGGCATATTGTCTCCCCACTTTAGACTGATTTTTGAAGAAAAAATGTTTTGATCTATCATCATCATCATTTCAGCCAAAAGACGTCCATTGTTGGACATAGGCCTTCCCATGTGCCGCTACAATTAACAGTTCTTCGAAGTTGTACCTAAACGATTAAATTTACCTCGGGCAGACACTAAACAGTCCAGTTAGGTGTAGAATGTTGGTAGAATGACCGCTTTTCTGTTGAATCCGACTCGGTGGGACAGCGTTCTGCACGGTATCTTCTCGTTCAACATACCACCGTGTCAAGACAAAAGTCTATGATCAATACGTGTTGCAAGTGATGACACGAGTATATGACTCTGAAACGTGATTACTATTCGTAAAGCCCAAATTACCAAATTCTGATTAAACCCTTACCAGTATTGCCAAATCGTTTGTTTCAGCTCGCACTAAATTATTAAACATATTAAAACTAAATTGTCCGTTACTAGTATACCCCCTCATTCTTCTCAAGAACACGTTCCCATAATTTAATATCACTTTACTTCGAAACCTTGACACAATACCAGTCAGATCGACTCGCGCATTAAACTAAGCGGTCCATGTTACTTATGTGCTAATCATCATCATCCATCTAGCCTTTCCCCAACTATATTGGGGTCGGCTTCCAGTCAAGCCGGATTTAGCTGAATACCAGTATTTTACGAGGAGCGGCTGCCTACCAGACCTCCACAACACATTAACTGGGGTAACACGGCACTTCATGGCAAGACTGGAGTCAGATTTACTGGCTTCTGACTATCCGTAACGACTGCCAAAGATCTACAAATGACAGCCGGGACCTACGGCTTAACGTGCTTTCCGAGGCACGGAGGAAACTCAGTATGTTAAGATGGTCACCCATGCACAGACCAACCTTGGCAAGCGTTGCTGAACCTTGAAGATCGACCCGTGCGGCTGTTATTATCTAGCCACGAGCTCCACTTGTTTTAGTGCACATTAAATAGCTATACACATTAAAATTAAATTGTCTGTTAAACACTAGTATACCACCTCATTCTCTCCAAGAGCACGTTCCCATAATTTAATATCACTTTACTTCGAAACCTTGACACAATAGCAGTCAGATCGACGCGCGCATTAAACTAAGCGGTCCATATTACTTATGTGCTAATATCTAAAAATATTATCCTCGTAATACCTAATGTTACCGCTAATATAGGTACTCATTATATTTGACCTTGTGTTCTCAACGTAAAAAACTATGTATGCACGTATTTTGTGGCATTGCATGTATCTGTTGTTATTTTTTACTTAGCTATATACTGAGCCCCCGAAAATCAAGTTTCGAAAAGTTTTTTGCAAGTTACAGCTCAGTATCGGGTTGCGCGAATCCGTTGGATGCGAGACGCACAAGACCGGTCGTTGTGTCGACGCTTGGGTGAGGCCTATGACGTCTGTCGGCTGAGATGATGATGATGATGATGATGATCTTAAACTTTATTATTGGAGTCGAGACCAATAATAAAAAAATTCCACATCTATCAAACAATGATTTTTTTTTTTAATTGTATAAGCTAGTGCTTGACTGCGATCCCACCTGATGGTAAGCAGTGATGCAATCTTAGATGGTGAGGCGCACTAGTTTATTAAGAGCCTATTCACTCTAGCCTTGAAGACACCCAAATTATAATTGGACGGGAAGACCGCATTTTCAATACACTTACAAAAAGTAAATAAACAGGGGTTGAAGTGCCATTCGTGGGGGTCGCCTATCATCCAGATACGATAGGTAAATACAATAAATTATGGCGGTGACGACCTCGTGCAGTTTTCCGCACTAGTGCAGAAAACAGTAAGCGTGTCTAAAATTTTACGGGATAACAGTGGGCGACGTATACGACATGCACGTACTAGAATAGAATAGAATAAACTTTATTGTACACAAAAAAGTAACGGTACAGTTTATACAATAGGTAACTTAAATCTATGGGTACAATGGCGGTCTTGTCGCTGACAGCGATATCTGCCACCAATACTACTACACCATTCATCAAGATACCATTTCAATAATATTATGGCTATGAATAAGTAAAGGTAACACAATAACCACGGCGCTTGCAGATAATTTCCCCAGAGGTTTCAGGTGCACACGTAACCTACCATTTGATAGATTGCAGTACACAGGTAAGCTTACCTGGATGCGTATAGGTGGTATGTAGGTCATCTGTACAGTCTGTAATTGGACACTATCGGAAACCATTGAGTTCCGATCATGGGACTAGCTTACACTATAGTAGGTACGTTACATAGAATACCTGATATTGATGACATGTAGGCACATAGGAAATGGAGCGAGAGGGAATGGGCTGCAGTCGCATTCACACACAACAACAACACAACACTGACAACTGATTTTTATCCGTACCGACACTCAAAGGTTCAGTTGAAAAACAGCGTTAGGCAACTGCTACGTAGTTGCCTGACATTATGCTGAACTGGACCTATTTGGCGAAGCCGTGAGACCAATTTATATTGTTAATTTTTCTTCACATTTTTATTTTTTATGTTGCATTTCAGTTTTATTTACATTAGGTTCATGAATCATGGTGTGCCAAATAAACGTATTTTCTTTCTTCTTTCTTTCCCTCTGCTGGCGAAAGAAGTGGCCACAACCGTGAGGGAACGGACCTCCTCATGATCCAGTCCTCATGACAAGAGACGCCCTGGGAGTCAGGAGCCGCAGGGCAATCCCCGGCCCGCCGCGCCTGTCTGGTAAGGACTGAACCCAAGTCATCGATGACGAGTAGTGTTCCACGCGTTTCTCGAAGATATGTCAGTTAAACTAGCAAAGCCGAAGACCGCTAGAACCACGGAGATTTTCAAAGGGCAACTGAAGGGACACAAGTGGGTTTTGATTAGTAAAAGTCACCTGTGTACCTTCAGTTGTCCTGCACAACCACCTGTACTTTGCAGGACCTAAACGAGGCCAATGCCAAAACCATACAGGTTGCTAAATACTGGGCAGAAAAAGTTTGATGAGAGCATCGATGCGATAAGAAGAAGAAGAAGTTGAACATTCCCTCTACTTTCACCCGGAGAGAGCGGGACAAGTTATTTGATGACTTTAAAATAGTAAAAAAATAATTGCTATGGAAAGTTTTCAGAGATGGCCTAAAAAACTTTCCATGAAATCTATTGTAACCAATCTGCTTATACTTCCAACATGTTGGCGAACATATCCGGCGTGTCGGCTCGTTTCCGCGCCGCCGGAACTCGAGTCCCGTCGCCGGAAATCCATGAGATTGGACAAAAATTGGCAACGCTCGCGCCTTGTGATCGAATAACGCGCTCTGATTGGAGCGCGATGGTGTGTTAACGATATTCTGGGGATGCTGACTTTTTCGCTTATTTCCTTTCGGCAGATAGTGTGTGGTGGAGGAAATGGAGGGGAGAAGTTGTTATTTTTATATAGGTTGGGTTATTGAGTGTTAGGAAGGTGTTTGGCAAATAAACTCGTAGTGCCAGAAATGAGCATAAGCATATTCAGCTTTTTGCAACCTTATAATGTTGTTTCCATTGCTGGGACTTAGGCCTCCTCTCTAGGAGAGATAATAGGCCGTAATCGCGGCCAAGTGCGGGGTGGTGCATCATCAGTACTCTTTCAAAAACCAATAATTTACTGTGTGCTTTTTATAATTTTTAGGTTCGCGCTTGACCGCTATGTCACCTGATGGACATCGACGATGGAGCGCTGTTACCTAGAAGTAACCTTTTCACTCGTGACTTAAAGATCCCGGAACACAGACTCCGGCAATTCTAACACAATGAATGTGTTCACAAAAGGTGGAATGTCCATTATGTATCAGTGGCGCATTGCTATTTTTTATTACCTTATGTCCCAGTACTAGGCAAAGAAACTCCCAATTCATCTACTCTCTTCAAATATCTTTGCCTTTGGCGGACTCGGGCCATATTTGCTTCATAAAATTCGAAAATTATCATTTTCGCGGAGCAAATACCTATGGCCTGAGTACACCTTTGCCGCAGTAGGTACGTCATTATACGACTTCAAAACAATATGCAAATAATCACAAAGGTCCAACAATAGAATAATTTGCTTCATAATAAACATTTAAATGAAAAAGTAATGTTGAATAGACGATGAAGGAATGAAAAAGAAATTTCAATTTGAATACAAACCTACCACTGCACGTTTTATTACAAACACTGCAATTTCTTTAACCAAAACTACAAAACATACACATTAAGCACCAAAAAACATTTGAGAAATCGGTCAAGTTCGAGTCGGACTCGCGCATGAAGAGTTCGTAGCAAAAAATTAAGTTTATTTCAGCGCGACTTAAATATTTGTTCTATTTTAATTTAACTATTTATTTTTAAAGTAAATACGAGTATATGTAACTAAATACATATAACTATTGCTTTGCATTGCATATATCTTATCAATATTGAGTAAAAACGAGCAAAAAAAATTACTTTTGTTGTATGAGGCCCCTTAAATATTTATTTTATTTCTGTTTTTAGTATTTGTTACTCGTATTATAGCGGCAGCAAAATATATCATCTGTGAAAATTTTAACTGTCTAACTACCACGGTTCATGGGATACAGCCTGGTAACAAACGGACAAACAGACGGACGGACAGCAAAGTCTTAGTAATAGGCGGGACCCTATTACTAAGACTTCGCTGTCCGTCCGTCTGTCTCGTCTTTTACCTTTTGCTTACGGAACCCTAAAAATTACCTACCCCATTCAACGTAAACCTGAAGACCAAATACGTACAACTTTCTTCTCTAAAAAACCCTATAAAGCGCTAAAAACCACCACAATCCCTTTAAAAACCAAAGAATACATTGTCACATTAATGGTGGCAGTTTTTATCAACGCCATAATGATGTTTTATGGGTGAATTATACGAGGAAAGGTCTCAAATAGGTCCTACATACCAATACGAGGCCCTTTATTCAATTTAATATACTTTTTTGATGTAACTCGATGGGAAGAGCCGAAGAGCGTTATATTTATGAGGTGTACAATAATTTAAGTCATTATCATAAATGTCAAGTTAATGTAGTGTTTAATAAGGAATATTGGATGGTTTATTACTTCATCTATGCTGTATTGCCCTGGCGGCAATATTGGTGAATGATGTGAGCATAACTGGGGCGGTTTACCCTTATGTGGAGGGATGAAAGTGTCGAAGGACTTCATTAGTATAAACACGGAAGGGGTTTTTAAATTACTGAGAAACCTGGTTAAGGATAGATTATACGTGGGATCTCTTAGCTCATATTTCTTTTCATATCTAACAATGTCACAGGGCTTTTCCCGGTCTGTCTATTAATTTTTCACTCGAATATTTAACAATACTTGTTTCAGAAAATACTGCGTTTTTGCAAACCTTTAAGATTTTTTCATTCAATTATCTACTCGTATATATATAAAAATGAAACCCGTTTTCCGTTGTCACGACATAACACGAAAACGGCTTGACCGATTTGGCTGATATTTTTTTTTAAATGTTCCTTGAAGTTCAGTGATGGTTCTTACGGAGAGAAAAATTCTAAAAAAAAGGTTAGGTAAAGTAGGGTAGGTAGGGTAGTGTAGGGTAGTGTAGGGTAGTGTAGGGTAGTGTAGGGTAGTGTAGGGTAGTGTAGGGTAGTGTAGGGTAGTGTAGGGTAGTGTAGGGTAGTGTAGGGTAGTGTAGGGTAGTGTAGGGTAGTGTAGAGTAGTGTAGGGTAGTGTAGGGTAGTGTAGGGTAGTGTAGGGTAGTGTAGGGTAGTGTAGGGTAGTGTAGGGTAGTGTAGGGTAGTGTAGGGTAGTGTAGGGTAGTGTAGGGTAGTGTAGGGTAGTGTAGGGTAGTGTAGGGTAGTGTAGGGTAGTGTAGGGTAGTGTAGGGTAGTGTAGGGTAGTGTAGGGTAGTGTAGGGTAGTGTAGGGTAGTGTAGGGTAGTGTAGGGTAGTGTAGGGTAGTGTAGGGTAGTGTAGGGTAGTGTAGGGTAGTGTAGGGTAGTGTAGGGTAGTGTAGGGTAGTGTAGGGTAGTGTAGGGTAGTGTAGGGTAGTGTAGGGTAGTGTAGGGTAGTGTAGGGTAGTGTAGGGTAGTGTAGGGTAGTGTAGGGTAGTGTAGGGTAGTGTAGGGTAGTGTAGTGTAGTGTAGGGTAGGTAGGGTAGTGTAGGGTAGGTAGGGTAGTGTAAGGTAGGTAGGGGAGGTAGGGTAGGGTAGCGTAGGATATGTGGGGCTGTCATATGACGGGAGCGAAGCCGCGGGTAAAAGCTAGTTTGAAATAAAAACAAGGTTTTACTTACCTTTTTTCTTTTAATTTCATGTCATTCTTTCCATTTTCAGATGTCTTTACTGGATTAGTTTTACACAAAATGAAATTTGGTTTTCAATAGAAACCTAAATTATATCCATCTGTTTCCAAAATGTCTAGAGAAAAGAATGTGATAACTCCATAATCACGAAGTAAGAGCGGTTGTATGGGAGGTGTCACGGGTTGGGTGCTCTTAAAACTGATTCTTGTGAAAACTGGGTAAAAGGATAAATCTCCAGGCTCCCCGTTACCTAGATTTCACAGTAATAACTCAAATTAAGCCTTCAAAAACCTTAGTAGGATGCACCTTTGTTTCATTCAGCAAAAGAAACACCTACCCTTCCCTTACACTGGACATTGTCTGAATAAATCACTGCATTTACAAACAATGTGCCTTGAACATCTACATATGTATTGTGTGTTAGATATCGCTGTCAGCGATAACACCGCCATTGTACCCATAGATTTAGGCTTGTGTAAAAGTTTTACTGCTATGTATTTTGGTGCACAATACAGTTAATTATTTTATATTCTATTATTATATATTTTTTTACAGTTCATGTACATATTATAATAAAAAAGAAGGAAAAGAAAAATAGATACAAAGGTGATACATACATATTTCCACAGAAAACTACTACCTGCGAAAGGAGAGTTGGAAATTGGAGAGTTATATGTTTACTCGTACATTACTCAAAAAATCATTATTTCATCATCATCATCATCACCTCAGCTGAAAGACGACCACTGCTGGACATAGGCCTCCCCCAAGCGTCCAGTCCTGTGCGTCTCGCATCCTTCGGATTCTTGCGACCCTCGCCAGGTCGTCGGTCCACCTTGTGGGAGGACTACCAACGCTGCGTCTTCCGTATTATTTCATAATGATATGTAATTCCCAGTTATAATTAACTGTTGTATTGTCGTCTCCCCTTTGCATATACTTTCAAATTAATTTATTTAAATATTAGTATCATTCTCGCAAAGAACAAAAGAAAAATTATTTCCTGTACTCAACTAATTTAAAGTTTACACAAGCAATAAATAATTTGAAACAGAGATAGATGAAGGCTGCAATATCATCCATTTGTAACAATTTTATAGAAAGTATTTTAGTAATAGCTAAAGACGTGTACAGACATTACTTCTAAATGTAACGCGATAAAAAGTTTACATTACTAACACCATAATTTTACCCTTATCGCATACGGTATCATGTCGGATTGTAATTAAATAATCTCTATATAAGTACACTAAGAACTTGCGTGCTTACCTGTAATATACTTGGACTTTCGACCTGAAGATCTGTACATTTAATCATTGGTTTTATTACAATACATCTAATAAACTTTATTGTATGTACCAAAAAAGTTAGATAATCGTACACGAGCTTAAATCTATGGGTACAATGGCGTTCTTGTCGCTGACAGCGATATCTGCCAGACAACCTTTGATGAGTAAAAGAACTTTAATATGTGCATATTACACATTATTGCAGTAGGAGGAAAAAGGAAAGCTAAATGAAATAATGATGAAAGAAGAATAGAATTACTGGGAAAGAACAGCTAGATTTCTTCAAACTGACTACGGTAACGGTTTCCACAATTGTACCTACTGTCCAGAATATAGACATTTTGAGAGGAGAGATGATGAAATAAATGATACAAAGTAAAGCACATTCTTGGGGTGAAACCATGACCCACAACTCGTAAGTCTGTTGTTACGAGGCCACCTCTGCTCACAGCATCTATCTCACGGCATTAATGTAAACTTATATAATAAAAGGGTAATATTTTTGGAGGCACAGAACATAAATTTGGCATTCCTTCACAGAAAACATCGTGAGGAAACTAGCATGTCCTAGAACCAAAAATTTAGCAAGATGTGACATCTACCAACCCGCACTCGGCCCGCGTGGTAGATTACGGCTCATTCCTCTTCTAGAGAGGAGCCTTACATTATAAGGTGGATCGTCAGATGCCAAAGCAAATATCAATTAAGACGAGCTTAACTCTTAGCGACACGACTGTCCCGCCCTAGCAGAAGACAGAAATGTGTGGAAAAGGGAAATAGGAAGTTTTTGCTTTGTAGTGTGGCAAACAGATCTTGACTACAAACGACAACGTCTTTCAGAATGAAAAACCCGACACCAAAAACAAATAATGCTTCTCCATTGTCTTCAATCAAAGTTCAACATTTAATAAATGCAAATCAAATCCCTACTCAGAGATGAGCAACAAATTGTCGCCGTGTCTCCCATCGGCAAACAGTCGCCGCGTCTGAGCCCGCACTTACCAATCATCTTTTTGTTCCCTCTTCAATAAAGGAATATAATTGCATTAACAAAGTCGGCCCATCAGTTCGTTGAATTATTGGCCCAATAAAATTTGAAGCGCTCCGTATATCAGCATTGTTTTTGTTTGAGACAATTCAGTGGGTGTAAGGACTTATTATGGTGTAATCGTACATTGTGGGTGAATACAGAAGGTTTAGAAAGTTTGTCTATGCACAAAACATAGCTTGCATTTAGCATAGAACTTTGCATTGTTTAGTAAGACCATAAGCTGCGATTATCAGTTAATGGGTTGTGGAGGTCTGGTAGGCAGCCGCTCCTCGTAAAATACTGGTATTCAGCTAAATCCGGCTTGACTGGAAGCCGAAAAGGAAAAGGCTAGGCAGATAAGCTGCGATTATCAATCCATACCTAGAGCGATAAGAAGTCATTTTTTCTTTTCTTTCACATCAGAAATTATCAAACGAGTCCTCCTGGGTGAAGCGAGGGGAAATGCCAGACTTTTTCTGACTTAAACCCACCTAGGTTTCAGCGCTGCAGTGCGAACATTCAACAATCCGGCCTACAGAGATTTAAGAGACAGATTATTAAAAAGTAACTGTCGCCCTTGCAAAGGGCAACTTGAAGAACGCAAATATGTTTTAATCAGTAACAATTGGTCTCTCCCAGAGTGGAAAAAGACACTTGATGGTTGCCCATGCAATGCAAAAAAGCCCTATCAGGAACATTTTTTCTGTGACTGTCAATTTATTAGTTGTCAATGCGAAGTTTTTCTTTAGCAAGACTTTAAATGAACGTAAGTAACTTTTATCAAGTATTTTTTATCGCAATACTAACAGTGGACTTACTTTTCCATATTTTTTGTGTCATTTCGTCAGTGTCACATCCACTGTAACATTGTATGTCTTGAGAATGATTTACTGGTAGACTTACAAAGTAGTGGCAAGTTAATATTAGTCGTAAAGTAGTAGATTATGGATTATGGCGGGTTATGAATGCCGATCCGAATCGCTATTGATGTTAACATGCCCCCCGTAAGCTGACTTACTTATGTAGCTGCTGAAATATTGATATTCTGATGGTTAAGAACCAAGTTGATATACTTAGGTAAAGGAAAGACAGCATATTTGGAATACTGCAGGTGATTTGAAATACTATGACGTCTAAAACTGATTTACATCTATACACTTAACGTAATTAAGGTTCAGTTGAAAATCAAGACCATGAACAGCACTCTTTGCGAAGATTACTTTGCGCAGGAATTGCATGAATTGATTCCGCCATCCCCTTTTCACCATCGGACAAGCCGTCGTCGTACGGCGGGTATCCACCCTTTCGTTGTCCAAACCTCTACGGTCCGGACTAAGCGTTTCGCCTCGTCGTTCATACCGCGTACATCGAGGGACTGGAACAATCTGCCTGCAGCGGTTTTTCCATCCGATTATAATTTGGGTGTCTTCAAGGCTAGAGTGAATAGGCTCTTAATAAACTAGTGCGCCTCATCATCGACGATTGCATCACTGCTTACCATCAGGTAGGATCGCAGTCAAGCGCTAGTTTATAATCATTAAAAAAAAAAAGATTAGGTATAGTCTACATTACATGGTTCACGGCTAGACCATGTTTTGTCATAGTTTACAAGATACTTTTTATCCCGAGATTAGTTCACATGGGATTTCTTTAGGTATTATCCAATTAGTTCTACCGCGCTTACCGCTCATTAAATTAACACCTTGCTCTGGAGGGAGCAGACTTTTACTGACTGAACACCCACTCCTGCACACATCAGAGGAGACCTCTTTGCCTTCGTTCCAGGGCCTCGGGATTCTCTTTCATACAACCCACGACCCGACCCTGCTGGACCGCTACGGATTTTTCTGACATCTGTTTGAGGCGCACGTGGAACACTACTAGGGATTGCAATCCAGCGGCGTTTTTAATCCAGCTGAATTCTTGCTGGATTGACCTGAATCCAGCTGGATCCAGCGCGGATCTAGCAAAATGTGGACGCATTTAAAAAGACGTCATTTTCAAGACTTGTTTTTATTAAGCAAAAAATTGTTTTTATTAAGCAATTAGTATAATAACTTCTTACGATAATCTCACTAATTTGCTTTGGTTTCTTAACCATTTGAGATTAAAAGGAACAACTTAAAATTAATTAACATATACCCTTATCTTCACACACGTCACAGAATCCTGCATCGCGTAAGCAAAATTCTTCGTGCGATTTGAATAGATACAACAGCCCGAAATCATCTATCGGGTAGTTGCCATTACATAGTTGTCATCACATATTACGGACGCAATTCGAAACTAAACAATAGAAATTGATACGTTTGCGGATCCGCATCGCTGGATCCAGCAGTGTATGCTGGATCCAGCATATTTAAAAAGGCGCTGGATCCAGCTGGATTGCTGTATGCTGGATCCAGCAATTGCAATCCCTAAACACTACGCGCCCTCAAAGACTCGGGCTCGTTCCGGACAGTTACCAGACGTCCAGACGGCGAGCTAGGTATCCACTGCTCACTGTCCACTAGCCCAAGTTCACTAGATATAAAGTTCAGCTGAAATATAAATCCAATTCCAATAACGAAACCAGCTGATGAAACTGCCAAACGAAAAACAGTGCACTATCGTCACTATCAACACACTATCAAACTCAAATATCCGCGCAGTAATGAGAATGGCGACTTAATACATTATCATCGGCTGCGATGTCGCCTGGCGCAATATCCTGCTGCCACTAGGCCACTGGGGGACCACCCACCCATCCGAAAACCAACCTAACCTTCCTCAAACTAGAGTTCATATCAGAATGACTGAACTCCTCAATTAAGTTGTACCAAAAAGGTTCAGTGACCGTAGGTAGCATGATTAGTTACTTTTGAAATTAATAAGGCTCTGTTTTTTGTTGATATTGTTATGTAGTAAAAACAGTAATTTAAATACTAATTGAAATGTTAGAGGATGATGGGAAAGCAAGGTGTAATAAGATTGTTTAGTGGGAATCTTCATGAAACTAGCTTGTAAAGAGGGGCTTTTAATTAGTTTTTCATTTAAATTAAATGAATTTGGTCCATTATTGTTTTGTTTTTGGAAATACCATTAAATACGAGTATATAGATAGGTACATCATTTCAGCCGAAAGTAGTTCATTATTGGACATAGACCTTCCTAAGGTTTGCCATCCTGTGCTTCAGCACATCATCATCATCATCGGTACACTTTGTGGGAGGCCTTCCAGCGCTGCATCTTCCAGTATGCGGTCGCCACTCCAGAACCTTTCAGACCCATCGACCATTTGTTCTGCTAGTAAATAATGCCCTGCTCACGGTCACTTAAGTTGGGCGATTCTTAGAGCGTTTTCACATTATCCGATTCGATATCGGTGTCGAAAACCGATACGATATCGGAGTAAGTAAAATGTATGAAAAGCCGTGCTCCGATATCCAATATCGGGCCGGACAATATGAAAGACAGGTACATATTTCATACATTTTACTTACCCCGATATCGTATCGGCGTCCGATACCGATATCGGATCGGAAAATGTGAAAACGGTCTTAGAGCTACGAATATGCCGATGACTCTGGTTTCTCCAGCGGATATCTTCATTCCTGATTCGATCATGCAAGGAAAACCCGAGGACAGCCGTTTCCATTGTCATTTAGGTGCCTTTAAGAATTCTGATGAGGCCCTTAAATATTAATTAACAAAGGACATTAATTATCTAACTACTTATACGAGTATAATTGTGTACTTATTTACAAAAACAAATTCACTTAGGAAACCTGAACCTATTTGGTGCAGTCGCGAGACATACATACAATATTAGATTTTCTTTTATCTTATGTGTCTACTTCTACATTGTAACTATGTGTGTCAAGTAAAATATCTTTCTTTCTTCTTTTGTTACTTACTTTCTTTCTTTCTAGGCATCGAAGTACCTTTGCGTTTCAGGGCCTTATTGAGTCATTCGAACAATCCTGCAGCTAATACGTGACTTACCTTACATTTAGTTTATAAATAACAACATCGCAAGCAAACAAATAAAGAAGTACCTACCAGGTAAAACTCTTTCCCCTCAACAAAATCGATTTCTTCAACGCAACTTCGAAACAAAGAAATCTGAATTGTCATTAAAATAAATCTCAAGTCCGTATCTTCAAGCCAGTCGACGGAGGACGGAGGGTGGACAGCAATCAACGTTATTGAGTTTGGAGGCCAGCCCTGAATCATTTCACTATAATATGATGTAAGGGGAGCAGGGGACTCTGTGGGACACAAATTGTATTTTTAAGGTCACTACGCATTTTTCTAAAGTTGATTTGTGATTTTTTAAAGGAGTGTGTGCTTTTGTTTTTGATAGTTTTAGTTTTATTTAGATTAGGTGGGTAGCTAAAGATTACACGAGGAGTAGGAGTTACAGTAAATATCAGTTACATTTAGAATATACACGCTACACCATCGTTGAATAAACAGATATATCTTTCATTAATTCAAACCTGTGTTCCTTCAGTTGCCCTTTGCCTTTGCGTTTAGTCAGTAAAAGTCTGATACTTCGTCTCGCTCTACCCAGGAGTGGAGGAGTAACTTGATGATTTCCTACCAAAAAAAAAGTAGATAATAACTCTTCTTAACCGATTTCACCAGAACACCAGGAAGCGCGGGCTCGCGAATGATGGAAAAAGTAGACGGAGCCTTTTAACCTGGAGTAAGAAACTCTTCTTAATTCGCTTAATTGAATAATAGTATTCATCATCATCATCTCAGCCGAAAGACGTCCACTGCTGGACATAAGCCTCCCCCAAGAGTCGCCACAGCGACCGGTCCTGTGCATCTCGCATCCGTCGGATGTTTTCGTAATAGGCGAAAACTTGATTTCGGGAAAATAATAAGTAATATTATTATAAATATTATTAACTGAAAAACTACTCAACCTACATAAAAAAAATTTCTCTGTTAAAACGGGAACTTCACTAGTAAGAAGGTGAATTAGGCGACAGCCTACCATTCCTCGCTCCGAACTAACTAAAAACTATGGAGTTTGAACCAGTACAAGAAGTTGTTGCCATCAATTGCCTCCATGAGGACACGGCTATACCCCGCCCAAGCGGGACATACCTCTACCACGTCCTCCGGGTGGTTCACACAATGTTGACAACCGGATGTTTCTTCCGTCTAAATTGGGTGCTAGGAACCTCTCGAACTTCCCATGTCCGATGAGGGCCTGTGGAAGGCTAGGATGTCATGACGCCTCTCCAGCCACGGTAATTTCCTTGATCCTTGCTGTACTTACATATACATATTAAGAAGATTACAACAACTTTAATTTACAGTTTCCATAAGTACCAATTTTTTTAATAGTTGGTCAACTTTTCACCAAATTAACCTACAAAAAAACAAAATTAATTTACCTTTCTCCAACACAATCACCTAACCACCGCTAACTAGAAACTCAATACAAAACAATTCCCCCGCACACAATGGCAGTCCGGTCACCCATCCACCAATATTGACCGTCACCAACCCCAGTAATTCGCGCCGCCACAAATATGCCACAGAACAAGAAACCAATAAGCAATAGGCGGCAAATCCCTGAGGAGCTGGAGTGTCGACACTAAACGTCTGACACTCTGACACTCGGCCGCTTGACAAATAACGGGTAATTGAAAATGGACCCCTGTTTGTGGTGCAAGGGACAAACTGTACCGTATTCAAATTATTGTGTTATGCCCCAGTTAATGGGTTGTGGAGGTCTGGTAGGCAGCTGCTCCTCGTAAAATACTGGTATTCAGCTAAATCCGGCTTGACTGGAAACTGATCCCAATATACTTGTGGAAAAGCCTAGGTAGATGACATTATGACAGCTATAAGGTTTTGCTTGTGATACAAGGGACAAACTGTACCGTTTTCAAATTCTAAGGCAGCAGCGATAAGGTATTTAGAATAGAATAAACTTTATAGTACCTACACAAAAAAAAAGTAACAAATTATGCAGAAACTTAAATCTATGGGTACAATGGCGGTCTCATCGCTGACAGCGATATCTACCAGACAACCTTGGAATGGATCGTAAGAACTGAAAATAATACTAAAAATGCTGTACATAGATGCTGTTAGTTTTCATCTTGTAGCGAATCCCTGAGGAGCTGGAGTGTCGACACTAAACGTCTGACACTCTGACACTTGGTGCTTGACAAATAACGGGTAATTGAAAACGGACCCCTTGCTTGTGGTGCAAGGGACGAATTGCACCGTATTGAAATTATATGCTTACAGCTATAAGGTTATGCTGTGTTACGCCCCAGTTAATGGGTTGTGGAGGTCTGGTAGGTAGGCGCTCCTCGTGAAATACTGGTATTCAGCTAAATCCGGCTTGACTGGAAGCCGACCCCAATATACCTACTTGGGAAAAGGCTAGGTAGACGACATGATGTCAGCTATAAGGTTAAGCTTGAAAAATGCTATTGAAAAAACTAATAGTTTCTTTGTACACAAAGAAACTAGTAGGTTTTTCCTTAAGAATAGTCATATACGCTTGATGTACTCTTAAACAAGAAACCTATAAGCCATAAGCTACAAATCCCTGAGGAGCTGGAGTGTCGACACTAAACGTCTGACACTCTGACACTCGGCGGCTTGACAAATAACGGGTAATTGAAAACGGACCCCTGGCTTGTGGTGCAAGGGATGAACTGTACCGTATTCAAATAACATCCTTACAGCGACAAGATTATACCTGAAAAATGTTGTACGAAAAATCTGTTAGTTTTACGAGTACATTAAGGCCTACTGTCAACTATAAACTACTACTATTTTTTTTAATAATATAAAACTCCCCCGACTGTAATTCGATCACGGTGGTAAATCTCAACAGAGATCAGCCAAGTACGCAGGAGATATTATAGTGCACAAGTGTGTGCGCAAACACAGGTGCACTCTCTGTTCCTTTACTCTCATAGTCCGATGGGATGGTATTCCGACACGACCGGAGAGAGATATTGTAAACCCAATCATTTTTTTTTTAAAGAGTAACCATGGAGTTTCTTGCCGGTTACAATTTATTATTATTAAACGGCCATAGGAAACGACCAATTTGGAACCGTGCACTAGCTTCGACTTTTTATAAGTGCCCATGTAGGCCTATGTAAAATAAAAACATTTTTTATTTTATTTTTTATTATTAGATCAGACGCAGGATCAACGGCTTCACGTGCTTTCCGTGGCACGGGGGTATCACACCACCAACTTCCAAACTCCGGGCAGCTACAGAGTAATTCCTAATGGAAAAACCAATAGCACTTTTTGCCCGACCCGGGAATCGAACCCAGGACCTCTTACTTAGCAGTCGCATGCGACCACTAGACCAACGAGGCAGTTTTTCGTACTGCCTGCTATGTGTAACAATAAAACTCTGTCGACGAAGCGGCAAGGTCCTGCCGTCGTGTCGTTGCCGTTTTTTCGACAGAGTTTACGAAACTACGTAAGTTAGTTTTGTATGCAAGCTTCACGCAGGCGTACAACCAGCGTATAGTATAATGAAGAATATGCGTCTATGAAGCAACGCATTCGTAGACGTAATAAATCCTTAGAAATTATTAAACTAATTGTCCTGCGCCGCGTCTGTATCATCATCTCAGCCGAAAGACGTCCACTGCTGAACATAGGACTCCCCCAAGCGTCGCTACAATTACCAGTCCTGTGCGTCACGCATCAAATAAATTCTAGTCCATTCTAAATATTTTTCTAATATATCCCTATAGTTATCTCTATAGTTTTTAGGCACGCAATGTACAAATCTACAAATGTTTTCTGTACTAGTGTGGAAAAGTGCTAACGCTCGCCCCACCACAATGTATGACCCCCACGAGTCACTGGGCAGCCCCTATTTATTTATTTGTTCGTAAATTAATTGAAAAACGTCGTTTGATACTTGTGGAACATCACTGCAGCACTCAGCTCCATAACACCCTCGCCTGCGGCTCTTATTTTATCAAAATGTTCTATTTAGTCAAGTATAAAAAAGAAAACCCATTCCTGCAAAATATCACAAACTCTCGCTTACGGTGTTCTTTCTAAACAAAGGATCGATATAATTATGCTTACCGCTACTTAATTTAGATTCACCCGCTTCCTCTTCTTCCTTGCCCCAAAGCACCTCAGCGAAGCCCCGGTTCACGAGTGTTGCCAGAAACAACAACATTACGACACTAACCCCGCCACCTTAGCCTTTTACAACCACGGCTAAATAGCCCTGTCGCGGCACAACGGGCCCTCCCTCGCTGATGCTCGGGGACTTAAGCGTAGTTAAACAAATGGCGAGCATTTGAGCATTTTAATGTAGTACCCTTGTTAATGGGAGATAGGTTGGGTGAATTTAAGTCCTTGACGATGTTATACGGTTGTTTAGATAGCGGTACCGGTTGTTTATACCGCGTACATCGAAGGACTGGAACAATTTGCCTGCTGCGGTGTTCCCGTCCGATTATAATTTAGGTGTCTTCAAGGCTTGAGTGAATAGGCCCTTAAAAAACAAGTGCACTTTATCATCAACAATTTCATCACTTGTTACCACTAGTTTAGCACTAGTATATACCAATTTAAAAAAAAGCTCTCGGGTAGCCAGTGTTTTAAAAATTTGCAGCACGGTTTCGGACAGTAAGAAAAAAAATTTGCTGTAATGAAATGTATTTCTTTAGGCACAGAGTTATAACTTATCAACGCAAATTCGAAACTACAGGGCCTAGGAACGTGTAATTTTGCATAAGGTTTCTTTTTATGACGTAAGCGAACACTAAGAGAGGATTTTCCAAAATTTACATCCTAAGGGGATGAAAGGGGGTCCAAAATTCGAATGGAAAAACAAGTGAGTGAAGCTGCTGGCTAAGCTAGTACTCATTAAAACTGTGGCGAGTAGGCAAGTACACTCGCACACAAGAAACGCAGCACGAAAAATCACATAACATAACTTCGAGAGAAGCGAAACTGTGTCATCTTAATAAAAACTTTACGTTTTACCTAGTCTCTAAGTTAGATAGTTATAATAATGGTTTTAATGATAAAGTTGTGTAAATACATACATGTCGTTACTAAAAATATAACATTTGTTTCCATATAATTCAAAATTTTAAATTTCGCTACCTCTAGAGCATTATAGAGCACCTTAAGTCAAGCCTCTAATGATATATGTATGTAGGTGTAATTTACGCTTCAAATTGTAGTCTTCAAGCTGTGGAATAAAATCTGCTTCATCCAAAAATTATGGCAATAGGTTATAATTTTTAGATGAAGTCTACACTTCATTTAATAATTATGCTAGCTTTTACAAGCAAGAAGTGGACTTATGGGAAAAGTTGTCTGTCGCTTAGCAAATACTGCTCCTACAACTACAGTACTGAAATTCCCTGCCAGAGTCTGTTTTCCTGATAAATACAACCTCGGGATCTTTAAGTTAAAACTGGTTACTAGATACTAAGCAAGCATACTGGACTTCATCGTCGACCACATCATCGTTTACCATCAGGTAAGATAGCGGTAAACCGCGAGCATATCAATATCACACTCCATCATGCTCAAACCGCTGAATGGAAGGGTAGGAGAATTTGACAGCTAGACCATGTCCTGGAATAGCATACTTAAAGATCACTTTATATCCTGGGAGTATGTTACCTTGGGATTTTTTAAATCTATACTATGACAAATGACAATACGATCATAAATGAAAACACTGGCAATACTCATCGTTACGAATAACTTTTAGTATGGGACCAACCCTGAAATCGTGAAAAATATTTCAGCTCTCCTGTACATTTTGTCGACTTATGCAAACATAAATGTACGAGACACCTGAAACTTTTTAATTGTCATATTATTATTTTTAATCAATTGCTGTCCGTTAGTCTCGCTAAAACTCGAGAATGGCTGAACGGATTTATCTTATCTTGGTCTTGAAATATTCGTGGAGATCAAGGGAAGATTCAAAAGGTGAGAAAATTTCTAAAAAAAAAAGAAATTCGGCAGTACGAAGTCTGCCGGGTCAGCTAGTAACAAATAAAATTGTAATCACCAATTAATCCAGCTAGATTGGTGAATTACACTTTTATTACCAGAAAGCAGCTAGCTTTCTGGTAATAAAAGTGTAATTCACCTTTTTGCGATCCAAACACTCCTATATCTATATATTCCACAACTTTCATACAACGCCATCTAGTTCCAAGCTAAGCAGAGCTTAATATGTTATGGGTATTAAACAACTGATAAACATACTTATATATTTCTAAATACATACATTATTATACATAAATTACACCCAGACACAGAACAAATGATCGCGTACATCATACAAACATTTGTCCTGGTTGGGAAACCTCCGGCATAGCAGTCAGGGCCATTAACCACTAGACCAACAGGCTAGTCTGTGTCTTATAATTATTTATCTTCTGTGCCTATATCAACAAGTTATTCAAAATTCGGTCAAGTAGTTTCGCACCACTTTATCCACACATACCGAGGCCTTACAAGCTCGCTTAACGCCGCGTCCCTAATACGGTTATCTAAACTCCTGGTATTGTCCATATCGGACACTGCCGGCTGGCTTCAAAGACACATAATTGCGATTGGTTTGTATTTTAGGCGTTTATAATTATCTAAGCACTGGTATGTTGGTGGAGATAAGTTTTAACTGCTTTTCGTAATAGGAAAATGGATATGTGTGAAGTTAGACTGTAGAGGTATTTAATTTTAAGGAAACTTACCTTTTTATAGGAGTTATAAAAATTCTGAGCAGTGGATGTTTTAAGTTCTTTTGTTCGTTTAAACGAACATTTCCCTTCCTTCCTATTCCTTATTTAGCTAGATAATTAAATTTTTCACAGATGATGTAAGTAGTTCTGTTGCCGCCATAACAACTAACTTGATTTTTTGCCGTCCTTCGCTACTACTGAACGGATGTGGATGAAATTTTGTAGACCGTACACGCGTGAACTATACCCCGGTCATTACACATAGGATAGAATAATCCCAGGACTGTGATCTTTTGGGATAACTATCTTCATCCACGCGGGCGAAACCTTCGGCAGAATCTCGTAGTCCACTAATTTAACTTTTTTTCAGTACTCTCACATCTAGCTAGAAATAAATATTATAAATAGCTATTTATAACGTTTATTATTGATAGTTATAGCTTAGTTCCTCCACATTAAAAAGAGAGAAAGAAAAAAGTGGAGAATGTTCTTTATTTATCGCTCCATCGACGACACCACATTGTCGCTTTCCATCAGGTGAGATAGTGGTTAATCGCGAGCTTATCAATAATTAAAAAAACAATATCGATTGTAGAAATCTGCTCTGGTCCATAAAACAAACAAGGTGATTGAAATCATGGACTGAGGAAATTTACACCTTTAAGAGTTTCCAATGATTAAATAGTCACACTTAATATGCAATAGAATTGCATAACATATTAAATTAGAATAAATTTTAAAGTCGTTAACGTATAAAATTATAACTTTTTATTTTGAGGTGGATTTTTTTAACATCAACTGTTGCTTGACTGCAATCCCACCTGATCGTAAGCAGTGATGCAATCGTCGATGGTGAGGTGCACTAGTTTGTTAAGAGCCTATTCACTCTAGTCTTGAAGACATCCAAATTGTAATCGGACGGGAAGAGGGCCGCAGCAGGCAAATTGCGAATTTGAATTTAATTCTAATAATAGCTCTGAAGCGAGAGAGCGTGTCAGACTTTTACTGAATAAAACCACACCACAGATTTCCTTTTCAGAAATTTTCCGTGAAACAAATATATTTACTTACTAGCTGATCCGGCAGACTTCGTACTGCCGATTCTTTTTTAAAAAAAATTCTCACCTTTTAAACCTTCCCTAACCTCCACGTACATTTCAAGACAAAGATAAGATAAATCCGTTCAGCCGTTCTCGGGTTTTAGCGAGACTAACGGACAGCAATTGACTTTTATTTATAATTATACTAATATTTATTATTTATATTAATTACTAGCTGTCCCCTGCGGTTTCACCCGCATTTTTCGTTACTGCTCCGCTCCCGTGGGTCGTAGCGTGATGGTATATAGCCTATAGCATTCCTCGATAAATGGGCTATCTAACACTGAAAGAATTTTTCAAATCGGACCAGTAGTTCTAAAGATTACCCCCTACATACAAACTTACAAACCTACAAACTTACAAATTTCACCTCTTTATAATATAGATAAAAAGCTTAGTCCTGAATGACTGACTGAAGGATCAAAGCACAGCCTAAACAACTGATCGTAAAGACATGAAACTTGAAGAGTACGTTCATAAAGTGACGTAGGTATCTGACAAGAAAGGATTTTTCTAAATTCTATCCCTAAGTGGAAGAAAAAGTGGGCAAAATGTATGGAAAAACCAACATTTACGCGGGCGAAGCCGCTTACAGAAGCTAGTAGGGGAGAGGTGGCATGAAAGGGACATTTTTGTTCTAGAGCCTCTAGTGAATCCTCTATATAATATTTTAAAGAGGTTGAACCTGAATGAGAGACCTACATTCATCTTCTAATGAAATGAAAGTAAATTGTGAACATATCTTTGTTCTTAGGTATTCATTTTAACGATTTAAAAAAATGTAGATTTTGTCCCTTTCATAAATTGGCTGTATTGAAAGGGACGGATTCATTTATGAAAGGGACAGTACATAATATCCATGTAAAATCACTTTATAATACATTACACTAGTATGGTAATGTTTAAAAATCTAATTTTTTAAGTAACAAACGATCAACCATTTTAAAATTTGGTTATCTGGCTATCCTAACATAAATCGACTTAGGTACTAATCGTGAAATTTTGACTAGTAATACAAGTAGCAAAAAAATAAAATAACCAATTATTTTTAATCAATTATTTGGAGAAAAACTGAAACTGAAATAAAACAATAATGAACCGTATTTTAATTGTTTTTTTTAAGTAAATTAAGTGTTTATATCTTTTTTATATGAGTTTTACTTAATTGTCGTTACTTATTTGGTTTCTTGGTTACATTTAATCATCAACTAAGATATATAAGAGAGACTAAGACAATTATAACGCTCATATACAGTTTCATTCACAGTTTTTTCCATTTTGTGTGCTTCTACAAGTGTTTTGGTAAATTTAAACTGCAAAAATAATAATAACAAAAATATTACTATATAATCAACAAAAAAGATAGACAAATAGATAGAATACTTTTTATTGCACAACATGATAATAAGAAAAGCTTAAAACTGGTCATTCGTTAGCCAGATTCTGGGTGTTACAGAGATTGTGTAGAAATTACCTAATTAATGTACTATTTATGAAAGGAACAGTTATGAAAGGGACGTCCCATTCATAACCATTTTTCGTGTCCCTTTCATAAATATGACACAAAAATTATAAAAATAACCTTAAAACCTTACCAATGAACACAAGTTTACTGACCTTTTGTCCTCGTATCTGTCGATAACTAAGTCGATCGAAAACACTGGTAAAACAATGTTTATCCATTTACAACATTCTGCTATGCATTTGTAAAGAATAACGAAAATTTACTTTTGTGTACGATTACAAACACTTGCTCGCATTCGCCATGTTTGAAATGATAGGAGTGGGACATTAGGTACGAATGGTTGGGCTTCGGGATTGCCACAGAACAGAAATATTCTCGTTTCGAGACGTTTCTTATTTTACGAGTAATTCGATTTGTCCCTTTCAATACGCGTCCCTTTCATGCCACCTCTCCCCTACATTAGTAAAAGGCTTTCTGATGTAAGTGTAACCGCAACACTTCCCGCTATAGTTAATTAATTAATTAATAAAAAAACAAATGAGCACATGACACGTTATAGTATGCGCCGCGGGTATGCCCGTCACGTGCTACAACTAATTCGCGTGTACGGACGGACGGATGAACGTATTAATCTTACGCCCCCGGATAATTGCGAGCGGGGTGCAACGCTTTTGTTATAGTTTTTATGTAAACGCTGATTGCTACCAATCTACCACTCGATTTGTTTTTTATTTAACGTTTGAATCCCCGACCGGTCCTATGAGACCGCGCTGTTATTGTTTTACTATTGTGTCTCGTTTCGCGGGTATCTGAGTAATTAAATTATTAATATAGTTTTTAGGGCTCCGTAGCCAAATGGCAAAAACGGAACCCTTATAGATTCGCCATGTCTGTCCGTCCGTCCGTCCGTCCGTCCTCACTTAATTTTTATGTCGTTTTGGTTGTTGTTAGATTACATATAACGATTAGGTAGTTGTTAGACTAAAATAATTATATTTTAGACTTTAGTTATGTAGGTTTATATCGTGCACTGGATCCTACCCTCGAATATGTTCTCTCTCTATAACTCAAAGGTTTGCTGGGAGAAAACTCATTGCTGAGTTAAGCTCGCCTTTGTACATGAACTGTCTATGCCAGCTTATTAAATGTTTTGTTTTTATGTAGCTATAATAAAGAATTCAGAATAGATTTGTAGAAACCTCTACCGTCCGGACTAAGCATTTCGCTTTGTCGTTTATACCGTGGACTGGAACAATTTCCCTGCTGCAGTTTTCCGATTATGATTTCTTAGGTGTCTTCAAAGCTAGAGTGAATAGGCTCTTAATAAACTAGTGCACCTCACCATCAGTGGATCACTGCTTACGTGGTATCGCAGTTAAGCACTAGTTTATATCACTTTTTTTTAAATCTCGTAAATAAATAAGCTACCGTAAAATTTATAGAAAAATGTTCAATGCCGCGACGCCTGGAGTCGGCCTTCGTCCTATAGTGGACATCTTTCACTTGAAATGATAATTATAATGAAATGAAAAAAGACTTTGAATGGAAGATAAATCAATTAATTTTTCTTAGGATGCACTAAGAAAAATTAATTGAGTTAAGACATTATCAAAGTCAAAGTCAAAGAGTTTATTTGTGTACACAGTTACATTTGAGGTATTACAAAAATATAAGTATATCCGTGTTCTCTTCATCTCCATAAAATCGTAATATCTCTTCATGTCCATGAAATCGTAATACTTACCTAATTATACTTATTATAAAGTGCAGGTAGGTATGCGAGCAGTGATAACCCAGCAGTAACTTCCCTGGCTTACAAGTTATAGGTCGCGGGTTCAAACCCAGTCAGGCGCATTACTTTGTGTATTTATTTCATCAACGCTGCTCTCAAAACAGAGAAGGAAAGCATCGTGAGGAAACTGGCATGTCGTAAAACCAAAAATTCGAAGATATGTGACATCCACCGATCCGTACTAGGCCCGCATGGTGGATTACGGGCGATTCCTTCTTCTAGAGAGGAGGCCTGAGTCCCAACAGTGGGAATATTACAAGGCCTATAATACTAAAGCTAAAGGTACTATCAGCAATGTCCAAAAAGATCCACCTTATGGGAAATTTTTGCTTGCACTGCTCGATCAAAACAGTAGTACCTTTGTTCCTAATCCACAAATAGCAGCCAAATATTAAAAAGTAATTTAAAAAAAATGAATTGTACATCTAATAAAACAAAAAGACAATAATAGCCAGTTCTAATAATAAATACTTATTTTGTGTTTACAAATCAAGGAAGAAGTATTTTAAGCATAATCGACCTTATAATGTTCCCACTGTTGGGACTCAGACCTCCTCTCTAGGAACGGGAATAGGCCTTAATCCAACGCGCGGGCCCACTGCGGATATTTTTTTGTTTCTCACATTTAGGTTCGAACCCGCGACTTGTAAGTTGGGGCAGTTACCACTCGGCCACCACTGCTTTCAAAGCCTGCATATATTCACGCATAGAATTCAGTTTTTCACGTATCTCTTTAAGGATATTATACCTAACGCTATTTCTAGCATCATCTGCGTCTTGTAAGTCCGCCATCTTGGTTCGAATGGTCGCCATTATGCATGAAATGACAGTCGCTAGTCCATTGTCTATAGCAACCACAATATGTCATTTCCGTCGGCGTTTGTTTTACAACTTGTGTAGGGTTTTACTTATCCGTGTAGATAGTTACATGTAGGTATCTTTCATACCGTAATAGATTGTAAATCCGTCTTTTATTGCAGAGGATACCTACTTAGTAAAACAAAAGATTATTTTTGGCCCATAGCTTTCGCGATGTAGGTAAGCATTGATGAGTTACACCGCACAAGATGGAAAATTCAAAGTTTTTTTCATAAAAATGTTGACAGAAAGTTTTGGTAAGTATTTGTTGTCTAGCTTTGCACAATATTAATCAAGCATTAAGCATTAGGTAAGTCCGCCTTTGTACTTTGTGCAAGAAGAATAAATAATACTTACCTAAGAAGGTAAAAGTAATGAGTTAGTTCCTCTTATTCATCAGTACAAACTACAACAACATCAGTAGGTAATGCGCCTAGGCATATTCCAAATGGGTATCTTCTCTCTCCCTAAATTAAATCATTTTCACTCTGTAAATATCACCCTAGGCACACTAGTATAATAAAGATGAAAAGTTTCTTGTAGGTACGTACAAGAAAGGCTGGACGGACTTGACTGAAATTTGGTAAAAGGATAGGCTTTAAAGGACTTTTTATCCCAAGATACTTATGTTCTCTTGGGATAATATTAGCTGGATATATTTTCCTGCAGGTGATGCCACCAGCAGAAGCTGATTTAAATTATAATTTATAGAATTACTGATGTAATATGCTTCTTAGCAAAATCGTACTAAGTAGGTAGATAGATACCGATAAAAGCTAAATTTAATTAATTGAAAAAGCTTTTGACTAACGCTAATTGTAGATCATTCACCTACTCATTACCTACCGGATATTGAATTATCTAAAGATTTACTTATAAAGAGATTAAGAACGATTACCACGAACTAATCCACACTTGTAAAGACTGCACACAAATATAACTATTCAGCTATTCAATTCCAAATAAAACTTAGTAAACACAAACCTTTTAATCACTCATCTTTCAACCGTTAAAATTCTAATGACGCCACAACAAAACATTAGAAAGAACAACTTAACACCAGACATCTGAATAAATCCCAAATCAACATCCAAATCTCTAAAATGTTTTGTCACCAAATAAAAATAAAACTTGGCTGAATAGAGTTGTGTCTTGAGTCTAAAGCCAAAAGTAAAAAAGTTACGAGCTGTCAGTTTGACACCGCCGGCGCCGGGAATCCGATACGGCCGACACGTCAGTAGGCCTAGCCAGTAAATAAATAAATCAATTCATCTAAACGTTGTTTAATTTGAAGGGAAACATCTTTTTGTTACTAATTGCTTGATGATTAATGAGTTTGTTTGAGTTCAAGAAATCGATAGTAGCTGAAAAACTAACGGTTACAGGTGCTTGCGTTATTCGATGTTTTTTTTTTCGTGTAACTTGCGTAAGTTTACTGAAACAATCGCACTTTTGAAATAGTACCTAGTTATTCTTTGCAGTCACTTGTAAAAAGAAAATCAAAGACATGTACAACTACCTAAGTATCTAAAATTAAACAAATTTAATTTTGTCTAAAGAAAATATCTTAGAATAGTTTTGCATTGGTACGTATCTAATCTAGTAAATATTTGTATTTGCATAAATACTATTGGATATTTTAATTTGACAGCAATATAAATATTTAGAAATAAATCAGTTGTCTCATTATTTGCAATAGGTGGCTTACAAACCACACTTTAAAATCAAGTGGCGAAACATTTGCATGTACATTGTATATGCAGATACGAGACACTTTGTACAATAGCTTGAGCTAGTAATATTGACTGTCGACTAAACATTTTTTTAGACATTAATCGTCTCTTTCATTAGCTAGCGATATATCCGTTAATTTGTTTGAGTTGCAATTAACATGTCGGGTCGACGACCAGCTTTATATTTAGTTGACTAAGCCTTAAAAAAAATATTTAAAAAAAAACTTAACGGCTGCGTTCATATTTGACAGCTCCTCCGCTTACTGATTCGTTCTTAAGAACAGACCATAAACAAACATTAACGAGCTCAATAACTGTATCGCGACGTAATAAGGTTGAATTTTGAATTAGGAATTGTTAAATGGCGCTTAATTTAAATTTGTCGGTGAGTAATAATCGGTTGGGCAACGTCAATACAAACTGTTTAATCCATTGTTACGATAATGTTACAATTAATCATTTGTGAGCTGTTTATAGTTGTTTATGTATCACGACTGATGACTGGTTGTGAAATGAAGCCTGTTGCTTAATGTATCATTTAACGAGCATTAGGTGCATTGCATTTGACATTGAAAAACATGTCAGCCGATAATTTGTTTTCGTGGTACTAAATCGGTACGTATATTTTGGTCGTTAGACTTGGGGGCTCAAAAACGCACACATTGGGGCTTTTTGTCTGAACAAACTAAAGAAAATATCAATTCTATCTAACTTTATTTGATATTTATTTGAAACGGACAACAAAAGATAAAATTATTTGCCTAGCTGAGCTTTACGGCGAAAATAATAGATAATTAACTTTATGTTTGCCCAGTTAAATAAGAATAGGGAAGTAAATTGTATCTTAAGCAAAGGATGGAGCTCTGTCTAACAAAAGGTTAGATAGTGAGAAGAACCGCAATTGAAAAAATGTCTTATTGATATAGACACCTAAAGGAAAATTATCGGAACTGAAAAGTATCTGGCAGATTTCTCATTACATTACATTACATTACATCATTACATTACATTACATTACATTACATTACATTACATTACATTTACTTTACATTACATTACATTACATTACATCAATATATAAAAATCAATTGCGGTTCGTTAGTCTCGCTAAAACTCGAGAATGGCTGAACGGATTTATATTATCTTGGTCTTGAAATGTTCGTGGAGGTCTGGGGAAGGTTTAAAGGGTGAGAAAAATTCGAAAAAAAAATATATCGGCAGTACGAAGTCTGCCGGGTCAACTAGTTGTATATATACCTATGTATAAAATGAGAAACTGACTGACAGACATATCAACGCACAGCCAACACTACTGGGACTAGGAACGTGAAAGTTTACACAAGGTTTCCTTTTATGATGTAGACGAGCACTAAAAGAGGATTTTCTAAAATTCACCCCCTATGCGGATGCCACGAGGGTCCAAAGGTTGTATAGAGAAGCATAAGTAAACTTTCAAGTCACACTAAAGAACTTAACTTTCTGTTTTAGATTAATTAAATTGTGTATTTAATTACTCTCGTAACATATTACTTAATAAATTCAATCATTTATAAAGCGAAATTTAGCAAGAAAGCTTTCTAAACTGTAAAAGAGTATCGAGGACAAAAGGCTTAGGAAAGAGCTACTCCAGTAATAGGTATACCACCATTTACTGGTTGTTTTGTTCTATTACCGTTGAATATATTCCTAATACCTGTTAATATTGTCAATTCCATCATCTCCATAGCCTTATCCCAATTAGCTTTTTTTACATACCTACTGTTACTGAGTAAAACCACCCCTATTTTCTTTGCATCGCAGGACCACAAGTATCATGAATTATTTTACATTGTTTTAGCAATAACAATGTTTATTGTGAATAAGTAAGTATATTAATTATTTTAACTTATCAGTAATTTTAACGTTCGCGCGAATCTTTCCATAAAAGATCATCTAAAACTATTATATTCGTTGTTATCTCGTCCGAAGATGATCAAAGTTACCTAAGGTAGTATATTTTGTGTTACCTGAGAACGAAACTATACTATCTTAGTAACATCATCTTCGGACGAGATAACAACAGGAATAATTTCAATCGACGTCGCCTACTGATAAGCTAGTTTGATTTCAATAATCTTCATGGTTCACATATAACGTACTGTGAATTTATTCAGGGACTGTGTAGGTCTTTACATTAAAAGTAGATGATTTGTTTGTACACCAGTTAAACTTTATTCAGCCTATAGAAATGTCTTCTCTTCAATGTTCTTCGTCGAGTTGTTGAGCTCCTTAAAGCTCTACGTTGAGCTAATCAACATCTGACAAATATTTGCGCTATCCCACTCAAATCTGGTTGCTTCTTTTCTCAAAAGACCATCTCAGACTATAACCTTTTGCCCGGGGCTTTGCCCGCGTGAAAGTTTTTCTGAATTTACTTAGTTCACTTTTTTGACATAAAATATAGCCTATAACACTCAGGAAGAACGCAGCTTTCTATCAATATATAAGTACCTATATTTATGTAATCGAACCAGGATCTTCAGAGATTATTCCATACAAACAAAAAATCAAACTTTATCTCTTTATTATACTACTTAGTATAGATATGATTCAAATATGTTTTGACCATTACATGTTTATTATGTGGGTTTTAAAAGAAACGTTAACCTTTGTGTTTGTTTCATTGTTCATTCTCACCTAGGAAATATCAACTTCATCTAGTTTAAATTGACGAAATATTTAACTAACAAAACTGTAATATACATGTACCCAATTTGGGAAAATAAATAAGTATAATTTATCATAACATCATTATTTTCATTTCCATATGAACTTAGAAAACTGATGAATATACCTACTTTAAAGAAAAGTCTAAAATCTTGACTGAATAAATTGTTAATAGTACCGGACCACACATAGGTATATTAAAATCATACTTGTATAGATATTTATAGTCCAGTCAAATTAGCTCAATTAAGGTAAGAATCTCGGAATTCGAGATACCCAGCTGTAAGTTTGTAAATAGTTGTATATTGACACCCTAAAAGTTGTCTCAAAACCTACATATGGTAGGGTGTACGCAACTATTAAATTTCATGGTCGGGGGTCACAAAAATCGGGTTTTTACGCTTTTTTTGTAAATATCTCATTTCCTATAGGTTTTTTGCTGTTTGTATATTTAACAATATTGTAGAATATAAAATTCTCTACAATTTTTGTACAAAAAACTTTTTCCTACGGTGAACCGTTTTCGAGATATAGGGCGGAGACCGCGCGGTCACAGCATCACTTTAGGTCAACTGGTGCCTCCGGTCGAAAACGCGCCATATACCTATATGTAGTTAATGAACTATCGATAAATCAATGATTATAAATATTTGTCTGAATAGTTGTGACTATTCGGAGAAAAATACAAAAAAAATATCACACAATTTTTAAGTAATAAGTGAAATAACACAAATAAATTCTTTTAAAATTTAGATCTGTTGTCATATTTTCCTCTACCATTACCACAGTTGTTTAAATATTGCTGTTCTTTTTTTGTAGCGACAACCTGAATAAAACTGCTATCTACTGCTATTCTTAAAAAATCCAGAATTCCTCTAAATTCATTACAAAAATGAATGAAACTTATGTGATTACCCAAATTTATTGAAGATTTTTACTTTTAGCCAACTTTAGCTTGTCCTGGTGTAAAAAAAAGTATGAACACTACTATGGCAAGTTTTTTTAAACATTGGTGCAACTAATCAAGATTTCAAAATGGTATACTACTTTATGAAACCCAGCTACAAAAAAATAATATCCATACAAGTTCAAAACGAGAAACTAATTTCTTAAATAATTATTGTTAACAGTAATCACTTTTCCTTCGTGCCCAAAATAGGTTCTTGCTACAATTTCTATTAATAATTGACATACTCTAGTTATATACTTTGAAAATTAAAGAAAGATAGAGATATTTAAATTAAAAAAAGCATAGCATAGTAAGAGAAACTAATTATTCTCAGTAAGTGAGTTCAGTTCAGTACGCACTGCTTCTTTCCATCGTACATCCGTTCACAAGCCCATAGCGACGGCGGACGGCGAGCAATGCGTAGATCGCCGTCCTGTCGTCCAATTACCATCCGGATTGTGCTCAAGTCGTCGACGACGCGTAATGATCAATGCGTACTTCAAGAACATTTCAGAAAATCGTAGGGGCCCAGCAGGGTCGAAATCCACTGGGGCCATGGGGTATGTGAAAGGGTACACTGACTGGGGCCCTAGAACAAAGGCAAAGAAGGAACAGGAGTGGGCTTTAGTGAGTAAACGTCTGACACGCCAGGTAAGTGTTGTTAAATAAATTAATACTGAATAAAAAGTGGATAGGTTAGGAAAAAAATCATAAAATATAATATACTAGTTAATAAAAATTTACAAATATTTCAACTTATATGGCGCGTTTTCGACCGGAGGAACCAGTTGACCTGAAGTGATGCTGTGACCGTGCGCTCTCCGCCCTCTATCTCGAAAACGGTTCACCGTAGGAAAAAGTTTTTTATGCAAAATTTGTAGAGAATTTTGTATTCTACAATATTGTTAAATATACAAATAGCAAAAAACCTTTAGGAAATGAGATATTTACAAAAAAAGTGCAAAAAAAACGATTTTTGGGCCCTTTGACCTTGAAATTTAATAGTTGCGTACACCCTACCATATGTAGGTTTTGAGACAACTTTTAGGGTGTCAATATACAACTATTTACAAACTTACAGCTGGGTATCTCGAATTCCGAGGTGAAAGTACTAAAATGACTGGACTATTAATCAACAAACCCCAATAGATACCTATCTCAACTAGACACTTTTAAATTCAAATGCAATTCAGAGTTAGATTTTTTTCTCAACCAAGCATTTGCAATTCACACTTATCGCATAAATTCTAATCATCAAGTCTAGTAGATAGCAGGCACAGTTACAACTAGCGGCCATAAATTACATGTAAATTACCCACAGTTTTATGCAACTGACATACTTCGGTACCATAGACACCAATAAATAATAAGCCAAAGACAAGCCAACGCTTGACATAAGTCCGCGAACTCAAAAAAAGGCGCCGCAAAAGACCAAATGTGACTGAATTAATATCAGCTTTTAATTAACGACAAATAAATATGTTTTGCACTTTAAAATATGGTCGTCGCACTTAATTACGTAATTATGAGCGTTATTTCATCTAATTAAGTGCTAACCGTGCGACGTTTACGTACACTTACCTCGCCGACAGCCTGTACGCTCCTGCCTCGCAAAAAATATTCTCAATTTAACTTTTACCATATATAAACTCAATAAAAAGATGACATTTTAAAAAACCCGGAAGTTTTTATACGTCTTATTAATTTCTAACGAGTGTTGTCATTCATGAAATTTTATATTGCCATAAAAGTTATCACTGATTAAGTAATTAAAACATTGTGATGCGATAATTGATCGCTCAGTGTTGCCATTTATTGAGCTGTTGTCTATGAATTGTGGAAGGAATTCGAGGTTAATGAATGCCCGCGGCGCAAGTGCATAGAGGGGTTGCCATAAATGTCGTTAGACGGATAGGGAAGCTTGGAAAAAATTGAATGGCGGGTCTTGTTTCTCATGCTTGATGGGCACGGGCCGGGAAACAAATGAAGGTCTCTAGAGTAGCCTGCAGTTCTTGGACTAGCACCTCTCATTCCTGCTCAACAATTAGGTACTTGGAAGAACATGTTTGGAGTTAATTATTTTTTACTAAGAAAGGGGTTGGTTCTTTGTCCATTACGACGACGAAATTTTCTAACACTATACATGTTTTCTTTCTGGATGGTTGGTCACAAACTGCGATAGCAGAATGGTGTTTAAATGCGACGTTCTTATATTTTTTAAGTAAGTACGTACTTACTGTTAGATAGATTCAAATAATCTATCGCCTAACACAGAATATTTCATTAGTTGTCTATAAACTGTTACAGATTTCAACCAATACAAATAATATCACGGAAGACCTAAGGAGACGAAGGAGTCGAATATAAATCCAAAAATTCCCCAAGTTAAGAAATCTGAAAATACTTGTTAATATAAAAAATAATACAAAACAGAGTACCAACCTATAAGGTGTAATATTCAGTGTGTCGTCTAGATACGTATTAATAAGTATAAGATTTTACAGATAAGCCAGTTCTTTGCACTAAGTGAGTCGACTTAACGAAGTTTGTCATAAGACATGTGTCGTTTAAAGGTTAAATATCTTTACCATATCTAGAGAACAATATCTATAGCTGAGAACGACTGTCTGTCTGTAAGACTTTATTTTAAAAGGATAAAGGAGCTAGAATTAAAAAAAAAACAACATCTTTATGAAGAAAGCTCTAAACTAGGTAAATTTAGAAAAAAATTGCAGTTTTTTTGTTACATTATAGCATAACCTTTTAACATTGACAAAAAGTTCAATCTAATATATTTTCTAATTTATATTTAATAACTGTCTTATGTGTCATTTTATACACACTTAAATAATGACTAAGTCAAGAAATACTATAGAAAAATAAAAGCCAAAGGCAGGCGCGTAAATACAAATAGTGGAGTGCACCTGCGTTTTGTCCTTCAGAACATTCAATTATAGTGAAATACGCAGCCCACTATAATATAAAGTTAATTAGCGACAATATAAATTGAGTCGCTCGTAACGAATTACTAAAAATTACAGATTAAAAATTATTATTAATCTATGGAAAAGTGCTAACTTTTTTGTTGGGTGCGTTCCTTTTCCCGCGAAAAACATTTGTAATTCAAATCAATTTAAATTTAGAATTCGATTTTTTTTTCTCTTATCCTATCGTCAGAAGACTATGGCTAACATTTTTAGCGCCAATTTGAATTCGAAGTTTATTGATTTCAGTGGCCATATCGCATTAAACTTCGCAAGGATACGTAATTGATATTGCAAGAGCTTGCTTTAGCGATTAACGACTTTTACACGGTCGAACGAACGAGCTCTTTAGTCAGACATGAAACTTTAACTTCCAAGAAATAAGAAAAAGGTGCTCAACTGCTCACTAATGTGTACTTTTTGTCATCATTATGAGACAGTGAACAAACTTTCGCCCTATTATTTGGTATTCCGTGTAATTATTAGCGCAGTAAAATATCAACTGCATAAGTCGGTACTTCTAGAAATTGTCACATACATATTCTGAGTGAATTGGAACGGACAGGTTATGGGCTATGCATTATTGAAATAAATTGCCTAACTTCAAAAGAATTAGATGTTGATGGCATGAGATAAATCGATGGCCTGCTTTTTTCTCAATACCTAATAAGGATAATCTCTAAGCAGTTGTTTTTCAAAAAGCTTTTGAGTGTATAATAGGTTATTCAGTGATAAAAATAATACAAAGATGAATTGTTTACGAATATAATTTTATTAACAATTTTAATTTAATGACTGTAATGTAAGTCGATATCATATTTACAATTTGCATTTTTGTTTATTCATATAATACATTTTTACAAAGTTCTCTCGTTGAGTCTACCGCTAACTAGCCTATCGCTTCCCGCGTACTGTTCGTGCGGGAAATTTACAAAAAAATACAACCGTAAAATGTTGCAAGTTGGAAAATGTAAAAAACGGTAAATTTTTCGATATACGGGAGTGATAGTGGTAGAAATGCTGTAAGAGAGATTTTTACACAAAATTTTGTGCACGTAGTTAAACAAAAGCAAAATTTTAAAAAACATTTATGTTGAATTAGTTATAAAACCTGTAGAAATACATACCTATACTTGATGATTACTAATTCTAAATGTTTTTATTTTCATTCCTATGAAATGCAGCAATGAATTTGTTCAACTATCCATTCTTAAAAGAGATTATTTACATTAAAATATTAAAAACAATACGTGATAATTTTATTTGGATGCAAGTCTACGTTTTGAACAAATGACAAACAAACGGACCAAAACAATACGTATTTACAGAATAATAGGGTAATAATTTAACACACAGGCTTTTGAGTCGTTAATTGAGGAATTTAGCAGAGTTATAGGCAAACAAGCTCCATCAAGCTATCCAAAACAATATGTTAATGTGTTGTACGGAGAAGACAGATGCAGTCGAGAGGTAATGGGCTTAACTATGAATTGTTTCGAATATTTGTGAGTGTTTTACAACCTACCTAATTTGTTACAAATAATACAAAACAACTTGCTCATTGTGAAACTAGCAACGCAAAAACTTTCCAAATCGACCTTTTAAAGTTTAGTGACATGACAAAAAAGATGCATGAATTTACTGAAACAGGAATCTTATAAACGTAGAAAGAAATAGTTACAATCTAGTAATCAAAACTAAAGTGGAGAAATTCATATAAATCGTTTTATCTATCAATCATTTTAGTTTGTTAATCCATCGAGATCTAATTTCAAATAAAAGTAGAATTTATAAATTAAATCATAGAGAGCACTTCAAAATTTCAAATCCATATTGACCAGAGATTAGATTAAGTATTTTCTAAATTTAAAAATCAAGCCGCAAATAAATCAGTATTCGATTACTAAACGTGGCTGTAGTTAGGCACATTCCTTTGCCCGTTTAGCATAGATACGATGTAGAACAAAGGTTTGATTGACACTATGACAGCTGAACAATGCCTAAGTGCAATTATTAATGTGGCGTGATTTTATTGCAACATTCACTTATACGCTAACTAGACAGGCACCTAACTTATTCTTGTGAGGTCGATTAGACAGATTCGGTTTTTAAATTAGTTACAGTGATTAACTTTTGGTTCTAGGAAAGAAAGAAATTCCGATAGCGGCCGTGTCAGGATTTTTTACTAAGCTGTTGTTGTAGGTAGAACAATGACGCATCGTTTGTCTAGCGTCTAGTCCGAATGTCAATAATTGTATTGACATTTGATGCGGATAAAAAATTTAGCTGATTAAAAAATTTTAAGAAACTCGCTAGTTATGTTAATGCAGAAAAATAATAATATTATTGAACGAAAAATCTTTTACCATAACTTCTTAACAGAATAACTTCGGAACACCAATAAAAGTTGGCATATTGTCTCTGCTTTATCTAACCAAAAAGAAACAAAACTGCTTTTTAAAAATTAAATATTTAAATATTTAATAAATTTGTTAATCATAGATGTTTCTCAAAGAATTTATTTGGCAAATAGAATCAATGATTGCACCGATCTTTTTAAATTTGATGTACCTGTATGTATATAGTAGGAACATCATACCTACGTCCAACAATTAAAACCAATCATCAATCACAAAAATCGCGCCAAAAAACGAACTGCCTTAATTACCGACACACTGTCAAGCATAGTCCACGAGTTACTGGATATCAATCATCATCGTCATGATTTACACCGATACTACAACCCGGCCTGACATATGAATGCAACAAAATGATGGATTAAGGACCTCAGACATTATATAGACAGGTTGAATCGATACGGGATTATTTAGAATTGTTAAAACAATGGGAAATACGCGAAGGATATTTTAATCCATTAGATTTATTATCTATTTATTCCTGTGGATATGCCGTATTGGACATATGGATGTCTGTCTTGATGAAAACAGGATTAGTAAGTCTAGAAGAATTATCATCACTACGTTCCCGTATATATCTATGTCTCAAAGGAATTCTGAATGCTTGTTTAAGTGAAAACATTAGGATTTAGTTATTCCAGAGATTTAAGCTCTTGATACGAAAATTGAATATGATTTCGTATGCCAATAAAATTAAAAGAGTCGGTTATAGAAAAATTGTACGGTCCAGTGTAGGTTTAAAATAAAATATAGTAAGTGATGTTAAATTTTACAAAGATTTTAAAAAGCCTTGTAAAATTGAACATTGTCCATCTAATTTGGCTTCTTTGTAAAAAGAGCACAATAATTCGAGATTCGCGTAACAAAAAAGTCTACGTTAAAATTTATTTGGCAAACTTAAATTCGTGTACCTATTACAAAATAATTGCTACAAAAGGTAATTCTTTTTTATTCTTGCAGAGATTTTAGTTTACCATTTTTTAGTCTGAGTTCATAAAATTATTTCGACCTACGAATTTTATGGACAATAATAATATCATTGACCAAAATCAAACATAGGTACAAGTAGAGTCATTAAATGGTTATTCTGATGATTCCCCATTTGAAAAAAAAATCCTTTTCAAAGTAATTTTGATATGGAAGGATACCCAATTTATGCAGCTGTCGATACCTAAATAATATCGAGATAAATATATCTAAATATAAAGTAAATCTTAATTTTGTTTGAAAATTTAGTAAATTGATTTTTTTATAAATTAAATTTGTCTACAATTAAAAAAATAATGATTTTCTAGTATCTAGCCCATAAAAAGAAACTTTTGTGTAACACTACCGAAGTTTCTTATTTGTTTTGTATGGCCTATCAAAACGAAAATAATTTGATCTATAACACAATGAGCAGTTCCTTTATTTTAAAATGCGTTATAGAAAATCTGAAATACCTATTTCTAATATAAATCAAAATAAAAATGCCTCAAAATAAACCTAAAATTTGCAAATAATGTATTTTAGTGCCGAAATATGAGATTTAATGAAACCGATTTTTGGCGGTACATTTAAATATAAAAATAATCGTTTGTCTATTTATCAGAAATCGATCAGTTAATAATTATACAACAACCGAATTACGAAAGATCTTGATCCTCTAATAAAATAATTTTAAATTAATAAAATTAATTTTGCTGGAAATAATTATTGAAAAAAGAACAATCTTAATAGAATTTAGAGAAATATATGTATGTCTTTCGACAATTTAGATTTGTTTTTACGTTTAGCTTTTATTTTCTGAGATGAATGCACTAGGAATTACTATTTGCGTTAGGCCTATATCTTTCAAAAGATTTCATCACTTTTAGATAAGAAAAAACTTCTCTTACAGCATTTCTATTAGCTTAAACAAAAGATTGCGGCCTATATCGTAATAAATAATTTATGATAGATATATTTAATTACAATTATATGAAACAACATCACTTTACAACGGAATCGCGCAGTGATCGTGTCAGGTACAAACCTTCAATAATAGCGTTACGTTACTTCTACCACAAACGTAATTATCTACATCTTTATCATTACTATAACATACAACTAAAAGCTAATATGATAAATAAAATCTATATTTACTGGTAAAAATAGTTAGGATGTATAAATATTTAGGTAAGTAAATGCTTCTCACGGAAACGTATCCATAATAACCGCAGCCGCGCGAAGGTATCAAATAAATTAGCTAACGTTCTGAGTGGGAGTATAAACACGAAATTATATGTAAAATTAACCCTGTTAAACCTTAACAACAAGTAACTTATCAGTACAGTCGAGTTACAGCTACTAGTCGGAGGCCTAGGCCTGGTACATACCTGAGATACGCCAATGCGGATACTTCGAGCACTCGCTTACACTTTAACGATACAAATACGCCCTAATAACTGGTTTACAATGCCTTAACATCACATACATCACGGACTTGCGCTCTAACTAAGATAATAGATAACTGTGGTCTATATTGCATCGTCAGTCACTGAGCGTCCACGCCCGACGGCGCCGCCGTTAACACTATAGTCCGCAACTTTACTCTTCGTCCACGTTGATCTCCGAGTCCACGGAGTCCTCGTCGTACGTGGAAGAGGACGCGAAGCCCTGCCCCAGCAGAGCCGAGCGGTTCTTGGCGGCGGCAGCTCTGTCTCTCTGACGCCGGTTCTTGAACCAGTTGCCAACTTGCGTCGGCGTTAGACCGGTCGCAGCTGCCAGCTCGCGCTTCTTGGTCGGATTCGGGTAAGGGTCCTGCAGATACCACTCGCGGAGCAGTGATCGCGTGCGCTCCTTGAAACAGTGTGTCTTCTGCTCCCCATCCCAGATGGTCCGGGGCAGCGGGAACTTCTTGCGCACACGGTATTTGTCGACGGGTCCCAGTGGTCGTCCGCGCAGCCTCTCAGCTTCTTGGTAATGGGCCTCGAGCCACAAAGCCTGCAGCTTCGCATGACTTGAACGTTGAAACCGGTGCCGTTCCAAGATCGAATAAAGTTCACGATGTCTTCCAGCATGAAAGGCGACCACAGCTCGCGCTCGCAGAACAGCTTCACAACGTTCTAACTCAGCAACATTGGGGTGGGCCACTGGCAGTGACCAGAGAAATCGCGCCAGCCGCTCCACGTCGCCACTTTCCTCGAGCGTCTCACACACGGTGGCAACTTGTGCGGCGCTAAAGGAGAGCGTGGGCAGCGGCAGCAGAGGAGTCGGTGCAGCCAGTTCCACGCTGAGCTGCTGAGGAGCCGGCTCGGCGCAGGTGGCGGGCTCGGCAGCGCGCTCGGGCGCGGCGGGCCCGCGGTGCGCCTCCAGGATGCGCGCGTGCAGCGCCGCCGTCGCGGCCTCGTCCCACGAGCCGCGCATCGGAGCGAGTGTGCGCGCCGCGGCCGAGCGGCCCGAGTCGCGCCCGGCAGGGGCGGGCCGGCCGTGTGCCGCGATTGGCTATCGCTTACGGCGCGGGCGGCGCGCGGGCCAATCGCGCGCCTGGCCGCCCGGGGGGCCGGATAGCTTTCAACCGCGGCGCGGCGCGTATCCGGCGGGCGCGTTTAACTGTGGCGGAGGGGCGCGCGCCCCCCGCGCCGCCATGATCCGTCACGCACACCGGCGCGCCGCCGGCCCGAGGACCGCGCCTCGTGATCCGCGCTGGCCGCTCGCCCGCCACCTCTATCGATTACCTGCAAACCTGCAATTAATAGCCTCCATACAACAATCCGGGTGGATTACATGCTAGTGTTTGTCCTGTGTGTCGCGCCTGATCGATAAAATAATAATTTAGCGCTTAATTTACATACTTACCTGCCCATAAATCACGCAACGAACAGCGATGATAAATCACGCTGTTACCTATAGACTTCAACGACACATATCATTGGGCACAGTCATTTCACGACTCCCTTGCAGTTAGATATTTGTCAGGGTTATTTAGGTACATTTTTCTACAACATAGCAAACATTACCTATAGTAAGTACATTTTTCTTGCTACATAGAGCCGTACTTATCTTTCCATTATAAGACGTTAAATAAAGACTTATTATATTTTAACACTTTGTTTATTTATGGGTCTCTTGTGGCCTCATAACATCGGACTTAGTGTCTTATAAATTTTCTCCTAGACATCTTGTCTTTCAAAATCTGGATCACAAATGAACTGACTCATTGTTACAACAACTAATATTCCTGCCACAAACAAAATTCTCCACCAAGTATCAAGATGATTCGGTCGCCGTAGAGTCGAGCGAGATTTCAGCGTGAAAGCCTTCCGAGTGTATTAAGTTATTGAACGGCAAACCACACCCCACTGTAACGGTACACAGGTGCCTCCCACCCTTTCACCCCACTCCCACCCCCAGCGCTGGGGAGGTTCTAGCCCACGCACATTACGTATTGTCATCATGTCGTCTTTTTATCTACCACTATTAATATTATTCCGATTTTTTTCTGTTTTGTTTTGGAATCTTTTATCGCGCTTGTTATTTTTGCGGCGTGTGCAGAAGTGCCCACTTATGCGAGATGACACGATACATCGACGACCACTTATTGAATTTTAATACAGACACCAGCACAAAAGAAAATTGACACAACTTTGAGAGCTGTGATTTTTTACTTCTTAACAAAATAGTCTGCAATAGGCATTTGAATTGAGTAGCACAAGCTACTAACGGATATTATTATGAGTCATGTATTTATACATAATATGTATTATTGTGTTTTGCCTCTGTAAAAAGTTACTCTATGAACATCCGTAAGTCGCGCCTACGGCTCGTATGACTTGTCGTATGCCTATGTAGATCGTAGCGTTCCGTCGGTCGCTGATGACGGCTTGAAACATTTAATCAGAACTTTGTTCTTCTATAAATATAAAAGAAAGAAAACTGTTTACCGAGGTTATATGAAATTTCGGATCTGATTACGGATATAGGAATAATATTATACCGGTTTCGGATACGCTCTACAGATTTGAAATTATTTCGGATTAACCGTATACTTACTGTTTTTCTTTTAAGGAATTTATAATTTTAAAATTACCTATATTAGTATGTATGAGCAAGATTTGACTTTTATTTCTAGTTGAGGTTATACCTGGTTTCAAAACAAAACAAACAAAAATCCGTCGTAACCTCTCATCTAAACACTGCCTTTATCCGAAACTATATGAAATTTTTACATCGGTTTTGGTAACGGATATTTGTTTGTTTCGGATATATCCGGTACGGAACTTCATAAAATCCCTGTAGGTATTTGTCTACTATTTTAAGTTGATCATGAACTTGCTAATGTTTGTACCTAATGTTGCTATTTAATAGTGTACATGTTTGTACTAAACAGCTGGTAGATGCAAACAGTAGTTAAATTTATTAGCACTCAAAATTCCAATACCTTATATATTTTTTTCGATTACTTTTTTTTATTTTTGTGACGATATATTCGATTTTTTTCTAAATAGTTTAGTAACGCATATAACTAACTTTATCAATCCCTCTTAGAAATATTCAAGGTGCAGGTGATTTTTTTATTATTTGTTTCTCACGATTAGTGCATTCATGTCAAGTTTAGAAAGTTTTTGATACATATTATGTAGTTACTTTTTTCCAGCTATCCCTTATCCATTAGAATTCAGATGTAGGTAAAACATTCTAATGTTTGTGCAGTATTGTATTGTAACTTCAATTGAAAATCCTGCCAAAAACCCCTGTGTAGGACGGGCAGCAAAGCAAATAGAGGTTTGGTTTTAACTTAGCTTAAAGGTAAGTAATAATATAAGTAAACATGATTTTATCAAAAACAGCTGTCTGTTTCTTACCTTATCTAACTGCTTCTTAGGATCTTTATCTTTAGTAGCTATACCTTCAGTCTTAACTCAAATAGGTAAATTATTTCAAGCTTCTTGACTGTTCACAGGTAAACAGAAAACAAAAAAATGAGTGAATGAATGAATTGTCAAAGGAATGGTCATTCAGAAAGTTAAGCCTTACTGTCCACGGACGCGTAGCTTTTTAGACGCGTATTCGACATTATACGCTTGGTGTAATGACGAATATTTAAGCAACGCTTGCCAAGGTTGGTCTGGGGATGGGTCACCATCTTAACATACCGAGTTTCCTCAGTGCCTCGGAAAGCACGTTAAGTCATTTGTAGATCTTTGGCAGTCGTTACGGATAGTCAGAAGCCAGTAAATCTGACTCCAGTCTTGCCATGAAGTACCGTGTGTTACCCTAGTTAATGGGTCGTGGAGGTCTGGTAAGCAGCCGCTCCTTCGGTAGATGATGATAATGAATGATTCGTCATTATACGCTTGGTGTACGCCAGCGTGAAGTTTGCATACAAAACTATGAAACTCTGTCGATGAAGTTGCAAAGACACAACGGCATGACGCTGCCTATCTCTCTTTCTTTGGTTTCTTTATTTATTATACACAAACAATAAAATAAATAAAAAATAGGACAGGTGACAGATGTACACAGGCGAGCTTAACCCTCAATTGGGTTTTCTTACAGCAAACCTTAAGTATAACTTACATAAAAACAAATTGTACAAAAGAGGAAAACCGGCGGGATTATATAAATGAAGAAAAAAGGAGAGTTTTGGTGTAAATCTGTGGGTTTAAAATATATTTTCTTCGTCCTATTTATAACTCTAAGATATCAAGTGTGTCTATTTTCGCAGTTACCTTCAAAACCGTATTGGGGTCACTTAGCTGAGCGTCCGGTGTGGCGGCCGGCAGATGGCTGCGGTGCCCGATATCTGTGCCCATCAGTTTTTTTTTACTTATAATCTGCTTCGTTAATCTGTGCGATATAAGAAAAACGCAAATGGATCAGCTGTTTATTATGGGTCCTCCGGTGTGCTTTGAAGAGAAAAATTTGATGCCTGAAATAGGTTGGCATAACGTGTGGCGAAAAACAAACAAACAATCATGCTGAATAGGCATCAGGTTACACAAATAAGTAGGTACTAATTACTAATTAAAATAAAAAAGAACCCACCGATAATCTTTTTCACTTTAAGGTATTACATACATATGAATTCTTTATTGCTTATAGATATTTTTACATACATTAAAATAGGATATACAGATATTTTTACTATTTCTCGTACAATACGAGTATGTATGTGAACATCTATGGGCGTACTAGTCTGAAATACTATTAAAATGAATGAAAAAGAATAATCTGATCAATGCAGGAGTGCATCCGGAAGTTTACGGTTAATTTGGTAAAAACGTTTGAGTTAGGAGATCACAAAAATCATTGTGTCCTGCTTTAAGTTTGATCTATACTAATATTATAAAGAGGAAAGATTTGTACCTATTTTTGTATGTTTGTAATGAATAGGCTCAAAAAGTACTGGGCCGATTTAAAAAATTCTTTCACCAATAGAATGCTACATTCTTCCAATTTGACATAGGCTACATTTCATTTTGAAAAAAATTAGGGATCCTTGGTAAAATTTGAATAATGTAACCGAAGGTGTAGAAAAATTTCCAAAAATAAATAATTGTCTACCCCGTGCGAAGCCAGGACGGACTGCTAGTATTAGATAAAAATAAGCTTTACTAGATCTAGACAGATTATCATGCCCCTATTTCACTTAAAACCTCCCTAGTTTATCTCCAGTCCTATTCACATTCAGGCCTGTACGACCATACTGTCATTAACGCCAATGAGAACACCCCTGACCCTCCGAGGCGCCAAGCGTAACGGAAGGTAACACGGACAAGTTTATATCATTTTAATTCATTTTCTACGAATGGCCTAAGAAGTTGTTTCCACAGTTTTTGCTGTCATTTATCGTAATGACCATTTTTGGTGCTGCTATGCAAATCTGCTATTGCAAATGGTGTAACTGCCATTGACCTGAATCGCTTACCATGTAACAGCTTACTTTTTTTGAGGTGGGAAGTCATCCAAGCCCATTTGTAACCTTCGTCGAAAAGAAACATAGGTACACAAAAGTAAAAACTATTTTTTTTTGGAAGGGGAATCATCAGAATGACTTCTCCCGCTCTTGGGTGGAGTGGGAGGGCGTGTCAGACTTTTACTGATTAAAATCACACCTGTTTTTTGTGTTTATTACTGTCTGTTGTTATCTGTATGAATTCCAATTCTGGTTCATTCCTGGAAAATCATTTTAGCCGACGGGCGTTCACCAAGTGTCGCTTTAACAAACGGTCCTGTGCATCTCACCAGGCCATCGCTTCATCTTGTGGTAGGCCTCCCAACGCATTTATTACTTAATTACTTTAAAATATATGTTGGGAATGGATATAGGTAAGTACCTACAGTATGAATATGAGTGTAATATGCGTGATGTACGATTATGCAGCAGAGGAGCTCGTGGCTAGATAATAACAGCCTATAGCCAGTAGACCTATAGTTTTTTTTAACCACCAACAAAACCCATCAAAGACTTTTCTCTTCACAATAATCGATAATACGCACAGCAGTTAATTCGACAACAATTTACATTTTTGATCCGCCTGCGTCTCTCCGGATTGCGGGTTTCCGCAACTTCGCTTGACTACAACAATGCGCTAATCCGCTTACCAACCCGAATTTATTTAACCCAAGAACTTACTACGAAGCTCGTTTAGATTTGACAAATAGAATTTATTGTGAAAGTTGACAGTTTTCGTGCTAATTTCAACTCAAATCTCAGGAGGTATTCAATTGAGTAGGTACGTATAATTTGTCCTGAACAAATTTCAGGTAAGTTCCTACTTTTTGAGTTTGATTAAATCTACTCTTAGGTATCAATCAAGTTGGAGTACCCAATATAATGATAAATGATTTATTTATTTTGCAAATTGGTTTAAAATAACACGTCAATTTGTTCGTCAATTTAAACTAATTGTGACTGGAACTGTTTTAGTAGGTTAGCCTACTCATCTTTATTTGCCAAAATGCGTGGTAATGATATCTGAAAATAATACCTAGTAACAGAACTTTATTTTTCCTAATGAATAATGTTCACAGAGTAAACCGACTTCAAAAAGGAGGAGGTTAATTAATTTCGGTTGTATATATTATTTACACCGATTGCTCTGTTTATTGTGTGTATTGAAAGATTATACTTACTCGTTAATTGGTCCCATAGAAAGAAGATTGGCGAGCTGGGTATCACATCAAAATCCAAACATACACAAATCTAGTTATATGCATATTATGGGTCATATATCGTTAGTTATTTTCCAAGCTAAAATATAATATTAGCAGTCCGGAGTAATTAAAAAATCATGATTTTAGGGTACAGTCCCGTTACGGAAACAAAACGCAATAATGCAATAGTACCTCCACCTTTTTGTGAAGTCGGTAAAAACAAAACGCATAAAATAGGCTTATTACGTCAGCTGTTACTTATGTCAAATCCAAAAAAAATATAAACTGTCATGATATTTTTGTTTGACGCTGCCTAAACATAATTCGTCGTCGTGCTATTTGTAATGTTGTCTGCATCTATAAATGAAGTGTGAACTCTTATTTTGTGCCACCTACTTTAGTACATTACAATTTGCGTTCAGTGTATAAACCTGCGCAGGACTGAAATAGGATTATTTATTCTGTGAATGTTTTTCATGCTTTAACAATGTCAGCAGTTGATCTTCGGTGTATAAATTGTAATGTGCGCTTATCACGCCTTCGCCGACGTGTCTTGATTTGACCAGTTTAAAGGAGAAAACCGAAGCCATTATCAGCTATAACTGTAGTAATTGTATAGTAGGACTCAGAACCGTGGGCTGTTGTTCACATGTCATGAGTGTAGTCTGGTATTTAGCTTACGATCGACACGAAGGAACAATCACCCTGCGGTATTTCTTGCCAATGTATTGTTACCATTATAATAAAAAATATTATAAATACTATGGTTTTGTTTTTTGCCTATTACGAGACGCCGCGCGGCATCACGAGGCGCAGCGCTGCATGAAGCAACGTATTCTAAATTCTCACAATGAAATGTGTATCTTTTGGCGTAGTAAATAAAGTTATATTTTGAGTCACTCTATTAAAATGTGCGCGCAGCGTCGCGTCTCGGTGTGTGCTGACCCTAACCATTGTAAGATTCAACGATGTGATTAAACACACATTCTTTAGTGTCCTAATAGAAGCTTGTAAATCATCGCGCGAGCACAGGGTTTCGTCGATAAAACTAATCTCATCGTGCGACGAAATCACATCGTTCAATCGTATGATAGTTAGCTGAATAGGACGACGCCTAAGGGTCTGCCTTAAAACCTTGCCCAGAAGAAGCGAATTCATCTAGAAACGTTTCGCTAGTAATATACTAGTAAGATACTAGCACAAATACGTCGCGTCCACAAGTATCGCGCGAATTCAAAATACGCGCGTAAATGGCGTGCACATCGCCAGACCCTCAACTCGCGCGTATTACACGCGAGTAGAGATACTAGGGACACCTTGTTGCGTCCAGTTAAACGCGCGAACTCCAAAGCGACTGCACATATTCAGGGAAATTGAGCACCTACATTTGATACGGAATTGTTGAATGCTCCAGCGTTGATCTGGGCGCAACGGTCGCGCGTGATACGCACGAGAGAATCGCGATGAATTCGCCCCTTCTGCTCAAGCTCTAAGTTACATAATTAGGTAGGTACCTTGTATTATTTTTGGTGGTCCATTTTGAGGTTTTGTCTATAAATCATTTTATTATCCCCAACTCTAATGTATGTCTTACCATTACATATTTTGTTATACTCTATTGTAGCATTCAAATCCATATTATTCATTCTATTGAACGTTAAGCCTATATGTGATACTGAAAGCACATGGGGTTTTGCCAATCTTCTTTGTCATCATCTGATAATGGACTTCGAAGACATGGGAAAAAGCTGCAGGAGAACTCGGTAATACAACCTAGTTTTTTAGCTTCCAGAAATTGTTATGAGACAGATATAGGTAGGTAGAACTACATTGCGCATACGTGGGCCACGTGCGCCGATCTGGGTACGTCGGTCTCCATACATTTTATATGGCAACTAGACTTGTAGAGCTACATTAGTTCCACGCCACGCGACGTTTTTTTACGTAAAAATCAGGCGAGGCCGACGTGCACGTCGGTCTAATATAATTATTTCGTTCGTTTTATCGTTATATTTACATTTAGGTCAGGCCCATTAATGTTATAAAGAAAACCTTCCTCAAGCCTACATTTAGTCTGTAATCCAAGTCCGTAAATCTATTAATAAGAAATTGTTGAGTCAGGTCGCCTGACCTGGCTCTAAAATTGTGTCCTAATGATACAGCTCTTAGATTATCAACCTACCTATGTATACATAGATGACAGGTAGTTAAGTATTTATGAAACTCATTAGTTATAAAAAGTCGTGCATTAAATATTATGTTCATATAAAATTTTTGTAACTATGTCTGTCTGTTGTTACTTTACGGAAAGTAATTCTATAGGGTATGTTTTGAAGATTTGGGCAGAAGAAAAATATTATATGGGTAGTATGGGATCATCATCAATATCTTCCTGCCTTTTTCCCGTGTTATTTGGGGTCAGCGCGTCACGTTTTTTTCTCCCATTCTATCCTGTCACCTGTCACTCTATCATTAATTACCTTTAGGTAACGTTTATTTTAAAAATAATTCTAATATATGACCGATTCTTATGAAATTTTTACTGTATAGTCTGTTGTGTAGGTAGGTCTGAAATAGGTCATAAGCTACTCCATACACTCCTACCCTCAGCCCTCATTATTTTCTTTGATGATTTCAATATGGTAGAGAAACATTTTCCGGGTAAGGTTAATTATAAAATAATGTTAGTCAAAAGTTATAAAGCATTTATACGTAACTAATATCTGGGTTACATTTCTTGACACATTTTATGTGAGAAATAAAAACATGAAAAAAATTGAGATCGGGGTTTATTTTTACCCCTGGCATCTAAGAGCTGGACCAATCTCAACAGACAGCGTCCGTTCACGGACATGATCACATGACGTGTTTCACCCACCACTCAGCCCATCCATTTTGAAAGGTACTGAATGACCCAATACACGCGCCACCATTAGTGAGACATCATATAGACACGACCTAGTCAATAAAAAATATATAAGCATAGTTACTAAGCTATATACTAACTTACATCACATTAAAAAAAAACATTTAGAACTCATAGTGAGACATCATATTATAGCCACGAACTTACACTAAACCTAGTCATATAATAATAAAAAATATAGATATTTACTAAGCTACCTATATACTTACTTAAACTATATTTAAAAAAGACATTTACCTACAACTAAATTACCTCCTACGCAGGTCGTGTAGAAAACCAAAACGATTTATTTTTAACAACATATTACGTCACGCCTAAAGCGATATTAGACAGACGTTTGATGTCCACGGTTCGATGCCCGGACGTGTTACAATGTGTTCTGGTAACGTGACACGCTTATCGTTACATTTAAATGGTACAGGAATATCTCGCTGGTAAAGTAACCCTGGCTTGCAGCCAAAGCGGAGGAGTCACCCCTTTGAAAACAGTTATATTTTGATACATATTTTTATGCAATAAAGCTAAATATGCTTGTGTTGAGGAGCAGTGGTAAAGGCCCCGATTTACAAGCTGTAGGTCAAGGATACAAACCTAGCTAGCCGCATTACTTTGTGTAATTTATTTCATCACCACTGTCCTCAAACCGGTGAAGAAAACAAAAAAAAACCAAGACATGTGAGATTCACCAATCGGCACTGGGCCCCTGTGGTGGATTACGGCCTTTTTTGTCCTAAAGAGAAGGCCTGAGTTTCAGCTTAGGGATCAATATAAGGCTGATTATGCTATACTGTGCATGTAGCGTCATCTATAACGCCACATAGGAACTAAAATTCAAAATTCTGCACCGCGTTATTAAAATTCTCTGCGTCATTAGAACATATACACCAGCTAGAACTCATCTATCGTACCTAATTGCTACTAATTGCTTGGACCAAACATAACATTACAATGTACCGAAAAATAATTTCTAATAAGTAAGTAATCGTTAAATCGTGAGCTGTTTTTTAAGGTTCACAGTCTTTCGATAGTTTACAATCCAGCGAGATAAATTGTAATGTACAGTATTTACAATTTTACGGTAACATCCTTCTTCTAAGTCGGGCACTCTCGTGTGGAGTGTTTGTGACTTTTGATGATGGACAAGTCTGCGACGCGCCATCCTCGCTTGCCTCCAAGGCTACAGCATATATATTTTTAATAAACAGTAAGTACAAAAACATTATAAAACACTTGATAGCGTAACACAAATCATTATCATTTGCAACTAGCCCTTTTTTTTGGGCAGGAAATCCTATCTATACTCCGTCGGTTTAGGTAGTTAACTAAATGTAAACAATCTTGGCATGTCTTTTTATCTAAAAGTTGTCTGTAAATTGTATGTAAAAATCTTTGCAAATAGGTATTTACCTAAATCGATGTTAGCTAATAAACTAAATTTAAATAATCTTTGTGTATATTATATACGACCTCTTTAATATAAAAAGACATACCAAGATTGTTTACCTTTAGTTAACTACCTAAACCAACGGAGTATAGTCAGCATTACCTTTTTACAATTTTATTTTATGTTTTTCTTGTTAGGTAATCTTTCCACCACACCCTAAGCAGCTCATGTTACTCCTGCCGACAAGAAAGGAGACTGTATATCTTAATACTCCCTCGCAAGACGCTGTCGGAGGGTAGTTCTCGTAATCCGTGTAAATGGAGTCCTGTAGCACCCCCTGATTGAAAAGTTTCGCACTCTACATTTTAAACATAAGTCGGCTTTTCTATACCTACGTTTTATAGAATATAATTTTTTAGGGTTAGAATATTACAATGGCGTTTTCGAAACGTTCACCGTTTTGGAAAAGCATCTCGAGGAAACGACTAGGTTGGCTGGTAGAGAATGCCTATTGTATTAAATCCGCCTTTGTACATTGCGTTGCATAAAGACTAAATAAATAAATTAATGTCCTAGAACAAAAAAATCGAATACATGTGTACTTTGGAGGCCAGCAGTGTACCTATTCCATCTTTGACTACATTATCGCTTACCATGAGAAGAGATAGCGGTTAAGCGCGGATGTACCAGTAACAATACCAAAAAAAAACTACTAAATCCCACTGGGCCCATGTTGGAAGAAGAGGAAATGAATGGGCTGTAATATATAGAGCCCGTTCCTTCTCTTACAGAGGAGGCCTGAGTCCTAAAAGTGGGAACATTATACGGCTGATTATGTTACGTCACTTGATAGGCGGATAATAGATTTTTAATAACGACTATCGCTTATGTTGGAAAACAATAACATTCTTTCTTGACCTAAAATGTCCCAGTTTATAACTATTTATTAGGCAACACAGACATCAACTACCCATACTAGAGCTAGTTGACTTATTTTTGGTTCTTGCACCCATTAAAAAAAAATCTGGTAGATATCGCCATCAGATTTAAGTTCGTGTAAAACAATTTTACGAACGATGGTCGATGGGGACGGAAGGTTCTGGAGTGGCAGCCACGTACTACAGGACGCAGTATTGGAAGGCCTCCCACAAGTTGGACCGACGACCTGGCGAGGGTCGCGGGAATCCGATGGATGCGAGACGCACAGGACCGGTCGCTGTGGCGACGCTTGGGGGAGGCCTATGTCCAGCTGTGGACGTCTTTCGGCTGAGATGATGATGATGAAAACGATTTTATTTTTATACTTTCGTGTCCTATATTTTCCCAACATTTTATCTGTTCGTTACCCTTAACACTGTAATACATGCATTCGTCCACTTTTAACTTACATATTCGTTCCTATAAATACGAGTATGTAAGTACAAATACCAAATTCACACAATACAGGTTTACCTTTAATATCAAAATAGTCTATCAATTCAATTTTCATAACCTTTACAAGAATACTCATTCGCAAAGTGCAAGTAGGTAGAGCCATAGAGATGTAGAGGTGGAGAGGTGGAGAGGCAAAGGTGGAGAGCTATAGAGCCAGTGATAAATCATAGTAATGGACGACGGTACAATCACAAGATGTGTCCTGTAAGGTGACCATACTGTGTGGGACCGTCTACATTTTTAAAGCAATCAAAATATTACGGTAGACACTTTAGAAATGCAGTTCGATAGAATTTTGGTAAATGGCAACAAATCAAATTAAAATCATTTATTTGAAATAAACCATTTACTTTAGAAATTGTGAAAAAACAGTCATAAATGATGCTTATTGCTTATACCAAATTAAAATACTGGTATTCAGCTAAATCTGGGTTGACTGGAAGCCATAGAGTGGAACAAATATTATGATTAATTGATATTTTTTTCTTTTTCTTCTAATTCAATAGATTACTAATAAATTAGCAAGTACACTTAGATCGAATCGAATCGTAATAGTATCAAAGACACATAAAAATTAAATAAACCCTCAACGTTAAAGCCCCAAAAGGTTACAAAAATAAAGCAGCACTTTCTCTCCAAAACCGTCTCGGAGCTAAAGAGTTTAAACACAACATGGTCTATTACCTATGAAGGCTAAGCTTTCCCTTCACCACTTTGTCATTATCAGAAACATCATGACATTTGTTATTACTGTAGCCTTCCATTTAAAAAGCATAAATAACAATTTACATATAAATTAAATCAGCTAATAGAAAGAGCATAATTCTTTATTCTTTATTCTTTATTGTACACAATACCTTATTTACAAAAATTAATTGGACAATTCATGTACAAAGGCGAGCTTAACTCAACAATGAGTTTTCTCCCAGCAAACCTTTGAGTGACAGAGAGAGATAACATTCGAGGGTAGAGTCCAGTGTACAACATAAACTTACATAAATACGTCTAATAAATAAATATTTATATAGATATAATACATATACTAATAAATATCAATATATACTAATATTATGTCAATTGAGAAAGGAAGTGCTCTTTAATTTTCCTCTTAAAGATATCCAGGGAAGGGCTGTCGCGAAGAGAATGTGGAAGAGAGTTCCAGAGACGAACTGCAGTTACAGAAAAGGAGCCATCATAGCGACTGGAAGTATGACGTGGAGTACGAAGGAGAAGAGAATTGGAAGTGCGGCAGGGTTTTCCTCTCGGGACGAAGTACTCAAAGCGTTCCCGAAGGTATTGAGGAGCGTTGGGATTGTGCAGGATAGTGTAGAGAAGGGATAGAATGTGGGTATCTCGCCGACGCCGAATTGGCAGCCACCTTAATCTGGTCCGAAACTCCGACACGTGGTCGTATTTGCGGAGGCCAAAAATAAAGCGGATGCACAAATTCTGCAGTCGCTCGAGTTTGTTAAGGAGTACCTCTGTAGCATCTAGAAAACAGACATCCGCATAGTCTATGAGCGGTAGAAGAAGAGATTGAGCAAGAGCCACTTTTGTATGAAACGGCAAGATTTTTTGGAGACGTTTAAGAGACTGAAACGAATAAAATACCCTCTTACTCACATCAGCAATATGAACCTCCCATGAGAGGTTAATATCCATATGGACGCCAAGGTTTTTAGCATTTTTGGAGTATAAAATTGGTTCAGAATCATACACTACCGGTGGGAGCGACTGATCATCCAATAGGTTGAGCATGTATCTGCCACCAATAATGAGCGCTTGAGATTTTTTTGGGTTCAGCAACAGTCCGTAACACTTAGTCCACTTATTGATATTTTCAAGATCCTCATTGATGGCAGCCACAGCCTCAGCAAGTTCACCTACTTTAAAATGACGATATAGCTGCAAATCGTCTGCATAGAGATGATAGTTAGAAGTTAGGACCTTAGTGATAGCGTTTATAAAAACTGAGAAGAGTAGAGGAGAAAGGACGCCACCTTGAGGAACACCCGCAGCCAGCTCACACCATTCGGAGGAGTCCTCATCTGACCGAACGGACTGCGACCGACCCCGAAGATAAGATTTAAACCACTCAATTACTGGCTGAGAGATATTAAGAGAGGAAAGGATTCCCAAGAGGATGTCAAAATCAACCGAGTTAAAGGCACTGCTGAAGTCCAGTAAAACCAATACAGTTAGACATTCATTTATGATAATTATATCTTAGCTTTGACCCTTGAACTGAACTTGACCTTAAAATGGGTCTAGGGCCGGGATTTCTGATAAGAAACCGCTATCTTAGAACGCCTAGGGCAAAGGGCAACTGAGAGACACACATAGTGGTTTTAGTCTGTAAAAGTCTGACACTTCCCCGCACTCTACCCTGGGAAGGAGCAGGTATTTGACGATTTCGCACGTAAATATAAGGGCTTTTGGTCACTTAGCTACACCATTGCCCCCAGGTTGCAATTTGCAGGAAACACAGATTCTATCTGGGACTAGATTTTAAAAGTCATCAAATAATGTCATTCCCAACCCTTCAAAGAAACACCACATCAAAAAACGTAGCACCCAAATCAAAGTCTCCAATATTCCCAAATCCATGGGCACGAAACTTTCAGACCACACCCCCTGAAGATTTTATATGATCCAAACAAAGGCTCCACTGAAAGGGGCCCGCGCGGTATCGATCTGCCCCCCTACCCCCTCTACTGGCGGCCGGTAGCTCGATACCAATACCACGGTGATACGATGTACTTAACGGAGCACCTCTAGTAGCGATATCGATGGTTTCATGTCGTGGCGTGACCCTGTTTTTATATGTTGGGTGTTATTAGTTTGTAGGTTTAGTTACATTGTATTGATTTTAAAGTTTAGCACATTGTTGTACAAGGGATTGGTTGAAAGAGTTTACTTGGTTCTGGAACACAGGGCAAATGAAGTCAAGTGAGTTTTAGTCAGTATAAGTCTGACACGGAATCTCGCGCCACCCAGAGCAGGAGAAAATTATTTAAAAATTTCCCACTCCCCAAAAATAAGGTTAAGTTTTTATGTTGTAACATTTTAAATTCTAATACCAAAGATTGGCAGATTTTCAAAGTAGAGTTTCACAAATACTCAATTTCAAATTCTCTCGTGTGAAGAAGTAACGGTTGAACGAATTTTGATGAAACTTAGTACACAGGTAGATCATGTCCTGGGATAGGATATTTCATGGGATATTCTTTTATCTCGGTAGTAGGTATTGTTCCTTGGGACAATTTTCTACTTTAACTCAGACGCCGCTGGCAGCAACTATTACAGAACAAAGAAGGGATGACGTAAGTAAGTACTTACAAATCACTCACAGTTTATTGACACCTACTAATGACATGTTTCTTAAGCCTACCAATTCTACATCACCGAAATAATCGAACAATACACTATTACACAACAAAATGACTCAAAAATACTATGAGAATTCTCCCCAAAGCAATCACCATTCGACATACAAGAGCGGGACACATCCTCAAAACACTCGTACATCACAATGGCCTATTCCAAAAAGTAACGCGTCAAAAATCCCACGTCCCAATGAAGAGTTCAATCGTCTAACAGAACTACATGCAACGAAATAATAAACTATACAACGCTACCTCCACGAATACAATATGCTATTTTGCATTTGTAAATTTGAAAGTAAAATCCTACAGAGCTACTGTCTCGCAACATAGTATACGAAGTTTTCTTTTAACAAACCAACTTTCAAAGCAAAATCACCTTTATTCCTTGACAGTTAACCGTGTAAGTGTTAGCAGTGGGTTTAAAAGACCCGTAAGGGTAAATTTGTTCGTCAGACAATACATAATATGTCATGAAGCGCAGTTTACGGTCGCGAGGTATCGCTAGCGGTTTGACACATCGCTTAAGGCGAATGATTTGTGAAGGGTTAAAATCCTTGGGTGTGAGTGATCACTCTGTGTGGTGTACCGAGAGGTACTAGTACTAGAAATTCTAGAAAATGTAACACAGTAACAGCAATTGAAATGAAACTATATTGCTGGTTTTATGTTCATGTAAATGTAGTGAGTTTATGACAGGAACAACAAGCTAATTAAAAAGGTGCAAAAAATCCATTGCTTGTTGTTTCAAGTCGTCTCATTAATTTGTAGTGTTCTAATTACATACGTTCTATAGATAAATAGAAAGACTCTTTATTGTACACCTTGAATAAAATTTACAGTAGAAGGTTAAAATTAATAGTTTGTCACAGCGGGTAGTTTTATCGCAAAAGCGACTTTAATCATCTCTATTTCTTCTTTTTTTATTTGTTCTAGTTTATAGATGCAAACATTTCCTGTCATAAAGAAAACTACACATTCAAATGTAATCATCTACCTAGCCCGTTCCCAACTATGTTGGGGTCCGCTCCTAGTCAAACCGACTTTAGCTGAATACCAGTATTTTACGAGGAGCGGCTGCCTACCAGACTTCCACAACCCATTAACTGGGGTAACAATACTGGGGTCAGATTTTACTGTCTTCTGACCATCCGTAACGACTGCCATAATTCCATAAATGACAGCCGGGACCTACGGCTTAACGTGCTTTCCGAGGCACGGAGAAAACTCGATATGTTAAGATGTTCACCCATTTACAGATCAACCTTGGCAAGCGTTGCTTAACCTTGTAGATCGACCTGTGCGGCTGTTATTATCTAGCTACGAGCTCCTCATACACAGGTTAGCATAATGAACCTTAAATGTTCCCTAAGTTGGGACTCAGGCCTTCTCGTGAGGAGAAAGAATGGGCCGTAATCCACCACATTCAAATGCAATAACCCAACAAATTCCTCCAACATCAAGAGCTACATTAACTCCAGCACAGATCAATGTCTGCGTGCATTTTCCGCGTCAACTCCCGAACCCCCTCGTGCCTTTAATCTGCGAAATAGCCGCGATGCATCACCGCATAACAAGAATACCAAAAATGAAACTAGTGTGATCACAGGGACCGTAACCCTTGGTCGCTGTGGCACGGTTAGTTAGGCAACGCAGGGTTGAGAGTAATGGCACATGAAATCACCCGGAGTGCAGTTAAATGCGATGCAATGGCGACTTCAAAGATGAATTTATGATTGTAATAACGTTTTTTGATTGGTTTTGTTTGATATTGGAGATGTGAATGCGGATGGGGAATTGTTTTTATGATTAAAATATTGGAATGAGTGAAAAGTCTGCTTCCTCATTCCTAGATTTTTAAGTGAATACTTTTTTGTAAAATACTATCCTACACTAGACATTGCTCCTGTATCGTTGATGAGTTCACAATAGTTAAATTCAGACGCGAAACAACTAGTAGGCCGTACAAATATTTGTTCCGTACGGGACTCAAACCTTGACACAAAGCCCAGGATTCAATCACTCATCCACGTTCTGTGTGTCAAATGATAGTGTTTTGCTAAACTAATATGTTGTGTGTTGTATGTATGGTTTCAATTGTCCACAACAACAGCAAGGGCCTGTTTCACCACCTATGATTAAGTTTCGAGTATCTTACTTGGCAGATAATTTCATACAAATTCTGTTCCATTTTTTAATTTATTCAGTGAGTAGTGCTCAGTTGCCTACTCGGACATTGTGAAACAGGCCCTTAGTAACATGTACCCTATTTAATTTTTAGTGTCGTTCAAGTAGAAAATAAGGTGTATCTTCAAAGGAAGCAAATGACCCAGCAACCTTTGAAGACCACCATTCGGCTTAAGTGATGATGACGATGATGGTATGCACATTTTTAAAAACCAAACCTCGCAAATGAATGGTCCAAAGCTCAAAGACAGTAGAATCCAGGATGGACGTCGCAGGGCATATTTATTAGCATGACAATGTCCGTCGCGAATAGAATACGGCGCGAGCTCCGGAACACCCACAAAGGGACGCTCGGCCGATGGCCACCAGCCTTCCGTCGTTACGCACTGTTTTGTTATCGGCTGGGCTGCGGAGTAGGGTAAGGGAACTAGCGGAGAAGATCCTATGATAAAATAATGGTACAGACGCTGGTAATAGTGTTCTTCAAGGCAATTGATCCCTGGCCACCGTAAACGCGGGCTTGCAGATATTGAGCAATGCGTAACTCGCAGTCTAGTAAGAACCAAGCCCGAGTCGTCGTCGGCGCATGGTTTTTACGCGTGCCTTAAAGAGACGTCACCGGAACCATCGGAGCCTGTGGTCTAATCGTAAGGTCACAGGGAATTTCTGGAAATGAAACCCTGGTCTGGCAACTGGACATAGATGTGGCTTGAAATGATGATGACGCTGATGGTGAGGACACCTTTAAAAACTGAACCTCCCAAATGTATGGTCCAAAGCTCAAAGACAGTACAGTCGTGGATGGACGTCGCAGGGCATATTTATTAGCATGACAATGTACGTCGCGAATAGAATACGGCGCGAGCTCCGGAACACCCACAAAGGGACGCTCGGCCGATGGCGACCAGCCTTCCGTCGTTACGCACTGTTTTGTTATCGGCTGGCCTGTGGAGTAGGGTAAGGGAACTAGCGTAGAGGATCCCACGATAAAAATGAACGGTGTTCTTCAAGGCCATCGATCCCTAGTCACCCTTAAACGCGGACGGCGAACAATGGGTATCTCGCCGTCCGTTAAAGACAGAGCCAGAGACATCGACAGCGCATAGTTTTTCATAAGCGCAACTAAACCAGAGCCGTCGATAGCGCATAGTTTTTCACGCGTACCTTAAAGAGACATCACCGGAACCATCAGAGCCTGAAGTCTAAGGCCACAGGTAATTTCTGTGAACAAAACCCTGGACTGGCAACTGGACATATTATAGATGTGGCTTGAAATGATGATGACGCTGATGGTAGGAACACTTTTAAAAATCGATCCTCCCGAATGAATTCTCTCTCTCCCAAAGTTCAAAGACAGCACAGTCGTCGACGGACGTCGCAGGGCATATTTATTAGCATGACAATGTCCGTCGCGAATAGAATACGGCGCGAGCTCCGGAACACCCACAAAGGGACGCTCGGCCGATGGCGACCAGCCTTCCGTCGTTACGCACTGTTTTGTTATCGGCTAGCCTGCGGAGTAGGGTAAGAGAACCGGCGGACGAGAAGATCCTATCATAAAATAATGGTACAGATGCTGGTAATGGTGTTCTTCAAGGCTATTGATACCTGGCCACCGTCAACGCGGGCTTACGGATGAAGAGCAACGTGTAGCTAATCTTCCGGTAAGGACTAAGCCAGAATCGTCGACGGCGCAGTTTTTACGCGCGCCTTAAAGAGCCATCACCGGAACCCTCGGAGCCCGGGGTCTAAGGCCACTGAAGGATAGAGCTAGCTGTAGCTTTAGTCAGCAAAAGGCTGTCACTTCCACGTATATTGACTTAAGAACTTTAGTTAGCTTTCACCTTAAAAAGCATCTCTGCACAATATGACAAATGCTGGCTTCTCACTAAGAGAACTATTTTAATTTTTTTTAACTTTATTTACCGAATCACAGTATATTTCCTGCACGCTGCCTCCCATCCTCTAGACCACAGCTCAACCCCATACATTCCGCAAGCGTCCTTTGTTCAAGCTGCAGTTTAGCGAAAGCAATTTCGTGTTTTATGCGCAACCAGCAGATACAACACGGCGACATACGAGATGTGAATACCTGCTGCCACACCGAACTAGGGAAACTAGAAGAGAATCATTCTTTGCTAGAGTTTAGTCATATTAAATCATGATCATCATTTCAGTCGAAAGACGTCCGCTGGACTGGTACGCTGGACTTAGCCCATAGCGTCGCCACAACGACCGGTCCTGTGCGTCTCGCATCCATCGGATTCCCGCAACCCTCACCTTATGGGAGGCCTTCCAACGATGCGTCATTCGGGACGTTCAAACTTTCGTCCCCATCGATCATTTATTCTACGAGCAATGTGCCCTACCCACTGCCAGTTTGGCGAGTATTGACTTATGGCCACATCTGCCGTATGTCACAACGAAATTGGGCGAAGGTTAACATTGACTGGATCTCGAATCAGAAACTCGCCAGGCCTAGAAGCAAATGGCGTGACGAGTTGGAGTCCTAGAGGACAATCCTTTTCCAGAAGTAGCTAAGGACGAATAGAAATATGGCCTTGGTCTTGCATTAAACAAACCCATAATTAACGAAAACACGACGCTTGGGGAGGCCCATGCATTTATTAATTCAGACTTTATGCAACGCAATGTACAAAGGCGGGCCTATGTCCAGCAGTGGACTTCTTTCGGCTGAAATGATGATGATGATGATGATAATTAAATTACAATAACAATAATTTCACAGCTTTACTTCTTTACTTTCGAAATTGGTTCATCACCTGCAGGGTGCCAAGCAGGTAAGTGGGTCTGCAGGGTGAAGGCACTAATTGCTTCTTTGTCATCACAGGACCCTGTCAAGAGTACACCACGGCACCGGCGAGATAAAAAGGTCCAGAACTCCTTTACTAATCAATGTAACTTATTTGTATGACAGTCAGCCACTAATGACGCGTATTTATGCGATCACCCGTCCCCGGACAATGGGTGATTGAGGTGAGGTGCGCGCGCGCCGCTGCACCTATTAGAGAAGCGTCATCGTATATCAGCGGGTGATTAGTTTACGAGACGGGTGCGCAAGAGTTGCGGTTTTGGACGTATTACGTGTTCGGAGATAAAATGTTTTTTAAGGCGGTCGCGAAATGTTCAGGGACCTCTAAGGAATAGGAATCCCTCTAAATTCTATTGCTATGCTTTCTTTAGGTTCTTTTTTTCTGGTAGGGGAATCATCAGAATGACTTCTCCCGCTCTTGGGCGGAGCGGGAGAGTGTGTCAGACTCTTACTGACTAAACCCCTACCCCGTTCCTTCGTTGCCTTCGATCTGGGGGGGACTCGGTGTCAACCTTTCGGAATACCCATGTGATGCTTTCTTTAGCTGGAAATTCATCAGAATGACACATCATCTAATGACTTCTCTCGCTCTTTTTTTTTTATTATACATAGGCTCGCGTTTGACCACAATCTCACCTGATGGTAAGCGATGATGTGGCCGACGATGTAGCACGCTTGCCTAGAAGTAACCTATTCACTCTTGACTTGAAGACTCCTAAGTTTTAGCTATCAGGAAACACAGACCCCGGCAGGGAATTCCACTCCTTAGCTGTACGCATAATAAATGTGTTTCCAAACCGCTTTGTGCGTATGGGTGGAATGTTCACCATATACCGGTGACGCATCGTCGCCGCTCTTGGACGGAGCGGGAAAGCGTGTCAGACTTTCACACCTCCACTACTTTGGTCCTTCTTTGCCTTTCGGGGTTCTTTCACGGCGAGTATCCACCCTACCGTTTTTGAAACCTATACGGTCCGAACTAAGCGTTTCGCCTCGTCGTTTATTCCTCGTACATCGAAGGACTGGAATAATTTGCCAGCTGGACGGGAAGACCGCATCCCGTCCGATTATAATTTAGGTATCTTCTAAGCCAGAGTGAATAGGCTCTTAATAAACAAGTGAGCCTTACCTTCAACGATTGCATGCACTGCTTATCATCAGGTGTTACGCAGTCAAGCACTAGTTTATATCAAATAAAAAAAACTTTTTCTTTTAAAACATTAGTGTCAATTATGCCTTTTTGATTACTTAACCTATCAGATATCCGCAAAACGAGACACAATAGTAAAACAGTAACAGCGCGGTCTCATAGGACCGGTCGGGGATTCATGAATTAAATCAACCATCAACTATCTGCCTCCATACTTAGTAGGTCCCTCACTGGTTTGGCACAAAGAGTCCTCCTTCCCTCATGAATCATCGCTAAGTCTGCGGTCGCGACTTGCGGTGTCCGCGACACTCCTTGCGTTATTGCCAAACCACTGGCATTTCTTACCAGGTTACCGGAATTATTATCTGTTTCAGAGAAGCCAAGTACCTTTACATTATTCTGTAAATTATATGGATGTTTGTTCCAAGGCAATACAAAGGTGCATATTCATTTATTTATTTAAACTTCATTTACATAGGCGGTCTTAAGGCATTCCCTACCTAGGCTTCATGAGCCTGAGTAATTGTACCATTCTTATTTATATTCATTTTAATTGACAGAATATGGAATCAGTAAGTGAAATTTTTTATTCATCAAGCTACATACGTAACTGAATTACATCTTCAGAAAACTACAGCCTATACCGTCAGCCATGAATAATAACCACCAATTCTCCCTAGTTTTTTGGTTTTCATCAGCATGAATAGGTACATATTAGTATCCTGGATAACTTCTTGGCTAACGTTTGAATGGCTGCAACAACGTTGGCCGATGACCTGGAGAAAATTGGGGGAATCCGATGGATGATTGACACACAGGGCCAGTCGTTATAGTGACACTTTGAGTAGGCCTATGTCCAACAGTGAACGTCTATTGGTTGAAATGATGACGATGAAGAAAGCTTCCACACCACCTAACCTCACTCTCATTCAACATGAACCGTTCAGTTACACCCTCCATAACCCCAGCAGCGTAGAACAGTGATTACATCTAGTATTCTTGTGGGTGATCGCATTAGCGAAGTGCATTAGCATGCGAAAAATAAACCAACGCACATGCTGCCTGCCGCTCGCTCGGTTAATCCCGACAGATTGTGGCCACTGTTACATGCGGTACGATACGGGAAAAGCGAAGAGAAACTAGGTACAAAAACATTATGCTCTTCCATATCCAAATAGGGATTCTGTATATAGATATTTTATAATCTGACAAAAATATGACTATTAATACTAATTTACACATCTGTTTGCAGATCATCATTTAAATAACCATCAAATAGCGTAGGAGGGCCCAAGTTACAGTTTTTTTATATTAAAGATAGGTTCGCGTTTGAGCACTATCTCACCTGAGGGTAAGTGAAGATGTAGTCGACGATGGTGTACACTTACCTAAAATTACTCACTCTTGATTTCAAAGCCCCTAAGTTGTAGCTATCAGAAAACAGACTCCAACAGGGAATTACAGTACCTACTGGGGTTTATTCATTATAAATAGAGCAGTGCTATTTACGAACGAAAAACTCTTCCCCTAAATAAGTCCATTTCTTGTGACTTTTACACTTTTTAGGGTTCCGTACCTCAAAAGGAAAAAACGGAACCCTTATAGGATCACTTTGTTGTCCGTCTGTCCGTCCGTCCGTCTGTCAAGACCCTTTTTCTCAGGAACGCGTGAAGGTATCAAGTTGAAATTAAAACCATATATTGAAATCCGCGGTCCCTTGAAGTTGTGCAAAAATCAAACTTGTAAGTTGACGGGAAAAAAGATACGCCCGTTTATGTTGCAAAAAACGTACATTTCGACACTGTCAAAGGAATCAAAACTCATAGGGTGCTTCCCGTTGACCTAGAATCTTGAAATTTGGCACGAAGCAAGGTATTATAGCACTAATATCAGGAAAAGTCTGAAAACTGAAAATTTTTAGTTACGTCACAAGAAAAAAAAATTGAAAAGTCTTCAAGACTCGATTCGAGAATTAAACTGTTTTTATAGGTAGGTTGGTACGAAACCCTCAGTGCGCGAGTCCGACTCGCACTTGCCCGGTTTTTTTTAGTGTAGCAGCGTTCTTAATCATTAGGTCATGAATTAGATCTTCATGTCAATTTCGAGTAATAAAAGCTAGGAAAAGGTTTTTTAACCTATCCATTACCCACAAAACGAGACACAATAGTAAAACAATAACAGCGCGGTCTCATAGGACCGGTCGGGGATTCATGAATTACAGGAAAATATCGAAGAGAATCTGGAATTTTGCAAGGTTCTGGGAAGAAAATGGTTTATTTTTATGGATATAAAAGTATAAAACCAAACTTTTACACTTCATTTTCTTCTAAATTTTTCATCAAATTATGGCTTATTACCTATCATAAAAGCTCGCTCACAAAGTTCACTCGTCCCGTAAATCAATGCACACACACCCCCTCAATAATTTCCCGCGCAGATCCTGGGCGCGTTCGCATTAACATTCAATAAGCCATAATGCCTTGTAACAACACCACCGCGTGAGGATTTCGACATAACATCAACAGCGCCGAATTAAATCTTATGTCGGAAAATCTTCGGGATTGTTTGGATGTTTGACGTGAAAGGAGTTAGTTGAAACAGCTGTTGATATCTCAAGGAAGGGTGGGAGGAGGATGTTTCTAATTTATCTTCGTGCTGGCTTATCATGGCCTTTTAGCAAAACTTGCGTTCTGAAGTGCAAGACAATAATTTATTTTCCAGTATTTTTACCAATTTCTGAAATTGAATTTGCCAATAGGTGTCCCACATGGTAATCCTCTTGTCTGATAATAAGGGTTATACAATATGTCGACACTTACGGGAGGCCTATCTAACCAGAAAACTAAAAGATACCAGGAATGAGAATCATAAAGAGGAGGCCTATAAAATCTAACTTGCCAAGGTTAGAAATCGCCAGGGCTGCACTATTGTTCGAAATAGTCAACACGGCCCTGGAATGCAAAATACAGTTGAAAGGAACACAGTTGGTTTTTAATCAGTTAAAGTTAGTATCTGATAGAGATAACTTATAAGAAAATTACAAAAAAAAAACATTTGAGGATAAAATAAGTACCCTTCTCAGTGTTTCGTGGATAGAAAACCGTCAATGATGATAGAATTACCTACTCTACATTATTTTTACAGCATGATCTGGACCATTCACAAATTTACATTCACACAACGGATCTGCAATATCCATAGTGTTATAGTTACAGCTAGCTACTAACCCAACAATATAATATGGTAGGCGCACAGTCGCCCCGTCCTGTCAGCTGTCACTCATACCAGTAAGCGGATTTGTACTCCACCTCCTTGGGTGGGGCAAGTCATAAGAGTATAGCGGGTTTGGGAAGCGGTCTACGACGCTCTTCAGCAGAAAGGTAATGTTTTTCATGAGTTTATATAGGATGACAGGTAATTAGTGACCGATACTTAAACACGTCATTGTACTCATGATAACAAACCACTTTTACTTTGGGATTCAACTTGAAATTGCGAAAAAAATCCTTCTGGTTCAGTACATTTTGACCAGTTACTAACTGGTCAAAATGGATGTTTTTTTGCTGTTTTTCACCCTATTCATCCTTTTATATATGTTTGTATCTATGTCTTATGCATGCCCTGTAGCCTAAACGGCTGATTGGATTACAAGAACTGAAGTATCATTACTATAGATATCATTACATTGGATTTGACGGCCGAAAAAAACAAGTGGCCGCTAGTAGGTTACTGAGGTCGCTTTTTTTTCTGGCGTCATCATGTGGGATTTCAAAATGAAGGTGATGTACCTAGCATGGTAATTTATTTAATCGCCATCTACTTGGGTTTTCTTTCAGTTTCGTAATTTACTTCGTTGCAAAGCTTATTTAATATTAAGTTTTTGTAGTTTCTTCTTTCTTATCACTGAGTCAGTCATCATCATTTCGGGCTAAAGCTGGACATAGGCCTTCCTGCACCTTTTTTCCTTAGCTCCCCGCTCCCGCTGCCGCTCATAACTTACCCCTCACCATAAACATATCACAATAGTAGTCTGTCGTTACGTTTTGCAGACTTTCTTTATGTGTCGGCCACACAATTACTTTCACTGTCGTGGTGTTGCCACTGACAATTTTCTGGTGATGTCACTGTGTAATTACTTTGGCAACACTGAAATAATAGTGCGAAGTGAAAAACTTGACGTTTTGTATTTTTTTGTTAGTTTTTGTTTAGAGTCTTACCGTGACGGTGGTTATGTCACATGTGAGAACAATATGGTTGTTTTGTTCTTTATGCCTTTATTGTACACAAAATCTTAAAAAAAAACATGTTTAATCAGGACAGTCTGATGATGAAGGTACCCTAACGAGCTAAACCCAAAATATAGTTTTCTTACACCAAACCTTACCGTGATAAGAATTTTGCACATGAACACAGCTACATAATATAATGTAATAAGTAATGCAATGCGCAACAAAACATTAAATTAATCAAATCTCACTTAAAACTTATATTTTTACAAACAAGAGATTATTATAAACATTATTATAATTACAAAATGCAGAAAATTCTTTCAAACAATGCTTACTTATTACTTGCTCTAGGATAAACAAATTCCAAAATATCGCTCTGTCTGATCCGTCGGGATGGGAACACGAAAATAATATGCCCAACACTATTCCACTATCTAAATAATGCAGTATTGTTAACGATCGATTTACTAATCTCCACAAGTTTTTACAAATTAATAAAGAGATTGCACTCTATATCAAACGAGGGCTGTTTTCCTACATTACTTAAATATCTAAATTGAATTCTAAATTTTGAACAATAAGGTTCACTTTAAAAAAATTATAGACTGTCCGAAAGTTATATCCAAAAATGAACTGATTTCATAAGCTAGAGGAATTCAAACTCTATTCCGTTGCAGTAGCGACCTAACGCATTTTACTACCACCAAAACTAACGTACAGACACAAAACTACATGCAACACCTTTATCTACATACAAATAAGATCTACAATCGCCCAAAACTGCATCAATCGAAGGGTAAAACCGATATTTCCCCAGAATTAAAACACGGGGTTCCAGCTAATCGGTTGTGGGACTTTACTAAGCTCATCGGGTTACTAAAATAATGTTTATGTTTACTCTAAGCTTATATTTGCCATAGGGTCGCCATTAAAACCATAAACCCATACGATTCACATACAACCCCATGGAGACTCCCCTAGCCCTGCCGACAGCTCAGCGCAAATCCATTTTGGTGAACTTTACTAATAGATTCTGTTAAATTGAAACAGACGTAAATAAAATATAAGTATATTTGGAATGTGTTTTAGTATAGAAAACATAATGAATCATCTATTCGTTTGACTTTTGTAGATGCTCTCAGAATTGATCGATTTCTGAAATAACTTACCAAATGCATTGTTCATGTAATTTTGTTTGAGGTGTTTTCAAAGCACTCTTTCCGCTTTGGCTGGAAATAGAGGGAGTCTTAGAGCTGTCTTTTTAATACGTCCCAAACCCTACATAATGCCAATTTTTGACAAGTTTTCAGGTTAAAATAGAGTTTGAGAAATACTCAACTACAAATTTCCACCTGTACCTCCAGTTGCATTTTATATTCAAGGGCTGCGGTAACTCTTTCGAACTATCCCCACATCATTTACAACAATTTTTAAAGAAAACGTACCTATGTATGCAGTCGTGTACTGAAGTCAGCTCAAAACTGCAAACAAAACATAAAGCTTTAACTGCAGCTCAAAACTTAACAGCTTCATATTTGTGTGCTAAGTTCTAATAACTTCATCAAAATGTGATTTATAAACCACACACTAATCTTCTCAGACAGACATAATAAGAGCTTAATAACACCTACGATAAAAAGAAACAGCAGCTTGTTACAACCTTCTTCTCAGTATCCTTTATGCTAAAATGCGTTTATCAACAATGCCTACACGAGGATAAACTTAAATGCGGATAATCCGGCGAAATGTGTCAAACATCGCAGGTATCTGTGTCGGCAACAATGGAGAATTGTCCGCGACGCATTATGTGGGATTACGGAGGTGTTTAGACGAATACGCGATGAAGCGAGATGGTGGGAGATTAAATATTAAGCAAAGCATGCGTAGGAGTAAGGAATAGATAAATTTGATTTGAATTTAGGCAGAAAAATATAAAGATGACTAGGATTTTTTTGGATTCAGTCCAGATTTATATCGCTGTCTGTTTAACGTCTCAAAGTGTAGACAAAATCTTAATCAAATAATATGGGATAAGGGCAGGAAGAAGAAGAAGAGAAGCTTAGCAACAAAAGTATAATAAAATTCATCATCAATAATTTAGGATTGGCTTGCTAGTGTTTCATAGAGATGTAAAGTGCTGGTGGAAGATGAAATACTAAGCAGAGCATAAACGCAATGAACCGAGATGGCGAGAGATAAAATATTGAGCAAAGCATGAGTAAGAGTAAAGAATTGATAGGTTTCATTTAAATGTTGGCAGCAAAATACAAAGATGACTAGGATTTTTTTGGATTCAGTTGAGGTCCATATTTCAGTCTGATTAACGTCTCGTAGCGTAGATCCAATTCCAATTTTGAAGCCTGAAAACAAAATAAGAATACATCGTGATTAATTTAGGATTGGCTTATTGGTGTTTCATAAAACACAGATATCACATTTCTGTAAGATCTCGAGAAAAATAAACGTTGAAATCTGATGATAGAAAGTAAAATATTCAAACAGAGCTGTGTAGGAGAAAGGAATTGAGACGTTGGAACAGGAATAAAGGGGACAATACTAATGATGATTGAGATTTTTTTGGATTCTTAAGAGGTCTTAGCGTAGCCACAAATAAATAAAGTTCAGGTAATGACCTAGGGACCCATTGGTTAAGGTATCACAAATAGTAAAAACATCGTCACACCCATATTCTTTAGTTCTTCACTCATCAATGAATTTAACAAATATGTTTTTAAAGAATAAGGGCTCTACCACGAGCTCTTAACGGTCCATTTTACGACCTAAACTGAACTGCTATAAGATAATAGGATGTATAGCTCCATCTCTCTTTCTCGCTCGCATGACTGACCTTTTACCACGTCACAATGATGAAAATAATTGATTTTCAATGTCATGGTATAGTTGCCTTTCTACAAAGTATATTTATTATTTAAAATCACTAGGTATGTACAATATGTATAACATATCAATAGCTTAACCCTCCACCGTGTGGGTGCGGACACTGCGGACATTATCCGCACTAAGCTTGTCCGCCGTCTATTATCCGACGCCGGACAGCACAGCGGACTTACCCTGTTCATATTGATATTATACTCGCGTTTGATGCACCTGGTCACTGGTTACTAAATTATGTTGGTATTAAATATTTCACTATTATGCTTAAAATAACAGATAATTCTGACTAGTCTTTTGGTAGTTAAATCCAATTGCAACCTTATACTCGTAAGTTGTTAGATATTATACGCATGGAAGTAGCTTGTACTAGAATTATTTCTAATGCGGTAACAGAAAAAATTAAGGACATAGTTTCTAAAAGACAAAACTACTAAAGAAGTCATTGGTTTCTACCAGTCACTGCTTTTATAGAGTTTTCCGCATCTCAATCTACGATAACAAATAATTCATCAGTTATCCACTGTAAAATCTTCACAACAATCACAAAACTACGGTAAATTAAAATCGCGTTAAAAGCTTATGTCATTTTTGACATTTGCAAGTCTTAACTCTACACTAAAGTTTGAAGCGGCGTGGCGTATGCAAAAATGATTAAAATACATGACAGAAAAATAGTACTATCTACACTAATATAATAAAGAGGTAAAGCTTGTTTTTTTGTTTGTATGAGGTAATCTGTGGAACTACTGGTCCGATTGCTAAAAATTTTTCACCAATAGAAAGCTGCTGTACTCCTGAGTGACATAGGCTATATTTTAACTACGCGGGCGAAGCTGCGGGATAAAGCTAGTCTATAATAAAATTGATTAAACCACACCTCAAACTGTAAAGACGTTGAATACCAAAAAGTTATTTTCACAAAAGCTTGTCACTAAGTTAACTTTTACTTACGAAACTAAACAATTGTAAGTATATTCCTGAGCACATCGTAAATGTGGTATGGGGTATACAAACTCATACGACAATCGGAAATGGCGGTTGTCCGACCATTGTGAAATAAACAGAAAATACTTATACTATTTATTGTTCGTGGATACCTTTCTTTATATTTTCTTACGTTTCTGTTTGCTTCCTGTATCATTTTTAGGAAACTTATTTTATTCTATTTAGCCTATACTTTCTATTATATTATAATATCAACCTCTATACAACATCATGAAAATATTTATTTTCTTATGGTGTTTCCCTTTTGAGAGTTGGTAGGTAAGCTCAGAAACTAAAATACAAATCTGATGTAATTGATGTACGGTACGGTACCTTCATCAATTACATCAGATTTGTATTTTCATTACACATAAAATCTCTGAAAAACAAGTGCGATAACTTACATAAGTCATATTTTTCGGTAGGTGTGTCATTTCTACATATACTCGTACATTTTTGATTTTGCCATCGCGTTATCCATGGATTTATTTTTAATAAATCTAAACTAGGCCTAGGTTACAAAATAGTAGCGAGGTCACAACAGCTATTATTAACCCAGCAACTAGTAGGCAAGTAACCAGAGACCTGTAGGAACCGGCTCGTACCGGAATTATCCGGTAATGGCGGGTAATTGGGCGGAATAACCACGTTAAACTGTAACCAGACCCACGCCTTGTTTAGCTAACCATCGGGCATCGATTTACAATCACGAATTACCATGTGGGTGGACTGTTTTAACGAGGAATAGGGAAATAGCGGTGTTCAGTAAAGTTGTCAAAAAATATGAAGCCCGTTTTGACATACAAATTTTAATGTCATCGTGAAGTACAACTACAACTAGTGAAGAATAGAATACTAAAATAATCGCAATATATTCCATCATATTATTTATAATCTAAAAGCACCATTATTTAAAATCCAAAAGCGAAAAAAATGCATGTATTTTTTTAAACCACTTTATGTCTTAGATTTATTGTTTCTTTCAGTTTTGTTCCAAGTTACATTCTAGGGTGTTTCTCAAATGTCAAAACGAGCTGTTTATTTTTTGTCAACTTTAGATGATTTAATTTTAGTAGGTACCGTTCGTTTGTTTTTAGGAGCTTCTAAATTAGCATGACCTTTAACAAGAGAGGGAGGCAATGTTAACGTGTTTCCCCGACCCCAGGTGACAAGGGCATGAAATACGAAGCAGTAACATAGCATCAGCTAAGTACTCGTACGTGTACGAATTTGACGCCGCTGAGGGGTTTTATTTTAAATGATATAGGTAAACTAGTACTTGATTGTGATCCCACCTGATGGCAATAATCAGTGATATGCAATCGATGATGTTCGCGCTAGTTTACGAGTCTATACACTCTAAGTATTATTTTAAACAATAGAATTAGTTTCACAGAAATTTCATACAACCAACCAATCCTGTAAATTGAAATTGAAAATGCGAGTCTTTATATTAACTCGTTAAAAGGTTTAAAAATAAATCCTGATACAGAATGACTACAAACTTAACACATAAAAAACATTACACAATTTCAAATACAAACCCTCCCAAAAAACTTAACACCAGTAGCAAAACCGACTCCATAAAATAATAATAGCACCAGAATCGCATTACAAAAATCATATTTAACACGTAACTTTCACACCCCATCGGTTCAATATGGCGGACGCCCCTCTACTCTATGGTTCATGGCTACATAATTACGCGTTCACACAATGGGCCAGCACAATGGAAGTATTGAGATGTCGCCGACGGCTTTGGGGTTCCGGTGTTAGTTCAAAAGTAAATATGGCGAATGTGTCTTTTTATATATGGTAACATTTTATTAGGTAGAACGTATTCTATGGCGGGTGAATCGGTTTTCGCAGGAAAAATGGTGTAGGAAATAGGTTCGCGACTATTACTTAAATTGGACTGAAATATAACTGATAAAATATAGGTTTAACAAAGTCTATTTCTGCTTTACCTTTCCAGAAATACGAGTTACATAAATCGTATAGGAAATCCCCTTAAAAGCCTGGCTGTAGATTAAAAAAAAACTTAATAAAAATAGAGAATCTATTTCTAAAAACCATTGCAAATTAATTTAACTACCATTTGCACCTTTGAATGCCCGAATGTTCGAAAGAGTTATCATGGCCCTAGAATGCAAAGAGTCATCGAAGCAAGGTGAGTTTTAGTCAGTAAAAGTCTGTCATTCCCTCTTTTTCCACTCTAGGTTTCCTACCATGAAAAAAGCACCCACTACCGCTGAATCGAAAATAGTACTTAGTAAAAACTATTCAGGTAGGTAGTACGTTACTTCGTTGCTTCATATAAAAAAAAACGACCCTAGATAATTTCTCATATATACGTTATCCCCACAACACATACGGACATCTGCCACGCAAGGACATACGTAACAACTATAATAATAATTTAATTAATCAATTATTATCCCCAGGAGAGCTCGCTCGAACACTGTTCACTCATAGTTCGCGCCATGCATGCTGAGACGCCATTGTTGCGACATTTTGACGAGTTTCCCGCCAAATGTTGCTATATTGACAGTGATGAAGGTTGATAAAACAAAAAATAAAAATAAAAATTAAGGTCACTGTGTCAATGAACAAAAAAATGGAATATTATACAGCCGTTGTCAAAATTCTATATAAAATACGTTAATTTTACAAGCATATTATTCTATAATTTTAAGCCTTCAGTCAATACTTGTCGGTTTTCCAAAAAATTGTTTCTGAAAAACCATTATTCGGAAAATCAAACGTTTTTCAGAAACAATTATTCGGAAAACTATTGCTTGGTAAGGAGGTAGTTAAGCTAAACAACATTTTAGTTCAAATATAAAAACAACAGCATGCATGCCGTCGGGAAAATAAATTGCATACACGTTACCCTGAGTAATCCATACTATACCCATAGCGCAAATAATCCTAAACGGCGGATAATGAACCCTCAGCATAACAAAAAAAAAACAATCAGCATTCCAAACTCAAATTATACAAAAACCTCTAAACGTCAAATCAAAACTTTTTAAATTCGACAAAGCAATGAAACCATACACCGTGCGGCCGCTCTCGGCCACAGATAATTGAGCATTTTTGTTAGGATCCTCAATTTTTGGATGTGTCGTGTTTCGAGTTACCCGTAGTCTATGGAGTAACCAGACACTACCGGGTGCTTTTGATTCGTTCACAATAGGATATGTCTAGAGGAATTATAGAATTTTGAGGATCTGATAATATTATTAAGAAATTTTGGATTTTAAAATATCTTGGCAGAACAGAAAATTATAATACTTAGCATTTTTTTATATTACAGGTTTTTTTGATTACATTTAAGAACTATATTATATATTTTGGAGAATATTTTATTCCACACACATATTTGAAGGGTGACCTATGGTGCCAAGGGTGAGCAACTGTTAGGTCACCCTTGAAATAAAGGTTACTAATAAACACTGCTATTAACTCGCTAATTTTGCTGTTTCATCATCCTGTCCTAAATCATTGAAGGCTGGAGAGTATGTGCAGCTGAAATTAATATGACCATCAAACTTTATATCAGCATTTAAAGATATGTATTATCTTTAAATGCTGATAGCCAAAATATAACCTTTTAGTCAATGTCTTCTGTACCAACCGCGCTTATAATTTATACTTTTTATTTTTCATAAGATGTTTTTATTTACTTTAGACCCACAGTAGCTATAAGGAAGCTCTTAAATATGTATTATTACAAAATAAACTTATTAAGCGACAATATTTTCATAAATAACCATAAAAGCATAGGGAAATAAGTTATTTTATATACACAAACAATCATACATCCTCCATAAAATAATATGGCATTCATACTACAATATCCGTTTCCTATATCCAAGTAGTAATCAGCCTACATACTACATATACGTGTACTTAGTTCATTCTTATTTTGTTTTATTTTAGACTATTAGATTTGTATTCTTTCAGCAGACTAAATAAATTTATTAAGCGGCAATATTTTCATTAATAATCTAGAACGTATGAAGAAATAAGTTATTTTATATATTGTACATCCTTCATAAAAAAATTATGTATATTTATTTTATTTATATTTGAACTCATTGTTTTCTTTACATTATTTCCTTTTTTTTATGCGCCTACCATGGTTTCTCTTCACCACCCTTGGTTGTCTGGTAGAGAATGCCCAAGGCATTAAGTCCGCCAATGTACTTATATGTTGCATGAAGTATCAATAAATAAATAAATAGCGTTCATACTACAATATACAATATCTGTTTCGTATATCCTAGTGGTAATCAGCCTGCACATTGCATACACGTGTATTTCACCAAATGATTACCCGCACAATAGGCGTCCACCAGTTCGCATCAGTATTAACATTATGTATCATTACAAATGCTCTCATGAAGCCACGGTGACTAAGCGAGATCGCTAAATTACATCCGGATATATATTATAATATACTCGTAGTAAATAATGGATACGAGTGTTCAGAGTCAGATTTTGATCACGAATTTTCAGGGTGAAATAAAAAGTTATGAGGAATAGAACAAAGACGCACGGTACGTAGTAAAACGTTAAAGAAAACTATTAGAAAATGGTTGTCTTTCAAGTTTCTCTTTTATGTTTCCTGACAGCGCTTGTTGTTTTGTTAGTTAAACACAGTACATATACACAAAAGCTCTAAGATACCTTTTTTTTTAAGGACTCAAGACAATCCTTTGTGACATACAATCTACTACTACATCTTGGTGGGATACAATCTATTACTTAGATTCTTCGGGCACATCTCTATCCTAATGGGATATTTAAAGCAATCTTAAAAGCACGTAGTAGTATTTAATTATGGATGATTAAAACTTGAGCAATATTTTTAGTTGGTATTACATTTACAACGGTAAACAAACTATTCATAAAAAAATCATAGAAAACTATGTAACCAAAGTAATTATACAAACTAATCTCACTCTAATCTACGTACATAAGAACCCATCGCCCTCAAAAATCATCCGCCATGACGGATTGAAATCATTACCTACAGTAAGTAACTTATCCAAAGTATCCACTGCTTTTAACACTTTGAATATTACCTCCATTCGTAATCTTTTAGATACATCTGCCAAACATGATGCCTTTTTGTGTTTCTTTCATTATTATTGTGAAATTTTTAAAAAGTAATCGTTCTTATTTCAAATGTTGTGGCTTGTTCGTTTTTTGAACCCGTACGTTACTACAGGTGAAACTGCAGGTGCTAAGCTTTAGGGGAAATATTCAAGAAAATGTAGCATAACAAATACAATACAAGCATAATCAGCGTTGTACTAGAGCTGGACCACCTCTCTATGAGAGAGAATGGGCCGGAATGGTTGATGGATGTTACGTGTAGGTTTCTTCACGGTGTTTTTTTCACCGTTTTGAGAGTAGAGGTGATGAAAATAAATTAATTTACACAAAGTAATGTGCCTGGCCGGGTTTCTTACTTATTTATACAAAAAATTGTTGTTCCTTGCCACGCTTCTGACACGGTCGTACGGAGTAGTGAGCAGGATCCTAAATATCAAAAATGTTCAATTCAATTTTCTTTTCATATTTAAATTCATTTCCTATCATTTATAGAAAACACAGAACCCCGAATTTAAATAGGCAAATGTTACAATAATCACACCACAAGGGATATTTAAATAAATTAAAGATGATTGTTCCGACAGAAAATTATTTGCGGCTGCGACCCGAAACGACGCGCGACGGCGTGTCCTCGCAAAATGTATGCGCATATTTATACACTTAAATGTGTGTTAATCGACTGTTATATTGGAGGGATATTAATATTTGAATACTGTGGTAAGTGACAATAAATAGTTGTTACAAGGTTTTTAATATTTAGTTATGAATGCTAAGTAATGTAATGCGGATCATTAATGATTTTATCGTTCTTAGGTAATCTTCGTACACTACATGTAGTTGCACAAATAGAATTGTAATTATTACCATTTTAATCTGTTAAAAAAAATATAATGTCAAAAAAATTAATACCTAAACGGAATAATTTTATTACCATTTATAGAAACTACTATAGATGAAAATGGAATTACGGAATTACTTGGTGTGGGCTGCTTGAGTCGTCTAGACGAGAAAATATACAGGACCGGCGAAGTAGCGATGCTTGGGAAAGCCCTATGTTGGTATTTCCATCCTGCAACGGACGTCCTTTTTTGAAAATATTACCACACTTCTGTATTGTGGAGTCATTCACAAACATAATAATATTAAACTCACAAAAGTACACAAACCACTTATACCCAGAACAACAATCTGTAGGCCATACAAATATTTTTCCGTGCGAGAATCGAAGCCGTGACACGCAGCGCAGCAACCAATCTTTCAACTAGTAGGTACTCCAGAAAGAAGTAACAATTTGGAAACAGAATGTATTTAGAAATTAACAGAACTTGTGTCATATCATGCAAAGATACATTTCTACAGCAGAGATAACAGTTAAACAAATTATTTCGGAGATATAATTGCGCCCTGAGAACCGTTTCTGTTCCCATTTTGTAGCATTTTACCTCATGTACTTACATTTAGTTAATTAAAACTTAAGATCTGATAACAATGTAATGTTATAGCGTTGTCGAGTGCTTGCGGTTATCAAGTAATAGAGTTTTTTGAGAGTATTTCATATTGTTTTAACTATCAGATAACTTTTCTACAAGATATAGGTATCTCGCGTGAAAAATTGTTGACTTTCACGGATTTTTTTTTTTTTTGTTGTAATCCGTCTCGGATTAGTTACCAAGAGTTTTTAATTTATTTAGTTATTCATGATGAAGTTTTTTTTTAAAAAAAAAATAAGAGTTTGCGTGGCTGAATTTCTTGGCTTACAAGATTAATACTCCAGATTGCATAGTATGTACGAGTATATATGTATTTAATTAAATATGTGTAACTAGTATTTACCCGCGGCTTCGCTCCCGTCAAATGACTACCCTACTTATCCTACGCTACCCTACCCTAACCTACCTACCCTACATTACCCTACACTACCCTACACTATCCTACCCTACACTACCCTACACTACCCTACCTACTCTACCTACACTACCATACCTACCCTACTTCACCTAACTTTTTTTTTTTTGAATTTTTCTGCCGTAAAAACCATCTTTGAACATCAACGAAAATAAAAAAAAAGAATTGGCCAAATTGGTCCAGGCGTTGTTGAGTTATGCGCTTACCAACACATTTTGCGATTCATTTTTATATTATAGATAGATAAGGTGACGATACCGCCATTTTTGGCACATATTTGGTTGCCAGCGATGCGGGGAAATTTTTAACGCCATATTTTAAGATATTTATTGATATTGAAACCATTGTAACAAACAGAGTGTGCAACAAACTAAGTAGGTATAATGTAGGTACCTACACATTTTTGAAACCTCAAACTCTGATTATGTCTATAGTTAAATAAAGATAATATTATTTTTAGATGTAAATTGCATTTGTGCATGGTACTTATTCAACTAAATCCGGTTTGACTGGAAGCAGACTCCAATATAATTGGGAAAAGGCTAGGTAGATGATGATGAACAGAACCAATTTGTATATATTTTTACGAACCTGAATTTACTTTACATGAGGTACCATTTTAAAGCAACAGTTCGCGGATCGAAAGACCGAATTAAGTTTAAGTTTAACATGTAGGACCCCGTGGCACGAAAACGTGCCAGTAAACAAGTATTACCTTTTAACTTTGAGAACCGCTGGAAAAAAATTGTTCCAGCAAACCCTGACCGATTTAAAATTGTACTCTATACTCCGTCGGTTTAGGTAGTTAACTAAAGGTAAACAATCTTGGTATGTCTTTTTATGTAAAAGTTGTCTAAAAATTGTATGTAAAAATCTTTGCACATAGGTATTTACCTAAATCGATGTTAGCTAATAAACTAAATTTAAATAATCTTTGTGTATATTATATACAACCTCTTTAATATAAAAAGACATACCAAGACTGTTTACCTTTAGTTAACTACCTAAACCAACGGAGTATAGTAATATAATTACAGAAGCAACAGAAACAGAGCAATAACAGTTTATATTAATTTATTAATATTAATTATATTAAAATAAAAACAAATAATGGCAGCTCTTGGCTCTACAGGTTAAAAATAGTTCAACCATGCTTCCTGACAGGAAAGAGTCCTAGAACAAAACCTCCTTGCACCGTCGGAAATAGAACCGTGATCTAATAGTAAAACTACCACCTGTCTTATCTGTTCCAAGCTCAATAAACAGCCATTAAGATAAGAAAACTATTTAGTTTTTACTAGGATACTTTAGATAAAGAACTAAACACGTGAACTTTAACCCCTGTTAGTGCTTGTATCACGAAATACTTAAGTCCTCTCAAACCACAAAGTTTTGATATTGAATTTAATTGACTAATTAAGACGTTAAAGTACCTACTAATGGCTGCTGGATTTTTGAAGTCATGACGCAAGACAAACTGGCGAAGATAGAAACAAAAAAAAAATTAGGTAATAGATTATAAAAAACATATCCTGAAGAGTACATTAACTCTGGCCACTACAGAAGCCATTAAAACTAACGTCAAACAAGATAGCAGACTTCTCCCTTCGTCCACATATTGACAAACGCGCATAATAGGTGCGATCGCGAGCATCCCGACATGATAGCAACACCAAGTGTCCCGCAAATATTTGTCGCCAGCAATCATCGAGCCGATTTGTTCATAATCCGATGCGACGCCACAGACACCATAAAAACATTATCGCGAACCCCATACAATGATGGGACAATGGTAAAGGGACAAAGCCATTCATCCCTACACTCTGGCACTATATTTACTTACAGTGAATAATATACAGATAATAAATAGTGTTTTTTTTTTATTCGTGAACGCAGCCGTTGGGTGTCAGAATTGACGCCTGTCGTACTGTGGGTTAGTGTCCCCAAATCAGAAGGTATTTTAACAGGATAAAAGATGGTTTAATTTTATTATTATCTGCATTCATTTATTGTTTATTCACAGTGTCTTGACTTGAGTTAGGATGCGTACGTTTGAATCCCCAACCGGTCCTATGAGACCGCCGCGCGCTGGTATTGTTTTACTATTGTGTCTTGTTTCGCGGGTATCTGAGTAATTAATTTGAATGTGATTTGCATTGCTTAATAATGTGCGTATTCATAAATCCTGATTATTAATCTTAAGATTAAGGAATTAGGAATCTGTTAACTAGTTTAGAATAAGTAGCTAATCTTTACATTAATTCATGAATCCCCGACCGGTCCTATGAGACCGCGCTGTTATTGTTTTACTATTGTGTCTTGTTTTGCAGGTATGTGATAGGTTAAATATGACTAAATTATTTGACTTGACAAAAAAGATTCCTCTAAACTTATGGAGCATCCAATAATTTTCAAAATTCTACTTATGTTCCTCACTCAATATACAGGTGTAGACTACTATTTTTAAGACCCTGTTATGTCCCATAAAATCCAAAACCAGAGGTGTCACCATAAGACATGGGATTATTTCCAAGATATCGATCTTGCCCGATCAGCGGAGCCAAACATCGCCATTTGTGCGCTACCAACACACAAAGGAGGATTACTTCACGATGTTTTGATTGCTCCAGGCCCCAACGTGTGATCTTACACATTACCAGCTTAAATATATCCCTGGAAAACAGTACTTTAAATCTTATGCTTCAGAACTTAAAGTGGTATGCGTCAGGGCGATAACTTTCGTCAAAATTGACGGAGCGTAATGTTTTAACGACTCAACACTTCTCAGAAGATTATTTCAGTTCTTTGTGGCAGCTTGTATGGTATTTTGGCTACTTTAAGGTTTAAGACCCTGGAAACAGGGACAGCAGATAAGATTTAACATGTGAATGCAACACTTCGTTTTTTGGAGTAAGTAGAGATTTAAGTGACAGATGCTGGAGGTGTGTGGTTTCGCATGTGCCGAGATTTACCTTCAGATTTTGAGGTAGATATTTTACCTAAGTTAGTCTAAGATTAGAAGAATTTACCTTATTAGACACCTAAATAATCCATAAAAATAAAAATAGTGGCAAATCTCTTGAATGTTACCAAGATTCTTCAAAACTCTTTCAATCTTTATTTTCTGGCTCTAAATCTATTCCTCCACGGTTATACAAACTATATTTCCACATCCACACACAAACTGCTACTGTCATTATCTCCACAAAACGAAATCTCAGCCCAAAACATAACCCATCAACAGTCGTTACAATCAAATCTCCCAGCGTGAGAGAAATCGTAGCCAAGACAAAGGTTTGCCCAAACAGTAGCTGAACCAACTTAACCAACTTTCACAAAAGGTCTATGCAAAAGTCATGCGTATTGCCAACAATGGTGTGTGACAATGCTACCCTAAATCTTATCATTAGAGAGCTAATCCTTCGACTAAAGATGGCGATAATGGTCGATAATCCTCTGGACCATTCATTTAAGTGAACACAGGACAGGAAGACGAACTGAGGTGTATTTTTTAAGTAATATTTGCTGTAGGAATTGTAATTGGTAGATTTAAGTATGTGAAGGAACTGAAGACTTAGGAGTTCTTAACGCGATCCATGTGAGGATCTAAACTGAACTATTAAAGGATTGAAGCTATATAGGATGTATAACTCTATCCCTCTTTTTCACTCGCATAACTGATATTTAAACACGTCATGGTAAGGTTCTGAACCATTAATTTAAGTGAACACAGGACAGGAAGACGAACTGAGGTGTATTTTAAAAGTAATATTTGCTGCAGTTTTGGTGTTGGACGGTAGATTTAATGAGAAGGAATTGAAGACTTAGCAGGAGTTCTAAACGCGATCCATGTGGCGATCTAAACTGAACTATTAAAAGATTGAAGCTATATAGGGTGAATAGCTCCAACTTTCTTTCTTGCTCACACAAATGACATTTTAACACGTCATGGTAAGGCCCCAGAGACCAATATTAGGTACTAATGAATAAGTATGGATAGTTGAAAGCATTGACGACCCCGCTATTCAGGTTTCTGAATTCAAAAACAGCTTTAAAAGAATCTTTGGCTTTGAAATATTTTACAACAATACTCCATTATTGAACTTAAAAGTTGCAAAACTTGATGTTTTAGCTTCAGGGCATACTAGGGGTCCACAACCTAACTATTGAGTGTTTTGAGCTATCCCAGAATCCTTTGTGCCGACAACATCACACATAAGACCATGACAGTGGCACATTCTGTCCGCAAAGAATCTGTCTTCACAAAGGGAAATTCAAACTACAATTCTGGATGTTCCAAGAATTCTGGCTGTCAAAGTAGGTTACTGGCCGGTTGGACATAATCCCTATGTCCGGCATCGATTACTGGTGTGCTCACACAATGAATAATCCTCCTTTGTAGAAAAAATATGTCAAAATACTCTTTTGTTAAACCCGGAAGGATTAAAACTTACAGATAGGTAGATAAGGTTTTTAATTAAGCATTCTTCGTTCGTTTTTGCATAACGTAAGCGTCTGATAAGACAGTGATAAGGACTTTCGAAGAATGACTGTGCGTTTTTTTTTTTGTGAGGTTGGATGTTTGTTTTTGTCTTATGCATTCTTGTGAATAGTTATGCAGGGGAGATTTTTATCTATCATATAATGTTTCATCGTTATGAAATGATGATGACTGTTGATGGGATAACTTATTTACTTTATTTCCAATAGTTTAAACAAAAAATTCAGCTACAAATATTTATTTTTAACCTGCAAAATTGAGGCCTGAGATTTAAAAAGGATACCCCTTTTATTCAAATTGTAGAGCAATATGTACTTTTGGTTTAGTAAGCCCTTAATATCCAAAGATTACTTTCCAAATCCCTTCAATTAAGCCAAGTTATACCAACTTGGCTTTTCGCAGGAATATTAAATAATACTTAATAACTTTCAACAGGAATACTTAACGCTAAGACAAGAATAATAATACTTCAAATTCATATCGAATAATTTATTACGAATATTGCTTCCAACAAAAATAAATTAGATCCATTACATAACAGTTGCAGCCATGGTTATCAGTTCTTCGAGTCCTCTATCAACGCACATAGTACTCGTATGGAGCATAAGCGTAGGCGGAGTAGGGAAGCGCGTAGTCGTACGTACTGTAGGAGTAGGCGACGGGCGCGGAGTAGGCGGCCAGGGGGGCGCTGTAGGAGACCGGGTACTCGTACTCCACCACCAGCGGCTTCGGCTTGGCGGAGGCCAGGGCCAGCAGAGCGAAGAACAGTACCTGGGGAGGAGAAGGGATTATGAGTTAAATGTAAACTTGATGCGTCCAGAACATGGCACATAATACAGCACACAAACACAGGTTGTTAGACTGTTGGTACTACATGAAGGATTCAATACACAAAAAATACACGAAGGAATTCAAAAATAATTTTGAGTCCAAAAGAGAAGAGACATAACAATATGTAACTAATCAGCAGGGTAGTCCTATTGGGACCTAGTAGAGTCAGAGAAACATTGTTTGAAAGAGTTACCGTGGGCTTAGAATGCAATGGCTACTGAAAGACACAGGTCAGTAAAAGTCAGACACGATCTTCTCGCTCCACCTTAGAGCAACTTCATTTGATAATTTTCCACCTCAAAAAAAAGGCTAATACAATTGGAACCCAGACTTGGCAAAAAAATCTGGCAATCATATCCTTCTTATAGGAACACTATGGAAAAATTGAAACAAGAAATTTTAATTACCTATAGAAGAAATTGCCTTGCAAAGGTGTAATAAAAAATTAGACCGAACAAATATCAAAAAGACACAATTAACAATTAATATAAGTCGGAGAAACAAAAGAAATACTTACAAACTTGAACATCTTGAAGTTTGGAATGATTTTCGTTTGCCACGAGATGTAAGAGACGATAGGACTCAAGATCCAATGTATAATGATTAGTAAGACAATAGATCCCTCTTATATATCATCGATCAAGTACGGACGTGTCTGCTATGCGGCAGTACAAGCGGATAAACTGCCCGAATATCCTGCTGCCGCTCATTGGGCATGAGGATCACGCGCAGCCTTGCGCCGTGTCAGGACGGAAAGAGTTATTAGACCAAGGACTTGGCCGGCTCTTTTCTTAGGATACTGACCCTGCCTGGAATGGAATGTCAGGTCACTTGTATTTCTGTGACTAGGATCACTTAGGTACAGTCAGCATCAAAAGTCGCTGAACACAATCAACATAACAAAACATTTTATTGTGAACAGATGAACGAACGCGGTGTTTTGGTATGTTGATTCTGTTCATCGACTTTTGATGCTGACTGTACCTATCAATTTTAAGAGGCTAGATAACAGCTTTTTTTTTCCACTCCTGGAGACGAGGCCTGAAACCCAACAGTAGGAACATTACAAGGTCGATAATGCTACTGCTTAGGGATAACAGCTGCTGCTAAAAACTCGGTGGGCATATCACGTTCGACATTATTTTCTTACTAGCTAGGTACCGTATAAGCCTACGGCTTCGCCCGCATGAGATTTCTTTTCATCGCCTCAAGGATTGATGTACGTTCTTATTAATTCATGAATCCCCGACCGGTCTCATTGGACCGCGCTGTTATTGTTTTACTATTGTGTCTCGTTTCGCGGGTATTGATAGGTTAATTATTCATATCTTAACGTTTGAATCCCCAACCGGTCCTAAATGAGACCGCGCTGTTATTGTTTTACTATTGTGTCTCGTTTCGCGGGTATCTCAGTATTAATAACAACACCAGTGAAAAATTCAGGTTTCTAGGTCTACGGGCTTAGGCTAGGCGTTGATGATACAGTGAATCAGACCTTCCTCTCTTGTTATAATCAAAGTATATGTATCAAAATAGGTAAATGTATCGGTTTGGTCTGATCTCCAGCCATATGTTACAAGCTAACCAACAGATTCCCCCTTCCAAAATTATCTCGTCAATAAACGATAGATCCCCATTTGAAACTCGACTCAACATGATTAGCCTTCAATTTGGATAATGCGAGCAAACCCGAGCTAACCCGAGCTCCATTTAATAACAAATTACGTCTAACGAACTCATGTAACAAAACTCCGTCATTTTGTCGAGCGATCCGCCATGATTAGTGAGTTGGTGCCTTTCGCGCCATTTTCACAGTAGGTAATGGCGACATACACTCCCGTTACAGAGTAATTACCACCCTTTGAGAGCTGAGCTGAGCATTGCCGGTAAACACCGGTTTTTCGATAGTTTACAGAGGTTAGTTTTACTTTTAATAGGGGTGTTTTGGTTAGGTGGTGTGTTGAAAGTTTGTGCTTGCACAGTACCAACCTATTTTAATTAAGTAAATAGATCGTATTAGGATTTTATTTCGAAGACAAATTGATGCTCTATGTTTCATCTCTACTTAGATATATATATCTATATAAATATCTTTAGATAAATTTTGCGATCTAATCAATACTTACCCTACAAACGGGTCAGATTCACAAACTAGGTGCCTACCAAGAGGAGCCATTGTTCAAAGGAGTTACCGTAGGTAGTCATCACAAAAAGAACAAATGAGGCAAAATTGTGTTTTAGCCAGTACCTAGGTAAAAATATGACCCTCCCTCCCACTCCACCCAGAGTGGGAAGTGTTTTCACGTTTAAAAAATATGATAGGTAAAGGCACCATGAAAAAATCTTAGAATTCTTAGAAGAAAGACGAGTGGTAGGATTTAGAGACTGACCGAAAAGTACTTAATAGATAGGTAAGTATGCCTCGCCCAGTTTCGACTAAAATAAGTCGTTCCGGCTAGAGATTCAGTTTAGGCCCCTACCTATGGGCCTCATGTCAGGGCTCAATTTCGGCTGCAAACAGTGTTTCAGTCGGTTACTACAGATTATGATTAAAAAGTGTCAGAGCAGTGCCTCACGTTCAGCCCTTGGCCCTGGTTTTGGTTGACATGAGGATAAGACATTGGCAGCATAAGTAATTAATTTATCAATCAATATTTGGTATTCTGTTCTGTATTTCGAGTCGTCAACTAAGGATAGGAGGTAAGCTGGTTTTAACTCTGGTGTTTATATCTATAAACCGAAGGATATAGGTACCAATTCCTTTATTAAAACCTACTGGTGAATAAATTATTTTAATTTAACATGACACTACGATCAAGTCAATAAAGATATTTCGTTTATTTAATTCACTTCATTCACTTGTATAGGTACGTTTTTATAAAATCTTTTCAATTTTATTCACAAAACTAACTTGTAGCGACATCTATGATATACAATCAGCAACAGGAAAATTAGTAACGAAATATAACACAAGATGGCCGTATAGAAACTAGTAAAGTTGCTAATAAATAGATCACATTATCTCGTCCTGCCTGCAGGGAATATGTCGGGTTAAAATACCAGTAATCCTGTAAAATAGGACTATAAATAATGATAATCAATACAAATTAATACAATATTTTTTTAATTGCAACTCTTGTAATGCGTTGTCAATGTCAAAATTTTATTGTCATATCAGCTGTCAAAGTTGTTTAAGGTTTTCTTGCGGTTGTATTTACGTGTTTATCATTTGGATTCATAAATAAATAATAACTTACAATGATCGGTGTGCGATTGAACACGTTTAATGACTCTTCTGGGGAGCCAGAGCAGGATGCTAACTCTGCATTAACTGAGTTAGACAAAGGTATTTTATAACCTAACCTTACTCTGATGCTTACTGTACCATTTCTTCAGTCACTTACGATATATACCTTGTTTCAGGCCTCCGTTCTGGTAAAGTAGGTGAGCAATGTGAAGCCATAGTCCGGTTCCCGCGTCTGTTTGAGAAATATCCGTTTCCCATACTTATAAACTCTTCATTCCTAAAACTTGCTGATGTGTTTCGGATGGGCAACAATTTCCTTCGTTTGTGGGTGCTACGCGTCTGCCAACAAAGCGAGAAGCATTTGGACAAGATTCTGAACGTCGACGAATTCTTGAGGAGAGTTTTCAGTGTTCTGCATTGTAACGATCCGGTTGCTAGAGCATTGGCCCTTAGAACTCTTGGTGCGGTGGCTGGCATCATACCGGAGAGGCAGAATGTGCATCATGCTATACGTAGAGGGCTTGACAGTCATGACAACGTGGAGGTTGATGCTGCTATTTATGCAACTACCAGATTTGCTGAGCATTCCAAGTGAGTATTTTGTCTCCATGCTCCTCTGTATAAGACTGTTTTAGACCGTTTTTTCTGAATTTGTATTTCAAATATTCTTTCAAATATTCTACTATGTGGTTTGAAATTAGCTTACTTATTAGAAAAAGTGTGACTTTAGTTTTATGATAAATCATAAGTCAACAATATTATAAAGGTAAACAGTTTTTTGTTTATTTAAACAAACTAATATCTGAAACTCCCAGTCATTGGAATAAATCTTTCTGTATGGGATAGGTTGATTTATAACTAATAGAACAGGCTCATGCTTAATGACATCATACTGCAACCCATTGACATGGAGCAGTAATTGAAGATAAGTGTAATAACACTAGCTATCGTGAAGATAAATTAAACATCAATGTTTTATCTATCTTCTTTTGAAAAGTCTTCAATATTGTACCGGATAAAAATTTAGTTTTTCAATATAATACTATTATCTTAATATATATAAATCTCGTGTCCCAATGTTTGTCCTCAATGGACTCCTAAACCACTTAACCGATTATAATAAAATTCGCACACCATGTGCAGTTCGACCCAACTTGAGAGATAGGATAGTTTAAATCTAAAAAAAAAAAAAAAAGTTGAGTAAAGTAGGGTAGTGTTGGGTAGTGTAGTGTAGAGTAGTGTAGTGTAGGGTAGTGTAGGGTAGTGTAGTGTAGTGTAGGGTAGTGTAGTGTAGCGTAGTGTAGGGTAGTGTAGGGTAGTGTAGAGTAGTGTAGTGTAGTGTAGGGTAGTGTAGTGTAGCGTAATGTAGTGTAGGGTACTGTAGGGTAGTGTAGGGTAGGTAGGGTAGGGTAGCGTAGGATATGTAGGGTAGTCATTTGACGGGAAAAATTCCAAAAATAAAAAATTGTCTACCCCGTGTGAAGCCGGGACGGGCTGCTAGGGTAGTGTAGGGTAGTGTCGGGCTGTTTAGGGTAGTGTAGGGTAGTGTAGTGTAGCGTAGTGTAGTGTAGGGTACTGTAGGGTAGTGTAGGGTAGGTAGGGTAGCGTAGGATATGTAGGGTAGTCATTTGACGGGAGCGAAGCCGCGGGTAAAAGCTAGTTTATTCTATGATGATACCTCAATAAGTGGTTTATTTTCAGTACATTTGCAGTGGCCATGTGCAATAAACTATGGGACATGGTAGACTGTGAGAGCACGGCTGCTGAGCGCAGAGCCAAGCTTGTGCGGGCTCTGAGGACTGTGCATGGAGGAGGTGAGTCTACCTGAGTAACTGTGCTATCACTCAATACTTAGAAAAGTTACCATCAAATAGAAGTTGATAGTTTCCCCTTCTGCCAGATTTGAAAATATTCTAGTTTATTAATTTTTTTTATCGATATATTCAATTTTTTTTTACTTTAAATTAAAATGGACTTTTCTATTGTGATTTTATAAAAACTTATTTTGTCATTATAAATAATAACAAAAATGACTTCCTTTTCCTTTTGTCTTTACAATCCTATGATTTTGCATTTATCAAAAGCTTAATTTTTTATTAAATAATATTCCCTAGCTGTAAGAGCCCAAGGTGTACTGAAGCTGCTCCGGTCTCTACTGGAGCGGTTCCCATCGTCGAGCTCTGTGCGCGCCGCCATCGTCGCGCTTACGCACATCGCTGCAGACACCGTCGTGCATGTGCCTGATCAAGTAAGTACATACTACTTAAAGATCTTATTTAAAAAAACCATTATTTTTAATCAATCATATTTTATTTCAACTTTGTGAAATACACGTGCCCGGGTTACGACTCTTGGGCGCCTTCAATTTGTGCGTTTTTTGACGGCCAGCTGCGGTACCGAAACGATGTATTAGTCGTACTGCGCATGGACGAACGTTTTTTTTTTTCATACAAAACGTGCGGTGTGGCAACAGCGCGGCGCTGGTACTGCGAACGCTCGACAACTTATTTTATACAATACTTATACAATAATATTTCACGCACAATGGTCCGCTTAGGACTAAGTGCAGAAACTATACTCAAACATAAAAGTAATGTTTCTTCGTCAGAGTCCATGGCTTGACTGATGTTGCATCACAGGTATACTCGTGGCAGTCAGATAAGCTTACAGTTTAAACGTTTTGTGTCGAACTGCTACTGTACAGCACTGAACCGGCTGCCGGTTTCACCAGAGGCACGGCAAACAGTTAAACGTGCGGCCAAAGGGCGGTTAAAAGTGTAAATTGAAAGCGCTCTTAAGGTGGGAAGCATCTTACGACATAGGTGTTTTGGGAAGTATTTTGTTTTGGATCCGTAAGCTCGTGTTCAGAAGAGCAGAAAAGTTTTTTCAAACAAAAGCTCAACAGAACAGCTATGATTGGATTCTCTTTCCTCCCCTATAATCAGCTATCCATTTCAGGTGGAACTCCTTCTAAGTATAGCAATGAACGACGCTCGCTCCACGGTCCGTCGCGCCGCGCTGCTAGGGCTCCGCAAGCTGGCCGAGCACGCAGCCCTGTGGCCGGCCGACTGCGTGGAGAAGCTGGTCCGAGCCGCCACTGACAGCCAGGAGATGGAGCATACGATGCTGTGTTTGCAAGTTATGCAGGTTAGTTGTAGATCTGGTGTGAATCCCCCTTTCTGGAAAGATTACTTATGCTAGTCGTATTTTCTAAAAATAGGAGAAAAACATATCATCACCAATTGGTAGTTCAGGAGTTGCAGTGGTGAGTTTGCTATTAAGGCACATCTCCAGGCTCAAAGTTGTGAGCAATGGGTAATTTGCTGTTCGATACGAACCTAAGTCGGGACGTTATTAAGTATTTCAACTGCCCGAGTCACCGGTGCCAACTTAAGTGGCCTGCGTACACCGCGCGCTATCTCGAGTTGAGACGAAATGAAATACGTTTTTGAGGTTGATGGAATCAATCCAGATAGTATAAACAATTCTTGGACACACTGACTGGAGTAAAATCATCATCCGCACACTGACAATTGCTTGCTGTGATAGCAATACAAACTATTGGAAATTTGGGAGATGTTCCGTAATACCAAAAATGATGAATGAAAAATTAATGTATTTCCAATATTGTTTCGAGTATTTATAACTTGATAAAAATATCTATGTTCCTACGGAGAGATATTTTGAAGTATTGTTGTTAATAATATAGAAAAAACCAAATAAAAACATGACATTTTCGCTGTGAAAATGTGCAAATTTAAATTCGCTTAAATTTCGTTTGGGGTAAGTTTTTTAACAAAAAGACGACGTAGGAACCTAGATAATTATTGTCTGAATCCGAATAACATCATATTATGGTGTAAATATGCTTAAACTGCAAATGATTGTGGTATTACGTTTGTATGGATAATTCTAACGTCGCGCCCGCCTTAAACAGCCGGCTACCGGGACATTAACCAGTCTTTCCCCAACCGGATTTTAGCGCTGCTTGTTATAGTTAATCTCATCAGCTGAATTAGAATATCTAAGGTAGTAGTTGCTATATAAATTCCCTATAAATGACATTGACATTTTCTTAATTCCCCTGCACAACAAATAATGAACTGTATTTAATCATCATCTGCCTAGCCTTTTCCCAACTATATTGGGGTCGGCTTCCAGTCAAGCCGGATTTAGCTGAATACCAGTATTTTACGAGGAGCGGCTGCCTACCAGACCTCCACAACCCATTAACTGGGGTAACACGGTACTTCATGGCAAGACTGGAGTCAGATTTACTGGCTTCTGACTATGAATAATGAAACGAATGTGAATGTCCTATATTAATGAACTGTATTTAATACTAGAAAATATTAATTCAAGACAATTTTATGTCTATACATTTTTAAGTTAAGAATGTCAGTAAATGTAAGAAAGTTAATGACCATTATGGCAATTGTATCTGGCTCCTATTATAATAATTATAGACACAAATAAATTATTTTAGTGTTTTGCCCTAAAGTGGAAGAAGTTTTTAAAAAAAAATGGGTTAGTTCATTAACTTGTAAGCTAAAGTCACAAACACAAAGACACCCACCCACACTAGTTTATTTTATACACGAGGAGTATTCAGCTTGTATTCTTGTGTCCAGAAACTGGTAGCATGCCCAGCTGTATGCGCAGCAGCAGCGAACCCTACAGGCGGGTGCGCAGCCCTACGTCGCTACTGCAGTGAGGCTACCCTCTCTGTGGATCTGACGCGCGCTGCCACTGCCGCTGATGTTCTTACTAGACTGGTGGTGCACTGGTAAGAGAAACTTTTCTTGCTCATTAATTTTTGCCAAATCTGCCCTAGGCTCTCAACACAACCAAAACTGTAATCAGCGTCAGCTTAGTACACAATTGAATGCGAACGATCGATCCTATGTCGTTGGCGCGAATTCTATGCAATGCAGCGGCCTTATTCTACGTACGCGCTAAGTCGTCGCTTCTGCCGCAATTTATTTATAACCTTTATGCCACCCTGCAAGAGTTCTTGTGAAAATATAAACCAACTGATAGTATCCGCATCGCTTTGCTCGTCGCCGCACCGCATCCACATGCCACGGAGAGTATGAATTGTTTTCTCCATTCGCACCGCTTCGCTTCGTAATCGCATTGAATATGTAGAACACCACATTAGAACTTAACGGCTAAACTAAGACTCGTTGTTGCAGCTACGAAGAATGTCTTCCAGTTGAGGGGGGAGACTTGATGTTGGCTTTAGAGACTCTGGTTATAGCCACCGGAGATAGCAATAACCAAAGCAACATCAAGCCGCTTCGAGTTGCGCTGCGCTGCTTGGTAAGTCAATTGTTATTATAAACTAGCAGTCCTGACAGTCTTTGTCCTGCCCGAAAGCTGATACGATGTCATAAAAAGTTTTTGAATCCGAATGCTGCGACACCTATAGGGTCCAATTGTATTTTCAAACCATTCAGGACCTCCTCAAACATACAGCAGAAGTTACGAGACCAATACATATGCATAGTTCCCATATTGAATACTGACGGTGAAAAAAGTTTTCGTTCGACGTTCTTCGGACGTTTGAAAACGTCTTTGGACGTTCTCAATGCGGTCAATGTACCTACATATTTGAATTTCATATCTCAGTCGCACATTCTAGATGACTTTTTACAAAAGTACAAAACAATATTTTTAGTCTTTTAGCATCAGTGAAATACTTAATGAGACTTAAAATAAACCCAAGCAGTTAAGAAGCTATTTAGACAATTGCATGAATCAGTATGTCAAAAATAAGTAAATGTACCTTGGCAAGATCTAGCCCACCAGTGAGTTAAGTACAAGCCAGGACACGTTTTCTAAAGCAAGTGATCGCCAAACATTTAGATGGGTTCGATCAAGTTTATTAGCCCGACAGTACTCTTCTAGAAATCAGCCTGAAATGCTAGTCTGTTATCGAGTGTTGAAATGGTGGTTTAAGATTTTCATGACATCAGCAAAGCACAATTTAGAAGAATGGAGGCACTGATCGAAACCGTTTATGTAAATTACGAATAAGATAGGACCGAGCAACGAACCCTGAAGTACTCCGCTAGGCCCTTTTACCCAGCTAAACATATAATTGTTGAGTACTACTGCGTGTGATCTGTTATTAATGTAAGAAGAGAACCACTTTAATAGATCTTCACTGATGCCCATGTAGCTTACTTTCATTATCGGAGTATCGTGATCGATCGGATCAAATGCCTTGCTATAATCCGTGTAAACCATATCGCCTGCATACCTGTTTGGTTTGTTTATTCTGTCTTAGGTTATTAAATTCTTCAGCCATGGATGCAGACTGAACAGTGTAAAGTTCAACTCAGTGTTTGTGCATAGGTTCAACTCAGCCGTGCCGAAGCCACAGTGTACGCATCTCGCACCGCCAACGTCGTGGGCACGCAGCTGCAAGCGTGCGGCAGCTCGGGCGGGCCGCGCATGGTGGCGCTGCTGGAGGCGCTGGCGGCGCTGGGCGGCGCGCCGCACGCGCCCGCGCACCTGCAGCCCGCCATGCCCGCGCTGCAGCATGCGCTGCACCACCTGCACCGGTAAGTACAACGTGCTGGGCACGCAGCTGCAAGCGTGCGGCAGCTCGGGCGGGCCGCGCATGGTGGCGCTGCTGGAGGCGCTGGCGGCGCTGGGCGGCGCGCCGCACGCGCCCGCGCACCTGCAGCCCGCCATGCCCGCGCTGCAGCATGCGCTGCACCACCTGCACCGGTAAGTACAACGTGCTGGGCACGCAGCTGCAAGCGTGCGGCAGCTCGGGCGGGCCGCGCATGGTGGCGCTGCTGGAGGCGCTGGCGGCGCTGGGCGGCGCGCCGCACGCGCCCGCGCACCTGCAGCCCGCCATGCCCGCGCTGCAGCATGCGCTGCACCACCTGCACCGGTAAGTACAACGTGCTGGGCACGCAGCTGCAAGCGTGCGGCAGCTCGGGCGGGCCGCGCATGGTGGCGCTGCTGGAGGCGCTGGCGGCGCTGGGCGGCGCGCCGCACGCGCCCGCGCACCTGCAGCCCGCCATGCCCGCGCTGCAGCATGCGCTGCACCACCTGCACCGGTAAGTACAACGTGCTGGGCACGCAGCTGCAAGCGTGCGGCAGCTCGGGCGGGCCGCGCATGGTGGCGCTGCTGGAGGCGCTGGCGGCGCTGGGCGGCGCGCCGCACGCGCCCGCGCACCTGCAGCCCGCCATGCCCGCGCTGCAGCATGCGCTGCACCACCTGCACCGGTAAGTACAACGTGCTGGGCACGCAGCTGCAAGCGTGCGGCAGTGAGGGCGGGCCGCGCATGGTGGCGCTGCTGGAGGCGCTGGCGGCGCTGGGCGGCGCGCCGCACGCGCCCGCGCACCTGCAGCCCGCCATGCCCGCGCTGCAGCATGCGCTGCACCACCTGCACCGGTAAGTACAACGTGCTGGGCACGCAGCTGCAAGCGTGCGGCAGTGAGGGCGGGCCGCGCATGGTGGCGCTGCTGGAGGCGCTGGCGGCGCTGGGCGGCGCGCCGCACGCGCCCGCGCACCTGCAGCCCGCCATGCCCGCGCTGCAGCATGCGCTGCACCACCTGCACCGGTAAGTACAACGTGCTGGGCACGCAGCTGCAAGCGTGCGGCAGTGAGGGCGGGCCGCGCATGGTGGCGCTGCTGGAGGCGCTGGCGGCGCTGGGCGGCGCGCCGCACGCGCCCGCGCACCTGCAGCCCGCCATGCCCGCGCTGCAGCATGCGCTGCACCACCTGCACCGGTAAGTACAACGTGCTGGGCACGCAGCTGCAAGCGTGCGGCAGCTCGGGCGGGCCGCGCATGGTGGCGCTGCTGGAGGCGCTGGCGGCGCTGGGCGGCGCGCCGCACGCGCCCGCGCACCTGCAGCCCGCCATGCCCGCGCTGCAGCATGCGCTGCACCACCTGCGCCGGTAAGTACAACGTGCTGGGCACGCAGCTGCAAGCGTGCGGCAGCTCGGGCGGGCCGCGCATGGTGGCGCTGCTGGAGGCGCTGGCGGCGCTGGGCGGCGCGCCGCACGCGCCCGCGCACCTGCAGCCCGCCATGCCCGCGCTGCAGCATGCGCTGCACCACCTGCACCGGTAAGTACAACGTGCTGGGCACGCAGCTGCAAGCGTGCGGCAGCTCGGGCGGGCCGCGCATGGTGGCGCTGCTGGAGGCGCTGGCGGCGCTGGGCGGCGCGCCGCACGCGCCCGCGCACCTGCAGCCCGCCATGCCCGCGCTGCAGCATGCGCTGCACCACCTGCACCGGTAAGTACAACGTGCTGGGCACGCAGCTGCAAGCGTGCGGCAGCTCGGGCGGGCCGCGCATGGTGGCGCTGCTGGAGGCGCTGGCGGCGCTGGGCGGCGCGCCGCACGCGCCCGCGCACCTGCAGCCCGCCATGCCCGCGCTGCAGCATGCGCTGCACCACCTGCACCGGTAAGTACAACGTGCTGGGCACGCAGCTGCAAGCGTGCGGCAGTGAGGGCGGGCCGCGCATGGTGGCGCTGCTGAATTATTCTAGTAAATCTGGATATTACATCTACGTACTAGAGGCCCGAGGAGTAATCGAAAGAATGTAATTTGGATCAAAGAGCTCAAACGCGGGGCGCGGGGCGCGAACGCTCAGCATAATGCTGTGGGCATACATAACTATAGTGCGACTAATCCACAGCGCTGGTTTTCTGCGTCGGCCGGTTAATGAGTTTGACCTAGCCAAGGCGTTTGATACAATATCTAGTTTTACTTTCTTGCACAGGCTTGAAGTAGTGGGCATAAAAGGCGTTCATTTGACTCTCTTCGTAAGTTTTTTAGAAGACCGTATCCAGTGCGCCAAGAAATAGCAGCGTCTTCAGCGTGAACCAAAAAACATGTCTTGGTATTTCACAAGGAAGTATTTTAGGACCTACTCTGTTTTAACATACATAAACCTGCATCTGAATTATCACTTATTTATTTATTGTGCAGACCTGCCACAGTTTTTCTTTTTAACTCTAAGGTTGAGATAGTAGAGAATGCCCTGATGCATTAAGTCCGCCTATGTACCACCACAGTACATGAAGTTTAAATAAATAAACGACTTTTGCAATCTTAATCAGGGTATAACGATATTTTACGCTGATGACACTGGTCTTATTTTCTATCTATCGATGGCGGTAACCCTAAATGCAGATTAAACAAATTATATAAAGTTTTCGTTGTACAAACTTTAAATAATTCTTTAGCGCTGTGTGCTCATTGTTTTACAGTCCCTGCAGAATACCCGTTTGTGGTTCCCAATATCAATGATACATATTTGGTTGTTTGATGAGACTCTTATGTCATATAAATATATACTATAAATTTATAGAATTTAAAAACCCGATATTTGTATTAATAAAGTTACGACATTTGCTGATCCAAAAATAAGGTCCACCACGCTAATTTTTTCGTCAATTCAAAATAGTTGAGGCCGGTGTTTCCTATCTGACTACCCTGAGAAGAAACATCGTAACAAACTCATTGCAATTACCACTAGTCACCTCTTTATCCCCGCAAATACTGGTATTCAGCTAAATCCGACTTGACTGGAAGCCGACCCCAATATAGTTGGAAAAAGGCTAGGCAGATGATGATGACCTCTTTATGTTCACAGTGACAACGCCATAGAAAACCCACCAGATGACGGTACAGCACTGGTGCTGCTGTGCACAGTGCTGTTCCAGGAGCGAGCGGGCAAGGCGCTCACGCACAACATCAGCACCACGTGGCAGCACACCATCCTGAACACCATTGCTAAAGCCGATGGCTGGGTGCGCTATCGAGTCGCTAGGGCCGCTTTGAGGTGAGTTTTACTCGTTTACTTGATGCTTGTACGAGAAAACCTGTACATATCATAGTGGTAATTTTGTGCTAACATCGACACGCAGCAAATGAATAAAAACATACATTTAAGTAAGCGCTTTAGTAGTTACATAGTGTAGAAATTTGGTGTCTGTCTGCGCAATACCAACTTTCTGGATTGGTTGATATTTAGATGGTTTTGGTTTATGCGACGGTTATGGCTCGATATTGGTTTGATTTAAATAATGCGATTTTGTTTGGTTACGGTTTTATGGTTTAGACAAAATATAGTTATACGCATGATAGCTGATTTATTCTAAAAGATGGTTTGATTGGTTTAGTATGGTTTGAGTTACGCAATCGACGGCCGAATACGTACTGACGTTAATAATTATTTATACTAGTTTTATAAAAATGCACGAAAGTAAAAGTGCTGAGCTGTTCGGTTGTATTATTCCGAACACAGCATCGATAAAAGACTCATTCGCCGCGGGTCGATCGTCTATAATTTTCGGGCAATAAACAAATTGAGCATAAAATCAACATATTATTTAAATCTACCTTTACCCGTGCAATACTATTGATATACGGCCGAACCCAATAACCTATCTATCTAAACAAATGATACAATACAAAAATTATACATGTTTTCTGTTGTTTCATTTGTTTTTCAATCTCCGATATGTGATAGATAGGTTATTGGTTTCGGCTGTTATTTGTCAAATTATGGAACTTTAGCTACCGTCTCTTGACCACAAAACTGCCAAACTACAGTCAGACACTTTTTTAACTTGAATTAATTTCAACCTGTTAGTCTCAAAAGGCTTGGCAGATGATGATGATGAGTCTCATAATAATAATTTGTACCATTAGCATATTAAAATACGAATCTCAAATAAAACAACAAATCATACGAAAAATAGAATAATGTAAGTACCTTTAATATTAAAGTTTATTTGAACTTACAATTTCAAATCAATCCAAAGATATCACAATTCAAAGTGTCCGATTCAAAAACGACAATTTTACAGGTAAAGACCTATTATAATGCATAAAATGCAAAATTCTCTATTGCTATAACCTAGCATACCTTATTACCGTACCTTACCGTAGTAAAACTAAATATTTGTCATTTTCAACAAGGTACGGTCACCACGGCCTAGCAGCGATCATACTGAAGCGTCTATCGGAAGAGGCGCCCAGTGAGGCGGCGCATAGGTGGCTCACTGCCTTGTACAGGGCGGCTGCTGCTGACACTAAGCTTATTGAAGAAGGTAAGTTTATTTTTATGCCTGTTGTATTTTGTGTTGCTTATAGGATAGGTCTACTGGCACTAGAGTATGATGATTCTACGGGCTATGTGTATAACAATGTCGTTTGTAAAGCAGATATTTTTATTTAGGATTCGATCACGCAAGTAAACTCCGAGCTTAGCCCTCTATTGCCCTGGGGGTGGCTTTTTGTTGAGGTTATTCTGTACCTTTGTCATTGAAAAAAATTGGGTAATTAGATGCTGAAATATGTAAACATGAAATAAAATACATCACAACAAATTTGTCATTGCATTGCTTTGTTTAAAATATGTTTTTATGTTTTTAATGCTATGCTTTAACATGATTTCGGGCGTATGTGTACCCAGGCTAGCTCGAATGAAGCGTAATTGGGATGACCGCTTTATCGAAAAATTAAAGCCGCTTATCAGCAACAACGCGGCTTATGTTGACTTCTAAGTGGTTCAAATAAACTACTGCAGTTTATCTACGTAGACGAGTGACTGTGAAGTCACAGCACACAGCAATTCGAACTGGATATATGAATATTCAGCTTTCATCTGGTAAATGAAAAACGAAGTCTGAAAGAGAAGTGCGTACCAGGTATCGCGGGTCTCGAAGAAGCCAGCTCACTGTGGGAGGTGTCGAGCGGGTGGGGCGGCGCGGGTGGGACTGGGGGCGGCTCCGCGGGTGGTTGTGGCGGCGCCTGCCCCGGCTGCGGCGCGTGCGCCCCGCTGCCGCCCGCCTGGATGCGCGCGCGTGCGCAAGCGCTGGCGGCTCTGGCGCGCACTGCGCACGCGGCCAGGACCTTGTGCACGCAGCCGCCGCCTGCCATCGCGCATGTGTACTCACAGGTATGGCGACCTCTGCTTATGAGTCGGCTTCCAGACGAGTCTGATCTAGCTAAATACCAGTGCAAATAATAACCCGCTCTTAATCCATATATACGATCGTGTCCCCTCTCCAAGAGCAACTACGACCCAGATGCAGCTTAATAAAAAAAAAACAAAATAAATATTAAACAAAAAACAATTAAAAATAAATACCGCTTTTAAAATACCCTTACCCTTGTTTTCTCAATAATCTTTTTTTTATGTAACTAAAATGTTCTCTTCACTACCCTTGGTTGACTGGTAGAAAATGCCTGAGGCTTCTTGTTCACGGTACGTTTTTTTAACCGTACTGCTAACACGCCGTACGGTCAATAAAACGCACGTATTTCTTCCGTGTTGTAACACTGATGAAACACGGTGGCGGTGCCGTGCCATAACGTTGCCAAGTATGTATATCACCAAGCTCCCCCAGTGATCCATAGAACATTGACACCCGTGCAACACATGAAAAACACTATGGCAAAAAAATATACCGTGTACAAGATGTCTCGGGGATTAATTCTATCTATGTACGATGTGTCCCCCCCCCCGTTCTACAGAGCAACCGCGACCCGTCACTAAAGGCGGGCGCGTTCGCGGGCGCACTGCGCAAGGCGGCGCGCGCGGTCACGGCGGTGTCGCAGAAGTACGCCGCCATCGCGCGCACCGCCTTCCACGCCGACGACTCCACGCTGCGCCACCTGCATATGTATCCTTTTTAAACTAATTTTAGGCCTAGAAATAAAGCCACAAGACTGACCGCTTCGAGACTAATTGTAGATCCAGATTTGATTAAATCTAATCTACAAAACCTTAAGCACAGGCGTAGGGTAGCCAGCGTTTAGGTATTTTTTACAGATTGCATTTGGGAGGGTTTGCGCGTGAATTGTATGTTTTGATTACGCCATCTCCTTTCTACCATCGAATAGCAAGTATCCACCTTTAAGTTGTTGAAACCTCTACGGTCCGAACTAAGCGTTCCGCCTCGTCGTTTATACCGCGTACATAGGACTGGAACAATTAGCCTGCTGCGATCTTCTGGTCTAATTATAATTTAGATGTCTTCAAGTCTGTTAATAAACTAGGGCGCCTTACCATCAACGATTGCATCACTGCTTTCCAACAGGTGGGATCGCGGACAAGTTTGTACCAAATAAAAAAAACACAATTCAAACATTTATCAAACACTGTTTTAGGCTAACACGGTTTATTTCATAATTTTAAATGTCACATATCGGGAACTCAAAACAATGAATAATCACGGAAGATATCTCGTAAGTGACATTTTAAATTGTGAAACATTTATCAATCCGAAGTCATAAATCACTTTTATTTACCTTAAATACCTCAGCAAAAACTCTGAAATATTTCCTGAACCCCCCCTCAGTTCTCAGCACACATTCAGCCAACTAGCGCAGTTCCTAGACCGCATCGCGTCCACGACGCAGGAGCGGCCGGCGGAGCTGGACCACGTGGACCTGAAGCCCACCACGCTGGAAGAGATGATCGCGCTGCGGGCCAGCGTCAGGCTCACTGACATATCTAGCAAGCTGTTCGATAATCCCACTACTAGCCCTGGGATCACTCATAGGGTAAGTTTCTACATCTATCTTTCTTGTTCTTCTTCTCAGCGTGTCGATGGCAAACCTAGTCAGATACCTTGCCTGGCCCAGTACTCGGCCACGGCAATGCCGTCCACTGATGCTGTCATTAGGTCCTCACGAGAGCAAGCAACAGGGCACGTGGTGCAGGATGGAAGATGGGACAGGGTCTGTGGAGAGACGCCACACAAACACTGAAGATCAGAGCCATCCGAGAACCCCCATCTGTAGAGATCGTCTTTGCTGCGGCCAACCTTGGTGCGGAGTCGTACCTTTCTATATCTGATGAAACCCCGTATGTATTTCTAGACAAATAGACTTGGCGGGGACACTGCCGTACCCCCAGACGTTATGCTCTTTTGAACGCTGCGCTGAACAAAATTTCTAGGTTCATTCTCGAAGTTACAGGGACTCGGAAATGTCCTGAATAGTGTCGAGAAAAAAATGGTACAAATTTGCCTTTTCGTTTGATTTAATGGAAACTACCATGTTCCTATGATTAAAATATCGATGTATGTTTTAATTTTACCTAGCTTTACAGGTTACACTAATTGTGTTCAAAATGGCTTCTAAGCATGTCTTCTAGTAGTACCTTAAACTTTTGCTTATCTATGTGTGAGTGAGTAACAAAAAGAAACTTCGACATACTTTAACTTTAAATAGTTCTTAAACTACATGTTAAAATTACATGTAGTTAATAATAATAATACGTTTATTGAATTCAAGAATATATCTAGTTATGTTATAGCCTCTTGATTACAAAAAGTTAGGCTTCTAGGTTTACCCACAACGAACTTACAAGTGGTCGGAAATGCCCTGAATAACTTCAGGAAAAGCATGGTAAGGGTGTGTTTTTTTACTCGACTTGGCAGGGGCACTGCTGTTCCCTCCGATATGATTTAAAAGGTGTCTAAGGAGTTTCTGGCACGTTCTGTTCCAAAGGGACCTATAATAGATTTTGGAATGTACATTTTACTTTATATTTCTGACAGACCGAGTTCTTGAAACTTCTTCAAAAGATTTCAGGCAGAAGGCGGTGAATTTTGACCGACTTTCAAAAAATGAAAGTGTTCTCAAATCGACTGATTGTTTTTTTTTTATAACTGAGTTCAGCGATATCTTTGTCCACTATTTACGATGCTTCTGATTACTTTTTGTTAAAAGAGTATATTCGTGCGAGCCTATTTAATTTTAGTGAAGATCTAAAGAAAACCCTCGGGGAACACCATGGAACCTCCACGGATGCCCATGAGACTTAGTTTCTTTATCAGAGTATCGTGGTCAATCCGATCAAATACCTTGCTATAATTTGTGTAACCAACATCTACCTGCCTTCCATTGTCCATAGAATCTGTAATGAAATCTTATTCGTATTATAGATGATCCTTTTGTTAATTCGATTCCTTAGAGAGATTCCCAACTTAGTTCTCTTCATAGCTTGCTGTGCAACCTTAACTTACGGACCAACCGTACGTACCGTGACCGTCCACGTCTCGATCCCTGTGTCTAAGTAAGTCTTAAGTCTTCTCTGAGGTCTATAATCTTTGTGAATAGGTGAAGAGCGCTTGTCAGCCCAATCAGATTATGAATTTTGTTGTTCTCTCTCGTGTAGCACATGGAAGCGGTCCTGGCCGCCGTGCTGGCGTGCGCGGGCGGCGCGGCGTGGCCACGCGGCGTGTGCGCGGGGCGCTCGGGCGGCGCGCTGTGCCGCGTGTCGCTGTCGCCGGCGTGGCGCGTGGCGCCCGCGTCCGGCGCGCCGCCCGACCACGCCGCCACGCTGCCGCTGTCGCACCGCCTCGCGCTCAAGCTGGAGGGCGTCGTGTTGCCGCCGCTGCCGCTCAGGTGAGCACAGAGCCAGTACTGGGGCGCGCCGCCCGACCACGCCGCCACGCTGCCGCTGTCGCACCGCCTCGCGCTCAAGCTGGAGGGCGTCGTGTTGCCGCCGCTGCCGCTCAGGTGAGCACAGAGCCAGTACTGGGGCGCGCCGCCCGACCACGCCGCCACGCTGCCGCTGTCGCACCGCCTCGCGCTCAAGCTGGAGGGCGTCGTGTTGCCGCCGCTGCCGCTCAGGTGAGCACAGAGCCAGTACTGGGGCGCGCCGCCCGACCACGCCGCCACGCTGCCGCTGTCGCACCGCCTCGCGCTCAAGCTGGAGGGCGTCGTGTTGCCGCCGCTGCCGCTCAGGTGAGCACAGAGCCAGTACTGGGGCGCGCCGCCCGACCACGCCGCCACGCTGCCGCTGTCGCACCGCCTCGCGCTCAAGCTGGAGGGCGTCGTGTTGCCGCCGCTGCCGCTCAGGTGAGCACAGAGCCAGTACTGGGGCGCGCCGCCCGACCACGCCGCCACGCTGCCGCTGTCGCACCGCCTCGCGCTCAAGCTGGAGGGCGTCGTGTTGCCGCCGCTGCCGCTCAGGTGAGCACAGAGCCAGTACTGGGGCGCGCCGCCCGACCACGCCGCCACGCTGCCGCTGTCGCACCGCCTCGCGCTCAAGCTGGAGGGCGTCGTGTTGCCGCCGCTGCCGCTCAGGTGAGCACAGAGCCAGTACTGGGGCGCGCCGCCCGACCACGCCGCCACGCTGCCGCTGTCGCACCGCCTCGCGCTCAAGCTGGAGGGCGTCGTGTTGCCGCCGCTGCCGCTCAGGTGAGCACAGAGCCAGTACTGGGGCGCGCCGCCCGACCACGCCGCCACGCTGCCGCTGTCGCACCGCCTCGCGCTCAAGCTGGAGGGCGTCGTGTTGCCGCCGCTGCCGCTCAGGTGAGCACAGAGCCAGTACTGGGGCGCGCCGCCCGACCACGCCGCCACGCTGCCGCTGTCGCACCGCCTCGCGCTCAAGCTGGAGGGCGTCGTGTTGCCGCCGCTGCCGCTCAGGTGAGCACAGAGCCAGTACTGGGGCGCGCCGCCCGACCACGCCGCCACGCTGCCGCTGTCGCACCGCCTCGCGCTCAAGCTGGAGGGCGTCGTGTTGCCGCCGCTGCCGCTCAGGTGAGCACAGAGCCAGTACTGGGGCGCGCCGCCCGACCACGCCGCCACGCTGCCGCTGTCGCACCGCCTCGCGCTCAAGCTGGAGGGCGTCGTGTTGCCGCCGCTGCCGCTCAGGTGAGCACAGAGCCAGTACTGGGGCGCGCCGCCCGACCACGCCGCCACGCTGCCGCTGTCGCACCGCCTCGCGCTCAAGCTGGAGGGCGTCGTGTTGCCGCCGCTGCCGCTCAGGTGAGCACAGAGCCAGTACTGGGGCGCGCCGCCCGACCACGCCGCCACGCTGCCGCTGTCGCACCGCCTCGCGCTCAAGCTGGAGGGCGTCGTGTTGCCGCCGCTGCCGCTCAGGTGAGCACAGAGCCAGTACTGGGGCGCGCCGCCCGACCACGCCGCCACGCTGCCGCTGTCGCACCGCCTCGCGCTCAAGCTGGAGGGCGTCGTGTTGCCGCCGCTGCCGCTCAGGTGAGCACAGAGCCAGTACTGGGGCGCGCCGCCCGACCACGCCGCCACGCTGCCGCTGTCGCACCGCCTCGCGCTCAAGCTGGAGGGCGTCGTGTTGCCGCCGCTGCCGCTCAGGTGAGCACAGAGCCAGTACTGGGGCGCGCCGCCCGACCACGCCGCCACGCTGCCGCTGTCGCACCGCCTCGCGCTCAAGCTGGAGGGCGTCGTGTTGCCGCCGCTGCCGCTCAGGTGAGCACAGAGCCAGTACTGGGGCGCGCCGCCCGACCACGCCGCCACGCTGCCGCTGTCGCACCGCCTCGCGCTCAAGCTGGAGGGCGTCGTGTTGCCGCCGCTGCCGCTCAGGTGAGCACAGAGCCAGTACTGGGGCGCGCCGCCCGACCACGCCGCCACGCTGCCGCTGTCGCACCGCCTCGCGCTCAAGCTGGAGGGCGTCGTGTTGCCGCCGCTGCCGCTCAGGTGAGCACAGAGCCAGTACTGGGGCGCGCCGCCCGACCACGCCGCCACGCTGCCGCTGTCGCACCGCCTCGCGCTCAAGCTGGAGGGCGTCGTGTTGCCGCCGCTGCCGCTCAGGTGAGCACAGAGCCAGTACTGGGGCGCGCCGCCCGACCACGCCGCCACGCTGCCGCTGTCGCACCGCCTCGCGCTCAAGCTGGAGGGCGTCGTGTTGCCGCCGCTGCCGCTCAGGTGAGCACAGAGCCAGTACTGGGGCGCGCCGCCCGACCACGCCGCCACGCTGCCGCTGTCGCACCGCCTCGCGCTCAAGCTGGAGGGCGTCGTGTTGCCGCCGCTGCCGCTCAGGTGAGCACAGAGCCAGTACTGGGGCGCGCCGCCCGACCACGCCGCCACGCTGCCGCTGTCGCACCGCCTCGCGCTCAAGCTGGAGGGCGTCGTGTTGCCGCCGCTGCCGCTCAGGTGAGCACAGAGCCAGTACTGGGGCGCGCCGCCCGACCACGCCGCCACGCTGCCGCTGTCGCACCGCCTCGCGCTCAAGCTGGAGGGCGTCGTGTTGCCGCCGCTGCCGCTCAGGTGAGCACAGAGCCAGTACTGGGGCGCGCCGCCCGACCACGCCGCCACGCTGCCGCTGTCGCACCGCCTCGCGCTCAAGCTGGAGGGCGTCGTGTTGCCGCCGCTGCCGCTCAGGTGAGCACAGAGCCAGTACTGGGGCGCGCCGCCCGACCACGCCGCCACGCTGCCGCTGTCGCACCGCCTCGCGCTCAAGCTGGAGGGCGTCGTGTTGCCGCCGCTGCCGCTCAGGTGAGCACAGAGCCAGTACTGGGGCGCGCCGCCCGACCACGCCGCCACGCTGCCGCTGTCGCACCGCCTCGCGCTCAAGCTGGAGGGCGTCGTGTTGCCGCCGCTGCCGCTCAGGTGAGCACAGAGCCAGTACTGGGGCGCGCCGCCCGACCACGCCGCCACGCTGCCGCTGTCGCACCGCCTCGCGCTCAAGCTGGAGGGCGTCGTGTTGCCGCCGCTGCCGCTCAGGTGAGCACAGAGCCAGTACTGGGGCGCGCCGCCCGACCACGCCGCCACGCTGCCGCTGTCGCACCGCCTCGCGCTCAAGCTGGAGGGCGTCGTGTTGCCGCCGCTGCCGCTCAGGTGAGCACAGAGCCAGTACTGGGGCGCGCCGCCCGACCACGCCGCCACGCTGCCGCTGTCGCACCGCCTCGCGCTCAAGCTGGAGGGCGTCGTGTTGCCGCCGCTGCCGCTCAGGTGAGCACAGAGCCAGTACTGGGGCGCGCCGCCCGACCACGCCGCCACGCTGCCGCTGTCGCACCGCCTCGCGCTCAAGCTGGAGGGCGTCGTGTTGCCGCCGCTGCCGCTCAGGTGAGCACAGAGCCAGTACTGGGGCGCGCCGCCCGACCACGCCGCCACGCTGCCGCTGTCGCACCGCCTCGCGCTCAAGCTGGAGGGCGTCGTGTTGCCGCCGCTGCCGCTCAGGTGAGCACAGAGCCAGTACTGGGGCGCGCCGCCCGACCACGCCGCCACGCTGCCGCTGTCGCACCGCCTCGCGCTCAAGCTGGAGGGCGTCGTGTTGCCGCCGCTGCCGCTCAGGTGAGCACAGAGCCAGTACTGGGGCGCGCCGCCCGACCACGCCGCCACGCTGCCGCTGTCGCACCGCCTCGCGCTCAAGCTGGAGGGCGTCGTGTTGCCGCCGCTGCCGCTCAGGTGAGCACAGAGCCAGTACTGGGGCGCGCCGCCCGACCACGCCGCCACGCTGCCGCTGTCGCACCGCCTCGCGCTCAAGCTGGAGGGCGTCGTGTTGCCGCCGCTGCCGCTCAGGTGAGCACAGAGCCAGTACTGGGGCGCGCCGCCCGACCACGCCGCCACGCTGCCGCTGTCGCACCGCCTCGCGCTCAAGCTGGAGGGCGTCGTGTTGCCGCCGCTGCCGCTCAGGTGAGCACAGAGCCAGTACTGGGGCGCGCCGCCCGACCACGCCGCCACGCTGCCGCTGTCGCACCGCCTCGCGCTCAAGCTGGAGGGCGTCGTGTTGCCGCCGCTGCCGCTCAGGTGAGCACAGAGCCAGTACTGGGGCGCGCCGCCCGACCACGCCGCCACGCTGCCGCTGTCGCACCGCCTCGCGCTCAAGCTGGAGGGCGTCGTGTTGCCGCCGCTGCCGCTCAGGTGAGCACAGAGCCAGTACTGGGGCGCGCCGCCCGACCACGCCGCCACGCTGCCGCTGTCGCACCGCCTCGCGCTCAAGCTGGAGGGCGTCGTGTTGCCGCCGCTGCCGCTCAGGTGAGCACAGAGCCAGTACTGGGGCGCGCCGCCCGACCACGCCGCCACGCTGCCGCTGTCGCACCGCCTCGCGCTCAAGCTGGAGGGCGTCGTGTTGCCGCCGCTGCCGCTCAGGTGAGCACAGAGCCAGTACTGGGGCGCGCCGCCCGACCACGCCGCCACGCTGCCGCTGTCGCACCGCCTCGCGCTCAAGCTGGAGGGCGTCGTGTTGCCGCCGCTGCCGCTCAGGTGAGCACAGAGCCAGTACTGGGGCGCGCCGCCCGACCACGCCGCCACGCTGCCGCTGTCGCACCGCCTCGCGCTCAAGCTGGAGGGCGTCGTGTTGCCGCCGCTGCCGCTCAGGTGAGCACAGAGCCAGTACTGGGGCGCGCCGCCCGACCACGCCGCCACGCTGCCGCTGTCGCACCGCCTCGCGCTCAAGCTGGAGGGCGTCGTGTTGCCGCCGCTGCCGCTCAGGTGAGCACAGAGCCAGTACTGGGGCGCGCCGCCCGACCACGCCGCCACGCTGCCGCTGTCGCACCGCCTCGCGCTCAAGCTGGAGGGCGTCGTGTTGCCGCCGCTGCCGCTCAGGTGAGCACAGAGCCAGTACTGGGGCGCGCCGCCCGACCACGCCGCCACGCTGCCGCTGTCGCACCGCCTCGCGCTCAAGCTGGAGGGCGTCGTGTTGCCGCCGCTGCCGCTCAGGTGAGCACAGAGCCAGTACTGGGGCGCGCCGCCCGACCACGCCGCCACGCTGCCGCTGTCGCACCGCCTCGCGCTCAAGCTGGAGGGCGTCGTGTTGCCGCCGCTGCCGCTCAGGTGAGCACAGAGCCAGTACTGGGGCGCGCCGCCCGACCACGCCGCCACGCTGCCGCTGTCGCACCGCCTCGCGCTCAAGCTGGAGGGCGTCGTGTTGCCGCCGCTGCCGCTCAGGTGAGCACAGAGCCAGTACTGGGGCGCGCCGCCCGACCACGCCGCCACGCTGCCGCTGTCGCACCGCCTCGCGCTCAAGCTGGAGGGCGTCGTGTTGCCGCCGCTGCCGCTCAGGTGAGCACAGAGCCAGTACTGGGGCGCGCCGCCCGACCACGCCGCCACGCTGCCGCTGTCGCACCGCCTCGCGCTCAAGCTGGAGGGCGTCGTGTTGCCGCCGCTGCCGCTCAGGTGAGCACAGAGCCAGTACTGGGGCGCGCCGCCCGACCACGCCGCCACGCTGCCGCTGTCGCACCGCCTCGCGCTCAAGCTGGAGGGCGTCGTGTTGCCGCCGCTGCCGCTCAGGTGAGCACAGAGCCAGTACTGGGGCGCGCCGCCCGACCACGCCGCCACGCTGCCGCTGTCGCACCGCCTCGCGCTCAAGCTGGAGGGCGTCGTGTTGCCGCCGCTGCCGCTCAGGTGAGCACAGAGCCAGTACTGGGGCGCGCCGCCCGACCACGCCGCCACGCTGCCGCTGTCGCACCGCCTCGCGCTCAAGCTGGAGGGCGTCGTGTTGCCGCCGCTGCCGCTCAGGTGAGCACAGAGCCAGTACTGGGGCGCGCCGCCCGACCACGCCGCCACGCTGCCGCTGTCGCACCGCCTCGCGCTCAAGCTGGAGGGCGTCGTGTTGCCGCCGCTGCCGCTCAGGTGAGCACAGAGCCAGTACTGGGGCGCGCCGCCCGACCACGCCGCCACGCTGCCGCTGTCGCACCGCCTCGCGCTCAAGCTGGAGGGCGTCGTGTTGCCGCCGCTGCCGCTCAGGTGAGCACAGAGCCAGTACTGGGGCGCGCCGCCCGACCACGCCGCCACGCTGCCGCTGTCGCACCGCCTCGCGCTCAAGCTGGAGGGCGTCGTGTTGCCGCCGCTGCCGCTCAGGTGAGCACAGAGCCAGTACTGGGGCGCGCCGCCCGACCACGCCGCCACGCTGCCGCTGTCGCACCGCCTCGCGCTCAAGCTGGAGGGCGTCGTGTTGCCGCCGCTGCCGCTCAGGTGAGCACAGAGCCAGTACTGGGGCGCGCCGCCCGACCACGCCGCCACGCTGCCGCTGTCGCACCGCCTCGCGCTCAAGCTGGAGGGCGTCGTGTTGCCGCCGCTGCCGCTCAGGTGAGCACAGAGCCAGTACTGGGGCGCGCCGCCCGACCACGCCGCCACGCTGCCGCTGTCGCACCGCCTCGCGCTCAAGCTGGAGGGCGTCGTGTTGCCGCCGCTGCCGCTCAGGTGAGCACAGAGCCAGTACTGGGGCGCGCCGCCCGACCACGCCGCCACGCTGCCGCTGTCGCACCGCCTCGCGCTCAAGCTGGAGGGCGTCGTGTTGCCGCCGCTGCCGCTCAGGTGAGCACAGAGCCAGTACTGGGGCGCGCCGCCCGACCACGCCGCCACGCTGCCGCTGTCGCACCGCCTCGCGCTCAAGCTGGAGGGCGTCGTGTTGCCGCCGCTGCCGCTCAGGTGAGCACAGAGCCAGTACTGGGGCGCGCCGCCCGACCACGCCGCCACGCTGCCGCTGTCGCACCGCCTCGCGCTCAAGCTGGAGGGCGTCGTGTTGCCGCCGCTGCCGCTCAGGTGAGCACAGAGCCAGTACTGGGGCGCGCCGCCCGACCACGCCGCCACGCTGCCGCTGTCGCACCGCCTCGCGCTCAAGCTGGAGGGCGTCGTGTTGCCGCCGCTGCCGCTCAGGTGAGCACAGAGCCAGTACTGGGGCGCGCCGCCCGACCACGCCGCCACGCTGCCGCTGTCGCACCGCCTCGCGCTCAAGCTGGAGGGCGTCGTGTTGCCGCCGCTGCCGCTCAGGTGAGCACAGAGCCAGTACTGGGGCGCGCCGCCCGACCACGCCGCCACGCTGCCGCTGTCGCACCGCCTCGCGCTCAAGCTGGAGGGCGTCGTGTTGCCGCCGCTGCCGCTCAGGTGAGCACAGAGCCAGTACTGGGGCGCGCCGCCCGACCACGCCGCCACGCTGCCGCTGTCGCACCGCCTCGCGCTCAAGCTGGAGGGCGTCGTGTTGCCGCCGCTGCCGCTCAGGTGAGCACAGAGCCAGTACTGGGGCGCGCCGCCCGACCACGCCGCCACGCTGCCGCTGTCGCACCGCCTCGCGCTCAAGCTGGAGGGCGTCGTGTTGCCGCCGCTGCCGCTCAGGTGAGCACAGAGCCAGTACTGGGGCGCGCCGCCCGACCACGCCGCCACGCTGCCGCTGTCGCACCGCCTCGCGCTCAAGCTGGAGGGCGTCGTGTTGCCGCCGCTGCCGCTCAGGTGAGCACAGAGCCAGTACTGGGGCGCGCCGCCCGACCACGCCGCCACGCTGCCGCTGTCGCACCGCCTCGCGCTCAAGCTGGAGGGCGTCGTGTTGCCGCCGCTGCCGCTCAGGTGAGCACAGAGCCAGTACTGGGGCGCGCCGCCCGACCACGCCGCCACGCTGCCGCTGTCGCACCGCCTCGCGCTCAAGCTGGAGGGCGTCGTGTTGCCGCCGCTGCCGCTCAGGTGAGCACAGAGCCAGTACTGGGGCGCGCCGCCCGACCACGCCGCCACGCTGCCGCTGTCGCACCGCCTCGCGCTCAAGCTGGAGGGCGTCGTGTTGCCGCCGCTGCCGCTCAGGTGAGCACAGAGCCAGTACTGGGGCGCGCCGCCCGACCACGCCGCCACGCTGCCGCTGTCGCACCGCCTCGCGCTCAAGCTGGAGGGCGTCGTGTTGCCGCCGCTGCCGCTCAGGTGAGCACAGAGCCAGTACTGGGGCGCGCCGCCCGACCACGCCGCCACGCTGCCGCTGTCGCACCGCCTCGCGCTCAAGCTGGAGGGCGTCGTGTTGCCGCCGCTGCCGCTCAGGTGAGCACAGAGCCAGTACTGGGGCGCGCCGCCCGACCACGCCGCCACGCTGCCGCTGTCGCACCGCCTCGCGCTCAAGCTGGAGGGCGTCGTGTTGCCGCCGCTGCCGCTCAGGTGAGCACAGAGCCAGTACTGGGGCGCGCCGCCCGACCACGCCGCCACGCTGCCGCTGTCGCACCGCCTCGCGCTCAAGCTGGAGGGCGTCGTGTTGCCGCCGCTGCCGCTCAGGTGAGCACAGAGCCAGTACTGGGGCGCGCCGCCCGACCACGCCGCCACGCTGCCGCTGTCGCACCGCCTCGCGCTCAAGCTGGAGGGCGTCGTGTTGCCGCCGCTGCCGCTCAGGTGAGCACAGAGCCAGTACTGGGGCGCGCCGCCCGACCACGCCGCCACGCTGCCGCTGTCGCACCGCCTCGCGCTCAAGCTGGAGGGCGTCGTGTTGCCGCCGCTGCCGCTCAGGTGAGCACAGAGCCAGTACTGGGGCGCGCCGCCCGACCACGCCGCCACGCTGCCGCTGTCGCACCGCCTCGCGCTCAAGCTGGAGGGCGTCGTGTTGCCGCCGCTGCCGCTCAGGTGAGCACAGAGCCAGTACTGGGGCGCGCCGCCCGACCACGCCGCCACGCTGCCGCTGTCGCACCGCCTCGCGCTCAAGCTGGAGGGCGTCGTGTTGCCGCCGCTGCCGCTCAGGTGAGCACAGAGCCAGTACTGGGGCGCGCCGCCCGACCACGCCGCCACGCTGCCGCTGTCGCACCGCCTCGCGCTCAAGCTGGAGGGCGTCGTGTTGCCGCCGCTGCCGCTCAGGTGAGCACAGAGCCAGTACTGGGGCGCGCCGCCCGACCACGCCGCCACGCTGCCGCTGTCGCACCGCCTCGCGCTCAAGCTGGAGGGCGTCGTGTTGCCGCCGCTGCCGCTCAGGTGAGCACAGAGCCAGTACTGGGGCGCGCCGCCCGACCACGCCGCCACGCTGCCGCTGTCGCACCGCCTCGCGCTCAAGCTGGAGGGCGTCGTGTTGCCGCCGCTGCCGCTCAGGTGAGCACAGAGCCAGTACTGGGGCGCGCCGCCCGACCACGCCGCCACGCTGCCGCTGTCGCACCGCCTCGCGCTCAAGCTGGAGGGCGTCGTGTTGCCGCCGCTGCCGCTCAGGTGAGCACAGAGCCAGTACTGGGGCGCGCCGCCCGACCACGCCGCCACGCTGCCGCTGTCGCACCGCCTCGCGCTCAAGCTGGAGGGCGTCGTGTTGCCGCCGCTGCCGCTCAGGTGAGCACAGAGCCAGTACTGGGGCGCGCCGCCCGACCACGCCGCCACGCTGCCGCTGTCGCACCGCCTCGCGCTCAAGCTGGAGGGCGTCGTGTTGCCGCCGCTGCCGCTCAGGTGAGCACAGAGCCAGTACTGGGGCGCGCCGCCCGACCACGCCGCCACGCTGCCGCTGTCGCACCGCCTCGCGCTCAAGCTGGAGGGCGTCGTGTTGCCGCCGCTGCCGCTCAGGTGAGCACAGAGCCAGTACTGGGGCGCGCCGCCCGACCACGCCGCCACGCTGCCGCTGTCGCACCGCCTCGCGCTCAAGCTGGAGGGCGTCGTGTTGCCGCCGCTGCCGCTCAGGTGAGCACAGAGCCAGTACTGGGGCGCGCCGCCCGACCACGCCGCCACGCTGCCGCTGTCGCACCGCCTCGCGCTCAAGCTGGAGGGCGTCGTGTTGCCGCCGCTGCCGCTCAGGTGAGCACAGAGCCAGTACTGGGGCGCGCCGCCCGACCACGCCGCCACGCTGCCGCTGTCGCACCGCCTCGCGCTCAAGCTGGAGGGCGTCGTGTTGCCGCCGCTGCCGCTCAGGTGAGCACAGAGCCAGTACTGGGGCGCGCCGCCCGACCACGCCGCCACGCTGCCGCTGTCGCACCGCCTCGCGCTCAAGCTGGAGGGCGTCGTGTTGCCGCCGCTGCCGCTCAGGTGAGCACAGAGCCAGTACTGGGGCGCGCCGCCCGACCACGCCGCCACGCTGCCGCTGTCGCACCGCCTCGCGCTCAAGCTGGAGGGCGTCGTGTTGCCGCCGCTGCCGCTCAGGTGAGCACAGAGCCAGTACTGGGGCGCGCCGCCCGACCACGCCGCCACGCTGCCGCTGTCGCACCGCCTCGCGCTCAAGCTGGAGGGCGTCGTGTTGCCGCCGCTGCCGCTCAGGTGAGCACAGAGCCAGTACTGGGGCGCGCCGCCCGACCACGCCGCCACGCTGCCGCTGTCGCACCGCCTCGCGCTCAAGCTGGAGGGCGTCGTGTTGCCGCCGCTGCCGCTCAGGTGAGCACAGAGCCAGTACTGGGGCGCGCCGCCCGACCACGCCGCCACGCTGCCGCTGTCGCACCGCCTCGCGCTCAAGCTGGAGGGCGTCGTGTTGCCGCCGCTGCCGCTCAGGTGAGCACAGAGCCAGTACTGGGGCGCGCCGCCCGACCACGCCGCCACGCTGCCGCTGTCGCACCGCCTCGCGCTCAAGCTGGAGGGCGTCGTGTTGCCGCCGCTGCCGCTCAGGTGAGCACAGAGCCAGTACTGGGGCGCGCCGCCCGACCACGCCGCCACGCTGCCGCTGTCGCACCGCCTCGCGCTCAAGCTGGAGGGCGTCGTGTTGCCGCCGCTGCCGCTCAGGTGAGCACAGAGCCAGTACTGGGGCGCGCCGCCCGACCACGCCGCCACGCTGCCGCTGTCGCACCGCCTCGCGCTCAAGCTGGAGGGCGTCGTGTTGCCGCCGCTGCCGCTCAGGTGAGCACAGAGCCAGTACTGGGGCGCGCCGCCCGACCACGCCGCCACGCTGCCGCTGTCGCACCGCCTCGCGCTCAAGCTGGAGGGCGTCGTGTTGCCGCCGCTGCCGCTCAGGTGAGCACAGAGCCAGTACTGGGGCGCGCCGCCCGACCACGCCGCCACGCTGCCGCTGTCGCACCGCCTCGCGCTCAAGCTGGAGGGCGTCGTGTTGCCGCCGCTGCCGCTCAGGTGAGCACAGAGCCAGTACTGGGGCGCGCCGCCCGACCACGCCGCCACGCTGCCGCTGTCGCACCGCCTCGCGCTCAAGCTGGAGGGCGTCGTGTTGCCGCCGCTGCCGCTCAGGTGAGCACAGAGCCAGTACTGGGGCGCGCCGCCCGACCACGCCGCCACGCTGCCGCTGTCGCACCGCCTCGCGCTCAAGCTGGAGGGCGTCGTGTTGCCGCCGCTGCCGCTCAGGTGAGTGAACCTAGCAGTACAATGAAGTTCGCTACCGGGAGCTACACATTGATCTCTCTAGAGGCCTCAGTGTAGTTGGCTACGCTACCGAAACTCTGGTTCTCCCCCATGGGCTGTTAGCTCAAAAGCCAAAGACGGTAAAAATTGCGAAACGCCGAATTACAACAGTCATTGAGAGGATCTGGCAGTGTAGACCCTTCACGGCCTTCACAAGCCCAAGACCATGTATTTTCATGACCATCGGGATACCAAATAACGGTAGGTGGGATTTACAGTGGCGTCGAGTCTACCATATAGTACCGACTCATTCTCGACACCCGGTGGAACTTCGCAGAGCATCTCCAACGTCTTACTGGAGCTGGCTTAGCCAGCTCCAGTAAGACGTTGCACCCTAACTTAGGGGTCTAGAGACTTTTCTCCGGAGGTTCTACGCAAATTCGTCCTTATACACTAACATAAGTTATTTGATACATGAGACAACCTCGTAAAAAAATACGTTACACACACGTATTCATGTACAACATACGGCCTTGTCCGTGAAACAGCCACACCCCAATTTTTTAACGATTCAATTCAATTTTTTAAACTATTTTTTTAGATAGTTTAATTTGTACTTCTACAGAACGCCACTTACTTTTATACTTTCCTCAACAGCAAGCGTCAGAAGGTGCGTCAAGTAAAGGGCGTGCAGATCACAGTGACAGCTACTCCGCATCCGCGTACTAGCGAGAAAGTAAGTACCTAGCTATATATTAATGGTTGCTGATACATCTACTTAATAATAAACTGCATCAAACCTCTTAGGCCGCTATCCCACTGGCGTTTTACGAGGGTCGACGTCACTCGAACGTCTGCGCGCTGACGCGAAGTTGACGTTGCGCTGACGCGACGTTGTCGTTGCGTCTGCACGTGACAAGCATTATTGTCCGCTGAACGCAATATCAACGTCGCGTTTGCACAACGTTAACGTCTCGTTTTTGGCAATAGTATCATGTGGGCGACGTCAACGTCGCGTTCAGAGGACGTTAATGTCACGCGCAGACGCGAAGTCAACGTTGCGTCTGCACGACGTCGACGCTCTGCAGACGCGACGTTGACGTCAACGCTCGTATAACGCCAGTGGGATAGCGGCATTAATATTAATGGTTGATACATCTATTAACTTGTATATATCTATTAACTGCATTAAATCTAACAGGGTCAAGTATTCATTGAGTTAAGATTTGTCTGTAAAAATGTGCACTAATCGAATACTAATATATAAAAATGAATCCCTTTTTCCTTTGGTCACGTCTTCACACGTAATATGCTGGACCAATTTTGCTGAACTCGTCGTTTATATCGCGTATATCGAAGGACTAGATCAATTTGCCTGCTGCGGTCTTCCCGTCTAATTATAATTTGGGTGTCTTCAAAGCTAGAGTGAATAGGCTCATAGTCATAATAAACTAGTACGCCTCACCATGAATGACTGCATCACTGGTTGCCTACCATCAGGTGGGATCGCAGTCAAGCACTAGTTTATGTTACATTTAAAAAAATCTACACCGGTCGTTCTCACAAGAATTTTGATTTCTTTCTTATCATCACTCTGCTGAATTTGTATGTTTATTTTAGGGTGGCGAATCCTACATGACCCGATGCGCCAAAAATTTAAATACGGTACTGGATATTTAATTTTCGCTGCAATTTTGAATGAATTGATCTGAATTGGCTTTCTCAAGTTTCAGTTCAAATTATTTTGTGTATGTTAGATAGTTTTGTAATTTGTATTTTTTGCAATGTTTTTAGTTTGGATGCTAAGTCCTTTAACCTATCACATACCCACAAAACGAGACACAATAGTAAAACAATAACAGCGCGGTCTCATAGGACCGGTCGGGGATTCATGAATTAAGCGATGTTTTCGTATAGATAGTTAATTAGTTTAGTGTTAGAGGAGCTCGTGGCTAGATGATAACAGCCGCACAGGTCGATCTTCAGGTTAAGCAACGCTTGCCTAGGTTGGTCTGTGGATGGGTGACCATCTTAATATAACGAGTTTCCTCCGTGCCTCGGAAAGCACGTTAAGCCGTTGGTCCCGGCTGTCATTTGGAGATCTTTGGCAGTCGTTACGGATAGTCAGAAGCCAGTAAATCTGACTCCAGTCTTGCCATGAAGTACCGTGTTACCCCAGTTAATGGGTTGTGGAGGTCAGGTAGGCAGCCGCTCCTCGTAAAATACTGGTATTCAGCTAAATCCGGCTTGACTGGAAGCCGACTCCAAAGTAGTTGGGAAAAGGCTAGCCAGATGATGATGATGAGTTAATTAGTTTAGTATTAGAATATGGAGTAACACATTCGAATATTTTTGTGAAATTTTGCTGCCTTCTTAGCAAGCTTCGCTGATGTAAACAGTAGAATAAAATTCTCAGCTCCATTTTACTGACGTGGAGCCTGTTTCAATGATTCCACAGTGTAGTACAGTTGTGTAGACACTTAAAATATAAAACTACACCTATTTTACAATATCCACGAGGAATAGGGATTATGCATGAAAAAATATATCTTTCTCTCTCTCACTAAGACGCCGTGGTCTATGGCTGTCATGGCCTTTGACGTCAAACTCCATGTCAGACTTCTTTTTCACAGTAGCAGTTTCAAAGCTTTATAATCGTTTATTTTATTTTTTTCGTTGTTGCAGTTGATTTTTTAATCTGCATATTTTTTTCCTAGAACCCAAAAGTAGCTTATAATAAAATTACATGCATGTTTCATATTTGCGAATAATTTAACTAGCCATTAAATATGCATGTGTCATTCGTATGATATAGTAGTAGTATATTACACTCAGTTTATATAAAAGCAAGTATATTTCCTAAGGTCGACTGGTAGAAAATGCCTAAGGCAATAAGTCCGCCTTTGTACGTTGAGTTGTGCATAAAGTTTTAAAAATAAAATAAATAAATAAAATATATTTTGAATTTAAAGTGAAGTGTTGTAGATAAACCAATAAATAAATTTCACTTGAAAAAATCCCCTCTGAAACTGGTAATTCATCTCTGAGAAGATTAACCAGGGAATTTCTTGCCGGTCCTTCTCAATAGAAAACGACCAGTTGGAACTGTGCACTAGCTTTTGACGTTTTATAAGTGCCCATGTAGTCTGTTTTTTAATCTCTGAGACTATTTTACAATACCTGGGTTGTCATACTTGTCACAACACAAAATAACTGGCATAATTACTGTTGTCAGTTTGACATTTGCCTGTGTCAATTTGGTTTCAGGGATTAAAAAACAGGCTTTAGTAGCAGTTTTGAAGCTTCGTTTATTTTTCTTAGTTATTTTTCTTTTCATATTTATTTAACAGATCTGTTAATTTAGCTAATAAAAAATTTAGATGCATGTTCCATATTTTCAAATATTTAAACAGCCTCTGAACTTTACTAACGGCCGAACCCAATAACCGATCTATCTTTAGTTTTGACATTGTGGAGATAGTAAAACAAATGATACAATACAAAAATTATGCATGTTTTCTGTTGTTTCATTTGTTTTTCTATCTCAGATAGGTTATTCAGGGTTCAGCTGTAAAAAATCCAATCTAAAACTAGTAACTTATGTCTTCGGTTCTCCCCCCCAGACGGTAGACCTGACCAACATCCCGCCGGTCCTCACGGCGGTGCAGACGGTGACGCCGGTGCGCGACTTCTTCTCGGCGCAGCAGCTAGTGTCGGTGAGCGCGCCCGGACTCTACACCGTGGCCGTGGAGGCCGCCTTCGTGGACCAGTCTGCCCAGCTGTGGAATACTGGGCCTAGGACCGCTATTGTTATTAAGGTGAGAAAGATCTTTTTTAATTATTGATAGGCTTCCGTTTGATCACTAACTTATTACTGCCTCGTTGGTCTAGTGGTTGCAAGATCGTCTGCTGAGCAAGGGGTCCTGGGTTCGATTCCCGGGTCGGGCAAAAAGTGCTATTGGGTTTTTCCATTCGGAATTACTCTGTAACTGCCCAGAGTTTGGAAGTTGGTGGTATGATACCCCATGCCTCGGAAAGCACGTAAAGCCGTTGGTCCTACGCCTGATCTCTCTCCGGTCACGTCGGATTGCCGTCCCATCGGACTATGAGAGTAAAGGAACACCTGTGTTTGCGCACACACTTGTACACTATAATATCTCCTGTGTACTTGGCTGATCTCTGTTGAGATTGGCCACCGTGATCGAAATTCGGTCGGGGGAGTAATATCTATTAAGTGATGATTTAACCGACAATGGAGCATGCTTGCCTAGAAGTAACCTTGACTATATTCACTCTTGACTTATTAAGAAATGAAGCTTAACATTTATAAGGAAAGACGGAGTGATATGAAACAGAAATCAGAAGTGTCAGTGATTTGGCATTTCTTTATTAAATTGCCCTAATATTATTAAGAATGATGATCATCATACTCAAACAGGTAGAATAGATTTGAATGAAATTTAGTTGTATAAACGTGTATAAATTGTTCCCTCATAGTCATGTTAAAATCTCAATACGAGCAAATAAAATAATACTCGTATTGCAACGAAAAAAAGGTAGGCGTCAAAATTTGTTTATTTATTTTCTCGTTAAAAGGTTCATTGAAGGTATTCCTAGTCTAGATTTCACAGTATTTTAATCTCTCTTAAAACCATTGCAATCAATATTGAATGGGATGATGTAATACACCTCCTAACCTGTAAAACCTCGGGTGTATATAAAGTCTGTATAAATGGCGATGACATAATGAACCAGCTGTATGGCGTCATTATGTTTGTAAACGTACAGTCGGTATAGTGCAAGTGTGATCATCGTCTTGTTTGTCAAGATCACACCTGTTTTAATGCTTCCACATCGAATAGTTGTGTAGACACTTCAAAATTAAAATCTAAAATGTATTTATTTCACATAGACCTACATAGGCACTTATAACACGTCAGAAGCTAGTGCACGGTTCCAATTGGTCGTTTTCTATGGAGAAGAACCGGCATGAAACTCCATAGTGGCACTTGAGATACAAAGCTACATCATTGAACTTAAAAATGCCGGTTGAAACTACAGTGGAAGTGTGACCATCGTGTTGTTTGTTCCAGGCCCACGAAGACCCCAGCACCAAGGGAAGCGTCACCGCAACGCGTGCTAGGTTTTGAGTGAATATCTGCAAGATTTAGTCCGTGACGTCCGTGTTTTTCAAGGTCATTCATGTTGTGCTGATGTACTTACAACCGGCGTTCAAGGAGTCTTAAAGTAAAGTAAAATTTACGCGATAACACGCAGATTTTAGTTATATCTTAGATATATGCTCTAATGGATCTTTTGACTACTCGAAACTTCTGATTAGTTTGGTAAAATTTATTGGATATTATTTTAATTGTAATAGAATTAAAGAGAATGGAATGAAAAGAACAGAATTGAAGAAAAAAAATTGATGCGCCGACCCCGAGTACCTAATATGGGTCAAGGACAGGAAGAAGAAAATTTTAATTGTAATAGTTTGTGTCCGTATATTAAAGTAAGTTAAAAAACACAATACGCTATTTAATTTTATAAGAAACACTTTCATTATTGATCGTCATTGAGTCATGCGATAAAAGACGAAGAAAATTAGGACAATAACCGTAACAAAAACAACAGGAAAAATACCTAATCTATGAAACATGAAACGTCTGACAAAGTCCTGCATTGTTTCATATTTCATATCAAACTCATTTCTATTTACTGTTGGCAGCGAAACATGTCGGTCATCACCAGTAAATTAAATTAAATAAAAGAAAAAAAGGTTCTCCATAAAGACGCAATATTTGCACTAGATGTCCTACATGCCTATCAAGTGATAACCTTTCATTCTACCGCCACGCCAAGCAGTGAAATGACCAAATAAAAATATCGATAAGAAATTATCTTGGCGCGATAAGTTTTCATACTTGTCACACAGTACCTGAGCCGCCGACGACACAAAATGATCGTGCACTTGCTTATCCTCGCTTTAGTTCTACAAATAAACTGTTCATCGATATGTGATAGTGATGTTTGTGCGTGCAAAAGATACCATAGTGAAGATGAAGAGTTTGAAGGTGAACAAATTCTGTGCGGCCACAAGGACTGGGACATCTTAGGAAGCAACTACACGCTGCCCGATATAGCGCACTCGCTGGATTTATCGTTCATAAACATATCTGTAGTGCACTCGTCATCGTTACTCAAGTCAAACACTTTACTAGAATTAATATTAAACGATAATGTCATAACAAATATTGATGTGGACAGTTTCCAGCTACCAACACTGAAGAGGCTAGATCTTAGCAATAATCTACTGGAATTTATAGACAAAGAAACTTTTAGAGGCGTGAAGAATTTGGAATATTTGAATCTAAGTAACAATAGATTCACCACGTTCACGAAGTTAATGTTCCATCATTTGAGCAGTCTCAATGAAATCATTTTAGACAATAACAATTTGGGACCAGTGTTAAGAAACTCGAATTTATTCGATAGAAGTGGTTTTGGACTGACAGACAAGATTAAAAATGTAAGCATTAGTGGAATCAATCTTACAACGGTTCCTGACAACTTCTTTGTCGACGCTTATGACTTGCGAAAATTAGTTATTTCAAATAACAGCCTAAGCGAAATGTTTGAAATACCTTACACATTACAATACCTGGATCTATCGGACAATCCTATCACAGACATCTTCAGTGAAGATTTCACTGATCTAATCGCATTGAAGGTATTAAAACTGAACAATTTGAAGATAAAAACAATTCCTGAATCAGCATTTCAGTATTTACCCGCTTTAAAGTCACTAGAACTGGAAAGAAATCGAAATCTGACTTCGTTCAGTAAGCTAGCATTTGGACGAGAAGTTCTCAATGATCCAGACAATTTTGGACTAGAAAGACTGTCGCTAAAGGGATCAAGATTGTCGAAATTAGACCAAGCGTTGTTGACGCCTTTTGGAGTACTGGTCGAGTTGGATCTACAAGGGAATCCTTGGCAGTGCGATTGTGAAATCGTTTGGGTGAAACAGCTACAGATATCTGAGGAATATTATGATCATTTGAGGTGAGTTTTCAAGATCTTTTGTACTAAAACAAGCTAGATTCATATAGACTAGACGAGGTCGTCCTTAGTAGAACAGTCTAAGTGCAATTCTACCGTAATAAAACAGGTAATTCACATAAAATGTAGGTAATAAAAAACGCATTTAAACAGTACAAAACATGACGTTATCTACCTAACAGCTGTAGAAATAAAAATGATAATGTTCTAGGCGATAACGAAACGAAGATCATTCAGCAATATAACAGGCATACAACTGAACCTAGATAATACTAATATTACTCGGTTTGTAGTGTCTTTTTGAAACAAAAGAGTAAAATTAGCTCAGTGACGCTCATTATTTTCATCTGGTTCGTAAGTTATGCGCCTGACCTTGTTTCAATCCACCACAATGCATTTGGACCATAGATCACAGAACCGTCCTACAGGCCAAACTTCAGACGCCATTATACAGGGTGTGGCGTAAATAGTGGTCCACCGTTAAGGATTCGATTTACCAGATAATTTACTATAACCTACTAAAATTTTAACCATTTTTACCCAAGGGTTCCGGAGATATAATTTTTTTTCTTTTTTTTATAAAATTTCTACATTTTGTTATAAATTTGGTTATATTAAAAAAAAGAAACATCTTTTTCTTGTTCTGATTTCTGTTGATAACTGCTGAATACTAGAGCTATCGTGAATAATTGTCTTTTTTTAAGTACATTTCGAGAATTTGAAGAAAAAGCAATTCTTCTCTATTTTTAATCCAAATTTTTTACATTATCTGCAAGTTCAAGAGCGATTTCTGTAAAAAAAATGTACTATACTCTCAGTGCCCATGAATTATAAAATATGCCTACTAAATACCAATTCTAAAAAGGTATCATAATAGCAGATCCTATTGGTGAACAGAAAGATATTCAATTTTAATCTAAGAAAGGAAGATTTTCATTACAATACATTTTTAGTTTTAGTTACGTTATTACTTACGATTTTCATTAAAAAATTACTACACTGCAATGCCAATAACATTTTTTCACTATTGTTGCAATCTGATACAATGCACCCAATCTTTTTGGCCTAAGCAAAATAAAACAATTCATACTTGTCATCATTTATTGAAATCTTAAACATGGTTAAACAATATTAAAATTACACAAAATGTTCAAAATGGCCCCCATTCGCATGATATTGTTTATTATTATCAAGATATTGGTTATTTGAATTTGTACAACCTGCATCGTTGGCAGATGGAAAACCCGCATCTCATAAGACAAGATAGAGCACAATATCAATTAAAAATAAATCTATGGACCGGAATCATAAATGGACAGATAATTGGTCCACACGAGCTGCCAGAATTTAAATGCGGAGAGGTATTTGAGTTTTTCGCGAAACGACTTGCCGTCGCTTTTGGAAAATGTCGCTCCTGAAGTCCAAGAAGACATGTGGCTGCAAAACGATAGCTGTCCCGCACACGACGCTCGTGCAGTACGAGAGCACTTGAATATGGTGTATCCAAATAGGTGGATAGGGCGCTTAGGTCCAATATTGTGGTCACCGCGCTCGCCAGACCTAAATCCCCTGGATTTCTTTTATTGGGCCTGCCTAAAGGAAAAAGTTTATAAAGAAGAAGTATTGAGCAATTGAGGACTAGAATCCAGACAGCAGCTAGAGAAATCAGCGCGAGCGGGTATGCTAGAAGGATTAAACGTTCATTTATTCGACGTTGCAGAGCGTTTATCGCTGCAAATGGGGGTCATTTTGAACATTTTGTGTAATTTTAATATTGTTTAACCATGTTTAAGATTTCAATAAATAATGACAAGTATGATTTTTTTTATTTTGCTTAGGCCAAAAAGATTGGGTGCATTGTATCAGATTGCAACAATAGTGAAAAAATGTTATTGGCATTGCAGTGTAGTCATTTTTTAATGAAAATCGTAAGTAATAACGTAACTAAAACTAAAAATGTATTATAATGAAAATCTTCCTTTCTTAGATTAAAATTGAATATCTTTCTGTTCACCCATAGGATCTGCTATTATGATACCTTTTTAGAATCGGTATTTAGTAGGCATATTTTATAATTCATGGGCACTGAGAGTATAGTACATTTTTTTTACAGAAATCGCTCTTGAACTTGCAGATAATGTAAAAAATTTGGATTAAAAATAGAGAAGAATTGCTTTTTCTTCAAATTCTCGAAATGTACTTAAAAAAAGACAATTATTCACGATAGCTCTAGTATTCAGCAGTTATTAACAGAAATCAGAACAAGAAAAAGATGTTTCTTTTTTTTAATATAACCAAATTTATAACAAAAAGTAGAAATTTTATTAAAAAAAGAAAAAAAAATATATCTCCGGAACCCTTGGGTAAAAATGGTTAAAATTTTAGTAGGTTATAGTAAATTATCTGGTAAATCGAAACCTTAACGGTGGACCACTATTTACGCCACACCCTGTATATATTTACATATATTGATTTTATTACATTTTAGTAAAACAAACTCTATGACAAACAAAATTAAATCCAAATTTCATTGGAGTAATATTTTGTTTAAGGTCTTTTTAATACAAATATTCAAATTAAGTACAACAAACTCTTTGACATAGAAGGGTTCGTCAAAATACCATTGGGGTAGGGCATTCATGAATCCCCGACCGGTGCTATGAGACCGCGCTGTTATTGTTTTACTATTGTGTCTCGTTTTGCGGGTATGTGATAGGTTAAATACAAATTTTCATTTAAAAAACAACTTAAAATACACATAATTAAATTCGCAATGGTGATATGATTGGTTCGTATTGGAAGTATGATGACTAAAGTCTTTTGTCTTGTAGTTTCTTCCTCAACACTGACGCATAGGTATTGTGACGGAACAAAGGGCCATTACCTACCTACAGTCGGTTTTCATACGATTATATGGCATAACACAAAGTTAGGTATTTGCCTGTGTTTATTTTTGTGCCTACAAAATTTTATACAAACAAATAAAGGGCCTAGCGGAGGGGATATCTCGGTATCTCTTTTATACGCAACCTAATGGCTGTGACATCACATTTCAATAATTATGTGCACCTTTATTCTGTTATTTGACAGTTTCCCCTTCCACCAGATTTGAAAGGGATCTAACTTATTTAATATTTAACCTATCAATACCCGCGAAACGAGACACAATAGTAAGACAATAGCAGCGCGGCCCTATGAGACCGGTCGGGGATTCATGAATTAATGGATTAGAAAAAAAATCTTTATATTTGCGATTTTGGATAAAGTTGCTTAATGATATTTTTTTTTAAATAGTAGGTATCCCTGTTGTGCTTCGATTTAAAAACTAAAGCTTTACTTTTAGCCGGCGATGGAACTCTATAGTCTGTAAATTGAACTATAGATTATATCGTTAACGGTGTTCTTAGTCACGGCCGCGTGTTGACTGACCTTATCAGATGCAAATATATTTCATTCGAGAAAAAATGTGATCAATATTTGTAGAGTTCAAGCGTTGTTTATGTTTGTAAATAGCACGTGGTTGGAAATAAAATGCGATAGCGATAGATATGGCTTCTTTAAAAGTACCTAATTATAGGATTTATTATGGGTCTATGACCTACTTACATCTCGTAACTCGTAGTCAGCCTAATAGTTTAGTAGGAGTATCCTACGTCTATGGAGGTAAAAGAGTCTTCTCTACATGAGCTGTTAATTATATTTTAAGACTAAAGCCAGGGGATTTATTAGCTACAGTTATTTTCTTTACTTTAGTGCCATCTCTTGGCTTTTTCTCAAATGTTGAGATTGTAGGAAAAACTAACCTAAAGTTTGATTTTTAAAGCGTTTTCCGAAGTGTATTTTTAGTTGCAACCTGTATAAAATTAAATTGAAAATACCTTAGCTCCTTACTAACTGATTATTTATTTATTTATTCGTAGCAGAACCAACAGCCAAATGGATAACAATTGTGCATGAGACGTTGTGCCAATTACCTACTGCATTATCATTTAGCATACTATACAATAAACAGTTAATACATACATATATTAACTAAATAACTTATTTCTGAAACAAACGTATTTTTATCAGTGTTTATAATTTTTTTTACACCACCTGCTCGATATTGGCCCTATTATGTGTCATGTAACTTGCACTTAAAGCAACTCGTTATCACCTAGGGAGATAATACAGTATGGCCGATCTCTAGGGAATAATGGTTTTTTTTTTTAATTTAGTACGTCAAATACGCCTTCAGTAATTTAAAATGTACGTGCATCAAACATATTTATTCAAAAATGAAACTGGCCACTAACAAAAAAAACCGGGCAAGTGCGAGTCGGACTCGCGCACTGAGGGTTTCGTACCAGCCTACCTATAAAAACAGTTTAATTCTCGAATCGAGTCTTGAAGACTTTTCAATTTTTTTTTCTTGTGACGTAACTAAAAATTTTCAGTTTTCAGACTTTTCCCGATATTAGTGCTATAATACCTTGCTTCGTGCCAAATTTCAAGATTCTAGGTCAACGGGAAGCACCCTATGAGTTTTGATTCCTTTGACAGTGTCGAAATGTACGTTTTTTGCAACATAAACGGGCGTATCTTTTTTTCCCGTCAACTTACAAGTTTGATTTTGCACAACTTCAAGGGACCGCGGATTTCAATATATGGTTTTAATTTCAACTTGATACCTTCACGCGTTCCTGAGAAAAAGGGTCTTGACAGACGGACGGACGGACAGACGGACAACAAAGTGATCCTATAAGGATTCCGTTTTTTCCTTTTGAGGTACGGAACCCTAAAAAAGAATAATAAATGTGGTTACATACTGAGGAAAATGTTAAGGAGGTTCTAAAAAAGAGTAAAGTTATATAATAGAGTAATATTGAAGTAGTGAATTTTGTTTGTTTCTAATTTTTAACTTGTAAATAATCTATATATATAAAAATGAAACCCGTTTTTCGTTGTCACGGCATCACATGAAAACGGCTTGACCGATTTGGCTGATTTTTTTTTTTAAATGTTCCTTGAAGTTCAGTGATGGTTCTTACGGTGAGAAAAATTCAGAAAAAAAAAAAACGTTAGGTAAAGTAGGGTAGGTAGGGTAGTGGAGGGTAGTGTAGTGTAGTGTAGTGTAGTGTAGTGTAGTGTAGGGTAGTGTAGGGTAGTGTAGGGTAGTGTAGGGTAGTGTAGGGTAGTGTAGGGTAGTGTAGAGTAGTGTAGTGTAATGTAGGGTAGTGTAGGGTAGTGTAGTGTAGTGTAGGGTAGTGTAGGGTAGTGTAGTTTAGTGTAGGGTAGTGTAGGGTAGTGTAGTGTAGTGTAGGGTAGTGTAGTGTAGTGTTGTGTAGGGTAGGTAGGGAAGGTTGGGTAGGGTAGTGTAGGGTGGTGTATGGTAGTGTAGGGTAGTGTAGGGTAGAGTAGGGTTGTGTAGGGTAGTGTAGGGTAGTGTAGGGTAGTGTAGGGTAGTGTAGGGTAGTGTAGGGTAGAGTAGGGTAGTGTAGGGTAGAATAGGGTAGGGTAGGTAGGGAAGGTATGGTAGGGTAGCGTAGGATATGTAGGGTAGTTATTTGACGGGAGCGAAGCCGCGGGTAAAAGCTAGTGCTGTATATTTTTTAATTTATTTTATACGATATATAGTACCTAGTTAATTAATCGTAGTAGACTTGTAATTATCTCACAGATGGTGTAAAAAGTAGAGTATCCAACACGGGAATAAAGCTGCCTTTGTCTTGGGCGGCATTAATTCCTCACTTCACTCAGGTTTCTCTATTAACTCCCTCGCGATGCTCGGGAGTTAATTATATAAATCCCTCACTAACGTTCGGGATTAAAACTTAGCAACCTTCGTTTTGTTCGGAATTCAACATGCCGCCCTCGCCTTAAAGACACTGCTTTACTCCCTAGTCACATAATCTACTATTATGTTTATATTTAGAAGTAATTGGCTTTTCGCTGTATATTTGTAAGAGAGCATAGATCAGGAATTTGAGGAATTTTAGTTTCTTGATAACTAATGATAAAAGATATTTAGTTTTGCACATAGGTTTTTCAAACACATAAAAATTTAGTTTGTTAATTTAAGCTAGATTAGGCCGGCTTGACATTTGAATACTTATTAATTTATTTATCTTAATTATTTTTCAGGTGCGCAACCCCATCAAACCTCTTCAACGCACGCATATTCGATCTGAATCCCAAATACTTCACGTGTACCAGTATTCAACATCACATCGGCCTGACAATCGCGGTGGTCACACTCTGTTCCATGCTAGCCCTAATAGCCATGTGGCTATTCATCTGTCTGCCTAGGAAACAGTCTAGGTGTAATTTCATCAAGAACATGTATACTCCTTCAACGGCATATACTATGCTTCCTATGGCCACAAGTTTTAATAGTGAAAATTTAAGATAGGTATAACTTGGTCATATTAACTTGCTTGGCGTCGATGAACAAAATCAGTATAACAACAACAGAGAACTAGCCAAATTATCGACGCGCGTATCGATAATAAAAATGCTGACCATACCTGACACTTGCCGTTAGAGCCTATTTCACCACCTATGATTAAGTTGCCAATAACTTACTTGGCAGATAATTTCATACAAATTCTGTTCCATTTTTTAATTTATCTGGGAATTAGTGGCTACTTGGACATTGTGAAACAGGCCCGTATGGGGCATTTCATAGATGCGTCAAGTTAATGTGACAGGATTGTAATTTTTTTTAAGGCCTTAGGTATGTGTTACCGAATTTGAACCTTATGTCTGTGGAGTAAAGTCTAGTGCTCAGTGAAAAGCAGTGGCTGTGGATGATGAAATTAGTGTATTGGTATTTTATAAGTGTTGATAATTAATAAATTAATTTGTTATTTTGCTATATTTCTTTGGTTTTTTTTGTGTTCTATAGATTAATCTAAAATAGTACATTTTGCTACATGTGGAGAAAGTTTGTCATTGTGACCGAGATGGAATTTTTAATTGTTATGGAGCCGAATGAGTAACAAATGTCCAATAGGTGCACTTATCAACAAAGACATTAATAAACAGGGATTGACGCGCAGCTCGTGTCCTAATACAATACATGTAATCAATTGTGACAAGGCTACGACCAGCACTGTTCTGCACTAGTGCTGAAAAGAGTCAATTGCGGGCCTAAAAGCGGTAAGTTAGGAACGGATAAGTAGCGGTTTTCGAGTAAGTGTATTTAAAATGAATTTAACATGATCCCAGATTTTATTATCTCACAGCATAATATTTCTATGCATTGTGCATTACATTGTGGAAATAGGATACCACATCTGTTTTTAGGCTTAATCGTCTATACAGGTGATTACGAGATAGAATTACTTTTAATTAATGACTCAAAAACATGAGCAAATCCATCCATTGTGCACTCCAGAACGATGTACTGTTTATCGCTAGACACAGATAACACAAATCTCGGTGACGAATCCAATGACGCAGTTATCAGTATGAAGAAATGTATAAGTTCCTGCAAAAAAATAAAACTGTTGAATACAATAAATAAAAGTTGGTGCCATGAAACAGTGAGACTGGGTCGTGGTAGACCACGATGGAGATGGCGGGACGGACTACAGATTTCACCAGAACTGGAAATCGCTCGCGAAAGATGGTAGGGCGTGGAGTGACCTTGCCCAGGAGTGGGATAGAACATGCAAAAAAAAATGACAAGTAGAGAAATTGAGTGTTTGATTTATCCTCCTTACGTCGTTTATCCTCAATGCTGGGTTTGGTCTGGCCAACATATCGGAGTCCTGCCTCTGGACTCTTCCCATCTACTATTCCTATCAGCAACAGCATATCCAGGTTTTTTGGTGGACAGAGATTTTAAGGCGGATTGCCTCATGCTGGCAATGTGACCAAAAAATTCAAAGATTCTTGCAGCTGTATGCAGCTACGCTAACAGGTCTTTAATAAAATAAAAAACAGAAATACAAAATTCACTTTATATTATTTAAAAAATACAAAAGTGTACAAATTGTTTTACAACGATTACGATATTGTGCATATAATTACAACTATAGGCAAATACTTTGTGCAATGTATTGAGTCTCTTTCGGAAATATAACAAATCTATAAAATTAGCCTTTTGTTCAATTATCATACAAATTAATTATTTTATAAATGCTGATGGCCACTTAAACTTCGGAGTTTCCACCTCACTGGGCTATAATAATAAAAAGGCGCCGTTATTAAAAAATAACTATTTTTTACAAATACAAGCTTCAAATTTATTATTTACCGAAATAACGTAAATGTGGGTTATTGTAACCCTATCATTAAACAACAGGAACACGGTAAATACACTACTGTGTTACTATTGGTAAACGAGCTTGTTCAAACTCTATACGGTTCTTATAAATACCAAAATAAATAACTTACTTTAATTTTTACCAAAGTACTTGTTTTCTTTTCAAATCGACCATCAGCATAAACTGGCCTAATTTTTCATTCAGTTCTCTTTCATTTCAAAACTATCATAATAATAAAACAATAAAATCATTTAAAAATGTTCTATTACACTAAATTAATTAAGGAATAACTAGACATTTGCTACAGTACAGTACTTAACACTAGGCAGGCACAAGCATTTTACAAAAGGCTGCTATTTGAGCATTGGAGTCTGCGGCAAAACGCCGCGTGGCCTTTGAAGGCTTCATCTCGAAATTGAGTCAAAAAGTTATAAATAGGTACTTGTAACGACTTCTACAGAGACTTGTGATCACTGAGTTTGTTCTGACGCAAAAAGAGGGGTTTTATATATATTTAACCGTTTTGTGAGCGTCTCCATGTCTGTCTATGGTACATAAATGAGTAAACCGATTTCGATACACTTTATTTTCATTTGAAAGCAGGTTTATTAGACATGTTTTATGGAAATCGGTGCGGTTATTTACAGGTTATGTTGGGCCGTGAATATGCCCGCGACTTCGTTTACGTCTGATTCGTAAAACAGCATTATGTAATTTAGTCAGTTCTTTTGCGCGGAGCAAGAAACAGACGGACCGACACACAAAATTTTAACGATTGAATATTCGTAAAAAAGTTTTGTGAATGTATCAAATCCTCCATCAATCTCTGCCCTTAAAGCAAGCAAGAGATTTATTAATTTACAAAAATACGTCTTAAACTCTGTCTCTTTACAACTTTATTACAAAGAAACATTGGCAAGACCTTCCAAAATCTTTTAAATACTTTCAAGCCAATATAGTCTTTAAAAAATAGGTATAAAACCTTTAGCAGCAAATTTCCTCCTCCTCCTAGCACATTTAAAGCTGCCAAACGATTGTGAACCTTACGATATGTTACAATTAGCTACAAATTTCAAGCGCTCTTTGGTCAATTCAACGACACACATACACAAAAACATTCATAATTGTTCTAAGCACAACCTCACTCACTTGCATTATGTAAAGAGTTCAAAAATGTCATAAAACCAGTCTTGCAACTGTCTTTTTTAACTTTTGATATATTTTAAAATGTTTACTAAAAATAAATTTTCCATCTCTTTTCAATCAATCATCTCTTTTTAATCATAATAAATAATTATGGCAATAGTGAAACTTCTTGATACTTTAAAAAGTATCAAAAACAATCACTACTCAATAAATAAATAAACATTTCAAAATACATCACTTAATATTAAATCTACAATTAAATAGCTGCCTTAATACTTATTTAATTACACAATAAATATAATATAATCCTATGATATGGTATTATTAGATTTAATATAAGAATATACAATACATATTAGAGATTCATTCAGATCCTTACGTAACGGTAGATTTACACTATGCGTATTTATGTACTAGCTTCTATAAGAAGGGAATAAATAGCCTATGTTACTCAGTGAAGATCATCATCATCATCTCAGCCGAAAGACGTCCACTACTGGACATAGGCCTCCCCCAAAAAGATCAGTCGAGTAATATTTGAGTTAAATCTTAACATACAAACAAATAAATAATCAAATCCTCTTTATAATATTAGTTAAGATTTCAAAAACAGATGTTTTAAGTACCGATTTTGTATGTGTATAAGGTTCATATAGAGTAACATGTCTATGGATGATGTAATAATAATAGAGACAATCCAAAAATACGCAACGTATAAATCTACCCTAATTCATAATATTTAAACTATTCCTTGTTACAAAATTGTGCTTAATACATTTGTTATTAAAATATGACACAATGTACAAATTATAACTACTAACTATAAGATATAAACATTAAATGCAGTCTAGTCTTTTAAAATTTAACAAAATGGCTACTAATGTTTTGTTACTTAAAATACTTGAGATTTATGTAAATTGAGATTCATTCGAGTTTTATATGGTACGATTTAAGTATTCATATAAAAAATGGAGTATTTTATTTCAGTTAAAGTAAAGCTAAATGGCTATTTTATTGGTACATAAGCGCTCAAAGAGCTTCTATGAGAATCCTGTCACTATCTTACACTTATTTTCTTGAAATAAATAAATACTAAAAATCTTCAGTTTTAGCATAACCTACATTTTGTAAGCTCGCATTGTGCTCGTTTTTATTAAAATTCAATAACAAAATTTTCTATCAAACCGTAGTCCTAGTATAAAGAAACTAAGAAAGTTCTTATAATATTCAACATTTTCTCCCTCTCCTAGAGAGGAGGCCTGAGTCCCAACAGTGGGAACATTACAAGGCCGATAATGCTAACATTTTCTCGACCTATCATCTTTCTTTTGAAAACCACTTCCTATTAAGACATTCTTTTGCGTAAAAACAGCATGTTATGCATAGCATAACTCAATAGCTTTTAGTAAAATTACAGTCTAATATGTTAAGTCTTTGCAAAAGCAACATCTCAGACTATACTGGTCGCAAAATGAATTGTCTCATTTGATTAGATAATGAACAGAAGCCTAACTACGCACCAAATTGAACACAAGCATTGACAAATATTCCTAGATTAAGACTATTTAGCTAAACGCTCTATTTACATAATTATAAATTACTCTCTATACAACAAGAGCTGCCATTAGAATACTTAAAACAGTGAACTTTTATTTTTGTTATAGTTGTTGCATTTCACAAGCGCGAGATATCATTCTATCACTGTCAATGTCAAAGTCAAATTACACGCGCTCATAATTTGCAACGACTATACAAACATTTTAAACTTTGCTATCAAGCTAAACTGTGAAAAAGACCAGCAAACAGTCAACAACTAAACTTCTGTCCATTACCTAACCTAAAAGAACTCCGTATGTCATACGAGTCTAAAGTCATCACGACTACAATACTCCTCCTGTCAAACTGACGTTTCAGAGTTCAACCGTAAAATGAACCTGTTGCTCTTGGGGTCGACGACCTCTTCTGTCAGTGAGAACTTCGGAAGTTGCTTTATGGTACAAATAAGTGAGATATCACCTTGTCTGAGCTGGAACTCCACATTGTCTGCTAAAGGTCTGGCTAGCAGCTCGTCGGAGATTAGGGACCATCTCTGTATGGGTCTGGTTTCCTGGTCTGCTGCCAGGACTGGTCCCTCGACGAGGAATGGTTCAAGGAAGGCGCGGGGAGACGCGTCTTGTGATAGACAGCGCGCTAAGTGGGCGAGGACCTGAAATAGAGAAGAAATTATATTTTCTGTTTGTTGTGATAGAATTTCAAGAATGATGGCTTTTTTATTTTTATAAACTAGTGGTTATGCACACATACGGAACTGAAACTATACAACTATAAGTACAATGCCCTTAGACTATTATAAAACTTCGGCATAGGCGCGGCTTCGGTGACATCGCGTGAATTTAATTATTTTTTTTGGACAAGTAAGTAATCAGTTATAATTAAAATTTAATGAATAAAGTAGGTAAATTCTAATCAGCAGGCGATCTGATTTCATATAGAATTCAAAGGTTATCATTTTATTAAAGCAACTTTATGTAATAAAGAAATTGTAAACCTATGAATCTGTTTACAAGAATACCTGGAAATTGGAAAAGCCTTTGCCCAACAGAGGGAAAGTACGCGCTAAATAAAAACAAAAGGAATCTTTTTTGCCACAATATTCATATTATAAAATTTTAATTGACATACAAGGAAAGCTTTTCAATGGCCTCATCTAGTAAAAAAAAAATTAAATTTAAAAGTGTTCTAATTATGTTTTTAGGGTTCCGTACCTCAAAAGGAAAAAACGGAACCCTTATAGGATCACTTTGTTGTCCGTCTGTCCGTCCGTCTGTCAAGACCCTTTTTCTCAGGAACGCGTGAAGGTATCAAGTTGAAATCAAAACCATATATTGAAATCCGCGGTCCCTTGAAGTTGTGCAAAAATCAAACTTGTAAGTTGACGGGAAAAAAAGATACGCCCGTTTATGTTGCAAAAAACGTACATTTCGACACTGTCAAAGGAATCAAAACTCATAGGGTGCTTCCCGTTGACCTAGAATCTTGGAATTTGGCACGAAGCAAGGTATTATAGCACTAATATCGGGAAAAGTCTGAAAACTGAAAATTTTTAGTTACGTCACAAGAAAAAAAAATTGAAAAGTCTTCAAGACTCGATTCGAGAATTAAACTGTTTTTATAGGTAGGTTGGTACGAAACCCTCAGTGCGCGAGTCCGACTCGCACTTGCCCGGTTTTTTTTTTTTATGTACCTAAATGTTTTTCTACACTGTGTGTATATTTATTTGTGCCAAATAAATGCCAGTAAAACATTTTTTCTTTCTTTCTTTGAAAAGCTATTTGCAAAATAAATATCATTTATCAATGGAGGAGATTTACAGGCTGTTATTCACAAAATCTTTTGGGGATTGTGCTGAAGGTATAAAAGCTAGGATAAAGGCACACTACCGAGTCGGCCGAGTGTCGCGGCTGCTGGCGCGTGGCGCGCAGGTACTTCTGCAGCGCGCGCGCCAGCGACGGGAACACCGCCTGCGCCGCCTCGCGCGGGCCCAGTGCTCCACCTGACAGAGACAAGAGACAACATCTATGTATAAACCAACATCAACAACATCTATGTGTGAACATTATTCGAGATACTTATTATTAAATTTTATCAACGAAAAATTCCATCACCGGAGTGTCCAGAATCATGTACTGGATCCATGGCACTCGTTTGTGTGTCGATGTCTGACACACCCTGTATATTTGAATTCGTAATTCGAGATACAAAAATAAAGTTGAAATTCCATTCCAGCCAATAGAGAAAAACCTCTATAAAATATTTTGTAGGGGCTCTTATTATGTGTTGCGTCGATCCTGGGCGTCTTTAGGTGGACCCTGGCAATAGCCGGGATTAAAGCCAGGTGGAAGAAGATTACATGTTGCGCTGAACCTAAGACTGACCCCACTTTAGGCGCGCGCGATCCTCGGGCGTGTGAGTAGCGCTGGCGTGGCGCGCGCGTCGCGAGCGCGCTGCGTGAGCGTCGCATTTTTCTGCGGCGTGTGTGAAGAATGAATCGCCGCGTAAGCGCTACTCACACGCCCGAGGATTGCGCGCGCCTAATGTGGGGGAGGCCTAAGTTGTATGGGAAAAGAACAGGAAGAAGACAAGTGGGATATTCACCATTAGTAGACACCCTGACGCGGCGCACATGCGCGAAGGCGTCTTCAGCCGCGCTGAGCAACCTGGCGCGCCGCTTGCGCACGCGGCGCTCGCGCTCGGCCTCCTCGTAGTAGCGCTCGTTGTGCGCCGAGCCGGAGTCGCGCCGCCGCGCGCTGCCGCCGCCGCACGACCCCGTCGTCGACCTAACACATGAACTACCTTGTTACAGATACTGGGCACGGATATTGAGCGCAGACTTCCATTTGCGCAGAAGAGAAATATCGGATCTCCTCAGTGGTATGCAGTGAGACATGGGACCGGGGATAAAAATCCTAGTAGGTACAGAGATTGGCTGTCAGACGTGTACAATGCGCAAAGCGATTGAAACGAAAGAGAGGGGCTTTCGGCGAGCGCTCAAGATCCGTGCCGATATATATACATATACAACCCTAAATGCCAGTCGGTAATGAACATTTTAACGCAGCCGAGGCAAACTGTCTACTACCTTCTACCAGACACTTCGCCTGTCTGGTAACTGGCAGAAACGACGAATAAACGTGCATTGTATAACATGCATGATTCCATAGCAAGTTTCTTGGAGTACTCATTTATCCTATCTGGTGTGCATGTGTAGTGTAAAGTACAAGATTGAACTTCGTTCCAAAAAAACGACTGCAGCTTATCAGAAAAGCCTGCAATCTCTAAAAAGATGTCTAGGTCATATTCAAATAATATTCTCATTCACATTTGCTATATATAAACCCCTGGCTTCGATACCCAGCCAGGTACTATAGGCATTTTCCATAGTAGAATTATCAGCCACAATTTTTTTTTCTTCTATAAAAAAAAGCCTTGACTTAAGCCGTGAACTTATAATTAAAATGAACTCGGAAGTCGAATCCATGGCAGAAGCATTACATTAATTATCAACCAACCGAAATTCGGCGATCCGTTCCACTCTTTAAAATTCGATTCGACGCAGTTTTTCTGTTAGGCATAGCTATGGCTAATCCATTACGCCATGACGGAATACCAATCGTTATTGACTTCCTAACTGTTTCATTTCGTCTAAAATACGATCTTTGTGACCTCAGAATCTCAAGAGATAATTATTATAAAATATGTACTATACTGTTGCTTCTTTGTTTGTGAAAAGATGGTTTTTTCGATAGTAATGTCGTGTCATCATTCAAATGGTAGAATAATTACAGAGTTTGGGGGTTAATGCTTCTGAGTATCAAGCGAAAATCGAATTTTAGAAAGTTTATTGCTATTTGTAAATCAATATCAGACAGTAAAAATTATAATCGCGGTAAAGATAGAAAGAGAAGTTTTAAATTGCCATTAAAAAAAAAACTTGGTTCTAAGTTAGAGATAGGGTAAGTGATGATTTTAATGAGTATAGTTGTGTGTATATAATATTTGCGATAATTATTTTTTTTACTATCCTATACTGAACTGCAAATTGCAAAAAAAATTCATACGAAAATTTGGATTTAGAATTAGAAAGCGAATTGGTTAATGTGGCAATATTAGGAACAGGCAAATCTAACATTGGACAGCAAAAAGACGAGCTTTCTTTGCTCTAGTGTTTGAACTCAGGAGTTAAGAGTGAGATTGCTAGACAAATGAGTGACCTCTTTCCTTCAATAAAATATGTTTATTTATAACTCACCTTGCTTGTCCAGGCTGTACATTAGTAGACCCATCCACTTCATAGAACTTTATACTAGACTGGGCTTTCCTCTGTGACTTTGCTATTGGAATCTTCTCCAAATACGGGTTATATATTGGGAACTCCGTGTAATACTTCTGTAGGACCCACACTGCAGCCCTCTGTATGCTCAACTGCCCAATAGCATAAGACCTGCTTTCACCATCAGGACTTCTCACAATCTTCACATAATACACAGGCTCCAAATGCCTGATTTCCATTAAAATAACAGCTATATAATGTATAAAAAGTAACGTATCTGCAAAGCTGGATACGTAAGACACTAAGGCATTGTAATCCATGGCTTCCTCGCCTACTGCAAGGGCTTTCGTTGCCTCCGTTATCTGCACAATGTAGAACAACCAGTATGAAAATATACAGACAGCTAGAATGACTAGTGTCATCGCTCTAAATACAAATATTCTGGGTAAAATTGCATTTCTTGGCCTTAGAAACACGGCCCACACTCCTATGGCAAGTAATACAAGTTTGAAAGCTAAAGAAAGCAGTATGCCTTTGCACTCAGCGGTGCATGATAGCAGCTGTATCCTCTGACTTGGCTGTATTGCGATGTTATCTGATAATCCTGGGAAGAAACCAATCTTCGGAAGCACTACCATTGCTAACGGACTGACAAACGAAACGAAAGACAGTCCTAGAGCTACAGTTGTCCCAAAATATCTTGTGCAGACAAATCCTATGCCATTATCTGACTCCATAGGCCAGTTGCTCACATCCTCCATGGACTGGGACCCTTCGGAAGTGTTTCCTGTGACCGCAGTAGTGTTTTCTCCCCAGTTCTCGTCCTGTGGCAAGATTTGGACCTCAATGACTTCCTGGCCGTCTCTACCCATCTCTGGGTTGATATTTACACTGGTTTGGAATGGTGCCATTGTATTTTCGGAAGATTCTTTTCTCTGTGACTTGGTGCTCCTGAAATTGAAAATGAGTTAAGAATTTTTTAGTATTTGTTTCTTCTTTTCTACTTCATAGTTCACTCAATATTTACACAAAAGGCTTGGCTTGTTATTAAGGTATAGAAATAGGTCACAGTTAATTTGAACAAATTACTCCAGATAAAACTTAGTAACATAACAGCTAGTCATTGCCTTATTGTTGTATACCTTGTGCTAATCATGAAAGAGGTCATCAACATCAATAAAAGGTAACATTTAAAATTTCTTACATTTGATTGCCTTCTCAACACAAGTTAAGTAACGAACATAGTCCATGTATTTATGTGTTATTCATACAGATTCTAAGAGAGATGTTGCATACAAAAACATCCTGGTTCTTGACCAGATATCCATGAAACAGTAGTTAGTTAACAGCATTTACATACACCTGCCATGCATACTTTATGTTTTACTATAATTCAAAACAACCTGAGAATATTAATGAGGACAACTTTTATACATGGGTCTTTTTGGTCAAACTTTGATATCTCTAGAGCCCTCTGCCTAGCAAAGAAACTACTTTCTGACAACATAGTAATGTAATTTGGTTCAAGACTTGTAATTATTTGATCATATCACACTACAATTAACTTAGGGGAATTTCCCATCGGAATACTAGCATACTTTCTCTGTTTTAAAGGGAGAACATTGAACTACGACGGATTTTTTTATCTCAGCATCTAAAGAGTTAAGAGGCAAGCCCGGAGGCCTATCATACCGGGTGCTGCGATGCGTGTGCTGCCGGTGCCTCGAGCTTCTTCGCGACCGGCCGCTCAGCTCAGACCTCACCGACTCCGTTTCCATTGTACAGCCTCCACTCCCCTACCCTATCCATCAGCACTGCACCAGAAACACCTGCACCAACACACAATCATGAAACCACCAAAATTACAAGCAATTAAAATGCTTCACGGAGTATGAACACGGAGTAAAACAAGTTGTCACACAGAAAACGTTTCGCTACACCAGTACACTGTAATGGTAAAGTTATTCCGATAAATTTCAAGAAAGTTTTCATTGAAAATACCTTTGCATTATCGAAATAAACGGGAAAATTCCAATAAGAGCGTCTTTCACGAATGTCGATCAAACGGATTCATTCATTTTGTAAAACCCAAACATGTTGAAGATATATTGAACAGAAATTACTTTCTCGGAAGTCTCTTTCTATCTCATGACGGTTGCTATTTCTGTCTTGCCTGTTGGTTTGAGTTGGCGGGAGGTACTTAATTTGGTAGCATTATATTTTATTTCTTTCGCTTTCGTTCAGAAACTTGCCACAGTTCAAATATTTTTTTTAATATTTGAATTATTCGTTCTTATTTTATTCTTCAATAAATAAACCAGCTGCTGTTATCAGTTGCTGCTCACAATATTGTTTTGCAGCTTTATTTGAAACAGTACCGAAAACCTAAGAATGTGCTTCAGTCGTGTGTTGTGTTGGATTAAATTGGCGCTGATTTTAAAAATATAGAGCAAGTGATTACGCCAAATGATAATGATAAGATAACACACCCATTCCACATAGATAACTTACTGACTACACGTATTTTTACCATGAAGTGATTGTTTTTGTGAAAATATCATGGAGGTCCAGCCAATTCCGACCGTGAATCGTGTGGAAAGAGGTGAAGGCAGGGTAGACGACCTGCATTTGGACAGAGTGGTGGCCTCACAGCCTGAAATTGGCCCAACTCCACCGGATGGTGGGTATGGGTGGCTAATTGTTGTGTCTGCAGTGATATACCATGTATCAGTGCCAGCGTTGCTGTCGATGTACGGGCTCATCATCCTGAAGGCGATTCGTGAGGAAGATCATGCGGAGGAAGAAGATATGAAGATATGGGATGTGGATATAGCGTTGGTGCCAGTTATAGCTGTGGTGATAAGACTGTTACTAGAGTCATGGTGTAGAGCCGTGGTGAAGATCTTCCACATGCCGAGGTTCATGGCTTTGTCTGGGCTCTGCCTGACAGTGGCCGGGGTCTTGCTGTCCAGCTACTCGACAGACGCGGCAAGTAACGACCACATCGTGAATGTATTCTCCGGTTTACTTATAGGTAATTACTCTCGCTTTATCCTCAAGGTCAATGTTGAATACAATCAATAGAATAATAAAAACGTCTTTAAATGGTTTAGTGCATACTTAAGAGACAGAGCGTGGTAATGAATAGTAAAATACTTGAAGTATTGGACTGTCAGCCGCACAACAGTGTTAATAAATTGTCATAATAGCGTCTTGTCTTAGCAGTGGTTACGGTTGATTTTTCTAGAGCAACGCAAAATGTGCCCACTGTTGTTGTGCGGTTGTGTGTACCTATTTCACCTAGCTAAGTAGATAGTTATAGTTTTCAGAATAATGAATGAATTTATTGATCTTATCGTCCTAGATAGATTATGGTAAAGTAATATTAACTCTTTGTTGTCTGGTAGAGAATTTTTAGGGTCCGCGTTTGTACTTTTGTAGAAGATAAGTACTTAGTTATTCTATGAGTTATCAGCAGTCTTAGTCATGGTGGCTGAAACTGATTGGTTTAGGGTTGTACCTACCGGAAGTACCGACTTACTGAGGAAGGTACTTACTTAATTAATCACTAGTACGAGGAAATGGCTAAAGATAAAAGGCCCTTCTTCGAAGAAAATTGCGCAAAAGACACAATTTTATCTTCGTTTTTCGCAGTATTTTGTGTAAGTGCTCTCTCCTATAAAATAGACTTTGCTGTGCTCGATAGGGTCCATAATTGAACCTTTTTTATACCACCTTTGTAACATTCTGGAATGCTTCTTAGAATACAGAAGGCAGAAGGATCCACGAGGAGCTCGTGGCTAGATAATAACAGCCGCACAGGTCGATCTTCAAGGTTAAGCAACGCTTGCCTAGGTTGGTCTGTGGATGGGTGACCATCTTAACATAACGAGTTTCCTCCGTGCCTCGGAAAACACGTTAAGCCGTTGGTCCCGGCTGTCATTTGGAGATCTTTGGCAGTCGTTACGGATAGTCAGAAGCCAGTAAATCTGACTCCAGTCTTGCCATGAAGTACCGTGTTACTCCAGTTAATGGGTTATGAAGGTCTGGTAGGCAGCCGCTCCTCGTAAAATACTGGTATTCAGCTAAATCCGGCGTGACTGGAAGCCGACCCCAATATAGTTGGGAAAAGGCTAGGCAGATGATGATGAACATTCTGGAATGCAATAAAGTATTGAGTACCTAAGCACCTAAATTAAGCTGGACCATTACACTATCTGTCTACATTCAAGGTGCCACCACGGATCATACTTAAGTGGACATTATGAATCACTTAATTTTTTTATCGTAATTGATAAAATCATTAAGTACAATCAAAACGAGAAGCATCCATTAAATTAATGTGTTTTCAAATTACGAGGGGTTTACGTAGATAGGTACGTCGTTGACATAATTTGTGTAGAACAAAGGATTTTATTACATACGAATACGGAGATGTAATGTTGTTTAAACAGCTGGTTAGGTATTTCATGGTTGAAAAGACGTTTTCAAAAAGTTGAAATCATAAATCCTTACCTATGTAATTCTGGAAGAAGTTGACTTTAGTATAACGTTTGAATCCCCAACCGGTCCTATGAGACCGCGCTGTTATTGTTTTACTATTGTGTCTCGTTTCGCGGGTATCTGAGTAACTACCTCGCTCTTGGGACAACTACGTATAAAAACATTTTTTTTAAAGGCGGACCGTAGTGACCCACTGCGACGGTCCCGTTAATGTCCCCCCCATCCCGAGCTGCTCGAGCCAGCCCAAACAGCTGATCCTGGAGTTTTAAATTCGTTCCTAATTAATAAAATCTATGTTCGATCCAGCCTGTCCTTTGCTGGCCCTAAGCCGGGGTCTGTACCCCTCAAGGGACGCCCTTAGCGTGTGGTCGCTTAGTAAACATCTGAGATAAGAAATTAGGAACTAAGTAGTGGTACTCATGGTTTTAAATAATGCCATGTTCCAAACTCTTTGTTTTCAAATTCGTTGAAAATTTTTAAGTTCCTTTTTACCTCCTACCCTATCAAGGTCTGGGTTTTCTCTGGACGAGTCTGACAAAGTTAGGAATAACAGATTGGCCCAATAGTGGGTATATTTATGTAGGTATAGGGGCCATGGATGAACACAAGTTAATGGTCCGTACAATCATAGTGATAGCGTGTACCCATCTTAATAAATTATCTTTCTAGTTTAGGTGCAAAGTGACGACATGACTGACGAATTAGCTAATAAATGATAGAACCACGAAACGGAGATGCTAAAATATTCTCAATTAGATAGAATACCTACATACCTACCTATGTGCTCGTATGTACGTTAGAATGTCACATATCTACTATCCTTGACGTAATTGTTTCTCGTATTTACATAAACGTCGGAAGCACCTTGATGTGAATGTATTCGCACTGTTTACGTAGAAAGGTGGGGAGATAGCAACTTCTGTGTATTTGCTAATCACGCTATCGTTTATAACCAAGTAGGTATAGAATGGGCCACAGTAAATCATTCTACACATAACAATAGCTAGGATTCGAAGAGATTTAATAGCTAATTTCTTATACTGCCAGGAGTGCTATTCTCTAGGAAAACAGCCTTAAACAGCAGCAACGAAATCCAAATCTGTTTTCGCTAAACTGTGAGAAGCTATTCTCTAAGAAAACAGCCTTGCCAGCAGTGCACTCCTGAAACTCGCAGTACAAGGAGGGAGAGAGGGGGGATCTATTTGTCAAAGAATCATACGCAGTAAACACTCGACAATGACCGATTAGCTCCGTCTATTCACATCGAACATCTCGACTGTAGACAGAACTGTTTGAACAAAATATTTGAACTAAGTACGTATCTATAGCGGTATCGCGGTTTCTCTAATTAACCGTTATGCATTTGTTTCAGTTCATTACCATTTTCTGTATTCGATAAAAACCTCATTTTTATTTGCTACGTCATAAGAGCAATGCTCGAAATTATTTTGAGATGGATATTATTCACCTTTTATCGGGAATTAACTAGGTACCTATTGTTTTTCAGGTATTGGATGCGCTTTAACTGGCCAGCAGACCGAAGTGATTATAACCCACTTCTTCCGAGAGAAGCTGACCATGGCCCAAAGAATCGTTCGTATGGCGCCCTCTGTCGGAAACTGCCTCGTCCCAATCCTCGTCGGGTACTTATGTACCGTTTACACTGGAGACGTGGTCGTCATGATTTACGGGGCCATCATCATGCAGAACTGCATCTTCCTAGCCTCATACACAAGACCTATCTACATCGAAAAGGTCATAAGACACACCTACAATATGCTGAGAGACGCAGTAGAAGATGAGGATGAAGTAATCTTCTCGAATCAAGCTCGTCTGCATGAAAACAAAAACGCTCAAAGAACCAACACCCAAGAGGAACCTTCTCAAAGTACAGCACAAGACGAAGACGCCACTGACGTAGTTGTCTTCAACTCTAGGAAGAATGCAAAAGAGATTCTAGATCCAGCAATCCAATACAGAGAAAACAGATCAGTTTCAGCTAAAGAGTCGAGGTTCTCGTCAGACTTTAGCTCAATCTACGACACAACTCCTAGCCGGTTTTCATCAGATTTCGGAACTTTGGACATTACTAGTTACGCTCGAGGAGTCAATGGGTATCAAGAGTTGGAGAATATAGATAGACAGGTCCCTCAGCCTTTATACAGGGAGACAACGGTAAACGCGCCAGCAAACAGCGTTGTTTTTGCAGCAGAAGTGTCACCAGGTACTGCTAGAAGAACAGCTTCCATGAAGAAGAACTTCATCACTATTACTAACATGCTGATGGATATTAACTTCTATTTGTATGCGCTGCTGCATCTTTGTACCACGTTCTCGATTCTGGTACTGGGTGTGGTCTTCCCACCTTTGATTTGGGAGCAGAATCCGTCGATGAATATTTGGTCGGTGAGTGTCCTATACTTATTCATCTTCTGTTCACATTTTCCTGTCTTTATCTTCTTGATCGTGCACTCTTGGTAGAGTGATCGTGGTCATGTCTCGGATGAGTCTCGCGATACGATGCCATGCAGCGTTCGTGTTTGGCGGTTTGGTAGTTGCCGTTAATACTGCAGTGTGTAGATTTGATGAGGTCCGTCCACCGTGTTGGAGAGCGTCCACGTAATCTTTTGCCCTCAACTTTCCCTTGCACCACCAATCGTATCCCTATCTTTATACTAGCTGCTGAACAAGTAGCTTGGCAATAAAATGTACCTATGCAGTCTTCTTGGTAACTGCTTACGGATCGTTGACAATTCTACTATATCATCCTCAGTTACTTCGTTACGTTTTAAAGTATCTACAACAAAGGTCGCTATCCACCAGCAGTAATGAATTTGTCAAAATGTTTATCATGTTCTTTCCCATCTTCCAGGTAGCAACGCTGATAGCAGTGGCTCACGGTTCAGCATTATGCTTCATAATGCTCTGCGTCGTGCTGCCGAAGTCCATCAACGAGAAGGCAAGACTGTGCGCCGCGTTCTGCTTCGCTGGTGCTATGGGCTTTTATGGTAAGTACCTGACAACGTAGCATTAGGATTAGCGGCCTTGTAATGTTCCTACTGCTAGGACTCGGGCCTTCTTTCTAGGAGAGAGAATGGGTCGTAATCGTAATCCACCACACGGGCCCAGTGCTAATTGGTGGAGTGCCTGGACTCCGCTAAGATCCATCCGTTTTTTTTCTTAAGTACAAAGATTTCATTCCTTTCGAGTCGATCAATTCTTTCTTTTACGTCGACGCACTCTTGACAGAGTTGATCTGATAATAACGCGTAGATATCACTTTTGTACGGACCTGTGATTCACTTCACGATAATTTATTTACTTACCACTTTTCTTGCTTGTCGACATCCGATTGCAAAGGACCGACCATAGATGACTTTACTTGGTCGGGCCATCATTCGGGTGATTTTCCTTATCCTCTGGCACCCTCCACTTCGTCCTGCACGATAAGGATAGATTAATATTCGATAAGATTAGAGCGATATCCTTAGACATGTTTTGATCTCGGCAAGACATAGTTTAATCTTGAAGTACCAATTCACGACGAGGTTAATCTTCCAAAGAGACTTTCCAGTAGATTTCGCAAATGTGAGATGTTGACACCGTTCACTATGAAGCTCCGTTCATCCCAGCACTGAAAACCATCTGAAAAACAGCTGAATTTATGATACTACGATAAATTCATGAATATAAGGACTGGAACAATTTGCCTGCTGCGGTCTTTCCGTCCGATTACAATTTGAGTGTCTTCAAGACTAGAGTGAATAGGCTCATAATAAACTAGTGCGCCTCACCATCAACGACTGCATCACTGCTTACCATCAGGTGGGATTGCAGTCAAGTGACTGGTTTACGTGATATGAAAAAAAAAGTCATTCAATATCAGCTGAGCACTAACTACCCTCTTTATTCCAGGTATAACACTAACAAGCAACAAAAGCCTACTAGTAGTATGGTGCATGCTCGCCAGCTTCGCGACCGCCGCCTCCAGCATACTGCAACAGCCGCTGTACAACAGTACTCTGAACGAGTTTGACACTACGGCCACCATGACAGCTTCAAATACGATCGTCGCCATCTTTATAATGGCATGGTCTTTAGCCTTTAACTACGATTATAGAACGTGTTTCTTGACGGCCAGCGTTTTGCAAACTACTACCGCTTGCATGTTCTTCGCTTTATCTTTCAGGAGGAGGCGGTAATTTTGAATTTGGAATGCCTGTTTCATAAAGTTGTCACAAAATAAAAGGCTCGTTTTGACATTTGAGAAAGACCTAGAATGTAACTTGGAACTAAACTGAAAGAAACAGTATAATAATCGGTGTTTGAAAAAAATACATACATGTTTTTGTCGCAATAATATGGTGGCATATATTGCGAGTATTCTAGTATTCTATTTCTTCATTATTTAGGTCGCGATGACAAATGTTAAAACGGGCCTTTTATTTTTCGACAACTTTAGTTTGCTTAGCAAAATACATTAGAAAAAGGGTTCGACTTTTCTTATTATTATTCGCTAAAATAAATTCTGGCAGAATCCTGAGTTGGTAAAATAATAAGTATTGTAAGTGTATTTAAAATAGTCTTAAAAATAAAATTACGTTTAAGTATTTTATTGTACAAGGTATTTTAAGAGATGTCTTTTTCTATATAAAAATAATACTTTTAGCTTATATTGGTGGCAAATAAATTAGACAAAATTGAAATGTAAAACTTAGAATAAGTGTTATTATGTAAATAACAACTTTCTTGCCATATTACGTCATAAATAATGAAAACAATAAAAAATAAATAATTAAAACCACAACATTATTTTGTAAGTTGTTTATTTTTAAGAGATCACATCTGTTGCAGTCTGTGTAAATAAAATAATAATTATGTATCACATCTATTAAGATACAAACGCACTAGGCAGAATAGCTGCCGACGGTAAAGACAATATTACAGTTCCCGGCACGTAAGTTGGCAAGAGTCGTTAGTTGCGCAGAAATCGTTTTTTAGATCTATTTGGTGGTCAATCGGGATGCGGGGTATGAGGTAGCGCCGATTCGGCGCGCAATTGGTGCAGTATTATAATAGTAATCTATGATTGGTGCGTTAGTAGACTTTTACCCCCGCATTACGTCTACATCCCGTTTGCTCATTCGCTTTTCTGTGCACCATGCGCGAATTTACCCCCACTACGTCAAAATCTTGCCAACTTACGTGCCGGGTACTGTACGTTAGGCATTTTCTACCTAGTGCGTGTGTCCCACTTTCTACAGAATATCATGTGACAGAGGAATTTATACGATTTAATATCTTGTTAACATAAATATAAAATTGACTTTTCAATAAAAGGAAAAACGTAGGTAGATTAGCCGGTCTTCTGCTATACAAAATAGTAATGCAGGAACTATCGATTATAGACTCTATTGACAAGAGAAAAGGCTCTCAATTGATTGACCAGCAACGCGGAACCAAAGACCGAAAGAGTGGATGTATTTACCGTAAATATACAGTTCGTCCGCTATAAGTTGGCGGGTGTGAAGTTAGGCTCTGCGAATTTTGGCGCTTGAAATATCGTACAAAAATAAAGGTTAAAAAAAAAAAAATGCAATTTGCAGTTCTTATTGCTGATAAAAACAGTTATTGGCATTAATTTTTTAAAACCTTTATTTTTGTACGATATTTCAAGCGCCAAAATTAGCAGAGCCTAACTTCACACTCGCCAACTTATAACGGACGAATTGTAGTAATGGCGTAGCCAAGAGTCCGAAGTCACTCCTCCCCCCTCTTTAAATCCTATATACACATCAAAACATTCCTATTCTACTCTATAAGTACCTTTTAAAAGCTCAAATCTTCGCTACGCCTGTATTGTAGACCTGTGAGTGAATTTGTTTGACCACAGATCTTATAAACATTTTTTTGGTGTTCTTAAAAACAGCACTAAAATGTATGGAATTAGCGAGTAGACGAAGTTGTAATATCACATTGGTAGGTTAAGAAAATACTTTTTATATTTCGTTTTAGGTAAGTGTATTATACTATTTTATGCTGTTGATAAAATCACAAAAAAAATGTCAGTTACGTAACATGATAATTTCTTTTTGTGCCAATAGACCACTTACAGGACTGCAATAAATATTTCAGTAAATAAATATGATATGTTCGCAAACAGTAAATCATTTTAAAGACTATTCTATTTTTATTATTGTAATTTATAATTCGAATAAATAATAATTTTACAAAAGATGTCATTTTATTAAAATTAATGTGTACCCTCACTTTTGTTGCACCTATATAATAATTAATTTCAAATTAATTAATACGTAAATAATATAGGAATGTGTTATAAATTAAAAAGCAACAGAAATTAAATGCAAGTCGTGAAACTTTTTCTTTTTCATTTTTTTTCGAATTCTTCAACCGTTTCTAACTTAATACTGGTTCGAAATTAGAATCAAAACCCACGATTTGAATTTAGAACAATTTTGTCTGGCTGTTCCGAATGATAACTTATTAAATACTTTTCCTTTTTTACGATTTTTTTAACTCAACAAGTCCATCATTTCGGTGTCTGTTAGTTTTTTGACTTCACTATTGGGGGGCGGATTATTATTTGCTGTTGGAAGTAGAGATTCGAAGGCAGACCAGTCCTGTTTTGCTTTATTCTGATTTTGGTTGTTGGCCCATTTGTTGTTGAAGTTAGCAGGGCCAGCTGATGAAGATGAGAGGCTGTCGAAAGCAGCAAATTGGCTCTGATAGGAGTAGTTAGAGGCCATTGAAGGGGTGCTGTAAGTCGGGCTGCTAATGGACCCTGCTTGGTTCGTTGGATGGGACACTGATGCAGGGAGCGGTTTCGCCAACTGATTCAAGTTAGACTGTAGTAATGTACTGGTGAGGTCCATCGGCTTCGTGATGGATTTCCGCGGACCAGGGATCGCTTTTGGTGGAGGCTGTGTTTGGTTGAACTTTCTGACTATTTCTTGCTGGTGCGCTATCCTGGAATAATTGAAATGTTTGGTTGAAATCGTATTCACAATGATAGTTTTTTTTTAATACTTTGCTCAACACTAGTACTCGTAATTACTCCCGTATCGTAGGTGCATTCATAAATATGTAAACTCATATACCCAAGACCCAGAACTACTACATATCGTCATACAATTGTTACACGCGCAGGAATCGAGCCTGCTATAAACAGCACCGCAGCCAATCGCTCAACTACTGCGCCTAAAGCGTCGTCACGTTTACAGATTTATCTACACCTGAGAGAAATAATAGAAATGCATACAGATAATGTACGTTACTGGTCAACTACTAAATGAATTTACGAGTTTACCTAAAGTCTTGACCAAAACGAGTGTGTTTTTGTTCTTTTCTCTTGGACCTGGAAAACGAGTCCACTATTGAGTAAGAACTATAGTCTTTTTTACGAATCTGAACATCCTCCCACAATTTTTTTTTTTCAGGAAATGAAAAAAAATTCAGCCTCACCATACAAAATTTTAATTTTTATCTGACAGTTTGTATGGAAAGGACGATTTTTTTTTCCGTTTCCTGAAAAAAATATTTGTGGGAGGATGTTCAGATTTGACTACTCAGCAAGCCCTTAAAGGTTGTGGAGGGCTGTCCCTTACACCATATAATTTATTGTCGTAACAATATTATAGTACAGATAATTTAGAAGCATGTATGGTCACCAAATCTTTTACGCGTTCACACAGTTTTAAAGACACGGCAGGAAATTTTGTATTATACTTAATATGTAAGGATATAGCACACATAAATTTAGAAGCCAATTTAGTCACTAAAACTGCTTATGTAAGGATAAGGACATAGTATAGGTAATTTAGAAGCTTATCCAGTCACCAAATCTACTAAAACCCTTCTTACCTCTGCTTATCCTCCATAGTAAGATGCCTGCCGTTATCATTAACGGTTGGCAAAGATGGTTCCTTCTCCTTGGGCTGGTTGAAGGCGAAGGGGTCGATGCCCAACCCTGTGAACATCTTGTCCAGGTCTGACTGCGGTGGTGGAGCGTTCACCAGCGTGTCGTTTGACGGGGTGAGCGTGTGTTCCATTATCCTGGAAGGGAGAGGGAGGTAATAAGTGAAGAAGTTTATTGAATGCTCTGGTATAGTAGTCGCTAAAGCTGCAAATGTGCATAAGGTACTTGGTTTAATTCCATACCCAGAAGGAAAAAAGTATCAAAGGGACGTAACGAAGCATAACATCATGAAATGGAAAATATAATCCAAATGTAAAACTTTTTAAAATGTTTGCTCAAAAACATCAAAAAGTAATGTATTTAGCTTCTGAAGTCGATTGACAATCCCGAAGTTGATTTACAAGAAGTAGTGCTTTTTTATGCTGTATTTTCTATTCATATTCCAAAGAGTCGTACGTCATATTATTATTGGGCACGCCATGAGGCCAAAATCAAGACGATAAGTTGACACCTAGGCGTTTTTTTCCGCCGAATCTGATACGGGAACCTCCCGAGCGTGTTCGGTGAGGAAAGTGTGGACGCCGTGATCGTCTCTACTCATTCCTCATCTTGGTGGGGTGGCTTGAAATGCGTCACGGCGTCTTCACCTTCCGCATGACGCAGGTCCGCACTGGACTATCAATAGCATAGCAAAGCAGTGGAAACATTAGGAACATAAGGCTGATTATAATGTTCCCACTGCTGGGACTCAGGCCTCCTCTCTAGGAAAGACTCTCAAGGAGACTCAGGGGGTGTATCAAAAATACCAATAAAAAACATGTTCACTCACTTGGCTTCATTATTGATAGAATTCAACTGCTCCAACTTAGCTCTATGCTCGGTCTCCATCTTCGAAATCATCTGCTTGACCAAGGTGATCAGCGCGTTAAACTGGTTCAGCGTGAGGCCGTTCTCCACGCAGAGAGGGATGAGGAACGGGAGGACTTTGGTGGCCAGCACCTCTTTAGTGATGCCGAGCTTTGAGTGGCTTAGAGCTAGTTTGTATATACCTGGAAGGAAAGATAGGAGTGTTTATAGTCCCTGTTTTTTAAAACCGGAGTATTCAGCTAAATCCGACTTGACTGGAAGCTGACCCCAATATAGTTGGGAAAAGGCTAGACAGATGACTTTAAAACCGGATTAGTTCTAACGACTACGGAGTTAGTGATAGCATGATAGATGATAGGACAGAATGGAAGAAAAAAACGTGTTGCGCCGACCCCAATTAATATGGGATAAGGCAGGTAGAAGAAGAAAAAGAGTCCTAACAGAAGAAATCTCTTAACGGAGAAAGGATCACGTAGGTGTATAGCCGCGAGAAGAGCCCTTCTCTTTGGGTAGCATTTTGTAGATATTTTTCTTTCTATCTATGTGCTCTGATTTTTGCCTAGTGGTCGCTGGTAGACCATTGTACGTGGGCCATGGTGGCCTTTATTCCAACGAATCCAATTCTCTTCAAAAGCAGATGAGGCCTCTCAGTTTACTCGGGACGTTCATGGTTTCGGGTCATACGTGTTGGATGCCCTTAGATACCGTCAATCAAGAGAGAATAGAGGGTTATATCACGAGTTATATCAGACTTGTTCCCGAAGAACACCGTGGGGTTAACATAACTTTGGGCCCAGGAGATACCACCACATTTGCCATACTTATCGAGTCTCGTCTCTTATAGCGGCCGATCTGCACATATTGCCAAAAACAATTGCACGGTAATTATTCTGGTGCGTCATATTCTTAGAGTACAAAACGCGGAAGGATACATTTGAGTAATCAATTCTTGAAATATACATATGAATATATAGAAATATACATACATAAATAATTTGATATAACTTTGCTTATAATAGTCATATAACAATAAAACTTGTGACCCTGCTATGATAGGTACAAGTCACGCTTCGCTTTCTAAACACAGACAGGGTAATTTTTTATTTAGTCTCCACTGTCCATGACGACAATGTTATTCTTTCTTTTCTTTTTTAAATAAACGTTGAGTCATAGTAGGAATGACTCCTTGTATAGTGTCTGTCTAGTGTTTGTGACTTCATAAAATATGTAAAGACCCAGAACAACTATTTGTAGACCATACAAATATTTTTTCGATGCGGGGATCGAATCAGCGACACGCAATGCAGCAGTCAATCGCTTATAACAATGAAGTGGCGTCTAAGATGCTACTTGCGAACTAAAATTCTAATATCTCGCGGATCGCGGTATTCTGCGCGCGATTAGAACATAGGCAACAGTCCGAAATCAACTTACGGGCAGGTACCCGGACCAGATACATCAGTCTGATCAGAGAGAGGCTTCCATTTTAAATGGAGGTTTACGGGACTTAACACCCTGTTACACATACCTCTCTAAGTATTTTTTCTGAATAAAAGACATCAAAAGTTCTTTTTATTTTCATTATTAACCTAACCCATATCACCTTAATTATTCACCTAACCCATTTTGAGTTATAAAAATAAATGACCAAGTTATACATACCCAATATCCCCATGAGCACAGCCGGTTCCCTCGACGGTATCTGCGGCAAGAACGGTATAATTTCGTCCAGCACCAACCATTTGTCCAAATGCTCCAACAGTTTGCCCAAACACAGCAAACAATTGACCCTCACTGACAAGTAATTAGTACTTAGACATAGCTTCTTTATTCGCGGCAAAAGAGCATTCTTCATCGCAGGATAGTCTATCAACGACGCAAAGGTAGGCAGCACTGACAAACACAACTCCTGGATTTGCTGAGCATCCGATTCCAAAGCCCTATGCAACATCGGCAGGATATCCGTCTTCACTTCTTCCCCAGGCGTCAATTTTAACAATAACTCCATTTTTTGCATAAATATGAGCAGGATTTGTATCGGGTCTTGTATCAACATCACTGGCTTCAAAGCTGGTAGAATGTATTTGATATATTCTTCTTGGGTACTGTTTTCTGCTATCAGTAAAACGTTTGGTAGAACGAAAGGAACCATTGGTGGGTTGATGAATTCTTTAGTTAGGCAGGGCAGAACCCGGTATATGCAAATCCGATGCGGCATTTTTTGTATGATTTGGGGTAGACCCTTGTAGAATTGAGACTTTTGCAGGTTGTCCCATTGGAATAGGGAATCTAAGTAGTTGAGGGTTTTAACGCCAACGTCCTCGAAATATGATATCTGTGGAAACCAAAAAAAATAACAATAATTAAATGATAAAGGTTATTTATTATGCAAATAGGTTTTTTAATGGGTTTTTGGCCAGTGGTTCCTAGCTGCCCTGAGAAGAAACACGGAAACTAACTCAGAGGTCACGTATTTATTAACGGAATTATCAATCATTAAAATCGTCAATACCACCCTCTTAGTTCAGCTAGCTTTATTTCATGACTTTTTCATGAAATAATAAGAACGTTTGAATTTCAGAGACTGCTCTGGTGCTTTAATCTTACGTGAGTTTATTTTTACTGAAATATGTCGAAAGTTTTCTAGTTATCTCGCTTACCTTTAAAAATTGATGAGAGTCAGGCCTCAATTCCGGCGTAGCATTTAACATCAGCTTCACATACTCCCGCAAGCCATCCGTGACACACAGCAACCTCGTCGTCGGCAGGTTTCTGATCTCGTTCACAAATCTCTTGTACTTTGAGTAATCATTCCCCACGTTACCCAGCGTCTGATGTCCCGTACTATGCAAGGCATATATCACCATCCCTAACGAGTATATGTCACTGGCAGGAGAGTGAGTAGCTGACAGAATATACTCCGGAGCCAAATAATCGAGTACTGGTTGCGTTAACGCATGCATAGCAGGACAATACTCCTGGAACGGCCAATACGGAGCTGATCCTGGCCCTCTTTGGTTAGCTATACAGAAATCAAATCCAAATATCTTCCAGGCACCTTGTTGGTTTACAATGATGGACTCTGGACATAGATTATGATGGAGAAGCTTAACATCATTGTGTAGGAATGTTAGCCCTTCAGCTATCTGCATCAGACCGTATTTAATTTCGAGCTCATACAACTTATAATTAACGAAGTGACTTGGTACGGGCTGCGGCATATTCTCCATGTTGCCTAAGATATTTGCTAAGCTAGCAAATACCGGTTCTGTGGCAAAAGCGATGCTCTCTCTGCTTTCTTCGAGGCTGTGTTGTACCGTGAGGATCTGTGGATGCCTCAACTTCGTCAGCTGCACAATGCCACGTTTCAAGGTCTCCAACATGATATCTCTGTCAGATTTTGACCATCTTTCTAAATGTTTCTTTTCAAAGACAAATATTGATGCCTCTTGCTTTGTTGATTTCTTGTAGCCTTTGTAGATTTTCCATAGTAGACCTATGAAACAGTAATAATATCTAATAAAATAAAACTTTAACTTTCTTTGGATTTTTATACTTTTATTGTTTGTTGTTTAGATGTGGTTATTCCTAATACTAATCTATTTACCTTTTCAGTTTGGAAATTTGAAACAGTAATTGTGTCTATTATCAAAAAGTTTCTTTGGGTTTTCACACTTTTTATTTTTTTGTGGTTATTCCCAATACCACTCTTGTAAATAACCTTTTCAGCTTGGGAATAATATAAATGTGATATAGCATTCCAATGTTATCTTTATTTCAGTGTTTTGAAGAGGAAAAGTAAATTTATTGTGGCTTCAGTTTGGTATTTTGTTGTTTTTAAGAAAACCCCAATTAGGTCATAAATATGAGTAAAATACACATTGGATGTTATTATAACAAACAGAAACATCTTCTATTTGTTTGTATTTATGATCAATGATTCAGTTATCTGTTTACTGATATTAGCTACAATGTATATTTATCTATTTACTTACATAATTATTTATAAAAAAATGACTTTGAATATAATTGCAATATTTCATGAACTAGTTCATGATCAATTAAAAGTGATAAGCACTTCCTGTGTAGTTAGATATACAGAATGTACTGGTACTCTGATTAAAAAGTAATACGACAGAAAACTAATACATATTTTAAATCAATAACAAGTTCCAAAATATCTAAAAAAGTAGAGTTAAATTCAAAATAGATAGTCTTAAAAAACTGTACTGTTTCTTACAGTAGGTCAACTGACTCACAGTTTGTTTAAGTCTTTTCTAAAAATCGCCGACAGATTGAGTTCTGTTGTTACCATAATTGTACACAATACACAAATAGAACCACATCTATAGTACTCTCAGCTTGACTATATCACTGAACTGAGTAATCAAAGTGTTCAATATCAAAGCAAATAAGGTGCACAATAGGCACCACCTGAGTCTGAATGCAAATTATAGATACATCAATCGTTTTTTTACCTGGACCAGCGCTTGCAATAAATTGAGTAGCCTCAAACTCTCTTGTCACAGGGTTTCCTGGTAAAACACCAGATAAATGCGAAACTGTGTTACTGACTGACGAATAAAACTTATTGAAGACCTCCATGTTCGAGTTTTTACACTTTTAACTTTTTATTGTATTGTAAAAATAAAAATCATTACGGAGCCAGACAAAAATGTACGGACATGAAATGTCAGTTTGACATATTGATTAACATTTATATTTTGGTTCGGAAATGGTGTTCTCTTTTGTTTCAAGATGTTCATACAATTTGAGCTACGTTGAAAATGTGTAAAATCAAGAAGAAAAGAAAAATAAGGTGAAGAAGGTAAAAAAAGAAGAGGAGTCCGATTTATCGACTAGTGAAGTTATAAAAAAGTAGAATTTCCGAACGAAGGACACTGTAGCTATTTACAAATATCGCTTTATCTACTATATGAGGCACAATATACATTAATGATTAATTTATGCCAGGCTCCTGCTATAGAAATTAGATGAAAATTACCTGCAAGTTATAAAATTTTGAATGTAACCAAACATGCCAATATAAAGTAATGTAAATATTATATTATGAAGTCGAATCATAGAGATATAACTTGTTCATTCTCATTGTACTACAGAATCTACTATAGCTATATTTGTAAACGACTTAATGTCACTGCAATATGTTTACGATTACAATTTGTTTTGGTAAATGAATATAAGTATATAATAATATAAGTATATGAATAGTGATTATATACTCTCTGAATGAATCACTAGAAATAATTCAATGTGAGAAAGAAAAATAAACGCAAAATGTGGCGAGGAGTTTCTATAATCGTAATATCTGTATTCGTAACAATCATACCAACGATATCATCAGAGAGCGACCCATATTCGAAAGAACCATATCGACCTCTTGGTCCTTTGGTGAAATGTAACTTTTTACCGCTGGAATTCTTGGATTGTGACGAACCAATCGACCATAAAGGAAATTATACCGCAAGAGATGCTATTGGTCACGGCTGTGTGAAGTTTGGAGGCGTTAGATACGATCAGGTGAACAAAACGAGAGTGCAGTGCAAAGCTTTGGATGGAATCGAATGTTTCGGGAGCAGGAGCTTTTTAAGAGATGGTTTTCCCTGCGTGAGATACTCTGGACACTATTTCACAACCACATTAATCTACAGTATATTATTAGGTTTCTTAGGAATGGACAGATTCTGTCTTGGACAAACTGGAACGGCAGTGGGGAAACTTCTTACATTAGGAGGTTTAGGAATATGGTGGATAGTGGATGTAGTTTTACTTATTACTAACAGTTTGCATCCAGAAGATGGAAGTAATTGGAATCCTTATGTTTAGAATAAGCCAATTTATTTGAAAGTGTATTTGGATTAATCATGGGACTTGAAAACAAAATTATTGTATAAAGTTAGTTACTTGTGTAAAGAATTGTTGTGTTTGAAACACAAGATTCTATAAAGTACTGATGCACTTCATAAGAAGTAATCCTTATCTGGATCAAGTCATCTTTGATTACTGTTCAGTTAATATATACAACTCAATCTTAACCCTATTATCAATGTAACCTTCAGAATAATAAAATCTCCATTCATAGTAGTACTTGATGAGAAAACTTAAAATTGAGGCTCAGGAATACTATTAATAATTCCAGTCTAGTCTTAACAGTGCTTTTTATTCCTGAATTTTGTGATTTAACATTTCTGGTATCGCTGCCCTAGTTCAATCGTAAGATATTGTGACTGAAGTATGTTTCAAGTTCATAATTTCATAAGAAACTAGCAGCTATGAGCTGACTACATGCATTTTATAGTTAGGAGATTTTTAGTCTTTTCAACCTCATTCTAAGCTTTCACAACACTTGTGGGGTAGCCTGTTCCATGCTGTTACAATTCAGTCAGCTAGAAATAGCTTCTGAGGCTTCTTTCTGGAGAATGCATTTTCCTATAACTTGAGGGAATGTCCTTGTAAATGTTTATTGGCTTTCAAGTATGTACATCATACTTTTAAAGTTTAACTGCAACTAATTAATTGTTAAAAATATGCATCACTGAGATGAGATGGGCACTTGTTGCATTTTACATAATTATATCCAAGTTTTGAATTGGACTAAGAGCAAGGTTTTTTTACATGAAACAAAACTTCATTGTTTGCTTTTTTTATAAGGAAATTTTACTGTTGAACTAGGGCAATGGTATGCGTTAATTCTTTTGAAAATATTATATTATAGAAAATACCAATTTTGTGAATATTTTCTGTGTAATTGTTTTTGTGATAATTATTTTGTGTAAGTGTAAATAGTAGGCTAAAATGAATGTGTAAATAAAGAATTGTATCAATAATTTGTTTTCTATACTCTACAACAGGTGATTTTGAGTGGAATAAAACAAAAAATGGGAAATTATTTATAGTTTATTATAACTTAAGCCACCAGGGCTGAAGCGGTGCTCGACTCATACTTCCAGTTAGGTGGGAGCACACTCTTTGTCTTGTAGTAGCGTGCTAGCCTGTGGATCCTGGACTCGACGAGAATCAGCCTGAATTTGCTGTCCTTGTCCTTCCTGTTGCGTTCCAAGTGCTTCCTCATGGCAACGGCTTTCTTGATCAAGTAGTACAAGTCCTCCGGTAGGTCGGGAGCGAGACCCATGGCTTTCATGATACGCAGGATCTTTTTGCCAGTAACGAATCTGACTTGTGCAACTCCATGGGAATCCCTAAGCATGACACCTGGAATTGATGAAATGGGTGATGTTAATTTAGAATTACAATAAAACAGTTTCACCTGCCATGAAAGGAAAATATAATATGTGAATATATTTAAAAAATAATTTTTCATAGAGTCAGCTCATTATAGCATTCATTTTTTATTGAAACCAATATTTTACCCAACATTCTATGATATCAGAATGAATAGAAATAAAAATTTGAAAGGAATGTATAATTTGTGTAGTTTTTCCAAGCATTTAAGTACTCCAATTTATTCATTAAACTTTAATTAAAGTTCATATTTTGACAGGAATCAATTTTATTATCTACCTAGCTTTTTCCCAACTATATAGGGGTCGGCTTCCAGTCAAGCCGGATTTAGCTGAATACCAGTATTTTATGAGGAGCAGCTGCCTACCAGACCTCCACAACAATGACAGGAATCAATAATATAAATAAATACGAAAGTGAATAAACATCCTAATCAGATAAGACAGAGCTAAGAGATGCAAAATCTTATGTAAATTAGGCTGTGTTCAACAGATTTTCTGCCAAACTGAAACTGTAGCCAACGTTCAGGTTCCATTTCAATTTCAGCAAAAGTCTGAACTACTGAATACGTTACAAATAGTTGACAAAAACTTAATTTGTTTTGAAACAGATTTGATCTGCATCAGCAGACTAAGATGCCTCTATGGTCTGTCCTATAAACCCGGAGACTAAATTGACATAAGTAATGTCAAAATTTCTATAGGAATGACGCCAGTTCTTTGGTGTTGAAATGTCATTTTAGTCTCCGGAATTATTGAACAGACTTTAGCATGCTCCATCATCAACCACATCATTGCTTACCATCAGGTGAGATAGTGGTCTGAGCCTATCATAAAATCCTAGCAATAAAAATATAAAAGGACTAGATCCTAGTAATCACAAGCCATCCTGTTGATCTGTTTCATTCCGATGCTGCGTTCCTGAATGGATACATATTTGATGGACACAATTCCTAGGATTTGATTGGGTCTGATAAACCAAAAGAACTGATAAAAAAATTACAAGGTTGTGCTTTTTGCCAGGTGGTGGAAAAATTGACCACCACTTCCAGAAGCTGTTGGGCTGGTTGTTTACACACATACATAGAAACTACATCAGCAATATATCTATTCAACTGAAAGATTTAAAACAGGGTTGCAGCATCATGGTTCTGGTAATTTTAATGCTTTCACACACTGTCATACTATCAGTTTAGGGACAGAATGTATGATGATATGCCATCATTATTGCTCAAAATCACTAAGAACTCTTGAGTAACACACATTATAAATCACATTACAGAAGATTACACCAAGTTTGGCACTTACCGATTTGGGAGGGAGTGAGGCCTTTCTTGCCGAGTTTGAAAATCTGTTCCTTCACATCATCAGCAGTCAGTTTTAACCAGGTCGGTACACTTCGCCGGTATGGCAGAGCTGATTGGGAAATACCCTTACTGAAAACATAAAATGAACACTCCGCTGTAAAACCATGTGGTGACCACTCAATCGGTAGGTTATGTTAATGTCACAAAAACTTTATACAATGAAAATTCTATACTAAATCATTAATGTAATGTTGTTCACTATAAATTACACATAAATTTACCCAGGTGCGTGCATACGACCCATGGCTGCGGCTTTTATTAAAAATCGCCGATCTGACAACGACAACAAGGGAAAACGAAAAGATGGTTGCCGGAAGGCGGTTAGTCATTCAGTTTTCGTTCTTGTTACTTTATGATCGTTCTTCATTCACTAGTGTTGTAGCTACTGAAAAACCGGTAAAGCAACTAAATTTTATTTCAGTGGTTCTGTTCGCTTTACCGTCTGGGATGTTATAGCATAAATTGAGAAGCGTAATGTCATTAGTGTCACAATCAAATGACAGTTTTCCATCCTTCCTAACCAAACTCAAAGTCAGTCAATCAAACATTGGAATTATCATTATTTGGTCCCAAAAATGACGAACCCCTACGGCGTATCCGATGCCGAGTTCAACCTCATCAAGCAGCAAGCCGAAAGGCGTGCTGGACTCAGAAAGGAGTTCATGAAACAGAAGACTAACCCATTCAAACATGCAACCGAAGCTGGCTATGTCGTGAGTATTAAATTACGTAATTTTATTATTGAATAGTTCGAAAGTATGAACAAATGATAACTCTTAACAGACAACAATAAAGATATATGTTTGCATTTTCAGTTTGATCCAGCAATACAGAAGTTTCTGTCAATGAAAGTGACCACACTGGAATACTTCACTGCCAACACAAGGACTAGCTTGTTTGGAGTCTGCGCTATTATAATTCCCATGTTTACTTACGGGTACGTTATCTGGAATCACAGGACCAACCGTGAAAACCAAATAAGAAAAGGAGAACTCCGTTACAAGGATAGAATGTTCAAGTTGCAGTAATGGTTGAATTCAGTGTAAGATAAAAGAATTATGTAGAAATTAATAAAATCAAGTAACTGTTACATTGCTTTTATTTATTGTAATTATTGGAGTACCAGTTATGTTATTTTTGTCATTTGTGACAAAAAGCACATGAATATGATTTAACCAATTGCTTTTTTATTTATTTATCATTACAAATACTGGCTGTTATGGGTAAAACACTTTAAAACTTAGAAAAAATAAACACCTGTTGTCAATGTCATTTAGTTTCATTGAGTATTAGAGTAACACATATTTTAATTTCATTATAATATTTAAAAATGGCAGATAAATATGGATTTTCTGATTTGGAGTGTAAAATTTTGCTGACTCAAATTGAGAGGCGAGCCAAATATAGAAAGGAGTTTTTGAAACAGAGAACTGATCCTTGTAAACATTCAATGCAAGATGGCTATGTTGTAAGTAAATTACTCAAAAATATGGATTATTATCTATATATATAGTCATCATAAATAGTCCCCTGTTCTTTCTTTTCATGTTAATGCACTTAAACCTCTTCTGCCCAGTATTTGACCTGCGTGGCTCTGAGGATGCTTTGAGTTCACAAACTCAATCAATTGTGCAGATAATAATACTTGGAGGAGAAGGGGACACTTATTCTTGAAACTTGCTCATGTGTTCCTCAACTGCACAGGTGTTATTGATACACACATACAAAGCTTGGGATCCCTGAATTCTCTCTGAGATGAGCTGAATACACTGAAAGGCTTAATTACTTATTATTATTTTGACTGGCCTGTTGGTCTAGTGGTTAGTGACCCTGACTGCTATGCCGGAGGTCGTGGGTTTGATTCCCACCCAGGACAAATGTTTGTGTGATGAGCATGATCATTATTTGTTCTGTGTCTGGGTGTAATTTATCTATAATATGTATGTAAATATTTAGAAATATATAAGAATGTATAACAGTTGTCTAGTACCCATAATACAAGCTCTGCTTAGCTTGGGACTAGATGATGTTGTGTGAAAGTTGTGGAATATTATTATTTACTTATTTTTTATAAACTTTAATATTATGTCAAGTAATTCGTTTTTGGAGAGAGGTGAGTTAGTTGCAATAAGTCCACCAAAGGTTTCGGTCGCCATGGCCCATACACAAAGGTCCCATAGGACTATGTGCGGAAACCAGCCTCTGGTAAATAGACTGATTGTTGTGAAGTAGTGTTATAATATTACAGTAAGAAGCCCTAAATTGCAAGTTTCCTATCGTGGACTGGTATAAAGACGTTTTTAAGTGGCGCAGTAAATTTTGTTGTTGTTAATATTGTGCCAGTGTGCCTGTTTTTATCACTCAAGCTCTGCCCACTGCCCTTCTACCAATAGTGCGTCTCACCATCGACGATTGCATCACTGCTTACAATCAGGTGAGATTGCAGTCAAGCAGTAGTTTATAACAATAAAAAAACGGAAAGTGTGTTGGTTGCCGCAGTGGTTCACTTGCGTTGCGGGTTCGATTCCCGCACGAAGTAAACATTCGTGTGGTATACAGATAGTTGTTCTGGGTCTGTGTATGTGCGTTTAAATGTTAGTGACACCTGCGACATGAGTTCCTTGTGTGGGACCAAATCTGTAACTTTTTACGGTTCTAATGAACGTGCGCTTTAGGACACACACAAGGAACAGGACGGTCCCTATATGCGCTAAGACTACCTACTACCTTCCTGTCTTTTTCACAACTATATTAGATATATAATCTAATGGATTGTGCTGTTTTAATGATAAATAAAAACCAACATTGAATTTGTTACTCGAAAAATTATATTTTTCTTTAAAAGGATTTTACCGAAGTGACATACAATGACATGACAGGTCTAATTTTCTTTTTCTAACACTGCCCCTTACTCGACGCATTAAGCAATAAAACAAAACATACAACAAAACAAATTGCGAGAGTACAACAACAGAAAAGAAAAAAAAATTAACTAAATTAAACCTAAACATTTAACAAACAAATTGTGTTTGACCTTTGGCAAAGATTTGGTGAAAAGGTCGGCCTCCAATTCAGCCGAGGGCTTGTAGCATAATCTTACCAACTTATTATCAACACATTCTTGTATAAAATGATGTTGAACATCTATGTGTTTGGTTCTACAGTATCTTTGACTTTCCACCATCTTAAGTGTAAGTACTCTTATTATCATTAACTATTGCGATGGTGTCACATGGCAAGTTAAATGAATTAAGTTCAATCATAAAATTCCTTAAAAACTTAGCCTCTTTTACAGAAGTAACAAGAGCATAATACTCGGCCTCTGTGCTCGAACAAGCTACATTTTGCTGTTTGTGGCTGTGCCAGTTGATCAAGTTAAATCCAAACTTACTCACAAAACCCGAATAAGATTTTCGATCGTTTATATCCCCCGCCCAATCTGCGTCGGATAAAATTTCAATTTTCTTACTACCTCTCCTAAAATTTAGTCCGTAGTCAGTTGTCCCAGATAAGTAACGCAGAACACGTTTAGCAGCGAGCCAATGCACTTCATTATAGCACGTGTTATATTGGCTAAGCTTACTGCACACAAATGCAATATCGGGACGTGTGGAAACGGCGAGATACATAAGGCTGCCAATAAGTTCCTGGTATGGCAACCTTGGGTCTATTACTTCAGCCTTTGGAGGGTTAAAGTTGACTTCCATGGGAGTTGCTACCTTGCGGCAGTCATCTATACCAAACTTTGTCAATAGGTTTTTCACATATTCCGATTGACTTAATTTTAATGTTCCGTGCTCCCTGTTTCTGTCGACTTTCATTCCCAATGCTTGTGTAACAGGTCCGAGTAATTTAATATTAAACTTGGAATTGAGCAATTCATAAAGCATTTTCTTCTGATGTCCATTGGAACTAAATATGAAGAAGTCGTCAACATAAAGCGCTATTATTATATTGTCTTTATAAAAAACACATTTCTCAGTTTTTAACTGAGTATAGCCATTATTTACTAAAACCTCGTGAACTTTTTCATTCCATGCCACTTAAACAAGCTAGTAGACTAGCTTGTTTAAGTCCATATAAACTTTTCTTGAGTAAGCATACTTTATTCTGCCCCTCAATTGCAAATCCAGTAGGTTGTTCCATGTAAAGCTCATGCAAATCTCCATTAAGGAATGCTGTATTCACGTCAATATGTTCAATGTCCATATCATTTTCTACTCCAATCGCAAATAGTAGTCGTAGAGTACTATGTCTTACAACAGGTGCAAAGGTGGCTTCATAGTCAACACCATATCGTTGCGTAAATCCTTTTGCTACCAATCGAGCTTTAAATTTTTCAAAATTTCCGCTTGGATCCACTTTTTCTTTAAATATCCATTTATTTTTAATGATGTTTCCATTTTTCGGGCGATCCACAAGTTTCCAAACACCATGTAGCATAAGAGAGTTATACTCTTCTTGCATTGCTTCCAACCACTCTTTAGACTTATCACATTTAATAGCTTCATTATAAGTCCTAGGTTCGTTGCGTCCCATAAACGCCAGCTCAGTGAAATAATTCACTTCATAATCCTTGAACCAAATAGGAGAATGCTTATTACGTGTTGGTCTAGAATGTTCAGCAATTTCAGCATCAGAATTTGAAACATTCTGCTCTGCAACTTGTGAGTCTTGTTGAATGTCATGTAACGAAGCACCTACCTCTTCAGAGGATATGACTTCTTGACAATTTCTTTTAAATTCACATTGAATTAGTTGACATTTCACAAAGTCTGAATTCAGTTTTGTATTTGTAGCTTCCATTGCCATTATCAGAGAGTCATACTCTACTGGCAATCCTATTAGCATTAATTCAGCTAATTCTTCGTCTTCAATAACACATCCTACGTCGGCCAGTTCTTGTGTCACTGATATTATGCTCCCAATGTAGTGGTCCATTGAGTTATAATCATTATATTAAATTTGTGACAATTTTCTTTTTAGTCCCAAGCGCCGACTGATCCCTGAGTTTTCGTATGCAGATTTCAAATTACTCCATGCTTCTAAGGCAGTTTTGGATTTTTTGACATGTGGGTAGCATATAGGTTGAACATTAAGACATATCTTGGCGAATGCTCGTTGGTCTTTAATAGGTTCGTCTATTGCTGGTACTAAGCCATGATCAATTAGTAGAAGTTGCATTTGAAATTTCCATTCTTGGTAATTCGAAACACCCTCAAGTTTCTTTATTGAAATGTGTGAGGTACTCACAGTAGTTAATGGTTGAGAAGAAGACGAAGGAGAAATATTTTCCATTTTTTTAAATGACACTTTTGCAGTAAAATATAATTTAGATGTTCAATTGTTCAATAAAACATAATAACACAATCATCTGGATCCTGAAATCGTGGGATCCTGGGCCCATAACCTATTAGATATATAATCTAATGGATATTGGATTGTGCTGTTTTAATGATAAATAAAAACCAACATTGAATTTGTTACTTGAAAAATTATATTTTTCTTTAAAAGGATTTTACCGAAGTGACATACAATGACATGACAGGTCTAATTTTCTTTTTCTAACAGCTTCCAGTCAAACGCTTGCTTGACTGCGATCCCACATCCCACTTGGTTGTGTGAATATTAGACGCCTACAAAAAAACGCAGCGCAATTACTATCAACTAAGCGTTATAACTAAGGAAATTAATCAATCAATATTATTTAAAAAGCGAAAGTTTGTATGTATGGTTGTTTATTACTCTCACGCAAAAACTACTGAATGGATTTTAGGGAAATTTGGTATACAGGTAGACCATGTCCTGGAACAGCATATAGGATAAACACCTACTTTTTATCCTAGGAGTAACCTACTGATATTAGGTACCTTTTTTTTCAAATGGGGAATCATCAAAATGACTTCTCCAACTCTTGGGCGGAGCGGGAGGGCATGTCAGACTTTTACTGACTAAACCCCACCCCATTCCTTCTTTGCCTTTGTTCTGGGGTAACGAACTTCCTTTTGGGAATTCAATCCATAACCCCAGACCTATGTTCCCTTGGGATTATTTTACTACAATTGCGCGGGCGACTTCTTACATTAAGGTAATCTAATTTTAATAATTCTATCTTCCAATAACACAATTTTATTTTTTTAGTTCGACAAGGCGATCCAACACTTCATATCGATGAAAGAAACCAGTGTCAATTTCTTTCCGTTTAACTTGAGGACGATCCGATTCGGGTTGTTGACTATAGTCTTACCAATGAGTACTTTGGGCTACATATTGTATACTACCCGGTCTAAACGCGAACGCGAGATACGCTGTGGTAGGCTCAAACCCAAGGACCGTCCATGGAAACTAGCATAGATTCCTCAGAATATGGACATTTCTTTAATTTTGATCATATTGTGGAAAAAAACCAATCAGCCTGGTCTTTGCCCCTTTGGGGTTTGACTTGAAGTAAAACCTGATGCATCTGAATACCTACCATTATTTTACAAGGACTGACTGCCTATCTGACCTTCACAAGACTAGTGCGAAGACTAGGTATTTCGCTTTTCCGATTACCGAAAACAACTGTTAAAGATCTACAATTGATAACCAAGGATCACGGGACGTAACTACAGAACAACTTCGAAATGATCATTTTCTACACTATAATGGAAATGACAGCAAAAATAGGCTCTTTTGCCGTTCTCAATGAAATCTAGACATTAATTTTAATAACAAATGTTGTATCGTATTGTTGTTTCTTGAATTTATAGAACACCTTCATGTATGAAATAGGGAGACATAATGTAAATAAAATGTTATGTGTAAATTTAATCTTTTATTATAATATTCTGTTAAATTAACTAAAAAAAAGTCCATAGAACAATACTATAGCTTATTTATTAATATCAGGACCTATGCACACGGGTGTTTTTATACGCGCGAAAAAGAAAACGCGCATTGTGATCGACGACACAAAATAGATTGGTACAGAAGTCAATCTTATGTATGTACTCCACTTTTCCTACTTACGCTCGGCAATCGCTCTAGGGTCGGCTCAGTCCGAGCACAGCCCAAGCGCGCATGGTCCGAGACCACGTGTCTGTGAACGGTGTCTATGTGTACGTTGCTCGACTGCGTTTTGTATGTAGATTGCCTTCTGCACCTATTTTTTTTTTGTGTAGACGATACACGTTTATTGAACGCGCGTATAAAATAACAACTTGTGTTAAGGCCCTTAGCGTGGGTTACAAATAATAGTAAAGCTAAATTAAAGCAGTTCAGTTAGCGGTCGTCCAGGGACTTGTCCCGGGCTATGACGGAGTCGTCGAACTTCACCATGTAGGTTGTTCCCTTGTGCCAGTGCGCCGTTACCTTTGCGGGCTGGAACAAAATGGGTACAAGTTAATGGTTTGTTATTTTAATTTGATCGATGACAGCAGTGGCGTAGCGTGCCTTGCCGGGGCCCCGTATAAAAAATTTGTTTGGGGGCTCTTATTGTGAAAAGAAATACTTTATCATAACATAATTTAACCATTTTACAAATAAAAATCAAATTTTAAATATTCACTCTCCTTGCCTTTTATTCGGTAAACTGATTTATTAAATCATTTATGGCTGATGATGATTTTAGTTTTTCTAAAGTTTGCCTCTATGGACAATAGTGAGAGGTCTGACAGCCGTTCTCGTCCCATCGAAGTTCTTAAGTAATTTTTTATCAGTTTTAATGTTGAAAAACTTCTTTCGGAAAAAAGTAATTGCTTTATAGAATTTTGTCATTTGTAAAATAATATAAATTAGAAAGTTTTTATTATATTTCCTTACACACTTTGGGGGCCCCCGAGGCCCGGGGGCCCCGTATAATTGATACGGCAGATACGGCGGTAGCTACGCCCCTGGATGACAGGTACATGGATCTCTTCACACTCACTAAATCAATTATTTATTATATATCAATTATTATATTAACTAAATTGATAGTAGTGTGTCACCTTTTTTTTATACCTAAAATGCTGCAACATTGCCTTTATAGCTCAACATTGCCTGGATTCAAAAAAGTTAAATTATTCCCGCTGCGAAATGTTTTTTAGTGTCTATGATATTACTAAAAGCACGTCGGCAATCTGTATTACAACAACATTCGATCATACGTCACTCCAAATTTTAGTTAACAACCTGTCAGTGTCAGTTTTATTGTCAGTGCGGATACTCGCTTTTTACCGGCTCTCAGGAAAATGTCATTTTCTGAGTATTTATGCTTTATTTTCTAGCGTAATATGTTATACAGCAAAGAAAATATGCTCTTTTATGTATTTAAACTGTTTTTTCTGTATTATATCTTAATTTAAACCGTTAAATCATGGTCGGCAAAGTTGTATCAGATTTTCGCAACTTTTTACTCAACATTATCTAGGGTTAGGGCTGCCACTTTTAATTTTTTCAACAAACTATTAATCGACCGTGGTTTTGCTTGAGTAATTGTTTTTTTTTTTTGTAATTGATCTAAGAACGTTTTATAGAAGCTAGAACTATTGTTTCTTTATTTATCATCATCAGAAATTAACGATGTCGAATGTAATTTTCTTTAAGTCATTTATAGTACCTGTGTTATCATATTGTTCGACAGATTTTAAACATGAGCAACCCACCCAAGAGTAGAAAAAAACCAGGGGCTAGACAGTACTCCGATTATTCGCACGAGATGCTGAATGTTATTAGAATTTAAGTAAAACAATTTGATTTCTTAAAAATATATTTGAATATTAAGAAAAATTGTTGCATTTCCTTTGGGGCAGCCCTACACCGAACTTACTTTTGTATGGGAGTTTTAGAGAAACCTGCACAACTTTGTCTAGCATTGTAAAAAAAAAATTCTTGTGCTATTCAAGATTCAGTGAAGTCTGACGTGGAAAAGAACTTCATGGCAATATGGGTGTCAAATCCGTTACCAAAATACCTATTCATTTAAAAAGATATTATGACAGGCAATGTTGTAGTTTTTACCTCAACTTTGCCAACGTTTTCAAAGCAATTTTTTGGTGCTTTATAGGTGTTTTTTTTGCTAGTAACAAATGTATTCCTATAGCTTAAAGTCCAATATTGGACAGTAATTGAAAAAACATACGACTTTCTTAACGATTAAAGATTTATCGAAGAAAAACGTCAAAATCCGTGCAAAGTTGCAGCATTTTACGGTACTAGGATTAGGTCTTGAAAGAAATTCTCTCAAGACCTAATTCTGGTGTCTACGTAGACGATGTCATAGTCAGAAGCTAGTCTAGTAACTAAAGCGGGAACTACATTAGACCGACGCACACGCGGGCGCCGCCTGAGTTTACTTAGCATCGCATCGCGTCGCGTGGCGTGGGTTTAACGCGGTGTCCTGCGTGAGCGACGAACGCGACGCGACGCAACGCGGCGCGACGTCATGCGACGCGATGCTATACGCGACAAATGTCCTACGTGATTTTGGTCATTACTTCTCGAATCCTGGAGAAGTACAGTACAATTTTGCTTGAAAGTTCATATTTAATGTACAGACTTTTAAAAAAATATTGTAAAAAGCACAGAAAGAAAACAAATGTAATATAATATTTTATTTCAAATATAGTTTTTTTATCATTTAATTTTTATTTTGTTTTGCTAGTTTATTTTTGACTAGCTGAACCCCGCGGTTTCACCCGCATTTTTCGTTACTGCTCCGCTCCCGTGGGTCGTAGCGTGATGTTATTAGCCTATAGCATTCCTCGATAAATGGGCTATCTAACACTGAAAGAATTTTTCAAATCAGACCAGTAGTTCCAGAGATTACCCCCTACATACAAACATACAAACTTACAAATTTTACCTCTTTATAATATTAGTATAGATTAGTCTAAAGTAGTATGCGTGCCATAGAAAAAGATGAACTGTCAAGGAACTCTTCTTAGGGCGAAAAATGTTATAGTTCGTGTTGTCGCATTTGGTCGCCCTCAAAACAAGTGCGCGTTACGTCGCGTCTCGCCGCAGACTGTCATATAGGCCGCATGTAGGGTATGCCGTTGAGTTGATCGCGTTCGTCGCGTTCGCTCGCAGCGTCAAGTCGCGTCGAGTTCGTCGCTCACGCAGGACACCGCGTAAGGCTCGGCAAAAACGGGTCACCGACAATATACAGTGGGTGGCCAAATTTTTAGGGACAGTACCTGAATTTCTTATATTAGTATCAACTTTGATTGCATTTTGCAGGCAAATGGCAGTTAGTTGTAGGTCCGGCTAATATTTTTTATTTAAAGACTTTATTGATTGAGTTAATAAAAACATAAAATTTGAAATCAAATTCTTTTATATATGTTTGAAAAAAAAAGATACGTAATATGATGATTTCGAAAAAGTCAACAAAGTTATAAATCTCACTTTTTAAGCTAACCAACGGATTTATATAAGATTTTTTTATTTGATATTGTTACGAACGTGAGTAATTAAATGCCGTTTTACTAGCAGAGAACTTTATTAACCACAAAACAATGACAAATTAGTCCGATCAACAAATAACCAATCACTATAAACACTCAGAGTTCCGTTTAGTATCGCTTAGGTCGCTAGGTATCACTTCAAGCACTTAGGTAGTTCGCTCGGTATCACTGACGAAATCAAACTGAACTCGTTTCTAGCCGGGGACCCGTATTTATATGCGAAGTCATCGAAATTTCTCGATATCGACGTTTCAAGGACATTCTAGCACAAAATAGTCGCATCGGGAGGCCATAAATCATTATTATTACTCTCGTAAGTAGGTACTTATCTACCACCTTACATGCAAATTTCGACTCTATTGCTAACACCGGAAGGTACAAATTCCCTTATCCACCCACATAACTACCTACTGAATGTTATCTAATAATAATAGCGTATGTCGGACTTTTCTGGAATTTGCCAGGCCTGAGTATGTACTCCTATTCTCGAAGCTTCGCACAGCAATGCGTTTTAATTATTTGATGCTACTCTTGGTTTCGTCGAAGATATAGCGTACTCAAGTTTCACGGCGTAACAGTGCCCCCCTCTTAGTCATGCTCGTCCCGAGCATTATTAGATCCGTGATACGGCGCCAATCTATCCACGTGGACTACTTTAGGTTTCCCTCGTAACCCTTTCTTGATGCGGTAGGTAACGTCGTTGATCCTTTTTATCACGGTGTAGGGTCCCTCCCATCGAGCTTGAAGTTTCGGCGACTTCCCTTTTCGTCGAAGTGGGTTGTGGAGCCAAACCAGTGCACCTTCTTCAAATCCCTTGGCGTTGGCATTGCGGTCGTATCTAGTTTTCATTTTATTGCTGGTGTGCAGGCTATTCTCACGCACTCGTTTATGCACTTCATCCAATTGATCTTGGAGGTCACTTACGAAGTCCGTAACTGGCTTAGTCTTGTCAGGTGGCACGCCGGTTATGGTATCGACTGGAAGTCTCATCTCCCTGCCGAAATTCACTCTTGCTGGGGTATGGCCCGTGCTATCATGCACTGCTGATCGATAAGACATCAGAAATAGTGGAATATACCGGTCCCAATCTTTCTGATGGTCATCGACAACCTTAGCCAGGTGATTCTCCAGGGTCTGGTTAAACCTCTCCACCATTCCGTCCGACTGTGGGTGCGCAGGTGTTGTGCGTGTCTTGTAAATCCCCAGAAGAGTGCACATTTCCTGGAACAGCGCAGATTCGAAGTTGCGGCCTTGATCGGAATGGATCTCCAAAGGTGCGCCATACCGACATACTACTTCTTCGACTACCTTTTTCGCCACTGTCGTCGCTTCCTGATTGGGTATGGCGAAAACTTCAGGCCACTTTGTGAAATAGTCCTGTATCACCACTATGTATTTGTTTCCGTCATCTGTCACTGGGAAAGGTCCAGCAACGTCGATGGCAATGCGTTCCCATGGGGCTCCTACATTGTACAACTGAAGCTTGCCCCTGCTCCTAGTCTGTGGTCCTTTCACGGATGCGCACGCTGTACATTTCCGACACCATTGCTCTATGTCTTCTCTACAATTGAGCCAGTAATACCGCTGTCTCACTTTCAGTAGAGTTTTCTTGATTCCCAGGTGTCCACCAGAAGCGCCATCGTGTATCTCCTGAAGCAGGGGGACCACTTCACGTCGTGGTACTATCACTTGTGTGGTCACCTCCTTGCCATCGTTCGATTCCCATTTCCTACAAAGCACGTCATTTTCTAGGACTAAACTGTCCCACTGTGCCCAGTAGCTCTTTGTGACAGGACTATGTGACGATACTTCATTCCACTGAGGCCTAGTTCCACTACGCTTCCAGTCCAGTATAGGTCGAATATCGTCATCTTCTCCCTGAGACTTCTTAAAGTTGCCTTCAGCCCTAATTAAGTTCACGTGTTCCCGGGCTTCATTTTGCTGGCAATGTCTACAGTCCTCATTACATGGACGTCGCGACAGGGCGTCAGCATTGTTATGCCCTTTTCCACTACGATGTTCCGTCACAAAGTTGAACTCCTGCAGCTGCTCTAGCCATCTTGCAACTTGACCCTCAGGGTTTTTGAATTGTAGAAGCCATTTCAATGCAGCGTGGTCCGTCCTCAACGTAAACTGTCTCCCTATGAGGTACTTGTGGAAATGTTGCAAAGTTTTTACAACAGCCAGTAGTTCTCGTCGAGTCACGCAGTAGTTCCTTTCCGGTTTTGAAAGTGCCTTACTGAAGTAAGCGATCACGACTTGCCTATCTTCTTGCACCTGCGACAGCACTCCACCAATTCCTGTGTTGCTGGCGTCGGTATCGACGACAAATCTTCCATCTCTGCTCGGATACCCCAGTATAGGCGCTTCACATAGCCGTTGCTTTAGTTCGTTGAATGCTGACTCACAGTTCTTGTCCCAGATAAAATCTCGTTTATCCTCAGTCAGCTGATGTAAAGGTTTTGCAATGTCCGAAAAACCCATAACAAACCGTCTGTAGTATGTGCACAACCCTAGAAATGCACGTACTTCTGTTTTGTTCTTTGGAGCCGGCCACTGTTGGACAGCCTTTATCTTCTCAGGATCGGTTCTCACTCCATCGGCGCAGATGACATGTCCTAGGTAGCTGACCTCCTTCTTGAACAGGGCACACTTCTTTGGGCTTAGTTTTAGGTTAGCCCCCCGTATCCTGGTGAATACTTTCTCCATATTCCTCAGGTGTTCCTTAAAAGTGCGGCCCATTATAATGACGTCATCCAAATATACCAGACAGACGTCACCAAGAAGGCCCACCATGACTCTATCCATTAGGCGTTCAAACGTCGCTGGAGCATTGCACAATCCAAAAGGCATGACGTTAAATTGCCACAGGCCGTTGCCAATTCCTGTACTGAACGCTGTCTTTTCCTTATCTTTCTCGCTAATTTCCACTTGCCAGTAGCCACTTTTCAAGTCAATGGTTGAAAACCACTTCATACCACTGAGCATATCCAGTGTGTCGTCTATCCTAGGCAAGGGATAACTGTCCTTCTTCGTTACATCATTCAGCCTTCTGTAGTCTACACAGAATCTGGTACTGCCGTCCTTCTTCTTCACCAGAACGACAGGAGAAGACCATGGGCTCGTAGAAGGTTCAATTATTCCGCTATCAGCCATATCCTTTACCATTTCTGCTACCTCAGTTTCTTTAGCCCAGGGTAGGCGGCGCGGTCTCTGTTTAATTGGTCTATTATCACCTGTATCTATCTCATGCTTGACGAGACCTGTTCTTCCGCAATCTTTTCCCGTTGCAAAGATATCCCGGAACCGTAGCAGAAATTCCTTGGCTTGCTGTAGTTCCGAAACTGATAAATTGCTCTTAGAATTTTCCAGAAGTTGCTGGTTGTGATCAGGTTCACCTTTTATTGCGTCTTGTTTTACTGAAGATGTGTTGATTTGGCGGAGATACTTCACTTCTTCACATCTTCCAACAACACTGTTTTTCTTTAACTGGATCTCCTTTTTCCCAAGATTTACAATCCTGACCTTGGATCTTCCTTTCGTCATAACTAATGTCCTCGCGGTGATAAGTTCCGGGTGCCGGCCAATGTCTTCAACCATAACACATCTGCGTTGCCTAATTCTCTTAGGAAATTTAACTTCGACTAAGGTTTCCGTTCTTGGAGCCAATGTGGTATCCTTTAAGCAATAGAGGTTGCATGTGTTAATTCCTTGCAGGAAGACTTCTTGGTCTGGGAATTTCAATACTCCTTTATCGATATCTAAAACACATCGGTAATTCCGCAGGAAGTCGAGACCCAGTATGCAATCGTCGGTAATATTCGCAATTAACGCGGAATGGGTGTACACTTGATCACCGATTTTAAACTCGATTTCTGTATCACCGAGGACGGAGACTGGCTGGCCGGTGGCTGTCTGAAGTCGGTAGGCTGGGGTTTCTGTTTGCCACAAGATGGTGCGTTTCAGCAACTCAGGTCTTATAATAGTCCGTGACGCCCCGGTGTCAACGGTGAAATTGCAAGCACGTTGATTCAGCGTTCCCTCGATGATCAAACTATTTCCGTTGTGGACTTGATTGATGGTGATGGTTGGGGCCTTCAGTTGACCAGCCAGCACCCGCCCCGCGGCCCTGGCGACATTTAGTTTAACGACTCCTCGTTAACTTGAGTTCCGGAGTCCACACTTCCCCTCTTCCTCTTGGGGCAATCGGTACGAATGTGCCCTTTTTCTCCACATCCATAACACGTCGGAATATAGCGGGACTTTGCCGACGAAGTCACTTCTCGGTGACGTGGTTGCACTGAAGGTGAGACCACCACTTCCCGAACTCTGTGCGTACGTGAGTCTTGTCGTACGGCTTCCACTTCCAAAGCGTGGGCCATCGCACTCTTCAGAGTTTGGTGGTGTCCGAGTCGCACCGTAGCCCTGACTTCAGTATCCCGTAGACCGTCGATGAATGCTTGCACCAGATTTACTTCCACCATCTCCGGTGTCATCGACATGTATGCCCGCCGGACCAGCCGTTCAACCTCTACTCCCCACTGCTGAAGACTCTCGTTCGACCTCTGCGTTCTCTCGCGAAGTTGCGCGCGGAAAACATGTTCGAGGTGCTTGTCACCATAGCGAGTGTCTAGTCCCTCCATTAGACGCTCCAACGTCCTGCCGTCTGAAGGAAGGTTCTCTAGGACCAGCAGAGCGTCCCCTCGTAGGGCCAAAGTTAACGCCGCGAAAGACTGGTCATCATCCCAGCGGTTCGTCTTGACCAGTGTTTGGAATTGGTACTTAAAAGCCGTCCAGGATGACGTGCCATCAAAACGCGGCATATCAAATTTTGCGGCTGATGCTTGAACAGCAACGGGTTCGCGTGCTTCGAGCTTGACAATTCTGGTTTCGAGGCTATCAGCTCGGGCGGAAACCTCCTTGACCTCTAAGGTGAGATTTTTCACTTTCCCGCCCAACGTGACGAGGCCGTGATCGATTTTTTCGAGGATCAGGTTCTGCTTAGCCTCTTGATCCCGGCGGGCTTCCTCCTGTTCGCGGCGGGCAGCTTCCTGTTCGCGGCGGGCAGCTTCCTGTTCGCGGCGGGCTTCTTCCTGGTTAGCCGCGATTAGATCCTGGAGCTTACGCTGGTTAGCCTCTTGTTCGCGGCGGGCTTCCTCCTGGTTAGCCGCGATTAGGTCCTGGAGCTTACGTTGGTTAGCCTCTTGTTCGCGGCGGGCAGCTTCCTGTTCGCGGCGGGCAGCTTCCATACTAGCTTGCATGGCGGCCAACACTGCGGCGAGGTTCATTTCCGAGGATGGCCCTGTTGGCGCCTCAGCAGCTGCCGTTGCTCCCATACCAGCCCGATCTTCCGCTTCCAGACGTTGACGTGCAGCATCCATCTCCACTTGCCTCCTTGTTCGTGGTCCCTGTTCGTCGTCCCTCTGTAGTAATGGCATCTCACTTCTGACACCAGTTGTTACGAACGTGAGTAATTAAATGCCGTTTTACTAGCAGAGAACTTTATTAACCACAAAACAATGACAAATTAGTCCGATCAACAAATAACCAATCACTATAAACACTCAGAGTTCCGTTTAGTATCGCTTAGGTCGCTAGGTATCACTTCAAGCACTTAGGTAGTTCGCTCGGTATCACTGACGAAATCAAACTGAACTCGTTTCTAGCCGGGGACCCGTATTTATATGCGAAGTCATCGAAATTTCTCGATATCGACGTTTCAAGGACATTCTAGCACAAAATAGTCGCATCGGGAGGCCATAAATCATTATTATTACTCTCGTAAGTAGGTACTTATCTACCACCTTACATGCAAATTTCGACTCTATTGCTAACACCGGAAGGTACAAATTCCCTTATCCACCCACATAACTACCTACTGAATGTTATCTAATAATAATAGCGTATGTCGGACTTTTCTGGAATTTGCCAGGCCTGAGTATGTACTCCTATTCTCGAAGCTTCGCACAGCAATGCGTTTTAATTATTTGATGCTACTCTTGGTTTCGTCGAAGATATAGCGTACTCAAGTTTCACGGCGTAACAATATTATTACTGGCATCAGTATTATTATTTTTGAGATAAAGCAACATTGTGAGATCGCGCCATTTTTTTTTAACTTTTTCAACATTTGGTGAATATTTGGATCCTCTTGCCGGTGAAAATAATAACACCAGCTGATTGTAGCCCTCATTAAAGACTGGCCATTATACCAAAAACCTGCTAAAGAAAGCCAGAACTCGCATAGAGAGCATACCACGATAAATGGATGCTGTCACAAAATACTAGCAATATTCATCCATCTTATTAAGTATCTTTTTTCTTTTCAAAAATATATAAATAATTTTGACTTCAATTTGATTTTTTAGTATCTCAATCAATGAAGTCTATAAATAAAAAATATTAGCCGTACGTACAACCAAACATTTACCTGCAAAATGCAATTAAAGTTGATAATAATATAAGAAATCTAGGTACTGTCCCTAATAATATGGCCACCCATGGTATAGGAACTGGTGGCCAGCGCCATGCGCCAGCGCCACATTTTCATAAACACTTTGTATAGGCGCGCCGCGTGTAGCCAGTGGCGGCCACTCGCTACAGCGGTGTCCGCGACTCGCCACTTGTGGTTCCTATGGGCCACACATAACGCCGACACCCGTACTATCGCAGAGCTCCACCCTGTATACACCGCAGTTAACCGTTGGGCGTTCTCCGTATCGCACGCGACGCCAGTCACACCATGCCATACTATCATACGCAAGCAAAATTTCCTTGTCGGAGTCCATCGTAAGACTGCGCAGTAGGGAGCGGGTTATAAAAAGTGGCAACTTGTGAACACCGGTGGCCATGGTAGGTGGCCCGTCTACGTCGAGTCTAGCCTACAAGTATAGTTGGCGTACGTGGCCCATATGGGCCCAATGTAGTTCTACCTGTAATGGTACTTACAAATCCACTCTTAGTAAGCACTGCCTCGATGATCCCAGCATTGAATGTGGCGCAGTTTAGAGAGCCCTTGTCCTTTGGCACGCTTATGAATTTGTTGATCTGCAATCAAGGATTTATACAGATTATTACCATGATTTATCATTAGAAAGATTGTTTTTGTTAGTTTGGAAACCGAAATTTCTTAGCACAAACAAGTATGTTGAGAAGCCTTCCACAAAGTGGAACGACGACCTGGCGAGAGTCGCGGGAATGCGATGGATGTAAGATGCACAAGACCGATCGTTGTGGCGACACTTGGGGGCGACCCTATCAATTCAAGTACTTCTTTAGATTTGTGAATTTTAAGTTGACTTTTAAGTTGCGGCAGCAACTGCCAGTAAATATTCTATTCAGGCCACGTCGAACATTGGTGACCGACAAGACATCCTTTTCTTCGAATTACGTTTACAGGTGGATTGGTCTTATGCGCATCATAAGAAAAAGGCGGGTCATCAAAAACACGAGCACGTCCTATCGATTGATACGTGTGGCGATATTGAAATATTTTTTCAGTCCAGACCACGGCAGACTTGTGTGACCGACAGTTGTAAATAAGCACTTATACATAGATACAATAAATGTAGGAGGGTCAACAACTCCTATTGTGAATATTCATAAAGTTATTAAGTATGCGTAAACGCTTTGTATCTGTCTTCTTCTTCTTCTGCCGGCGTTAGTCCCGGCCATTACCAGGGTCCGCCTTCCTGCTAAGCTTACTCCACTTTGCCCGATCTTCAATATCCTTCCCAGTAAGGCCATTGGCTCTCATGTCGGACTTGACGACGTCCAGCCAGCGCTTGCGAGGGCGACCACGGGACCTAGCCCCAAGAACAGCCATATCCATGCATCTCCGGCCGACGTACTCCCTAGGGCGACGCATGATGTGGCCATACCATCGCAGACGACACTCTTGCAGTTTTTCCCCCACGTCACGGACACCAAGACTACCTTGGATGAATGAGTTGCGCACGCGATCGGATCGCGTTACGCCACACATCCACCTCAGCATCTTCATTTCCGTGACGCGAAGCTCCTGAGTGTGTCTGCTTAATGCCGGCCAACACTCGCCACCGTACAGGAGGACCGGCCGAATGATGCATTTATATATCTGCCCCTTGAGCCTCGGGGGCATTCTACGGTCACATAAAACGCCCGTTACCTCGCGCCATTTTGCCCAAGCCGCGCCTATACGTGCTTGGACATCGTCATCCACGTTGCCAGACGCGTGCGGTCTTTGTTACCAGATCCGAACCTATTCGGATAGTGTTTGAATCCGTGCCGCCACAGGACATGTACTCGGTCTTCGCCACATTTAGTCTCAGACCGCCGTTCTCCAGCGTGTCCTTCCAAATGCTGACCTTGCGCTCAAGATGGGCTTTGTTCTGGTTAACGAGGGCGATGTCATCGGCATACATCATTAGCCAAGGAGGCTGGTCTTGGATGTTTGCCGTAACTACATCAAGCACAACGTTAAACAAGAACGGGCTTAGAGCCGAACCTTGGTGAACGCCAACAGATATTGGAAAAACACTGGATTCGCCAACAGCGGTCTGGACAGAGGACACGGAATCACGGTACATGTCTCTGATAATGTCAACATAGGCCTCGGGAACACCCTTGAAGCGGAGTGCCCACCAGATAGCCTGCCGAGGTATACAGTCGAAGGCCTTCTCTGCAGGTCTAAAAAGGCCATATGCAGAGCTCTCCTTCTCTCTCTGTAAGCCTCAGACAGAGTCCGTAAGGCGAACACTGCGTCCATGGTGCTGTTACCCGCCCGGAAGCCATATTGACACTCAGAGACAGTGCACTCGCTACGGAGCCTTGTGTCAATTATGCGCTCGAAGAGCTTCATGGTGTGGCACATGATCTTGATACCGCGGTAGTTACTGCAGTCCTGTACGCTACCTTTGCCTTTGTAAACCGGGATAATCAGGCTTAGTCGCCACTGGTTTGGCATTTCCTTGGTGGTCAGGATGCGGTTAAAGAGATCTGTCAATAGGTCCACACCATGTGGGCCCATCGCTTTCCACGCCTCAATTGGCACATTGTCAGGCCCGACCGATTTCCGGTTTTTCATGTGGCGAAGAGCAATGCGAATTTCGTCGGGGGAAATAGGGGAAATAAGTCCAAGGTTAGGAGGCGGTTCGGGAGGGAGGTTATGGGGATGCTGTTTGTTGGACAGCTCCGTGAAGTACGTACACCATCTCTCCTTAACAGAGGGGGCATCGTAGAGCAGCTTACCCTGGGCGTCCCTTACACAGAGACATTTACTAATGTCCCGTGTTGCTTTTTCCCGGGCACGCGCCAGCTTAAAAATAAGTTTTTGCCCCTCCGCAGTTTCCAGCTTGTCGTACAAGGGCGACAAACTTTTGCTGCGGGCTCTGGCTACTACTTTTTTGCAAGCGCGCTTAGCCGCTCCATATGCCTCCCTGTCCTCCGGAGAGTTGGACCCTTGCCACTGTTTAAATAAAACCTTCTTCTTCCGAGTCGCCTCCTGCACCTCGTCATCCCACCACCACGTCTCCTTGTTTATGGTGCGGCCACCACGAGAAGTGCCAAGGACGCGCTTACCCGCAGCGGTGATTGCTGAGTGGATCCTACACCAGATATCTTGAGCAGACTCATGCGGAGCACTGATTTTGAGATGCTCGACCTCCGCGATGAAGTCTGACTGCTTAGGCCCATTAAGCAACCACCACTTAGTGCGGGGGTTGCGTTTCTCGGTCACTTTCTTCTTTGGCCTGACTGCCAAGTCCAGGACCAGAAGGCGGTGTTGAGCCGTTAAGCTTTCGCCTGGGATGACCTTGCAGTTGGTAACCTTGCCAATGTGGCACCGTCGCACCAGCAGGTAGTCAATTTGGGTTGAGTAGGCACCACTACGGTACGTAATGAGATGCTGGGGCTTCTTCTGAAAGAATGTGTTCACGATGGCTAGGTCAGACACCGCGCAGGTCCTGAGTATACTGACTCCCTCTGCATTTAGTTGGCCATAGCCAAAACCACCGTGAACACGTCCGTACTCTCCAGCACGCTGACCTACGTGACCGTTGAGATCCCCCCCAACCAAAATATCTTTAGAATTCGGAATAGCGCGCAATACGTCCTCGAACTCATCCCAGAAGGCCTCCTTTTCTGACTCACAGCAGCCAGTTTGAGGAGCATAGGCGCTGACTAAGTTCGTTACCGACCCTTCGATCAGCACCTTAACTCGCATCAACCGGTCGCTGTATCGGTCTACTTCAAGAAGTCCATCCTGAAGGTCCTTAGACAGTACTACGGCTACTCCGTTCCTGCCCGATGGTGATCCGGTGTACATTAGCCGGTACCCCTGCCCGATGTCACGGGACTTATTCCCCTTCCAGCGCGTCTCCTGAAGGAAGGCGCACTGGACCCGACGTTTCGCAAGTACGTCCGCGAGTTCTCTGCAACGTCCAGTTAGAGAGCCAATGTTCCAGGTGGCAAAGCGGAGCTTCTTTTTGGGTACTAACTTCTTTAGCCGTGCCTGTACTCGACACGGTAGCCCTAGCCCACTTATCGCAGGTTTAAGGCGATGTGCCTGCGCGTCGTTGTTCGGCGACGCCCTAGCCCAAGTACCTATTCTATCCTTTGCCCTATCCATGTATATGTGACTGAGGTTGGTTTTACGTGGGGCGACCAGCCGTCTGACCCCCACAACCCTACGAGAGGGAAACCAGGATCGCCAGAGCCTCGTCCGTTGAACAGCAGGGTGCACCGCTAGCAGGTGAGGTTGGCTTGGGTCCTTAAGATGTAAACGGACCCCAATCAAACGCTTTGTATCTGTAGCCTATACTTAAAGACTAGCTGGAGCACTAAGTAGAAACAAACAAATGTAACTTACAAGTGCATCCTTCTCAATGATATAGTAAGTTCTTTCATCATCATTAGCATGCTCCAACTTGTCAGCTTCCTTGCCAAACAGGACCTGAAATCATTGATACAATTTAGTGTACATGTACACACAGGTTGGAATTACAGTAACTGATAGATGAGAGGTACAGGACCAGTTGTTGTGGTGATACTTGGGAGACACTTATGTCCAACAGTGGACATAGTGGACATCTTCATCTTAAATAATGTAATGAACTACTGATTAATAAGCCACAGAGAAGATGAATGCACATTGAATGTGCTCTCATCAAATTCTTTTCTCAAACAGCTGGACCTTTCTTTTACCAACAATTATCCCACAGCTGGGCCACAGCCTCATTGCCCACTCATTCTCCTCCTGAACCGTCTCAAACTATTGTATATGTCTAAGTCATCTTAACACCTTTTTCTGAACTGTCCTAGACAGCTTTTCATATGAAGGTACCCACCACACGTAGTGACTTGGATTCAGTTTTCACTGCACGTTTGGCTGATGTAACTTACCCAATCCTATTTATATGAATGTACCTATACAAAGCTCCGGCTCTAGGTTAAACAAAAGAGAACCCCGGGAACCTCGGACGAAGGCAAAGAAGGAACAAGAGTGGGTTTTAGTCAGTTAAAGTCTGTCAGGTCACACCCTCCTACACTGCCGAGAGCGGGAGAAGTCCTTTTGATGGTTTCACATCTAAAAAAAAACCTATAAATGCTATCTTACCTTCCATAAAGTAGACTTCACAAAGAGAAGCATATTGAGTAGCTTTATTTCTCTCTTACTGTTTCTCTCTCTTACAAAGTATAAATCCAAGAGCCTGGTCCCTACATCATGACCAATGTCTGATAATCTGAAAGAAAATAAATTGTACATATTCAAATACATTACTTTGATTTGATAATGTGTATGGTTATTATTGGATTGAATATAGTACAGGAAACTATCCTGTTGATATTGTAAATGAGAAAGTTGGTATGTATGGATGTTTGGCAAATAATTATTGAATGGATTTCGATGAATCTTGAAACACAGGTAGACTATGTCTTGGAAAAGCACATAGGATACTCCTGGGAGTGTGTTCCTTTGGGATTTTGTTTTCTACTATCATGCGGGTGATAGTGGCTTAACTTACTGGCAGCAGCTAGTTTAATGATATGATAATGGACAATATTAGGAATGGACTATATTCAAGTGTGTGATACTTTGGTAAAATAGTGATTATTTATATTTATTTGGCAGAAATGGTTATAAACTTACTTGGTTTGGAGCTCGTGAATAGAATGCGAACGATTCTGACAATATTGAACTATTTCTGAGAACAACAGTGCATAAAATGCTAACGAAACCTCCCCTTTGCCTTTGCTGAGCGGTTTGTCTAGAATTGACGACTTAGATCGACTAGACGACATATTTCTTTCGTTATACACTTAATCTTACAATAGATAACTAATTTACTCTAATTATGGTTACGTTAAACCTATTAATTTCACTGGAATAATGTAACATCACAACGAACGAAACGAAATACCAATTTCACTGAATTGGATTTATTTAGGGTGCCAAAATGACAAGTTTTGGAACATTTCTCTGTTGTTATTGCACATACACTCGTAGCGTAAGTGGTCTGTTTGTTGCTTTCTAATGCAACAAATATTTCATTTAGCAAATTCGGAACACATTCGTATTAGGTGGAGCGCTAACAGTCAGTCAGTATCTGTCTGTCAATATGACATAACAGATTAAATAGAATGTTACCTGCATGAAAATTAGTTCGTAAAATCTACAAGGCCCTTGTTCTAAAATTCTGTTTTTGTTACAAAAAGAGAGTATAATCAGTACCTATAGGTATCATCATACCTATACATATACTCCTATGGTTCACACTTTGTTAAATATCCTCATTTATTTTACGTAAACAATTCAATATTTTCTTCAAAAATCGAGTTTTAAATCAAGGAAGAAAAGTATTCAGAGTTTTTTGCATTTTGAGCACCAGTGCCAAAATAATATATGTTGATTAAATTATATCTAATCATTACAATAATCGCAATCATCAATACTACCCTCTCAGTTCCTCTTACTCTATGGAATAAATATATCATATAATAAAACGCCAATCATTAGGGTAAGAAAAACTTTTATTTGAATTTCTTGGTCTACTTTTTATAGATGTTAGTATTATATTAATTTACAAGTTACGATATACGCATTTACCCTTACCCGAAAGCCATTGAAAAAAAATTGCCCTTACCCGAACGTCATACATCGATGCAACTTTGTAAAAACGATGATCATTTAGAAATCATCGTCCTTGGATACCGACGTGTATTATTGCGCTGACGTAGTTACATTACGTATCATTTGAGTCCAACAACACTTAGATCAATCAATTCGGCATCCTGTCTGACTACAATTGGGTAACACAATACCCCTTGCTAGGACCGGTTTCAGGTTTTAGGTTGATTGAATGATTGTTATAGATACTGTACCTACTCTTTATTGTACACCGTAAAAAAATAGTAGGAGCTGAAAATTAAATAGGGTGTAGGTAACATTTGGTTGTGTTGTATGTAGACGGATGGAGAGGTAGAGGGAAGCCAAAGAAACGATGGATGGACTGATATGAAAGAAAAGGGAGGGTGATTCCCCGAGTCTCGGCATGTATTGATGAATAGGTACCTACCTATCCATCCACAGACTGATCAGTGATCACGCACGGTAAGGTTTGCTTATCATTGAAGATTACCGTGCGTGCGGTTATTATTTGGACATTTTTTTTTTCAACTTTCATACTTCGCCATCTCGTCCCAAACGACAGAGCTTGTGTTATGAGTACTAGACAACTGCTAAACATACTTATATATTCCTAAATACATTGATATTACTTATAGATAAATTACACCCACACCCAGAAGAAATGATCATGTGAGATACAAACATTTGTCCTGGGTGGAAGTCGAATCTACGACTACGACCGATTTAGTAGTCAGGGCCACTAACCACTAGACCAACAGGCCAGTCTTAGGCCGCTAACCACTAGACTTAGATAAATGGACATAAGTTATTATTTATCAAACCATTCACCGATTGCAGCGAAGCCCTAAACTCGAGACGTTACACTCAGTGCCGTAACTAGCCTTTTATGCACCCGGTGCGAGCTTTCAAAACTGCGCCCCTAAAAAATTAATGCTCTAATCAGGCTCTGAAAATAAAATAGACAAATGTGAATACAAATAAATCTATCTATTTATTGTTTACCAAAGTATATAGGTACCTACTTAGTATATTTCTAAGCAAGAGGGTGTGTCAGACTCTTACTGACTAAACCCCTACCCCGTTCCTTCGTTGCCTTCGATCTGGGGAAGACTCGGTGTCAACCTTGCGGAATACCCATGTTCCCCAGAGGCTTCGGCCCTGCCGCTCGGCAGGGCCTACAGTTTGCTGACATCTCCTTGAGGCGCGCGAGGAACAGAACTCGCCGTTGACGACTGGGCTCGGTCCGGATTATTTCCAAACTGCCGGACGGCGAGCTACCCAGTGCTCGCCGTCCGCGAACCCGCGCCTACGGTGGTCGGAAATCAGGATCCGGATCTCGGCGTCGGCAGCTAGAGGACCCTTCCCTCACGCGCTCGTGGTCAGCAGCCTCCTTCACTGACATTACTGCTTCGCAGAAGGACCACCCGCCACCCTTCCTCGCTCCGGACCATGGCCTGAACCAGGGCCCGGCGCGAGAGGTCACCGCCGCCGATAGCCCCCACAAGGACATGGCGGTGCTCCGCCCAAACAGGGCACACCTCTACCGTGTCCTCTGGGCGGTCCACACAATGGCGACACCCGGGCGTCCTTTCCTGCTTGATCCGATACAGGAACCTCCCGACCTTACCTTGAGCTTTGGGTTGCGTTTTGCGTTCCTGGGACCGAATGATCCCCGCGTAGAGCCTCCGGCAGGGGGCGTCTGGACCCCCTAGGTTGGGCAGGAGCCACTTCAGAGCGGCCCCAGACCTGTCCAGTTTGGGGGCCAAACGTCGGAAATGCTCCTCGAAAGTCCACCGGCTGTCGAGGACGAGTCCCAGGTACTTCATCGTCGACCCGACGCCGATGTGGCCCCCCTACCATTATTTGGGAACCCGGTGGTAGCGCGGTCCGTGGGCCATGAAAGCACATAGCCTTGAACTTGTGCAATGCCACCTTGAGTCCCAGTTGCTGGATCCTGTCCACGACTATCGCAACCACGCGTGTGGCTGTTTCGGCCGCCGCCTGGTACGGCTCTCCCCGCGACAGGACCAGCGTGTCGTGTAGTGACCACGCTGACCCCGTCGGGGAGGTCGCCGCGCAGCACGTAGTCGTATCGATGTTCCACAGGGGCGGCCCTAGTACCGATCCCTGCGGAACACCGCACATCTCTCGCCCTCTCCACTCTCCCTGGTGACCGGGATAGATGATGAACCTATCCGACAGGACGGTAGGCCTCGATCACACGATGGAGGTAGGCGGGCACCTCGTGGTACCGAAGTGCCGCCCCGATGCAACTCCAGGGCAGGGAGTTGAAGGCATTGGCGATGTCCAAAGACACCGCCAAGACGACCCTGCCCCGAATCACCGCATCCCCTCACACGCATGATGGCGTCCACCGTGAAACGCCCCCAGCGAAAGCCGAACTGGCCGTCCGCAAGATCCGGCCCCACCCGCGCCAGATGCCCGACGAGGCGGTCTGCAATTCGTCGTCTAAAAGTGTTAAACTGCTAACTCCCTTTTAGCTAAAAGGGAGTTAGCAGTTTAACACTTTTAGACGACGAATTACTCTTTCAAAGAGTTTGCCCACCTCGTCGAGCAGCACGATGGGCCGGTACGCGGACGGAGAGTCCGCGGGGCGCACCGGCTTCGCGATGAGGACCAGTTTCCCGGTCTTCCAGCGGAGGGGGAACTGGCCTCTCTCCATGCATGCGCTAAAGAGCCCTCGCAATCGAGACCTGAGAGCCTCCATGGCCAGGACCCATACCCTTCCGGGCACGCCGTCGGGTCCTGGGGCGGTGTTCTTGACACTGAGTCTTCGTACCACCGCCCTCATCTCTACCTCGGTCACCTCTGGAGCGTCGTCGCTGATGTGGTCCGCTACGGGCACCGCAGGTGGCGGAGCCATGAGAGGGGGAGAGTGTTCCCCTCGCTCAGGGAACAGATTGGCCACCACACCCTCCACAACCTGGGGCCGGAGACTTTGAGTTAGCGGGGGAGCCCATGGGCGGAGCTTATCCCGCACCACCGGACGTAGCCATGGGTCCCTGTTCAGGGTCTCCAGCCACACATTGCGGGCCTCCAACCTGGCCCGCTTTATCTCCGTTCGGAGGGTGCGCCTTACCGCTCTGTACCCCTCGTACAGCTCCGCCTCTCTGGCCTCCGCATCCGGCGGGCGGGTGCGGCGCCTGCGGAACCTGGTGTACCGGCGCCGCGCGGCGGTGCACGCCTCGCGCAGAGCCGCAATCTCCGGCGAACACCTGTGCACCTGGCGCCAAGCACGTCCTGGATACCTTACATGTGTTGTTGTTTCAAGATTGCTTGAAAAATGCGATATAGATATAACTATAGATAGTACAGTAGGGCGCGTCTACACCATGTTCGCAATAAAACAAAATGTACCTACTAGCTACCATGCATGAGATAAAACTAGATACTAGTCTGGTCATTTCTGCGCCCCTCCAGGGTCTGCGCCCTGTGCTTGGGCACCGCTCGCACCGCCCTAGTTACGGCACTGGTTACACTAAAACCTACCTAACAGAAGTGAATTTGTCAGAACTTGGAATAGAAGGCGGAGGCAGAAGCATTCCAACTCCTAAGTAACCAATACATTATTATGACTGACTAAAACACTACTAAACTAACAAAAAAACTCTATCTCGGAATTCTCGGATCAATATAAATGAAGCGTAAACTCACAGTTCGTCCACTATAAGTTGGCGAGTGTGAAGTTAGGCTCTGCGAATTTCAGCGCTTGAAATATCTTACAAAAATAAAGGTTTAAAAAAAATAAATGCAATTTGCAGTTCTTATTGCTGTTAAAAAACAGTTATTGGCATTAATTTTTTTTAAACCTTTATTTTTGTACGATATTTCAAGCGCCAAAATTCGCAGAGCCTAACTTCACACTCGCCAACTTATAACGGACGAATTGTATACCAATAACTAAACAAAACGACAAGTGAAAGAATAAGGCCTACTGTTCACGGATAGCTGTTCCTATACGCATATTCGTCATTATTCTCTTGGTGTTCGCCGGCGTGACGCTTACTTACAAAGCTATGAAATTATTCGACGATTGATTGAAGGCACGGGGGAAGAAGGGTTTCCCAAGCGATTTGTATAATATTGTTAAGTATACCTCCGATATAAGTTCGGAGTGTATCGGAATCGTCCAAAACCGAAATCAAAGGTATAAAATCAAACTGAAGTGCCGAACTTTTGGAATCGAACCTTTGTAATATCTCTGCTGTAAACCCCTGAGCAACTGAGGCCATGGTATGTGGCATGTGCGAATGAAAACTTCGGGGCCTTGGAACGAAGGCACATGGAGTGGGTTTTAGTCAGTAATAGTGCGAAACATTCCACCCTGGAGCGACAGAAGTCATTGGCTGATTTTTTTTAAACCCAGCATGACTTAGCAATAAGTACGTGCCCCGGATGTATCTACAGTCTCTTAATTTCTACGTATGTTGAATAATTCACTACTGACTGTTATATGTGTATTCTACTTTTAAATCATGCAATATGATATCACACCACGTAACTTTTCGTCATGCTACGTTAGCAGGGTGAACGGACAATGATTTAGATTACGGAAGGCCGTGTATTTTTTTTTTGTTAGTTTTCTATCTAGATTAGGCTTAGTGGATTTAGGCTATGCAATTCCGACGTACACTCTCCGAAATACAACCGGTATGCGGTAAAAAACCGACAGGATAGCACCTACCTACTGAATTATTAGATATTTAGTTCGCCAGGACTACGAATTGTTTGAAAAAGTAACCGTGGCCCTGAAACCCAAAGACCAACGGAAGGATGTCTGTAGGTTTTAGTTACTAAAAGACTGACACTCCCTCTAGCTTCATTCAGAGCGAAAAAAGTTATTGAACATTTTCCTACCTCAAAAAAGGTGAATATTGGTGTTGGAATCTACACTATGGTCCTATTAACCCTGACCCTGGTAGAGTGCATTTATGAGACGGCGGCGGCAAACTAACCCCTATTTAATTGGGATACGAGCAAGAGGCTTTTCGCTTATGTTTACAAAATTGGGCGATTTTATTGAGGATCTCACTAGGTCTTAAAATGTGTAGGAGGTGTCCCCACTTTTCGACAGAGATTACATTACACAGTTTTTATAACTCTACGCATTAGGTACTTACATTTTTACGAGCAGTTTCATAAAGTGAGAAGCATATTATTGGCTACAAATTGATGATAGTACCTACATACTGGTGTCCGAGTCTAATATATAAGTTCTAGGAAGAAGGAACTTATATATTAGACTCGGACACCAGTATGTATGTAGATAGGTACAATAAAACATGGTACGCTCGTGAGTCGTGCATGCAGTTCTGTAGGTACAAACGTAATTATCTCATTATGAGTTATATCCGCAGTTGATATCTTTAATTCATGCCCTAATTGCGATCACTTAACTGATAGAAATTGGGTCACTTACTTGACCCACTGTCTAGTAGCGTACTGCATGACCTCAATAAACTAAAGCGTAGTATGTCCACAATAAGTAAATAAAACAAAGAAATAATTAACAAAAAAACTTTACTTCATATAAAGCATTATTATAACAGCATATTATAAGCTACTCCAATAAAACAAACTGTTAACATAAGATTAAAAAATAACAAATCTTAAATCACTCGTCCAAAAGTACATTTTCGTTATGACAATCCTAAATATTGTCAATCGACTACATTTTTGTTTCTTGTTATCTTTTAGTCTTATGCGATGACCTTAAAATTATTTAAATTACAAGAACTCGTGTTCAAAATGGTATTACAACATATCGGTGTACCTCAAACCGTATTAAACATAGGTACCAGTGCCCAATATTCAAATGTCAATAAAAAATGAACATGTCAATATTTTTTTTTTTTTGGAAAATGTTAAGATTGTTGAGAATAACACCTGACATTAATATAATAAGTGAGATGAAGCGCAGGATAGTATTTGTGCCGCGCAAACCTGTCAGGTTTTTGGTAATTTTTATTATTATTTTTATCCATTTACCACATTCTACATTCGAATAAATCTAGGCGTTATAAAGACTATCATAAACATTAGTCATAATTGATTCAGAACTTAATTGTTACCATCACGTTTAATTGCATAGATTTTAGACAAAGTTTGTGTAGAGCACATAGCTTTTTGATCGTGTTCCTAACACTTTTCATAATAATTTATGCACAGTAGATTTACTTTATCTCAAACTTAGGGTGTGCACACATTAGTAAAATGTACTTTATGTCAAAATAAGGGTGCGCATGTACGCGCCCTATGCATTAGTAAATGTACTTTACCGTCAAAATTTAGGATACATATACATACGTGAAAATGCACCTTATGAACACTTCGTTAACAGTACAGTACCTTCGTAAGTACACCTTTGTGAAAATACTACTAGCACTTTTGTCTAGATAAAACATTTTATCATGTCGGTAGGTCAAAAGTTCAACGCGCATTTCAATGTATTTGTATTACGCATCCTAAAACATAGTCAAGTTTCATATTTTAAAGTTGTCCGTGCTAATGGACGGCTCAATTATTTTAATTTTAGAATGCACTTGTCGATGGTTAACATCTTTTTTTAAATGAACATCGCCTATTTGCAGTTACAATTGTCTATTAGTAATACAAGATTTTGGGGTCTAATGTAGTTTGACTAAGTGGCTATTGTGAATTCTATATTTACGTAGAAAAATTGTATCTACAGTCTAATTTTATGGTTTCGTATTGAAACGTAATGGATAATCCTTTCAAAGGTTTCCTCTAAATCCATCTTAACTTTACATTTATAGAGTACTCAAGTTAGAGGACGTAGCATAAATGGATCCATTCCGAAGATGGATTATCTTAAACAATTATAATGTTTATCTAAAGATTACATGGTGTTGCAGGTACATTATTTTTAACTTAGAGTTAGTAAAGGTTAATGAAACAAGAGTTTTATATCTATACAGTTTGAAAGAAACAAAATCGTAGGGATAATTTTCGAATTCTTTGGTTCAAATTACACGCGTAATGTATAAGAACGGTCCAAATGCCACCAAGGTGCCTATTGCATGCAGGCAATGACTTCCATTGCCCGCAATTTTTAACCACAGTGCTAATCTTTAACAAAAAAGATGTTACATAGTACTAACCACGATTACACAGTTTTATTCTGTCTGTACCTCGAATGCCATTAAAAAGAAAACATGGCATTTGGATCATAAATATACTTTATGGGCATATATTTTTACAATATTTACATCGGCTCGTAAACGAGTCGTTTATAGCGCGAGCTAATTTATATTTGTTTGTAAATAAAAAAGGATTCCACAAAATATAGATATTTATAAGTTTTTTTTTTTGTTTTAGAAAATGTCTATCATTTACATTGCAATACTTCATTTAAGGTAGGTAGTCTTCCAAATAATGAATTTGAGAGACAAAATTGTTTTTTTTTTTTATGTGATCATGCATTTTTCAGGTGAGACTAGGTCAAGAGCATTTTCAGTGTAGTGCTGCAAAATAAATCGTTCTTTCACTTTTACATTGCGACGATTTAAACTGGAGCGTTTCTAACTACGTGAAATATTACCGTCTTACCTTTTACAATTGAGTAAAGACATAATATCTGTATTACCATAAATGAAACCTGTTCATACGTATGTATATTTGCAATGCAAATGATATTTTTTCCCGATTCAATGTTATATTTAGTGCTCGTTATCATTTCCTTTGAGCAAATTATAATAATCTTGTTTTTTTTTTATGTAATGTATGAAAATATAATTATGAATTTATTAGAAGTGTAGGTTATTTGACATTTGCTTATAAACATTACCATTTAAAAATTGTTTATTTAATAACTAAATATTAGTAAAAAAATATTTAGGTATGAATGCTGAAAATTTCTCTGCTTGGAATTTCCTGATTGAAAGTCTGATAACTGTGTTTACACATTTTTCTATGTACCTACTAATAAAATAAATAATTTACAGAAAATATATAGACACAGTAGCATTATTCACCCTTTAGCCGTTTACATCGGACTTCTTTTGATGTACAATAAAGTTTATCCTATTCTAATCCGATAAGTATTGTGTCAACTTTCAAGGTCGTATATATTTACGACCATACTCCCATCTCAACAACTCTTCTTTGCGTCACCAACAAGTGACATCGGGAATTGAAGAGTTAAATGAGATGGTAAAAGACTAAAGGGTCAACATTGGCGCAAACAATTAATTTATTATTAAAAATATAAATGTTAAAGTACCCTATTTTTTAATATTTTTAGTAGCAGTTGCCAAAAGTTGCCATATATTTGTGTTAGTATTATTCTACGTATTAAATTACGCCACAATTTAAGTAGTAATTATTCCTGGTCTAAATATAGAATGATGGCCATAATGTCAACTATTTATGAATGATAAAGCATTTGTTAAGGAGGAGAACCTACAATTTTTATTAGAACTTGTTCAGAAATCTGAAGATAATCAAATTGTACTTACTTTTTGTTTGAATGCATTCTTGTTTTCAACTTACAACCACCAAATTAAAGTAAAATGAATGTTTATAAGTAAAAGTACAACTATAAACTGAATGGACCAGCTCTTACCATTGCCACACCTTATCTATACAATATATATAAAATTATGCTTACACATTGTAAATTACTAAACTATTGTGAGTCAAATATATACACTTAGTTCTTAGTCTCCTAGCAACATGTGGACTGCACTGTCTCAGCTTCAAGGAGATTAAAGTCCATACCGTTGGGTCGGTTGAAACCCGTCTTGATGCCGTCCCATCCGTCTTCAACCTTGTATTCACCGGTTTGGATGCGGTTGTATACCTCTTGAGCGACTAGCACAAATGCTTCTTCTACGTTCAAACCTGTCTTTGCTGAAGTTTCTACATGATGTAAACCTACAAATATGAGGAAAGTTTTAATAAAATAATAATCTCTGATTAGTTTTGTTTCTGTGATTTTGTCTTATCAAGCTTATTGATAAGTAAATTTTAAATATTTTGTGTATGTTTATTACAATAAACTGAATTAAACAGCCAAACAAGGCCAGAGATGAACTGTAGTGTGGGCGTCAGGCCCCAAACTAACAGTCAATGTCAAGTTGTACATAATATGTACTATGTTCGCAATTTTGATAGTGCTAATCTGTATTAAAAATATAGTAACTTTTGTCACACACAGATACAACTTGAATTTGAGTGTGAATAACTTAAAGATTCTTTTATTAGAGAAAATATCTGAGCTTCAGCAATGGAAACATTAGGAGACTGATTATTATGCTTTTATAATCTGAACTTCCAAAGCCTTCAGTGTGATACATTTATTTCACAGATACTGTATGGGCCCGGGTCCCTATTATTTTTATGTTTCGTCTCTGGTCAACGGTGCAACAAAAGTCAACAATTTATTATGCTTTATATCACACAGAAGATTTCTTTGTCATCTTAAACACAGAAAATGAACATGAATGACCATTTCCTGTTGACCTTTCATAGCCAATAAAAGGTCTTATGATAGTGTTAACAATAATAATGACTAATATATTTGAGACCAGTTTACAGTGTTTATCTAGTTGGATGATTATTAGAATTTATGTATGAATAATTTATCAATATCTGTGCTTAAAAATCACCTAGTTTCAGAATTGGTTTCTAGTCCTTGAAATTGTATTATGTAAGTGTTTAATAACACCTGTGTTAGTGTGAATATTGTACTAGGCTAACTAAAATAACATTACAATCTGCTCCAAATAGTAAATTAAATTATGCACAAAGCACACATATTAGGACAAATTAGCATAATTTACTATTGACCTACATTGAAACAGTGATAGATAACATACTGGCACAAACACAAACTATTTTTGAGATTATGAAATAGTTGGGCAACTCACCGTTCTCTTCTGCAAACATTCGCGCCTCCTCGCACGTTACTTCCCTCCTGGCTCCGTTCTTGTTGTCTGTGCCCACCAGGTCCACTTTGCAGCCAACCAAAGCAAACACTGGCCGGTGAGGCTCTATGTGCCTCTTTGCTTCCATCATCCACAGGGGTATATGCTCAAAACTAGATCTATTGCACACATCGTATACTAGTAACGCACCAACTGAGTTCCTATAGTATGATTTCGTTATAGATCTAAACCTTTCTTGGCCCGCCGTGTCCCATAACTGCAATTTAATTCTCGTGCCATCTTGCACTTCTATAATCCTCGCGAAGAAATCCACACCCACTGTAGGATCCGACAGCTAAAATTTAACGCGCAGTTTAGATCACAAATTGTATAAATAACATCAAAACAAAGGCGATTGTATGTACTCACCTCAGCGAATTTCCCATCTGTGAAATATTTCAAGAGAGAACTCTTGCCGACAGTACTATCACCAATTAGGATGAGCCTAAATTGGTAATCGAATATTGGATCAACCATTTTTTAGATGCACTCTCAATAACATCAATTGATAGCAACAAAGGTCTCGTCAAAAATTACGTATTTTAGAAAAAGTGACAAGACAAACAAGAAACATCAGTCAAGTCATATCATATCACTGCACGAGTTGTCTAGTTTGTCTATGGTGAATATTTCTTATCAATTTGAGGAAAAACTGGAATAAGTACATTCAAGATAAGAGAAGTAATGGTAAATCAATGTTAACCATGTTTTCATAATGAATACTTGCTAATTATCAAAATCCTATTCATCAGCAAATAGTGTTTCACCACAGTGTTTCACTATAGTAAAACCGTAAACTTTGAAGCAAGCACATACCTATTCATTTCCGTCATTTAAAAATTGTTCACTAATGAGTGAATGCTTTCTGTTATGAAACAATCATTGTTTATGTCAGTCATTCAATTCAAATATTCAATGTTCAATCGTTCATGCCAGAATTTTTCAATAGGGAAGTGTTTAAACCTAAATTACGCGCTTATTTGTCGCTGTAAACTCCAACTGCGTAATCTAAATCAATAATCGTTGTAATTTAAATTGTTTAGCGCATATATTGATAAAATGTTAACATAGTGTAAATGAAAGAGAAGCGATTAACCTATTTTCATATGGTTTTCGCTGCCGGCCATTCCAGCTCCAATAGTTTTGGGCAAAGTAATTGAGTAAGTTTACAAACTTTCTATTGTATGTACAGAGGTTTGTCTCTATTTGACCCTTTACAAAGTTATTTGTAAACTTTTTGATACAACATAACCAATCTTTTTGTTATTGATTCATAAAAATTCGATTTTATTCTCATTGAAATACTTTTTGACATATGTTTTCAGCTAGCTACAATAGTACGATGAATACAAACCAGAATTATAAAATGAAGGAGAATGGTACGGAACACGGCGATAGTAAAGCGAAATCTACTCCCATTGGTAGGTTGTTGTTTGAATTTCAAAATAAAACTTATGTTCTATGGAGTAGGTAAGGTTTGTTAGCTCATGAGATAATATTTAGTTCTATGTGTTTAACGAAGTGACAGGGTTTCGTGGCGAAAGATTTAATAATAATAGTATTGTAGATATAAAAATGGTCAACATCCTGCTGTTTTTTAGTTTAGGATAACATTAGCTACCTTATCAAATGGTGTGATAGTGATATTGTAATGGCTAAAGTTTTTGAGTGTATGTTTGTTACTTCTTCACATTCAAGTGGCTAAATGAATTTGGATGAAATTTGACACAAGGATAGACAGTGTATTGGAATAGTACATGGGATACTTTTTAATTCAAGAGTATGTTCCCTTAGGGTGATTTTCTAGACTCATACAAGCAAATCTACTGGTAGCACCTAGTACTGAAATGAAAATTACTGAGGATAAGAGATTTTATCATTTACTTCCTTGCTTTTTTGTTTTTAAAAATCTTCAAATACAATATTTATTTTATTGGGGATATAAAACATGCATGCATACATGCTAGCGAAAATACAAAAAACAAACTGGATGCACAAATGTGTAACCCTCTCTAATGTCCACATCTTATCACAGTCATGAATTACTGAAGTGAAGGACTGGTAAGAGCGCCTTCTGCAAAAGCTTTATATAAATAATAGAATATAATCATTTATTTCTATAATCATAATCTAATTTGTAATTTAATCAAATTAAATTCATCATAATTTCATTTAATTCAATGTTTTTATTTCATTTCAAATCATGTTTCTAGTCAAAAATTAAAAAGTAAATTTGTCAACAGCAATGGTGGCCCCGGAATTGAAACAGTATGCAGATACTGATACAGAGATTACAAAGACTTGTGCGGTGTTGGGATGTGAAGACTTCAAGAATTTAGATGCCGAGTCATTTTTTAGGTAAACATTGTAAACAGTTGTTTGAGAGAATAAATTGGTATTAATTCATGAATCCCCGACAGGTCCTATGAGACCATGCTGTTATTGTTTTACTATTGTGTCTCATTTTGCGGGTATGTGGTAGATTAAATCATCTTGCTCTAAATACAAACCAGAACTTGTGTTCCCTTCAAACGAGCTAGCAGTGAAGTTGACCGTCCTGAAAAAACTGAAAAGGATTAATTTGGAAAGGTACAGCTGCCCATCATTCTTTTTAGAGATTGTCCCTCAGGAGGGGCTTTATATCTCAATATTACCAGACCAAACACTTCGTACGCGAGTCTGTCTTGCGCTTGGCCGTTTTTTTATGATCTTAAGGTAATTTGGATGAAATTTGTACTAAGCAGTTCATAATTATAACATTTATATTGGGATGAGTTTAGTTACCAATAATCACAATACAATTGAAAAACAGTACTTTTTTATAAGATTTATTAGCGATAAAACGCGTAACACCTGTCATGTAGTCATGACGGCGTTACTGGACACATATTGCTATGTCGTGTATTTTATGTCAACGTATTTATCTTACTCTTAATGGTTTCTGCACTTCCTCGTTGTACTGTTGTGCGTGGCTATGGTGGCCTCCATTCCAGCAAACTCATCCTTCTCCAAAATAGTAAATACCGTTTACGCATTACGCGAAATACGCGCTTTAATCGTGAAGTTGCGGATACCAACAATTTGCCTGCTGCGGTCTCCCCGTCCGATTATAATTTGGGTGTCTTCAAGGCTAGAGTGAATAGGCTCTTAACGTTTGAATCCCCAACCGGTCCAATGAGACCGCGCTGTTATTGTTTTACTATTGTGTCTCGTTTTGCGGGTATCTGAGTAATTAATAAACTAGTGCGCCTTACCATCTAAGACTGCATCACTGCTTACCATCAGGTAGGATTGCGGTCAAGCACTAGTTTATATCAATTAAAAAAAAACCAGCTCGTTATACCATACCATACCGCACGCAACGCGTTAACGCATTATTTTTTCGGTAGAGTATACCCTATCGAAGAATCATCATTTCTGCCGATAGACGCCTACTGCTGGATATAGGCCTCCCCAAAGCGTCTTCACAACGACCGGTCCAGTGCGTCCGAATCTACCGCAAAATAATACTAGCAATATAATATGTTATGGTTCAGTTTTTATGAAATCTTGGATCAACAATAATCACCACATTTCATAAAAAAAGGCAAAAAAAATTGCGGTTTACTAAATTTTTAGAATATCGAAATGGGTTGAGCTTAGGACGAACTGTTAAGTTTGTAGCGATATCTGTCGGGCCGCCACGAAGGAGTTAAAATTCAGAATCCTTCGTCGCGGTGTTAGAAGACATACATATTAAAGTCAGAAATAATGTAGCAAGCAGACGGGATTTATGTATAGTTCGGGCTCGGGTAACTATTTTATTTTTTTCAACCGAGTTTTGGCAGAACTTTCCTGTTCCGCATATTTCTGAAACTGGAGACCTTCGACTCTGAAAGCCAGCGTAGCCTTTGTGTAGCTACTAAACCACTTCAATTATAAATAAAGCCTTCTTCGTCTTCCTGCCCTTATCCCATATTACTTGGGGTCGGCGCAACACGTTTTCTTCTTCCATTCTGTCACACACTACTACTGACAGGACACTATCACTAACTCCCTTTTCTTTCATATCAGTCCTTACACAATCCATCGATCGTTTCTTTGGCCTCCCTCTCCATCCATCCATATGTAAATTCAGAACTCTTTTAGTAACATGCATTTCATCCCCCCTCTTCACATGACCATACAAAGACAAACGATTTCCTTTCAACTTTTCTGTCACTGGCTGTCATTGAAAGTAGCCTTTCAAACTTTCTTACTTTATCCATTCATAAGTCCATAATTACCTTTACTTCTTGTGCCCAGGTTTCCGGAAGACCCGAGCCTCCGACAGATATGGACGGATCTGACGGGCCGCAACAACTGGACGCCGACAGACTTCTCCTACATCTGCATGCAACACTTCTCCATCGACTGTTTCAAATGTGACGAGGATGATCAGATGGTGCTGGTGGATAAGGCGGTACCTTCGCTTAAGTTACCCAGGCATGTTTTAGAGGTGGGTAGTTTGATTTTTTTTGGTTTGTTCTTGATTGTCTAGCTTGAAGAAGCCTCTGCTATTCGTCCTTTTCTTTCTGCCGTATTATACAACGAAATAAAATCCGCTGCTCCATTTATGTTCACATAATTTGACAAAATGTTGGAGAAGCTGATTTTTATTGTCGTGATTTCATGGTTGGTCGCTTAGTAAATGATAAATAAATGATATTTATTTTGCAAATAGGTTTCACAAAACACTTACACATCAATTTTTTTTGTCATAATTATTAATCTAGATGAGGCCGGTGTTTCCTAACTGACTACTCTGAGAAGACACCGAAAAAAACTCAGGGGCCAGTCTCTTTAAAAAAAAAATCCATACAAAATGTATTGGTCAAATAAAAAGTCGTTCATATTGATGAGTACAACAACCAGTTTTAAAGAAAGCCCATCTGTCGTTTTAACGTTGTATGTTGAAAATCCATATATTATGTTTTATTTTACTTATCTCAAAAACTGTGTTTTGATAGACAACCTGAACTCGAATTTCGAACCTCCGAATTGGACCCATCTAAAGCCTTGAAGAATAATTTTATAAAAGTTATAAATACCCTACTTTTTATTATTTTTTTCCATAAGTTAATTTGGTTCTAAGTTTAAATCTAATCCATATTAGATTGAAGCCTGTAACCCTGTATAACTAATATAATTTTGTATCAGGTTGAATACATAGATGAAGAGACACTGGAAAATGAAGAGGATGAAGACTATATGACCACCGATGAAGATGAAGGAAAGGCAGCCTCTGCCACCAACAACACATCGTTAGACCTCAACGTACCGCAGGCAGAACTAGACAGCATCGAACTGCTCAAACTCTTTACTGAAGTCCAAAGGCTACAGAGACAGGCCGTCGGACTAAAAGACAAACTTAAATACAACATGAAAGTCCACAACAGACAAAACAGATTTCTCAAAAGAATAAAGGAGATAATAGAGATGAAGAAGAAAGTATTGAATCAGAAACGCAAGAAAAAATGCAGGATTTTACTATCATTGCAGGATAAAATCAAAGAAGACTCTACAGGACTCGTCTTGGCCATGCCAATGAGACAGACAGAAGATTTAAAAAACTTCGCGTTAAGTATTTACAAGTACTCGCCGCAAGCGTACATTTATATTAGGAACACGTTAAGAACGATGCTGCCAAGTACTGAAATACTGGACTCGTGGGTCACGGCGGGCTTTCAGCCCAGAAATGTATTAGCCAATACCAACCTGATAAAAGTGGTAGCCGAACAGACGGAATCGCAACTGTCGTGTAAAGTAACGATAGGATAATAAGTGTAAATCACGGAAATATTGTTTTTTTTTTTTTTTAATAAACTTGGAATTTTTCCGGTTTGTTGTTGTTTTATTAATGGTATTTGTCTCAGAAGGCATTCTTCTCTATGGCTTCTTAAAAAAGTTGTCGTTTAGAAAATTCTCCTAGCCCCTGTAAGGGTCAATTTATACAAGCGCGGAGTCGAAGCGTCAAATTCTTCACAACTAAAGCGAATTTACGTGTAGTAATTGGCATCAAAAGCAGTGCTATTGAATCACTTGCCAGTTGACTCTCGTAGCTGAAACATGTCCGTAAGGATTGAGGAGCCACATCAGATTTTTTAAATCTGATCTCACCATTATTTAGCAGCAGTGTAGATTATTTTGCAGCACGAATTCTAGATTTAGCAGCAAAATATATCACTAGTTATTTTAATGCAAAGGTGGCTCCTCAATCTAAACGTCTGGATTGAGGAGCCACCTGAAAACTCGTTAAGTAATGGATGCACATTTATGAAAATTTTGCAGCATTTAGCAGCTATTTAGCACATAACCGTCTAAAAATTTCGCTTCTGTAGCACTAAAATGAAAGAAAATACAATACTTTTAATATGGCTCCTCAATCCTGACGTTCTAATTATATATGTTTGACTGTAGCCACCTGAAATCTCAAGGTAATCTAAAGCCAGATATACTAACATTTAGCAGAAATTTCTGCTAAATATACCAGTACAATTCAGCAATGTATATGCTTTAGATTCTGAAAAAACCATCATTAACTATTTTCTTGTAAATTCAGTGTGTAGGGTGACCACATTTTGGGGGTACCTACAAATTAATATTTCACTTACGTACGTGCATACACACAATAATATTTGTTTAGTAAAGGTTGACAGGATATAATGGAACAATAAAATGCGTTTGTTTCACCGCAGTGCTTGCTCCGTGAATGCGTTTATTCCACCGTACGGTAGAATATACGCACCACATTCCACCAAAAGTGCTAGGCCCAATTCTTTTTCGCAGCCTATGTACTCCTTATAACATATCAGCTGTTTCCATCAACAACAGTCCAGCCGTTTCGGAAATAAGCTGGAACAGGCGGAGACTTTCATATTACCAAGACGAATTGACTTTCATATTAACAACGTGAATTTTCATAAATGTGCATCCATTACTTAACGAGTTTTCAGGTGGCTTCTCAATCCAGACGTTTAGATTGAGGAGCCATATTAAAAGTATTGTATTTTCTTTCATTTTAGTGCTACAGAAGCGAAATTTTTAGACGGTTATGTGCTAAATAGCTGCTAAATGCTGCAAAATTTTCATAAATGTGCATCCATTACTTAACGAGTTTTCAGGTGGCTCCTCAATCCAGACGTTTAGATTGAGGAGCCACCTTTGCATTAAAATAACTAGTGATATATTTTGCTGCTAAATCTAGAATTCGTGCTGCAAAATAATCTACACTGCTGCTAAATAATGGTGAGATCAGATTTAAAAAATCTGATGTGGCTCCTCAATCCTTACGGACATGCTGAAACGTGTGTAAAATGGTTGACATTGATCTTGCTATGATATCACTCATATTAATTTATGATATGATATTAACTTTTCGTCGGAATCCATCGTGATCAAGTTTTCGTCAACCGCTGTCTCCGTCGCATCCTCGGAATTTACTGGCCCGAGACTATATCTAACATAGAGCTGTTAGAAAAATGCCACGAGAGCCCGATCGACCGCCAGATCAATCGTCGCAAGTGGAGATGGATTGGCCACACGCTCCGAAGGGATTCCGATCACATACCCAAACAAGCGTTGGATTGGAATCCCCAAGGACAAAGAAAGCGTAGCCGTCCCCGTCAAATTTGGCGTCGCACCGTGTTGGCAGAAGCGGCGAGCAACGGAATGACGTGGAGCGAGGTGAAGCTGGAAGCTCAAGACCGTTCGCGATGTAGGATTATTGTGGACGCCCTCTGCCCCATCTACATCTACATAGGACATTAAGTCAAGTAAGTCATCGTCATCGTGATCAACATCGACGCAGGCCAATTTCCGACTGATGACGCGTAGGTTCACTAGTTGGCGCAACGATACGTGAGAATGTGCGTGCGACTTTTTAAAATGTCCTAAGTAATGTGTGCATTACGCTGTGGAGTTAAGGTTGAATTTGTTATGTTCAGTTTTGGAAAGACGCTTCGATGCGCTTCGACTCTGCGCTATACTCCGTTGGTTTAGGTAGTTAACTAAAGGTAAACAATCTTGGTATGTCTTTTTATATTAAAGAGGTCGTATATAATACACACAAAGATTATTTAAATTTAGTTTATTAGCTAACATCGATTTAGGTAAATACCTATTTGCAAAGATTTTTACATAGAATTTATAGACAACTTTTAGATAAAAAGACATGCCAAGACTGTTTACATTTATTTAACTACCTAAACCGACGGAGTATAGTATAAATTGACACTAACTTTTTGAACATTTTCGAAAACATCGTTGAAAAAGCGGGCCTTACACTCGGCCCTCAGGTATGTAACCACTTTTATTATACATGATACCTTTTGAAGAAACGCATCCTTGTGGAATTTCCATGTTTTTAAAGACAACTATGGCGCTAGGACACTTCCCTGTAGAACCCCTCATCTTGAGATCATTATCTTTCCAAGTTTTTATCGTAGGTACTTGCAAGACCGACCTAGTTTCTTTTATCTAGTCGTGAAAAACAGACACTATTCTAACAAATAATACCGTTTTCAAAAGTAGATTTTCCATACAAATAGTTTTGTTGCATACCGCTAATAGGTCAAAGAAGACACGATTCAAGTAAAACCTGCTTTATAACGGAAAGAGAATTTGATGTTTTTGTAGAAAAGGGATATATTATTGTAACGTTGTTATTTCTTGTGAATACATCTATATGAGAACATTAAAACCTAAATATGGTTAAGCACAAAAGCGAAATATGTAGGTAGGTATATTGAAACAGTTGCCAACTACACAATAAGGCGGTCCGGGATTCTCCTTGAGTAGAGTATTTACTCACTAAATACTGCTGGTACGGAAAACAGCTGTAATTCTAACTGTTCGATATAGTTCCTACTATATTTATATTGGTAAATGACATCTATAGTCAAATGTTGATAACCTCAACAAAAACCGTCCGTAACGCTACAGGAGGTACTAGCAAGGCTGTATGGTGATTCAACCGGTGTCCGCTAGGTGGAGCTGCCGTAAAATTCTTATTAGAAAGGGAAGGCGAAGTCTGAACCAAACAAACGCGGTGTTCCGAGTCAGTGCCGAGATTCCCTCCGCGCGCACGGCGGTACGGCGCGGTGCCACTCCGCACGATCTTACGTCGCGCGTCAAACCAAAATAAATATCCCATCTGTTCAAATATTGTGCAAGTTTTTTTTTATTGTTTCCCCAAAAACGTACGTAAAAGGATGTGTGTGTTTTACGTTCCGCCATATGTTACACCGTAAGAGGCCCTAAGTTTTGTTATTTTTGTGTTCGCAAAGTGCTCGAGTGGTTTTTGTTTCGTATTGTGAATGGATTTATAAACCCGATTATGAGGAAGAACGCCTCATAAGGTACGTTTTTCTTGAAAAATCTTCATTCTATTTTGGTTATTTACGTCGTCTACGATTGGTCGATGTATTCCTGTGTGTTTTAGCTAAAACAAGGTTGAATTGGACGTCTAAATTGTCTAGAATCCGAGCGTAGCGAGTCGCCAGTAACTGGACTTTCGCAATATTTATTCCTTATGCGTGTTTCCATGCCTTAAACGTAAGGCCCAACGCCATACGAGCAGCGGTCGTACGCGCTTGACATACGTGTAATATTTTTAATGTTCGCCATTATGCCGCTATATGCAATTATACATATCATAAAATGTTAATGTCACATTCAAATCATGTGTCTAATAAATTTCTCCTCGCTTTTTATGGCCTGGAAGTCATTTTCTACTTGTTACGCCAATTGAAAGTATCCGTTTGCCGATTTCTTTTGTGTACAATTAATTACTGTATTGTTGTTTGCAGTTTTGTGTTTTTAGGTGCAGTAACTAATGTTATTTTGCGCTCAACTGGTTTTCAAGTGGAGAACATATCTTCACGCGAACTCATTTCCGGGTAGACAACACGAATGGCTGTTGCATCTACATTTGTTTCCTTCACTGCCATATTTAGATCAGTGCATAGAAAAGAAAAATGGGAAATGAAGTAGAAGACACTTATATCAAATTGATCTTCGTAACATAGAATCGAATTAAGATAATCCGCCTGAAACATCTCAGTGCCTCAATGAAATATTAAATTAGGTACAGCTTTCATTCGTTACATCTTTAAGTGTTTCAAATGCGTCTCCCCATCTTGTTAATCTTACATGGGGGATTAGCCGTCCTTACGTCCTCCCGCGCTCCGTCGCTCGACATCCGTATCGGAAACCCTGCATGCTTCCATGCCCCTCCGCACTTCATCTATTTTGGATCGAAGCATTCCGAAACAAGGATTGCGGTCAACCCACTATCCGGAATTCTTTACTTTCGAACTAATTCCATTAAAAAAATTGTTTCCATGAAAATCGTGGAATGATGTCGAATCAACGTATTTCCGATTTCTCGGAATCATCCTATGTGGCCTGTGGGTGACGATTCGCACGGAAATATTTGATAGCTCTGACGAATGATTTGTAATTGACCCATTTGTCTGAATAAAATTAATTTTAGACTCGGAAAATCAGATTTAAGCTAGAACTACATTGGGCACACGTGGGCCACGTACGCTGATCTGGGTGCGATGGTCTCCATACATTTTACATTGCAACTAGACTTGTAGATCTACATTAGATCCACGCCACGCGACGTCGTTCTACGAACAAATCAGGCGTGGCCCACGTGTGCATCGGTCTAATGTATTTTCCGCTTCATTGGATTATGCAAGGCAAGAACCATGTCGCAGATGACCATAGCATAGAATTGAGTAAGCGTGCATATACATATATCTACCATCTTCCTACGTATATGTGAAGTAAAGGGCGATGATGATGATCATAATTCACTTCAAACGCGTTCATTGTACTGCTCGATTAGGAGAGCCAAGTTGACCACGGGTCATTTACGGCCGACAAGCACCAGTGAATTGAACTTACCCAAAATGGCAACTATACCGAATATGGATACTAGCTAGCTACTATATGCTTTGGCAGTAACTTCTGAGTTGGACGTAAATTGTGGTTATTTACTAAGAAGTTTGTCGAAAACAGAAATAATGTTGGAGTAGGTAATGGTATACAATGCTAGAATTATTAGATTCGTCGCCCACGTCTTTTAATCCGTTGTTCTCCGATGAGTCACACTAAATTGCTATAAGAATATGGTAATTCCACAACATGTTACGTTTTTTTCGTTGATTTATAAATTAATTTGCATTTACACGTGCAGAATATATTAATTTAAATCAATAATGCGTCTCATTTATCTCAATGCATATCTGTATTCATAATAGATTCCTAAGAGACTGCATTTCCGCTTTATAGTGTAAAATCTCCGGTGGCCTTTAATGTTAGATGTTTCATGAATCCACAGAGATTATTATTTAGATTTCCGTGGTTGGATTTATCGCAAATGCTCAATACGAGCTTCCCAAAAGACCCAGAAATAGAATATCCTTAGAACTCGCTCTATTCATTTATTAAGATTAATTAATTAGCAAATTAATATTAAGATATGATCTCGTATATTTATATCATTGAAATGATATAAATATCTGAGTCAGAACACTAATAGAACAAACAGGTGTCCGTAAATAGAACGTTTTGTGAGAAATTCATTAAACATCCTTGGGAGACCTATAGTAGAACATCCTCCACGATGTAATACGTAGGTAGTAAACTTTCGCAATCCTCTATGCTACCTAGCCTATCACATACCCGCAAAACAAGACACAATAGTAAGACAGTGACAGCGCGGTCTCATGAGACCGGTCGGGGATTCAAACGCTAGATATGGTTCTTACCGTCATGGGACAATAGAACCATACATACCAAAAATTGGATAATTAAACTATGCATAATTCCAGAATTCATGTTTTCCGTATAAAAGAATCAATCAGTGTCCTTCCTTAACCCATTAAACTTGCTGCGGGGTTGTTCAAAAGTGTTATCGCTGCCCTGGAACGCAAAGGCTAACTAAAGGTTTTAGCCAGTAAAAGGTTGAAACACATATTCGTTCCACTTAGGGCGGAAAGAGTTATTTGAATATTTCCCAACCAAAGAAGACGGTATATATCGCAAAATCAGACCGCCAAAAATATAGACCAGAAAAAAGCACACAGTATCACAATTAATTACTCAGATACCCGCGAAACGAGACACAATAGTAAAACAATAACAGCGCGGTCTCATTGGACCGGTTGGGGATTCAAACGTTAATAACACCGATTAGGTTGTTATTAATAACAATCAGTGTTTAAAATCGATCTACAAAGTCGTGAGCCGGGTACACCACGTCTCCGGCAGTCGGTGCTAGAAATCGCCGCGTTTCGCAACGTCCACTACTCCACACGCTGCCGGCACCGGTTTTACTGGCCACTTGTTACTCGCTATCGTAATTTGAGGGACTATTTTCGGTTTGGATAAACTTGGAAACAATTGGGTAATTTGTTTTTCAGTTGTTGAAATGGGGATCGCATGATTTAATTTCGAGAAGCCTGTTATGTCATCGAGCTTAAAGACGTATATGACGATGCTCCATCGCTATGTGATACACATTCTGGAAGAATTCTCTGCCGAATTCACTGTTTCCTCATAGCTGTCTTCAAATCAAGAGTACAATAGGTTACTTTTTGAGGCAAGTTTACTTCAACGTCGATCATATTTTTACCTAGATAGTTATGATGGAGATCAAATGTAAATCTATCATAACAATTGGTCTGAAAAGAGTTCAGTTCTTCACCATATTTTTTGACAAGAATCTGTTCTGTTGTAATTAAAGTTAAATAGCGTAATAGTGAAGCCGTCGGTTTACATAACTTGGTGACAGCAGTTTCTAAGTAGAGAGACGAACGTCAACGACGGAGCCGACTGGTATAAAATGCCTGAGGCACTAAGTTCGCCTTTGTACAGTGTTTCTTACTTGTGCGTTAAGTTTTAGTAAATAAATAAATAATCAAGCCTTACTACTTCGATGCAAACGTTACGGATAGTCAGAAGCCAGTAAATCTGACTCCAGTCTTGCCATGAAGTACCGTGTTACCCCAGTTAATGGGTTATGGAGGTCTGGTAGGCAGCCGCTCCTCGTAAAATACTGGTATTCAGCTAAATTCGGCTTGACTGGAAGCCGACACCAATATAGTTGGGAAAAGGCTAGGCAGATGATGACTTCTTCGATGCGCTGATCTGGCAAAAATTTCGCAAAAACTTAGGGCGTATTGAGAGATGCTGATTTTGTAATAAAATTGGTACTGGTGTCTAGATAAGCATCTTTCAAATCATGAAAATCGTGAACATGACAGGACTGTAAGTAATGTGCAATATTTATTGCTAGGATTTATAATCCGTTTGAGTGCGTGGGTAGTAAGGCTAATAGTGTGGGTCTCACCTGGGACAGAGATTGTTTGTTAGATAATTAGCATAAAACTCGATGAGGATATGTAAAGTGGTAACCTGCTCTACACGAAGGAATAGAACAGGGAACTCTATTCCTAATAGTAAGATATGCTCTTCCCGTCTTATAATTTAGGTGTCTTCAAGGCGAGAGTGAATAGGCTCATAATAAACTAGTGCGCCGCATTAACGATTGCATCACTGCTTGCCATCAGGTGAGCACTAGTTTGTATTATTTAAAAAAAAATAAAAAAATCTCGTTCTGCAGGATAGTTCCAAATATTTACCGTGGTCCTGGAATGAAAAGGGCAATTGAAGGACACAGGTTTTAGTCAAAAAAAGTTTATAACTTCTTCTGGTTTTACTCAGAGCGGCCGCAGAAATTTGATGATTTCTCCAACTATAAAAAAGTAAGACAAGCTGTAATTTCATACATATAATTCCCATATATAATCTCCCTATGTGTGAGGTTCTGCTGGAAATAAGCTCCTTTCAGCACTGACTTGAATACAGATAAGGTCTTGATATCCGCAGTCTTGTGACCGTCTTGGAAGCTTTGTTATATTGTCATGTCTTCCACAATTGGGGGTAGATAGAAATGCTCATGGTACCTATAGCGTTTGGTCTTTAACTGCCTAAATGGTAGTTTTATCATTAGGGTCTCGATGTGAACTGACCCTAAGATTTTATACAACGGTATATTTGGTACTCATTAGTATTATTCCAGAGGGCTCGAACATGATGGGATTATCTTGTGCACTCTGTAGTTTCTATGACGGCTATCTAAATCCATCGTCAGATCAGCTTTCTTTGTTTTTAGGCTTCGTCATTATCATCACTTCAGTCGAAAGACGTCCGCTGCTGGACATAGGTCTCCCCCAAGTGTGATAAGGACCGGTCCTGAGCGTCTAGCATCCATCGGATTCCCGCTACTCTCACCAGGTCGTGGGTTTTTGAGCTTACTTAGAATCAATTTCAGACTTCTGCGCAAATTCTTCTCTAACTTAAAACCCATTACTTTCAAAGCTCTCTATCAGTTGAAATTTCGGCTCATCTTTAACGAACAAACCTGCCCTGAATAAGCTAGTACAAAAACAGCTATTTTTATATACTGCCAAGTAGTACAATAATGCGTTGACCTTTGAAAGGATATCGCCGAAAAGGTCAATCAATGTCCTTCTGTGAGGTCACGATAACATTTTGACTTGGTAAGCTTGCTGTACAGAAGTTTTTTTTTACTATAGGTACCTACATAGGCTCGCGTTTGACCACTATCTCACCTGATGGTAAGCGATGATGTAGGCGACGATGGAGCACGCTTGCCTAGAAGTAATCTATTCACTCTGACCCGATGCGAATAGATCTACAGAATGATAGAATACGCATAATTAAAAGCATGGCGTCATTTTTTCATAAAAAATATGATTAATTACCGCGATGCGAGCAGTTGTAATGATAAATAAATCGTATAGCGTTCATATATGAGCGTCATTCACCTACTTACCTACATACGCGGAGTTTTAACGTAGGTTGTACGACTGTGTAGTGTACATCACCTGAATATTATATTGTATTGCTGTTTGACTGGGTCAGCAGGACACTGTGAATACCTAGTTACTGTATAATATAGTAGTGTCTAACTACAGTGAACAACTTAGGACTAAAGCTAAATGACTGGCTTGTGCATTAGTTTACGTTCTGCGGGTAGTTCCAGTACGCTCCAGAAGTGTGTTCCACGGCGCTCGAAAATGGAATAACTAGAGTCAGCGTAAAAGGTAAACCATAAGTTGGTGGTTTTGTTTAACACAAATAGAAATATTATAGTATTTTTTAATGTGGTTTCATCTCGTGTGTCATAAATGCTCAACGTTATTTCCCACTTATAACGTTTTATTTTTAATTCTTTTTTTTGTTTTCTTATAGACAATATTGTGATATAACATTTATTGTGTTGCAGTTTGTATACTAATTTTAAAAAATCGTATTCTAGGCTTTGTAATAGGTACCTATTTAACTGGTATAATGTAGGTATCATGCGTAATTTACATTTTTGCTGACTCTCGCAAAAATATAAGCATTTTTTGGAGCGTGGTGGAATCAATGTATTTTTATCGAGAATTGGATTAGATTAGGCACCCTACTAAAATTTAATTTATTGTTTCTCTAATCGCTAACAATTATTTATTACATACAAAAAAGGTTGACACAAATAGGCACAATAAAAAGAAATAACACTATCGGATTTACTAAAACCTAAACAAATTACGTGTTACAAAATCGCCTATTTGTAACCTAAATTAATGTATGTTACGAACTAACGAAATTATAAAATATAGTGCCATACTCCACAGAGTAGCAAACATTACATGCTACATGTACAGTCAACAAAATAGATAGCCTGGTTGGTTGTCAGACATAGCTGAAGTTTTCATGGCAAGCGATGTATGGATATGAATGAAACATAATTAAAGCCATATAGCAAATACTAAAGCTCAATAATAAGACTACAATGCCATTAATATCAATTCAGACAATTTCATGACAATTTCAACTATGGAAGAGCTCGTGGCTAGATAATGACAGCCGCACGGGTAGATCTTCAAGGTTAAGCAACGCTTGCTAAGGTTGGTCTGTGGATGGGTGACCATTTTAACATACCGAGTTTCCTTCGTGCCTCGGAAAGCGCGTTAAGCCGTAGGTCACGGCTGTCATTTGTAGACTTTTGGCAGTCGTTACAGATAGTCAGAAGCCAGTAAATCTGACTCCAGTCTTACCATGAAGTACCGTGTTACCCCAGTTGTGGAGGTCTGGTAGGCAGCCGCACCTCTTAAAATACTGGTATTCAGTTAAATCCGGCTTGACTGGAAGCCGACCCCAATAGAAAAGGCTAGGCAGATGATGAATGTCATTCATATCAATTCAGCAGTTTTCATGAAAATTTCAACTATTCCTGTGCTGGTAACCAATCTCCTTGGGCGAGTGTACGCGTAGGCCAATCTAGATGGCCGATAACTGGCCGGCCTCATGTCGAACTTAATTACGTTAGCTGTGGCGCGCGCAGGATATTAAGTAGTTTTGCCTACTAGATTAACTGTTTAGACATGTCCTGCTGATAGGGACTGGGTGGTTATATTTTAAGTTGGTACCTAATTAAGCTGTAGTTTTGCGAAGCTAGGGCTTTAACGACAGGGGAGTAGCCAGGTGACCAACGGCCTTGAGGCAAAAAAAGAGGTGGGAAAAAGTGAGGTTCTTTTTTTACGTGGGAAATCATCAACATCGGGAAGTGTCAGACTTATATTGAATCTCTCAAGCAAGCCTCTCTGTTGAAATGACTCTGAAATATCTTAGAAGGAAAGTATTTAGGTAGAACTACATTGGACCCACATGGGCCACGTATAAAGATCTTAGAACATTAGAACATTTAGACCCGTGCCACTTGACGCCACGCAACGCGGTTCTACGTACAATTTAGGCGTCGCCTACGGCCCTGACTGTTATGCTAGAGGTCGTTCCCTTCCAGGACAAAAGTTTGTGTGATGAGTACGATAATTGGTTCTATGTCTGGGTTTAATTTGTTTTTATTATTTTTGTAAGAAGAAATGTTTGTTCTTAGTATTTATTCAAGACAATGTAAGACAATATGACTAATTCATTCATCAAAACGTCTTATAGCACAAAGGCATTAAGTTCAACCCGGAATTAGTGCTCAAGGCATTCCTTACCAGTCAAGTAATGGGGCTTGATCATTGTCAATGATTCATAGGACAATGGGCATCACATTCTCTTATACAATTATCTAATTATATTTACGATATTAATTGAATAGCTATGTATGTATATCTATGGTGTGAGCTAAAACTTACTTCAATTTATACCACATAAAAGAACTAATTAGAATCATGATATTTTTATTGACGTGGGAAATCATAGAATGACTTCACTTGCTGGGAGGACCGAAACATAGTGTCAGACTTTTACTGACTAAAAACCCATAGGGTTCCTTGCGAGGGAGTAACTCCTAACAATCCATAGTCCAGTCAATTTTATTGACATCTCTTTGAGGCGCGCGTTGAACAGAACGTGCCGTCGACCCCGGCTTGGTCTTTACCTGATGGCCAGACAGTGAGCTTCCCATAGCTTGCCGTTCGCTAGCTAGTAAGGTAACCAGCATTAGACACCTTGGTACAAACAAGCCGTATTTATCCAGACACTGAAGCTAAATCTGTACATCGTTACGGGGCTATTTGCTAACTAAATTACCTTCTTGAGGGTATTTTCACCTCGCTCACGTAAAATTAAGATTCTCGCTCTGTCCCTAAGGAATCGGTTTTTCCGAAGCAAATGATGGTTGAATAAACGGAACCTGTGGTTAAAGGGAAGCGGGAATCTTTTTCGGATACACAGATTGCCGTCGAGGAGGACACGAATCGAACGGAAAACGGAATTTGTAGCTTAATCTATGTTTAATAGGATTTAACGTAGATTTAACTGCAGTTGCTGGGGTTGGTTTTGGGGGAATTGTTTTGTGTTAAAAGTTATTTGGAATCGATAAAAGTATTAACAAAACCATCTTCATTTTTTTTAGACAATTTAAACTGGTGCTTGACTGCGTTCCCACCTGATGGTTGATGTACGCGGTATAAACGATGATGCGAATTTTGCTCTTCCCTGATATCGGCAGGCGTTTAATGGGAAAAAAGAAAACCCATTTGATGTTTATTTTTGCCCAATTCTCATTTGATATGCAACAGACATGTCTGGTGTAATCCCACTGAAGCTTAGCGGCCTTCTGGAGTCCAGGGTCACGCCCATAATTATGGTTGTGACGCAGCACAGTGTTTGATTTCACTCAAAAAATTTCCCTATGCTGTTTATCGCAAAAATGAATCAAGGAATGCGTTTAAAATGGAAGAGTAGAACACCCACGTGTCAATTTCTTATACTTTTTTTTATAAAAAATAATATCAATTTCATGACCTTGATCTAGAAAAATCAATAAATAAATTCTGTAAGCGTAACTGATTACGATAAATATATATTTTTAATAAAGTTCCATGAAGGATCTTTTGGCGCTTATTCCCCAGTTTTGATTTTTGAAATAACACCTTTGGTCACTGAGTTATTATTATTTTTTCATATTTGTGTTTTTATTTTTTTTCCCTTAAATGACTTAAAAGTGCGGCTTGTGAGTAGCACTCAAAAATTGTTCTCAATTAGGTCTATCGTGTATAAAAAAACCACGTTCCACTATCGCGGCGTTTGGGAGTTATGAATCAAGGTCAAATGATGCGATTTAGGGGTGTCACTAAGGTCAAACAAATATGATATACTTATATTATTTATAAAAAAAAATATGTGAGGCTTTTTTATATCCAAAGAATGACACATAAGTTACTTCTTGCCACATTATATTCCAAAAACAACTTACAGGAAGTCACTTCATGTTATAGTGTCTTTTTGCAAGTTGTTTCTATATTTAATTGATTTTATGAGCAACAAATAGATTTGTAAATAAAGGAAAAAATTAATCAACTCTAAAAATAATATAAGAAAAAATCGAACTAAACATGAAAGGTCAAGTTGTGTGTCAACCCTAACATAAAATTTTGAAATTCAATGACTCCCAAACGCCGCGATAGTGGAACGTGGTTTTTTTTATCAACAATAGACCTAATTAAGAACAATCTTTGAGTGCTACTCACAAGCCGCACTTTTAAGTCATTTAAGGGAAAAAAAATAAAAACACAAATATGAAAAAATAATAATAACTCAGTGACCAAAGGTGTTATTTCAAAAATCAAAACTGGGGAATAAGCGCCAAAAGATCCTTCATGGGGCTATACTAAAAATATATATTTATTGTAATCAGTTACGCTTACAGAATTTATTTATTGATTTTTCTAGATCAAGGTCATGAAATTGATATTATTTTTTATAAAAAAAAGTATAAGAAATTGACACGTGGGTGTTTTACTCTTCCATTTTAAACGCATTCCTTGATTCATTTTTGCGATAAACAGCATAGGGAAATTTTTTGAGTGAAATCAAACACTGTGCGCAGCTTTGCGTCCCTCAGGGATTTGCTAACTCCGAAAACAAATTGTTTAGAAAAAAAAAATCATTTTGGTAGTCAAATTAGTCACTTAGGAATTTTAGAGTGGATACAATAACTGGAATTACATTGGTCTCGGTTATAAAAACTACTGATTTATCTAAAATACAACAGTGGATTAGCAAAACTGGACACCAAAAAATCATTTGATCAATAAAAATATTTAGTTCTATCAACTTTTGAAAAACACTGCTGACTGAAGATACATCAAGCAGGAGTACTTTCTTCCATACTAACCCATTCATTCTTACGGATCTAATTAGCCATCCTTTTTTGGACCAATTTAAGAGCCGCCATCTTCCCCAATACATCGCCAGTTCACGGCTGAGCGTCACCCCACAATGGTACCTGTTGTGCGGCCGAGTGCGAACCAGCATTACCATAAACTAAGTATATAAAACTGTTGATTTGAAGACCCGTCAAGAATGAGCGCTTTCTTCCATACCAACGCATATATGTGTAGAGATCTAATTGGTTATCCTTTTATAATAATAACTTTATTACGGGTGGCATAGACCCATAGAAAACTTAATCTAGTAATAATTGGATTTATGATTTTTTTTTAAATTGCTATTTTATGTGCATAACTGCGATCCTACCTGAAGGTACGCAATCGTAGATGGTGAGGTGCACTAGTTTATTAAGAGACTTTCAGAGTCTTCTTTTTCCTTTACTGGGGTTGCCAATTCAAGAGCTGCCATCTTCCCCAATACATCGGCAAGTTCACGACTCCACAATGGTACCTGTTGTGCGACGGAGTGCGAACCAGCATTACCATAAACAATATAAACATGTCTTGTTGCACGCCTCACTGGCTTGGGACACAGACGTATATCGTATGCCAAGTATTGCCAAGTGCTACTCGGTGGAAATCGAGGGGATTTGTATTATCGATTCCTTTGCCAACCAACCGTTGGCTCGTAGTTTAAAAAAATAAATAATACTCCTTTTTGGGTAGTTGTGTGAAAAGAAGAGACGGGGTTATTAGATTGGTGTCTGTGAGTGCTGTGGGAGTATGACACTTTTAACACTAACCTACTCATCATCTACCTAGCCTTTTCCCAATTATATTGGGGTCGGCATCCAGTCAAGCCCGATTTAGCTGAATACCAGTATTTTACGAGGAGCGGCTGCCTACCAGACCTCCACAACCCATTATTTAGGGTAACACGGTACTTCATGGCAAGACTGGAGTCAGATTTATTGGCTTCTGACCATCCGTAACAACTGCCAAAGATCTCCAAATGACAGCCGCGGGACCTACGGCTTAACGTGCTTTCCGAGGCACGAAGGAAACTCGGTATTTTAAGATCACCCATCCACAGATCAACCATGGCAAGCGTTGCGTAACCTTGAAGATCGACCCGTGCGGCTTTAATATGTAGCCACGAGCTTGAGAAGGATACAGTTAGAAAATTTTGGGAAAAACATTTCCCAACAGGCTGAGAGTAACATTGGCAGAATATTGGTTAGCAAGACAAAAGTAGAGATTGTAAATTACTTCTTGTAGGTTACTTCTAGGTAAGCACGCTCTAGCGCCGACCGCATCGTCGATGCACATTAGGGGAGATAGCGGTCAAGCGTAAACCTAACAACAACAAAAAAAAATATATAGAAAGGGTATGAACCACCATACCCAGAAGAACCAGTATAACAGTGCAATTTTTGGGCAAGGCCAGTAGATTTAAGTCCAGAAAAATTCAACGTGGCAAAACAACTGTTTACACCAAAATAAGAACTACGCTTTCACCTCAACACCACATGCTTTCAAACATATTTCAAATCTAATGTAAAATTCCTTCTGAAAACTTCAGTGATAGTAAAAACAGATTCTGACATTCAGCTCTAGCGAACGTCCATTTTAAGTGCACATTAGGACACAGCTGAAACGCGTACAAAAAGCGCACCTGGAACGGATTTGAACGTTGAAATGTTTCAGCAAAGGAAGAAATTTTCAGATACAAGACTTAATGGTCTCTTTTTAGTTTTTGACCTAAAGAGCTTCGGTACAGCTGTTTTTAGGGTACCGTAGCCAAAAAGCAAAAAACGGAACTCTTATTGATTCGTCATGTCTGTCTGTCTGTCAAGACCAAGACTCGATACCGGAATATCGGGAACGCGTAGAGGTATCGAGTTGAATTTAAAACTATATACTTAGGTCCGCTGTCCCTTGAAGCTGTGTTAAAATCAAACTGGTAGGTTAACGAAAAAAATAGATACACCCGTTTAAATTGCAAAAAACGTACAATTCAAAACTCTCAAGGAAATTAAAATTCATTGGGTACTTAACGTTGACCTAGATTATTGGGCATAAAGCAAGGTGGTACAAATATAGGTGAAAAAAAGTTTGAAAACTTTAGTTAGGTACGTCACATGCAAATTCATTTTCAAGACTCGATTCGAGAATTGAACTGTTAGTAGGTACGGAACCCTCAGTGCGCGAGTCCGACTCGCCCTTGCCCAGTTTTTTTTTCTTATTTGGTGGGCAGTGAACACTCTCTGAAATTAACGGGTAGAACTTTGATCAAACCATATGTGGTGTTAGTTTTGCGATGGATTTAATCCTTATTGAAATTCATGGGGAACGCTAAAATACGTGTTCGGGCTTATGCGATTATTATTAGGTATGAATGAGTTAAATATTCATTTGGAATACTACTCGTATTTCACGTGATAGTATTTTTAGAACTATTTATTTTGTCCGCAAAGAATATTTATTCTTGTATTTTTAATTGTATTTACTCTAATTTGAAACAACGATACTTTTGATCTATTTACCCACTTCGAGTTACGCCATAACACCATTTTTGTAGGTAATTTTTAAAAACTGCTGCACACTAGTAACTACTAGGAATAATAGATATCTCTTCCTGTATCGTAGGTGCGTTCACAAACATGTAAACTCACATACGGTGCTCCTTTTTGACCTCGCACAGAGTTTTATGAATTTCATAAAACTCTGTCATCATCATCATCATAATCTGCTTAGCCTTTTCCCAACTATATTGGGATCGGCTTTCAGTAAAGTCGAATTTAGCTGAATACCGGTATTTTACGAGGAGCGGCTGCCTACCAGACCTCCACAACCCACTAATTAGGGTAACACGGTACTTTATGGCAAGACTGGAGTTAGATTTACTGGCTTCTGACTATCCGTAACGACTGCCAAAGATTTACAAATGACAGCCGGGTAGGTCCCGGCTGTCATTTGTAGATCTTTGGCAGTCTGAAAGAAGAAAGAAAGCACAAACGTTTATTCGTGCCCTCTTTTGCCTCACACACACAATGGTATAATTTAGGCGCCTTTTTGGCCTCGCAAAGAGTTTACCCAGGCGCGCCTTACCCTGCCATATCTCATTCCTTCTAACAGCAATCACTCCAATGGCATCAATACACCAGTTTCAACTAGCGCTCACCGGTTTTGACCGGTAACGGCCGGTAATTACTTTATAAACCGGTGCATAGGCCCGTGTCCCAGGTAGCGTAGCCAGGCGTCCGTCCGGATATAGCCGGACAAGGTCGGGCTTTTTGGTTGTATGTCCGGGCAAATTAGGTGGAGTACGGCCTGTCCGGCTTTTATTAGGCTTTTTTGGCCATTTTTTATAGATTTTCATGTTTTATTGCAATTGAAAGCGTTTGCAGACCAGCCATGACTTGTTATTTTATAAAAAATAAACTTACGAATGGCTATTAAAAAAATTGTCGGCCTTTTTAATCAAATGTCCGGCTAAACTTGTTGGTTTGTCCGGCTTTTCGGTTTAAAGATCTGGAAACCCTGTGTGCGAGGCCAAAAAGGCGCCTAACTCAGCCATATCTCATTCCTTCTAACAGCAATCACTCCAACGGCATCAATACACCTCCGTCCTCCATATCCAGTTTCAACTAGCGCTCACCGGTTTTGACCGGTAACGGCCGGTAATTACTTTATAAACCGGTTCATAGGCCCGTGCCCCAGGTAGTGTTGCCAGGCGTCCGGATAAATCCGGACACGGTCAGGTTTTTTGGTTGTGTGTCCGAGCAAATTAGGTTGAGTACGGCCTGTCCGGCATTTATTAGGCTTTATAAATTAGACTGTTTTTTAGATTTTTCATGGGATCTTGCAATCGCAAGCGTTGCAGACCAGCCATGCCTTTTACTTTATTAGAATGTAAAATAAAAAGTAAAACTTCTGTGTATGGGATAAAAAAAAATGTCGGCCTTTTTACTCAAATGTCCGGCTGATTTATCCGGTTTTCGTTTTGAAGATCTGGCAACCCTAGTCCCAGGGACAGGCTACCTTCCTAGATGGGTTATCTATTAAGATATTAACTGGCTGCCTCACTACACCGCTAGTCTATTAAGGTAACTGCTCTCGAACACACGTTGCGCTACAGTTCGCTTGCTTGCATAAAAATATTTGCTTAGTTATATGCAGGCAGAGTAAAAAATATTTGCTTATATGGAGAGTCAACTTATGAATATTCTTAAACGAGTATTTTTATTTATGCTGATATGGGAATATGATAGAAAAAATTGAAAGGTTTCTGTTGGTTCTCACGTTGATTGGATAAAAGAATGTGGGATGTTTTACTTTTTAACGACAGTCAAAGTGGGACGGAAGCGCGGATTTCGTCCAATAGGACATAAATTCAAAAAAAGTAAAACATTGTATTATTAGTATTCAATTAAGATCCCTTGAATAATTACAAAATTATACGTATTTTACTAATAAAAGAAGAATGAGAAACTTAAGAATTATAAAAACAAACGTAATTAAGTACTATACATATTTTCATTATACATATTTCGAGACAAGCGAATATCATTGTGGCGACGCTTGGGAGAGGCCTATGTCCAGCAGTGGACGTCTTTCGGCTGAGATGATGATGATGATGATGATGATGATGAAGCGAATATCGGTAAAAACGGTTACAGTTTGTTGTTATGACACAGCTTAAACTAAAATAAAAATCAGAATATACTTACCTACTTATCGAAACGACACAATCATTGATTTAATGCCTCGTGCTGTTGACACTTTCAGTCCTAAATAATTGCATAATGTAACCGTCTAGATCTAATTCTAACCTACTACTCATTCTAACTCTAACCACCACTAACTTTTTATCACGCCACTTAATCATACAATCGCCAGCTAGTTTAAAGCTCTAACTAAGTGATAAATTACAGTGATAACGTTATAACCATAAATGTTGAACAATGATGAGAATAAAACACAACCATTTCTGAGCTAGAGATGAAATATTATCACGTTGTTTGCAAAATAAATGGTCGAAAGTGAAAGAGTGTGGTTAGGTTACTGGATATTCGCATGGATAAAAGAGTTAAATCACTATAGTCCGTCTAATGAAAGCGCGACCTGAGAAAAAGAGGTTAAATCCAAAAAAATTGTATGTGTTATTACTATCTAGTAGGACTAGGAGAATCATATCTTGACACTTCACAATTTTTTTTATTTCCTACAATTGCGGCTGAATAATGTTGCCAATTAAATTAAAAAAGAAAACTCCAGGTCGCGCTTTCATTAGACGCACTCTACATAGTTAAAAACAAAGTCGCTTTCTTTGTCCCTATATCCCTATGTATGCTTAAATCTTTAAAACTAGGCAACGGATTTTGATACGGATTTTTTTAATAGATAGAGCGATTCAAGAGGTAATGTATTTTTTAAAGCCTAGTTTGTGTCCCACTGCTGGGCAAAGGCCTCCTCTCCTTCCAAATCTCTCTGTCTTGGGCCACCTCTTGCCAAGTTTGTCCCGCGAACACGATCAGATCGTCACACCACCTTCGCCGCGGTCGCCCTCGACGGCGTCGACCTCCCTCAGGCATCCAGTGAGTGACAATCTTCGCCCATCTGTCCGGGTGCATATCTATACTATCTATACTAATATTATAAAGAGGTAAAATTTGTAAGTTTGTAGATTTGTAAGTGTGTATGTAGGGGGTAATCTCTGGAACTACTGGTCCGATTTGAAAAATTCTTTCAGTGTTAGATAGCCCATTTATCGAGGAATGCTATAGGCTATAAACCATCACGCTGCGGCCCACGGGAGCGGAGCAGTAACGAAAAATGCGGGTGAAACCGCAGGGGACAGCTAGTGTATAATACATGCATAACATAGTAGAGTAACACTGATAAATTAACAGCCGTGCGAAGCCGGTGCGGGTCGCTAGTGTGTTACATAAGACGTGTTGTTAGTGGCTGCCTTTGTAGCAGCTTATCTAGAGAGAAAGAAATAAATCTGTCTGCGATCTGAAGGCTCTGGATTCGCTTTTCAGGTCGCTTACTTAATGGAATTTTCTGGTGACGCAACAGTGTTTTTTTTTGTAGTAGTTAAATTGGAGACACTTAGAAATAGTCTTATTTTCTTTGAACCACAACAGGCAAAGGTGATCTTCTATCGTTCATCGATCGTCTAGATCAAAAACTGCAAAAATGTTGAACTGGACCTATTTCTACGTAGCTGTAAGGTACACTATTTTATTGATTTTTGCTTCTTTTTTGTTTCATTGTTGAGATTTAATTTACTAAATGTATACTATAAATATAATTAGTGTTTACCTTGTATATTGCCAAATAAATCTATTTTCTCTTTTATTGTTGTTAATTTAATCAACCAATTACAATGGCCCCGTCTCTTCATGGCTTTTAACATCCATCAGTAGGTTTTAAGGCTTACCTACCTGCTCCTATACATACAACAAGTAACATAATTAACGCACATCCTCTTGGGCGGTCATTGTACTCATCATTATGAAATTATGTAAATGATTTATGTTCGCTTATTTCGTCAAAATGTATGGAACAGCTGATTATTTTTTCTCGATTTCAGGTTTGGTCCCATAGCACAGATTACTAAATAGTTACTACCCCATAGTAAAAGTTGTTCATAATGATGAGTACAATGACCCCCTAAGACGATGTGCGTTAATTACACAGGTCTACAAAAAAGCAAAAATTTTTTTTGCTGGCAATCCTATATTAAAATTTGATGAATTACTTGATATTAGATCGTACTTAAGTAGAAAAACATCAAAGCTACGTGTAATTTTTAAACTACACACATCGAAAAAACATACCCCTTTTGTTGTGTTTACAGTGTTCGCATTCTGCCAATATTTGTAATTATTGGATAATAGCATTATGTCCTCGTCTAGGAGGAGTTGTTTAAATGATCCGAATACATTTTGCTGAGTTTGCGACGAATATGTGGCGAAAAAAAATTAAAAACCTATAACACCCTTCGTAAAAAAGGCATATTTTGACTATTTCAAGATCAAAATTAAGGACCAGGACCAGCCATGGGTACCAAATATCATGTGTAAATTGTGTAATGAATATTTAAGATAGTGGTAGAGTGGTAAACGAACCCAATTGAAGTTCGGTGTACCTATGATATAGTCAGAACCAAAAAACCATTTTGACGTTCGGTATTTTTGTTTAGTGAAATTACATAGGATAAATAGAAAAAAACAAAATATCCTGACCTCCCCTTTGCTAGAAGACCTTTGCCACATTCAGACGATGTTATAAAGACAGTGCCATCAATTTGTCGGACATAAATATGATGGAGGCTTCTTCAAATGCACAGACAGTGAGTTTGAATCATCGGCGGTGCCCTTACTCTTTACACAAAATGTAGAGAAGCTAAAAGCTGGTATTTTCGATGGGCCTCAAATAAGAACTTTGATAAAAGACAAGGATTTCATCAATACAATGAATAATTTGGAATCAGCAGGTTGGAAATCTTTCGTCAAAATTGTCCAAAATTTCTTAGGTAATGAAAAGGCAAAAAATTACCTAGAATTACTTCCGGAGCTTCTGGATAACTTTAAAAATGTTGGTTGTTACATGAGCATAAAACTGCACTGCCTGAACAGTCACTTGGACAAGTTCCCTGAAAATCTTGGTTCCTATAGTGAAGAATAAGGAGAGCAATTCAATCACGATCGAAAATGGATGGAAGATTGGTACCAAGGTCGCTGGGATGTGCATATGATAGCAGATTACTGTTGGAGTATCACTCGGGAGGATTATAATACTACACATTCTAAAAAAACTGCAAAAAGAAGCTTCTTACCTGTAAAATAATGAATCAAATGTTTGAAATTTAATTATTTTGTAATTTTTTTACATTTCTCATATCTCAAAAACTACACGTAGCATTAAAAAAATAAGTATGCAGTTTTGATTCAGGGATCTAATATACTAATAATCTGTTATAGTTTTGTCGGCAACAAAATCACTGTAGACCTGTGTTATTAATTATATATTACATGTTGTAATTTCTGCTTCACACCCCCATTACAAGCTGTTACAGCTATGTCAAACACCACACCGAACACATCACCTTCACCCACTAATATAAAGGTTACGCCAACATATCGACATACGCTTTAACAAAGAGATCGAGGAAAGTTGTCGAGAAAACTTGAGATCCTCACAAGTGACATGACACAGACTTGTGGGTTCAAGCCAAAGGTGAGAACAAAAGGTTTATCTTGTACAGTTGGCAAAGGAGACGAGTTACCAGGGTCGTCAGATAGTTGATATTTTCATGGAAACCGCTGAATGGATATGAATAACATTGTATAGTTCGTTCGCGTTAAAAATGCAGTGATTTATCAGTGCAACTGCAAGTTAAAAGTGTATTTACAAATCAAAAAGTAATATTTCAAAAGATTAAGTTTAATGAATTTATAAAAACAACAGCTTTGATTGGTTAGGGGGCCGGGCTAGGCCGACGGACAATGATGACTTTACTGCATTCTTAACGCGAACGAACTATAGTTGATATTTTCATAGAAACCGCTGAATGGATATGAATAACATTGTAGTTTTATTATTAAGTTGTTCATTTGCTATGGCTTTAATTATGTTTCATTCATATCCATACATCAGTTTCCATAAAAACTTCAGGTATGTCTGACAACCCTGGTTCATCATCATCATCATCTCAACCGAAAGACATCCACTGCTGGGCATAGGCCTCCCCCAAGCGTTGCCACAGCGACCGCTCCTGTGCGTCTCGCATCCATCGGACTCCCGCGACCCTCGCCAGGTCGTCGGTCCACCTTGTGGGAGGCCTTCCAACGCTGCGTCTTCCGGTAACCGGACAACCATGTGGTTACTTATCTATTTTGTTCACTGTACTTCAGTCTTTGTGGGTGTAATATTTGTTATCTTGATGTCATAGGATAAGAAACGGCTTATAAATAAGCAAGTAGATCCATTTTCCTCTACATTAGGATCCGTAAGAGAGGATTGTATGAATTTTATGAACGGAACAGGATCATGTAAGTGTAGTTATCCATTTGAAGAGTAAATGCCCAGTCACACGACAATACAGTTTCACCTTTAGCTAGAGACTGTCTAGCCGGTGATTGTGAATTGTGATACCTGCGTTGTATGTGTGAAGAAGTTTTTAGACGGGTTTAATTAAAAAATATATAGGTCTCTGTCACTGCCACAAGTTTGGCTATTCTTCGGGCTATGTCTCGTGAAAAAAAAAAGCATGAGAAGGTTTATACTTAACACAGTTGTATAATACCTTTCTCGGATGATTTCAATTTATGGGCCGTGGCCCTTGGATGCTAAGGCCTACAGACTATAAGCAAATTCTGACACGCCCTTTTGCTCCATCCAGGACGGAAGATTTACCATGATCTCGGAAAAAAAGAAAGAATGCATTTAGGAGATATAACACAAGGCACACAAACACCAGTAAGGCTTGAAGAGAATAGCAATTTAACTGTACCTTAGATACTGTCTCTAAATAGAGAAATAACGACACACATCGATTTTATTAGATAAGTGCAGCAATTTGAAGCAGGCGCGTCCCATCACAAAGCGATCCAATCCCGAGCAATCGTCGATTGTCAACCACAACTAGTGTTGCCAGCTCCAGTAAGAGAAAATTCGGGATCAAAGATGAAAATAATTGGGATTTTGGTATTCAAATAGTTGCTGTAATTTTTTATTTTTTTTAAATTGTTATAAACTGGTGCTTGACTGCGATCCGAGCTGATGGTAAGCACACAATGTAATGGCCACAAACAATCAACGTACTGTGCCTATCGGAGAATTTGGCAGCAAAACTAAATTTTCACAACACAAATAAAAATAACTCTCTATAACAGAAACGTTAAGATTTCTTTCCCATTCATATAGAAGTAATCAAATAACTAGCAAGCTCTGACTCCAGTCTTGCCATGAAGTACCGTGTTACCCTAGTTAATGGGTTGTGGAGGTCTAATAGGCAGCCGCTCCTTGTAAAATACTGGTATTCAGCTAAATCCGGCTGGACTGGAAGCCGATCCCAATATAGTTGGGAAATGGCTAGGTAGATTCTGAGGTAGATGATGAATAAAAATAATTCTCTATAACAGAAACGTTAAGATTTCTTTTCCATTCATACAGAAGTAGTCAAATCGGTACTTTAGACGAACCGATCAAGGGTTAATCGGGACGTGTCACCGGATAAATGATATTCACTTTGCAATAATTATGTTTTCACAAACACTTTTACTCGTCAATTTTTTTTGGCATTTTATTCTAGATGAGGCCGGTGTTTTCTAACTAACTACCCTGAGAAAAAACACCGAAACAAACTCAGGGGTCAAAGTCCCTTTAAAAAAATCCCATACAAAATGTATTAATCATACGTGAACCATACAGATTGGTGTCTGAGATGGCCTTTTAAAGAAAGAACCATGCAGATTTGAGTGGACTTGTCCAGTCAGTGCAAGCATTTGTCATTCGTCGTGAAGCTCAACTCAGGACTACTAAGGCGCCTTGGTAGGTTGTGTCTACTAGGCAAGCGTGCTCCATCGTCGACCACATGATCGCTTACCATCAGGTGAGAGGTGATCAACCGCGAGCCTATCAATAATATTAATCGCGCAAATCGGGACACCTGGCAACACTAACCACAACGAACGCAGTCCGCACACGACTAGTTTTCTCGCAAATTACATCTCGCAAGACGCTACACTTCCCGCCAATAAATCAGCCCACCCCAGCGCATCGAATTAATGGCTGACTTACTTACACTGGAGGCCAATAAAAGGTTAACGCAGTTACGGCGCTTGTCTCTTCTGTTATAAATATTAAACGTGTAGATGTACACGTAATCTTGTTACTTTGTCGAGTTTGTGTAGAAGTCCTCTTTTTAACCTATCACATACCCGCAAAACGAGACACAATAGTAAAACAATAACAGCGCGGTCTCATAGGACCGGTCGGGGATTCATGAATTAATTTGTAAGGAGGCCTGTTTTTGTGGAGTTGAGTGTAGTTTTGTTGGGATTTTTGGTTGTTAGTTTTGGTCATCATCATCATCTCAGAACAAAGACGTCCACTGCTGGACATAAGCCTCCCACAAGTGTCGTCATAACGACCGGTCCTATGCGTCTCGCATCATCGGATTCCCGGTAATCCGACGATATAGATGCGTCGACTGTTTTGTAATTAATACGTCACATCATCATTACCATTTCAGTTGAAGGACATCCATTGCTATAGGCCTCCCCCAAGTATTACCATAACGAACGGTCCTGTGAGTCTCGCATCCATCATCCATCCATCCATCATTTCTGCGACTCTCACCAGATCCGCCTTGTGGAAGGTCTTCCAACGCTATATCTTCCAGCAAAATACGTCCATGAAAGAGAAAATATTTAAACTGTAACTAAACAGATATAAACATAGTTTTTATTACCAAACTGATATCATTCACAGTTAACACTATAAGTAATACGCGTTTTCCTGCGATAACACATTAATTCGTAGAATTAAAGATAATTTAAGTTCAAAACATTAAAAAGCATACATCCTTTACAAACTGGATCCAATTTATATTTGCGCAGAATAAAGCTTTGTAAGTAGATTACTTTTACGACTTCATTTTAAACATGGATGCACTGGAAAGTCCTCTCTTTTCAGAGAATTTAAAATTGTAAATCTCAATGACTACAGTTACATATACTCGTACGTTTAACCTATCAATACCCGCGAAACGAGACACAACACCATTACATACCTACATAAAAAGGAATTAAAACTAAAACACATAGCTAGGTTAAAGCTTAGACCGTTTTCACATTATCCGATCCGATATCGGTGTCGGACGCCGATACGATATCGGGATAAGTAAAGTGTATGAAATTCCGTGCTCCGATATCCGATATCGGGCCGGACAATATGAAAGACAGGTACATATTTCATACATTTTACTTACCCCGATATCGTATCGGTGTCCGATACCGATATCGGATCGGATAATGCGGAAACGCTCTTATAGTAAAACAATAACAGCGCGGTCTAATGAGACCGGTCGGGGATTCATGAATTAAATGTCAAAACGAGAACTTTAACTTTGGTTTGGAGTACTACAACAATGTCATTTCGACGTTATGGTTGATAATAAGTGCCTCGTCATCATCATCATCGTCTCAGCCGAAAGACATCCGCTGGACATGGGCCTCCCCCAAGCGCCGCCACAATGACCGGTCCTGTACGTCTCGCATCCATCGCATTCCCGCGACCCTAATAAGTGTAATCTAAATGTAATCTAAATCTGTAGGTCTAAGTGTAATCTAAATCTGTAATCTAAATCTAGCACATGGCACAGGCAACATATTCTTGATAATTAAACCTTTCCATAAACAACTCCCATTTTCGTTAATTTGACAATAAAAGTCACAACATGGCGACTGGTCAAATACACTTGTTCCTAATTTGATTTCAAACTTACCGGAAGACGCAGTCAAGTGAACATTTGTACTGGCGAATACCTACAAATAAAATAACAAGGAATTAATAATATTGCGCCGGAAACTTTTCCTTTCCATCGTTTATTTCACAGTTAAATGTCTGAAACAGTTGAGACTTGTTCAACTTCAGTAATTGGTTCCGCGGCTACCGTTACAACCATCCAACATTTAGTTCAGGGTTGACCGACTTTGTGAAGTGATAGTGCACGAATGAAAAAAAAAAGATACCGTACCATTTTATTATGCATTTACTATGAACCGAACAATACTAAGGTCACTAAGATCTATGTTTGATTAGTCCACAAATAACGGTACTTAATAATTCCATGCACAAATCAGACTAGCTTCATTCAAAGAACGTTCCAATTTTAAAAATCCAATCATACCAATGACTGAAAATTCAAAGTATTTAAATAATTGGTATGAATTTTAAATTCCTCTCTGATATTTCCGCGAAAAGCGGTCGTTCTCAGTAAAATCATACTTCGATACGCTTTTTGTTTTGTTTTTCCATTTGTGGAGCATCCCTAACTAGAACGGTGCTCTTATAATCTGTGCGCGGAATTGAAAAATGAAAGTCCAACCATCCAAGTGCGTAATTTTGTGCTGGAGACTTTAATATCTTGCTCGTTACGGGCGAGAGGAAGTGAGTATCTGCTAGGAGCGACTTCATATCTGTGTAGCGAAGTCTCTGGATGGAACATGATGCACGGGTAATAAAACTGGTTATGGACTTCTTTTGGCTAGTCACCTTTTGTTTTTTTAGGTGTTATATCATCCAATATTATAAATAACTAGCTTTTACCCGCGGCTTCGCTCCCGTCAAATGACTACCCTACATATCCTACGCTACCCTACGCTACCCTACGCTACCCTACACTACCCTACACTACCCTACACTTCCCTACACTACCCTACTTTACCTAACTTTTTTTTTTGAATTTTTCTCTCCGTAAGAACCATCATTGAACTTCAAGGAACATTTAAAAAAAATAATCAGCCAAATCGGTCAAGCCGTTTTCATGTTATGTCGTGACAACGGAAAACGGGTTTCATTTTTATATATATAGATGACTTCTTTCGCGTTCTGGCATGGCGAGTCAGATTTTGAAGGTCATCGGAAGGCCGGATGGTGAATTACACATTGCTCGCCGTCCGCCTACGCCTGAAAATCGGTGTCGGAATCCGGTGGGCTGTGGCGTTAGGAAGTCCGTTCCCTCACGCGCGTCACCTTATTCGCTAGCATTACTGCTTCGCAGAAGGAGGCCACCGCCTGCCGGACCATGGCCTGTATCAGGGCTCGGCGCGAGAGGTCGTTGCCGCCGATCGCTCCAACGAGGACAAGGCTTGTCCTCCGGGAGGACCACACAATTTGGCTGGTCACCTAATTCCAACTTCCGCGGGTTATAGTTTAGCTACCAATTATACTGTTTATTTATTTCAACAAAAAGACTATATATAGTCGTGCAGGATCAAGAACCTATAGAAAGCTATCTAAGGATAGCTGTAGTTTCTTGATCATCATTACAGTCTATCCGACATAAGATAAGGGGGTTTGACGGGATCTAAAAGGCATTCGGGCATTCCCATAATCCACACTCTAGGGAAATATGGCCATAAAATTTCACATAACATCAATGATAACCATGGTCGATATCTATGTAGTAGGAAGAAAGAAGTTATACTATTATTTTAGCAATCCCATGACTATACCCAAAACAATTAGACTGGCCTGTTGGTCTAGTGGTTAGTGACTCTGACTGCTATGCCGGAGGTCGTGGGTTCGATTCCCACCCAGGACAAATGTTTGTGTGATGAGCACGTTTATTTGTTCTGTGTCTGGGTGTAATTTATCTATAATATTTGTATGTATTTAGAAATATATTAAGTATGTTTATCAGTTGTCTAGTACCCATAACACAAGCTCAGCTTAGCTTGGGACTAGATAGTGTTGTGTGAAAGTTATGGAATATTATTATTATAATTTGGGAGCATATTCACTGTACGTACAGCTAAGGTGTGGAAATCCCTGAAGATGGTTGTCAAGAGTATATAAATAATTAATCTTTATCGTCGATCACATCAATCATCATCGTTCACCATCCGCCGTAAGAGTGGGCTTGCGGATGGCCAGCAATGAGTAGCTCGCCGTCCGGCTGTCCGGTAACTATCTGGACCGAGTCCGAGTTGTCAGTTCCATGTCTCAAGGAGACGTCAGCAAAACCTTAAGGGCCCAGCAGGACAGAATGGAATATGGGATAAGGGCAGGAAGAAGAAGAAGAAGGGTCGAAGTCTACTAGGGTCATTGGTTCTGCGAAAGAGAACCCCAGGGCCCTGAAATGAAGGCATATAAGGAACAGGAAGGAGTAAGTTTTTGTCAGTAAAAGACTACTTAACACGCTTTCGAAAAGTCATTGGATATCCTCCCACCTAAAAAAGTCATTGTTTACCATCAGGCCAGATAGTGGTCAAGAGCGAGCCTATCAATAAACAAAAAAAAAAAACTGGAGGTGCCCTAGACTCGTTGTTACTTCCTGTCTACTATTTTCCCTAGCCATATTCTCCTCAATATAATTTTAAGCCCCCTAGTAAGTGAGACAGTTATTTTAAGATGTCCAACGCTGGATTTAGCCAGGGATCAGCCACCTGTGTTCCGAGATCACTATAATTAGGTCGGCTTGAAGACGAGGGAGACAGGACTAAAACAAATCCCTTGGGAGCTTAGGGCGGGAGTGTTATGGTGCTCTGACGTCATTGTTCATGTCTGACTTCGAATGTATTCCTAAGTTCTTTTGTCTATATACCTACGAAAATTGGTTATGGTTGCCTAACCAATTGACCTATTGGTTGTAATTGGGTATGGTTTTGGTTCTTCAAAATATGTAATAGTTATTATAAAGGATTGATAAGTTTATGAGGATTCTGTTTTATTTTATTATTCTTTATGCAACACAAAGTAAAAAGGTGGACTTAAGTCAACCAAGGGTGATGAAGGAAGAGACAATGTGGTGCGTGCTTCTAAAAAAAATGTTATTCAATTGTGTGTTTCCAGTTACGCAAACACTAGAGATACAAAACTACACTAATTTTAAATCACAATATCCAATATGAACCAATTTCAACACCCACTGAACTTCACTCAGAGAACTCCCGCCAAAAACTCTCATTTAAAAAGCGAACTTTTTAGTATTGCCAGCTACAAATTCATTGTAACCGGCCAGTAATTCAATATTTGCTTTGGTATTTCAATCAAAGCGTTCTATATTTTTTTATTCTATCTCGGTACGGCTGTGGAACTAAATCATTATTATCAGGATCCTTTCGACGTGGCCGAAAGCTAGCAAACGTCCCCCTCACCGTGATTGATGAATCGTAATGACACATTGCCTGACCACCGACGGCCTGACGGTTACACTGACTTGTGTGACGGCCATTTTTATTTTGCGCGCTTGACGTAGCAACTGCCCTGTATGTAATACATAGATAAGGTAGCTATAGGAGATTTTGGCGTGATTTTTTTGAGTGAAGTTCAGTGGCGGTTTCCTCCTTCTCCTTGCGTCGTCGTATTCCTCAAAGCTGAGGGTCGTGATCTCCCTGCTTCATCACCTTAACCCTTATGATGTGCCTCCATCTGTTCCTGTCTCTAGCGGTGTGAAATCGTAAATGGCAGAATTAAGAGCGGCGTGGATCTGGTCAGTCCGACGTATTAGGCTGCGACCGCGAGGCCTTTTCCCATCTACTTTACCGGCTGTTTTAATTATTTGCAAATTGATTCATTGATACATTGTGCTGTAAAGATGGTGTAGTATTGTATCTAAAGTGTAATTATTGAAACAGGCGCGATTTTGGTAAAATGGAGGTGAGAATTATTGTAGTAACTACTTATTGACCACCATAGCAAATCTTGCCCAGAAGGTTGCCTCAATACATTTGCTGTCAAATACTGCAAAAACATTAGAATGTGTTACATCCGTGTTTCAATGGAACTCGTTACGGAAAGTAACTCAAAGTGACTGAAAACAAACTTGACATTGACATATTGCACAAAACGTGCGAAGCCAAAATAAATATCAACCTACTTGGTTTCCGGGATATAAAGCTCGTAGTTTATTATGACTTGAAAAATAGAATTTAGATTCGCTGCTTTGGCGCTGTCAGTTCACGCAGCGAAGAAAAATATGCATAATAACTCTATGGTCTGTACCTACACACCATAGAGTTGCATGCATTTTTTTCTTGCCTTGACCAGCAATGGCCAGGTGAGGTCACCTGTCAACCATACGTTTTTGACGTCATAACCTGGCTACTCCGCCGTGACGACCTAGTGAGTCACGGCCCAAAGTCTACCTATGAGCATGAATATATGTGTAAATATATTCTTGTTATTATGCAAGTAGTTACCTTCTCAAGGTCCTGGTCAGTCAGATTTATCTAGCAGGAAAACGATGGTAGGTAGCGTCAGGTCATCAGTCGAGTTTGCACGGGATATAAACAACGGATATCTACTTCCTGTGCTCTCGTTTATCTGTCAAGGCTACTTACACCAACTATGAAGCTATGATTATGTGGTACAGGGAGTTTACCCAGTATACAATGTACATGTATAGTTATTTTTTTAATTGTTGATAGGTTTGTGCTTGACCGCTATTTAACCTGATGGAAAGCGGCGATGTGGTCGAGACGATGGCGCTTACCTAGAACTAGAAGTAACCTATTCGCTCTTGACTTAAAGAACCTGGAGAAGGTTGCAGGCATCACGAAAAACACAGACTCCGGCAGGGAATTCCACTCCTTAGCTGTACGCAAAAAAATTGTGGCGCATCGTCATAAGCGTAAGCCTGGTGGTCCGAACAGGCTTCATCGCAAACCTGCTATAATGGGAGCACTCATATTTGTGAAAGGATGGTAGATATCATCAAGCATAAGAAGAAGAACCGGCAAGAAACTTTATGGGTGCTCTTTTTTTAAAAAAGTATTAATATTACTATGTCTCCATATAAGAATATTAATAGGTATGAGACGACAGTGTAGACCAGTCAATATTTTACCCAAAACCGCCGATGTGGTCGACGATGGAATATGGGTTTCCTAGAAAAACATTCCATTAAAATAGCCATTTAATAGGAGTTATCAGGTTAATGCTATTGCAATTGGCATATCTTAGTGTTGTGTACTGCGTTAATTAAAACAGTTAATAGTGAATGACAGAATCAATTCCCAGTACATCTGTACACAGTATATAATTGTTTATTTCCGTGCATAAGTGTCATGTCTGACACGCAACAAAAAACGTGAAATGACAGCAGTGTGTATCCATCTGTCTATTAGGGCTAACGAACTTGTGACGTAGAATAGAAACTCCGGATGCTAGCTAGCAAATATATTTACTTATTGAATTGAACACCGTTATGGTGAAGCCTAGGCACTGTGTGTGATTCTTGGACTTAGAGTCACCTAGCTTTTGCCAGCGGCTTCGCTAAATTGTAAGAAGTTAGTTATCCCAAGGGAATATACTTCCAAGATGTCATAGCATATTATAAGCATAATCAGCCGTTTGTTCCCACGGCTGGGACTCAGGCCTCCTGACCAACGTGAATAGTTGAATTCACCACACTTTCGGATCATCATCATCATCATAATCCTAGCCGAAAGACATCCACTGCTGGACATAAGCCTCCCCCAAGCGTCGCGCACTTTCGGATACATACAAATATTATGTGTTCGAAGTAGTCCAAACCTATACTCCCTAAGTTTGTTTCGGTGTTTCTTCGCAGGGTAGTCAGCTAGGAAACGCCTCATCTAGTTTAAACTGAGGAAAAATTTTACGCGTGTTTTTAAAAACCAATTTGCATAATAAATATCATTTATCAAAATAATAGCTGGTCTTTACAAGTCCCTTCACAAAGACCTCTACAAACTTGCACCATCACCAATACACTACACAGAACAGCCATTTTAATTTCTTTAATCTGTAAATCCGCTGCGGTTTCCCGACCATCGCACACGTACTCACAGCACTTATCGCCTAGTGCTCAGATCACTGCGACAACTAGAGCATGAAGTCATGATTTATATATTGTTACTTATACACTACTAGCTAAAGACAGCGGTGCTGCTTGCGTGAAGGATAGAGTGAAGAGGCTCTTCATAAACTAGTGTTCCTCACCATCAACGATTGCGTCACTGCTTACCATCAGGTGGGTAGTGGTCAAGCACTAGTGTACTTATATCAATTAAAACTATACAAAATTGGAACCCCCGTTTTACCCCTTTAGGGGGCAAATTTTGGGAAATCCTCTCTTAGTGCTCGCCTACGACATGAAAGAACATCTTGTGTAAAACACACTCTTAGTGATGATGATGTGATGCCTTCTAGCCGATTTCGGCCACAGCGACCGCATTCTTTGGCTCCTCATGGTGGCTGTGAGCTATGATTTGCTGCTCTGTTATGTGCCCTCATGTGACTTACTCTTAGTAGTGATTGATAGGACAGTCAGACAATATTTTCTTCTTTAATAGAATATGGCTATATGCTACACAAGTAACTCCGGATCAATTTCTACAACTGTTATAGCCTTATGGGCTATTATTGGAGCTCCGATTTTGATGGCTCATAAACTAAACGCCGAGGGGAGATTGTGATCGATATGTGTCAACTTACCCCTTCTTCAAGCCCCCAGTACAATTTGTGTCAACTTGCCTAATATGTGGGTTTATGTTGATAGCGGTCTCACTTGTGGTTTCGGTAGAAATGTAACCGACGATTTTCTTTTAATATAAAAAGTATAGATCAATAATTTCGGGTAGGCAAGCGGGTGCTATAATTTTATTTTGATGTATTGATGTAATTTTGATGGCGCTCCTATTCTACTTATAGATCAGAGGACCTACTGCGAGCTCTTAACGGCATTAATTTGACGACCTAAACTGGACTATTGTAGGGATACCTAGAGCTATCCATTCCTCTTCCTCGCTCGCACCCTGTAATTTTAGCCAAATGAAGAAAATATCCTGACGATTTTCTCACATAATATTACTTTTGAGTACTTACTTACCTTTTCCAAGTAAAATTTGAGTTAAACCAGCCAAAGTTATAATCGGATTTAGCTGGATTTGAAAGGTTTAAAAGATTAGCGCTCGATGAAAATGGTTTCAACAATACTGCAGTTGCAAGGTTCCGAAAATCGACATCCAACTACCCTAATGGGCGCTGGAGCTTTTTGAGGGGGCACTAGCAGGTCCAAAGGCAAATGGGGGCGTTAAAAATAATAATAATCACTACTTTAAACCACGATCACTAGCAGCACAATTACAGAGAGAGAGAGAATTCATATTTGATTTGTGATTATTAATAGATAAGTAATCATTATCATCATTTCAGCCGAAAGATGTCCCATGCTGGACATAGGCCTGCCTCAAGCGTCGCCACAACGACCGCGCCGGTCCTGTGCGTCTCGTATCCGTCGGATCCCCCCGACTCTCGCCAGGTCATCGGCCCACCTTATAGGAGGCCTCCCAACACTGAATTGGTATAATTTAATATTAATGTAGTAGGTAATTCATAAAAGTTTGAGAAACTATGACCTAACTAGATGAAACTGAAACTCAACGTCTTAGGTAAGACAGTGTTGACTCTGGCAAGCCGTTTGCTCAGCGTGCTCGGATCGGCATTTACATAGCATTATCCTCTCATCTTCTGTATAATATTGTACTAATATCCTTTGTAATAGGTAAGGGTTCTTCCAGCTTCTACTTAGAAAAGCAAGAAGGTTTGTGTAAGGCAGTGGTTTATCTACTTCTGTTTATGTTTCGTGTACAAAAAAAGAATACTATTATTTAACCCACAGCAAAAAGTAGGCATGCTGACATTGTCAGCAAACTGTAGAGCCGAAGCCTCTGGGGAACTCTGAAATTCCGAAAGGTAAGTCCATATGCTCCCCAGATCGAAGGCAACGAAAGAACGGGGTGGGGTTTAGTCAGTAAGAGTCTGACACGCCCTCCCGCTCTGCCTAAGAGCGGGAGAAGTCATTCTGATGATTCCTCTTCCAAAAAAAAGAGTAGGCTTGCTGACATCACATAAAGGCGCGCGTGGAACACTATGGACCGTTCTATATGAATCCTTGTACAGTACGAGTAGTAGATCATGGAGTCACACAATATTTTACAAAACCAACGCATTAAACTCTCATTTAAGAAAAATATGAGGTGTTAAAAACATTGTTCAGTACGAGGGGTCGTCCATATATTATGTCACGTGCACGAACTGAGGTGAGGGGGGGGGGCAGGGAAGAACAATTGTGACTAAATGTGACGTGAATTTGAATGAACGACGCATTCATAATCATAAAGGTAACATGTTTTAGTATTCGGGGTAATGTGACAAGGCGTGGGGTAATGGCGACCACGTGATCTAATCTGGAATTGAAGATTATGAGCCTGTAGGGAAAGTGTGACAGTGTTAGATTAACGCTAGTTTTTCTTGTGAAGGATTATTTTAGTACTGTTTAAGTATGCGGCATTCATAGGCGGTGTTGTTATTCAGGTTTGACTCGTCTTTCAGAAAGTTTTTGATAGCTTTTTGTGTCTTATTAACTACTAGTGACCTGTCCCACCTTTATAATAGTATAAACATAATCAGCCTTATAATGTTTCCACTATTGGGACTAAGGTCTCCTCTCTAGGTGAGAGATGCGGCCGTAATCACCACGGGGGCCCAGTGCAAATTGGTGAATGTCACATGTCTTCAAAATGTTTGATCCTAAGATATGCTGATTTCCTCATGATGTTTTTGATCACCGTTTTGAGAGCAGTGGTAATGAAATGAATTACACAAAGTATTGAGCCTGGGTTTGAACTCTCGACCTCATCACTCATATAGAGTCGGGATCGTGACGGGATCGCCACTGGGCCGAAACTGCTCTCTGACTCCACATACGCGCAATTGCAAAAAAGGAATATGCATGCATTATTTTTATATATTTATTGTTGAACTGGTTAGTTAACAAGTATATTTTCATATTTATTTAGTCTTTATGCAACGCACAAAGGCGGAGTTAATGCCATAGGCATTCTCTACTAATCAACTATATACAAAAAACTTCCTCATTTATTACTCTTTCTATTATTACAAATGGCAACAAAACCCATTGACTGGTTTATAAACAGTTAGCAGTCAGTCAGATGCTAAAACCGACTTTATTGTTTACTGTGTAAAGATTCAAACAAAAAGATAACCTTTTCAAGTCGACTGACAGCAAGAAAAGACATGAATGTCTTTGCCAATTTCCTGTTAGTGAAAAGGAAAACGTTAACAATACAATAGTGCGTGTTAATAATAGCGATGGTAGTAACCTTCGACCTACCTTCCTCTAATATTTACAAGCCCCCGGTGCGTTAACCCCGGTCGAGGCCAAACGAACCACACATTAGTACAAAATAGATACAGAAGTCAATCTCATATATGTACTTCACTTTTCATACCTACGTCGGCCACTTAGAAAGAGCTCAGTCCAAGCGCGCATGGCCCGAGACTTCTTGTCTGTGAGTGTTCAGTTTACCTATATGTAAATCACTGACAACCTTGCCGGACTGTGTTACTGACATTATAAACTACAACGTGTGTTCTTTGACTTTTTACAAAACATAACACATTTACCAAAATAAGCTTTTCAGATTTCGTTGTTCTATTCACGTTTCAACACTGTATTTTGCTGTACCTATCTACACTTCCCGCGCACTGTTCTCACCCGCTATTGTACTATAGCTTGCTTCGCATAGACTTACACTAACATTTAAAATAGTCAATTTAAATATTTTATTTTTATTTATGTAACCTTCATGTGCACTTGTGGTACATAGGCGGACTTAATGCATCAAGGCATTAAGAAAATAAAATGACGAAAATATGATGAACTAAAATATGATAATAACTAAAAAAAATATTCTATGATTTTTATAATGATAATATGAGCAATTGCCATTTTTTTTTAACAAATAACCATGTAGAGCGGTGTTTATGTGTGCGTAGCTCGCGCGCGCTTTGTATGTAGACTACCTTCTGTACTATCTCTTTAGTGGTCAAACGAACGACACATTAGGCTTATACAATCAATTGTTACAACACGACGCTTCATTAATTTCATTAATCAATTGTACGCCGCGTATACGCAGTGCTAGCGTGCGGGTGTATCGTCGAGTACATCAATCATTCGATCGGCTGATTGATGTCCTGACGGCCGCTGACGCCCGACACGCTATCGGCCCGACCGTACGACCCGACCGCGCGACTGTACCTTTACTTGTTTATGGATGGGCTTTCAGTTTTGTCATCAATATTTATTTGGAACTAGCTTTTGCCCGCGGCTTCGCTCCCGTCAAATGACTACCCTACATATCCTACGCTACCCTACCCGACCTTCCCTACCTACCCTACACTACACTACCTTACACTACCCTACACTACCCTACACTACCCTACACTACCCTACACTAACCTACACTACCCTTACCCTACACTACCCTACACTACCCTACACTACCCTACACTACCCTACACTACCCTACACTACCCTACACTACACTACACTACCCTACACTACCGTACACTACCCTACACTACCCTACACTACCCTACACTACCCTACACTACCCTACACTACCCTACACTACCCTACACTACCCTACACTACCCTACCTACCCTACTTTACGTAACTTTTTTTTTTTTAATTTTTCTCTCCGTAAGAACCATCATTGAACTTCAAGGAACATTTTAAAAAAAGAATCAGCCAAATCGGTCAAGCCGTTTTCATGTGATGTCGTGACAACGAAAAACGGGTTTCATTTTTATATATATACTAGCTTTTACCCGCGGCTTCGCTCCCGTCAAATGACTACCCTACATATCCTACGCTACCCTACCCTACACTACCCTACACTACCCTACACTACCCTACACTACCCTACACTACCCTACACTACCCTACACTACCCTACAATACCCTACACTACCCTACAATACCCTACACTACCCTACACTACCCTACACTACCCTACACTACCCTACACTACCCTACACTACCCTACACTACCCTACACTACCCTACACTAACCCTACACTACCCTACACTACCCTACACTACCCTACACTACCCTACACTACCCTACACTACCCTACACTTCCCTACACTACCCTACACTACCCTACACTACCCTACACTACCCTACTTTACCTAACTTTTTTTTTTAGAATTTTTCTCTCCGTAAGAACCATCACTGAACTTCAAGGAACATTTAAAAAAAAAAACAGCCAAATCGGTCAAGCCGTTTTCATGTGATGTCGTGACAACGAAAAACGGGTTTCATTTTTATATAATAGATAGATTTGGGCTCTGAAATTGTGTAAAAGTAAATACAATAGATAACAGACCTTTGCTTGTAATTTATGATATTGAAGTGTTGTAAACAAAGAATGTGTGAATGAAAAAAAACAATACCAAAAACCATTAAAAAAAAAACAAAAATAAAATGCAGCATATTTAAAAAAAAGATCGCCTCGCTACGCGCTGGTATTGGATAGGGGGCCAGTGATGCCACTGGAACACACCCAGAATACAGACTAAGATAATCATCATCATCATCATCATCTCAGCCGAAAGACGTCCACTGCTGGACATAGGCCTCCCCCAAGCGTCGCCACAGCGACCGGTCCTGCGCGTCTCGCATCCATCGGATTCCCGCGACCCTCGCCAGGTCGACTAAGATAATAAAATACCAAAACTAATAAACTAAAAAATACTAAGTATATTCAATTAGTCATGCCCTTTACTTGTTCCTTTCAATTAATGTACAAAAATCCTTCATTTTAAGAATAGCTAAGAGACTAAATTACCTCCTATACAGCAAACCACATCATCATAAATTGAGATACCACGCAACACAAGTTTACTGAGAAAGAAAGTCAACTACGAAAATCATAGAAACACGATCCCTCAGCGGCTTTTCACTCACGCTCAGTGATACCAGCCTCCGATAGCGATTTTATTCCCTTGCCAGATTGAAAAAAAGGGGAATATTTTGTGGAATATCTTCGTTCAAAGGGACGTGGTCGACATATGCGCAGATTTTTGTATGGGGAGTGTTATTGCATGTTTTTTGACGAAAGCTTAGTTTCCAGTGTTGGCATCTGATTTACATTTTGTTGGAATGTTTCTTGTGATGTGTAACTTGCTGACATGTTGGAATAAATTGTTGGTTTTTTGTCTTCTGTTTTGTTATTAGAGCATTTGTCAACAAGCTGTTAGTTCTTAGTAATCTAACTTTGTAAACAATCCAGCTTTTTATTGGAATAAATTCAGATATTAAATTCTTTCTTTGTTACATTTCTAGATGTTTCGTCGCGACTTTTTTAGTGTAGGAGTCGAATTCTAATAATATGATGTATATCGATCGTATAGAGAAACCCGCAGTGAAACTGAGCAGTGGTGGCCCAGTGGTAACGGCCCCGACTTACGAGTTGTAGGTCGTGGGTTCAAAACCAGCCAGGCGTATTACTTTGTGTAATTTATTTCATCACCACTGCTCTCAAAACGGTGAAGGAAAACATCGTGAGAAAACCGGCATGTCCTAGAACCAAAAATTCGAAGACATGTGACATCCACCAATCCGCACTGGGCCTGCGAGGTGGCCCATACAGCCCATTCCCAACAGTGGGAACATTACAAGGCCGATAATGCTAATAAATAGATAAACCCACATTCACGCGGGCGAAGCCGTTGGTAGTACCTAATCATATAAAAATATCGTCATACCAACAGCCGGGGCCCTGGACAGTCAATCTTCTAAAATGATCTCAACTCCGAAAACCGCTGCGTCACCGATTGTTTAGACGCATCCCAGTTTAAGTAACAACTCTGGAAGAACACCAAACTTCGCTGATACAAAACTGTGAACATTTTCACCATAATAATGGATTAAGTATAAAGTAATAGCTTCTCCCGGCGACTTCGCCTGCGTGAAAGTGGAAAATATAATGTTTATTACCCAGTGATAACGTAGCATTCTACTGGAATATTATTTCTGAAGAATAGAATTTCTAAAATCGGTCCAGTAGTTTTGAGTTTATTCATACTAATATTATAAAGCGAAAAGATTTTCATTTTTGTATATTTTTGAGTGAGACAGGCTAAATATGCGAGGAGGAAGCCGTTGGCACAAGCTAGTTATGAACTAAAATAAAAATCTTTCCCCTTAATGATACTCGTATAGAAATATGAGTGAACCGTGCTTTTGCAGGATCTGATATGCAAGGTAAAATACATTTGGATTCTCTTTCTGTTTGATAAGTCTTCTCTAGAAACTGCTGCAAAATAACAATGCGGAAATGGATTCTGAAGTCCTAAAGTTTAAAACTTTTCAGGTCCATCACATGCCAACGGGAGAAGCGACATAAAATTCTCTTATACCAATAAACAGATTTAAACTGTACACACGCGTGCTCACATCACCAGCCCAATTGCGTAGCTTGCTATAACAACGTATAAGCAGTCAATACCGTCGATGACGAGGTCGCCGCCAAGAATAGGCCTCATCCCTTCACCGTGGGTGTCATAACGGGCGCGTCTGAGCTACCTACGTCAATCGCTGTTTACCTAAAAACTCTGCGTGGGCCTTGTAAACGATAGCTTATCGAGAAATGATCAATCGTTTATCATATAGGACATAGGTTTCAATTTACGAGTGACAGGATAAAACGTGTTGTGTTGACCACTAATAACATGGAAAAAGGGTTGGTCGGTGATGGAATAGGTTTTAGAGTGCGTCGAAGAGCTATTACTTTGTCTAGGGATCGTCGAATATTGATGGAATTATTGAAGTCTAAAATTGATGCGTACCTGGCTATATCTGAATAGGTGTGGATGGTATGTGTGTGTTGTGTATTGCCAGAAATGACATACGTGTCTCTGAAACGTGGTTGCTCACAAAGCGGTAATTGCAGTTTCTTTACGTGATCAAATCAGAAAAGAAAATATCCGCAGGAGAATCAAGGTTACCGACATAGGCCGAAGAATCGCCTAACTAAAGTGACAGTGGACACAGCACATTGCTTGCAGAGCAGAGGGTCGATGGAGCCGAAAGGTTCTGGAGTGGCTACGGTGTACCGGAAGACGCAGCATTGGAAGGCCTCCTACAAGATGGACCGATGACCTGGGGAGCATCGCGGGAATCTGATGGATGCGAGCAGCACAGCCTTGGCAGTTTATGAAACCAAACCCTATACAAAAGTATCTATTGATCCAATTACGAGAATTATTTACTGATAGAAAGTTACAGTATCGGTGACTTTGTTGCATAGTTCATGGCAAAGAAACCTTATATACCTTCGTTGCCGTGAACTTAGTTGAGAAATACGTTATAAAAGAATAAATAAAAAGATCGACACATATTCTGAGAAACTGCAAGGTCCTGGACATGTGTTTTCAGAGTCCTGCAGACCACACAGAGGCAGCCGATGCTCGAAACAAAAAGGCATTTGGTATAAAGTAATTCGGAACGAACCCCTTAGTGAACCCTGGTTTGATGATAAAAGTTTAAAGAGTTATGTTAAGTTAGCGCTAAGGCTCCGTTCTGTCCAGTATCCATGAGCAAAGTTGGCTTTTCGGAATACGAATAACTGAGTCACATAATGGCGATTTACGCAATAAAATTGAAGATGTACAACATTTACAAGTAGAATGTGCTTAGAATAAAGATGAAATAGAATCTCTATAATTATTATCTATATTACTTGGGGTCAACGCAATACGTTTTTTCTTCCATTCTGTACTGTCACCCGTCACGCTATCACCTTTTCTTTCATATCTTACACAATTCCTTCCTTCCTCTTCACATGACTAATTATCAAGACAAACATTTCTCGATTCTCTATCAAACTTCTATAATAATAATAAAAAGTCCAGGGATCTCCAACACACCTGACGTCACTTTCAGTGAATATCAAACAGCGGTGTTCACAACTGACACACTTCTACTTGCACAAAGACAAACTGTAAATATTTATGACAAAAATACAGTCCCGTTGACGGCATGCCACAAACTGTGGAGTATATCAGCATGTCAGCTGTTTAGTATTCCAAGCGCGGAGGGTGAGTCAACTCATTGACTGACTAAGCATACTGCAGTACGCTTGTTAGTAGAAATGTTAGCAGAGGTGGCTTGCTTATAAGTACAGTTGGTTCATCATCATCTGCCTAGCCTTTTCCCAACTATATTGGGGTCGGCTTCCAGTCAAACCGGATTTAGCTGAATACCAGTATTTTACAGTTTATAAGTACAGTTTAAAAAAAATCTCTCTACAATCGTGCTACTTGTTAAGGATCACGTTTATTAATTATTTTTAACGCCCCCATTTGCCTTTGGACCTGCTACCGCCCCCACAAAAAGCTGCAGCGTCCACTACGGGTGGTACCGCCCCCGTTGCAACGCGTTGGGGACTAAACACAAAATGTGGAGTATATCAGCTGTTTAGTATTCTGCTATTTGTTGTTTTGTATTCTGTTATTTGTGTTTTGTGTAGCTGTGTAGTGTTTTGTGTGAGTCAACTCATTGACTAAGCACTGCAATGGGCTTGTAACCACGGAAATGTTAGTAGAGCCAGAGGTGTACAGTTGGTTATTGTCGAACAAACTGTGATGTACGGTCGTTTATACAAGCTACGTAATGTGTAATCAAAAAACGAAAACAATTTTTTTTTATTATCTTTGCCGCACGCTAGGACAACGATTCTTGAGTCGTGTGTCGTGGGTACGTTCAGAAACATTTGGAAAGAGGAAGTGAGGAATCGTGATCATTGGAAGAATGGTGGAAGGACTTAGTTCAGCAGTGGAACAATACAGATAATTAATTTGTAGATAACCCCATGGTGTTTGAGCTCTTTGGCTAGATTAGTAGTCCTTGGTTAGATATAAGCTTGTTATGACAATTTTTTTTTTAAGTAACATAAGCTAGTACTTCATTGCGGAAAGTAGTGCTTTTTTTTGAACACTTACTTAGTAATACGCCATCGGTGGTTCAAGAAAGAAAGAAAATGAGTATTAATAGCTCTCTACCTCTTGGGCTTAGTCAACAGTTAAAGCAAATGACTAAAGAAGCTTCGATATTATCATATTTTTAAAAGAATTGCGCAAGTCATTTTAATAAAACATAAGTACAAGTTGACCTTTGATTTATCCGACATTTGGCTGCTTGAAGATGTTGCCAGAAAAATAAACAATTCGCGCCTGGCATGTTGTAACAACGTGTTTATTTTTCTTTACGAAGGTCGACCAGTAAATCTTATTTTTCTGCTACTGTGGGCTGCTTTTCGAGAGACCGTTTCTAAAGCAAATAGACCTGCTACCGCCCCCACAAAAAGCTGCAATGCCCACTAGGGGGCGATACCGCCCCCGTTTGTAATCTAAGTATGTTCTAGAGCTTTAGTTTAAATAGTTATTTACACAACCACACCGAAGTTATTTAAACTCTTTGCTAAGCGCCCAAGCTTACATTTTCGTCCATAATTAGCAAAACTAAACTCTGCCCGCTTAAGTATTAGTACTTCGTATTTTTTAAGCGAAATTAACTTAATAATTTAGTTAAGAAAAGCTTTCGGGAACAAAAGAAAAAGGAAAGTAATTATTTTCTTTTGTAAACTGCTGTTAAAACGCTTCAAAAGATAGCGTAGGCCGGTTTTTGAGAGCGTAATTATGGCAATAAAAACATTGGAAAAAGTTATCGTCAATATTTACTTGGGATATTTACGGCAGTTTGATGGCTACTGTTTGTTTTGCAAAATGGCTGACTTTTGTTAAAATTTAGCGGCCATTTAAAAAGGTACTTCTAGGTAGTTCGAAACATTTTCATAATAATATCTAACTTGAATTTTAATGCTTGTTTTCTTGACAACAATGAAACTTCTATTTTAATGGTATGCGCCATGTTTGATGCAAATAAACACTTTCTCTCTCTATTTAGATACAGTTCATGAAGTATCTACAATACAGTTCAGAATACAGGGGGAATAATCGGGTCCTATGGCCTCCCATGAGCTTAGACGAAGCTGAGTCTAAAATTTTTAGATTAGACCAAATGATAGCTTTGAACTACAGAAGAGTTGTGCTCGCTGTTATTGCCTCACGTATCTATCGGTTGTTTTCTTTTCATAATCTGTAAAAAGTGTGAATCACGTTATGATAAGAAAACTTTCGGTCCTATATATTTAAATGATTGTCAAGATATAGGACAAGACATATCGACAACAATACTTTTCAATACTTTACTTGTACTTATTTCTTTTTCAATTATGGAACAGCAAAACCCTGCAAAAACCAGAAAAGATTGCTTACGGGTTTCTTCCCGAAAAGGTTCGATTTATCGAGTTTTATTTTTAGAACAATCTTGTTTTTTTTTTAAGAGAACTACCTTCAGCCACTTTAAAATAAGACCTGGAATGTCTAAAGGGATTGCTAGTTGCACTTATCACAAAGATTTAGCCGTAAGTGCCGCGTAGCCATTGAAAGGAAGATCAGCAGGCAATCTTTAGATAGTGAATGGATCGTAGCTTCAAGCACTTAGTCCTGTTTCCTTTGCCGACGCTCTTGTAGCGACGGACGATTACGAGATGTGTTAACAATCGAATGAATTGGAGTCGTTAAAATAAAATATCGAGTCAACCATCGAAGTATTCCCTTTTCGGCACCAAAGTATTCGGCACCCAAGCTACTCCCGATTCGGCACGAATAGGTATTTTGAATTGGGATTTTGTAGTGGTTACCATCAGGTGAAATTTTGGTGCCGAAAATCTGGCTGAAGAATCGGGAATACTTCAACCATCGATTCACCATTCTACAAAATAATCGAGATGTTTTCCGATTGTTTCGAGTCAAGGGAAATGACCGCTAGTTTTTGATTGTACGAGTCAGTCACTCTCACTCGAAACTCTAATCCATCGAGGAAAAACTCGCGAATGAATGCACCAGTCGCAATAACATAGCGAGTCGGACTCGAGTCAAAGTCAATAAAATCTATGAAAGGGCAAATGTACTGTCAGTTAGAAAACTCTTTGTGCTTGAGATGTTGATAAGATATCACAAAAACATCGTACCTAACCTACCTATTACAACGAAACGAATCAATAGCTGCCCTATACCGCGTGCTAGGACGGCCTTTGCAAGACGACAAATTAATGTAATTGCTCCTAAAATTTATAATGTTTTCTTAAAAACTAATAAAGAATGTAAAACATATACCGTCCATAAATTTAAAACCAATTTGACTTTTTGGCTAAAACAATTAAATTATGATGAAATCGAAAAACTAATTTCAGGCAAATAAGTACTTACACACAATTCAAAACATACACACTCTACAAAATGTTTAATTGTAAATGTAGACTTAAGGATTTATCTTGTTTTATAACCTTAGTTTTAAAGTATTTTTGACATAATAATGTACTTATGAAAACTGGCGAAGACACTGGTCCTTATGATACAGTTAACACTAGTTTATGGACCAGGGGATTCATACTTATGTAAAACTTTTATGTCAATAAACTTTTATTATTATTATTATTATTATTATTAAATCGTGAACAATCGAGATGTTCGAATAATCGAATCGCCATCGGACATAGCACTGGGCTCTTGTTCTACGATTGAAGCTTAAAAGCAGGGAGCGGGCATTTATTCTCTTAATTGATATATTTATTAACAATTCTTTTCTACTCTGTACAGTCAGGGGTCAAAAGTGCACTTGCACTTTAGCAGTGCTAAAGTTTTTTAAATATCCTATATAGAAGTTCAATGGGCTTGGCTACTAAGTCCTTTAAGCCATGTCTTCGTATAGTAAGTAGGTGTCACTTTGTTTTCTATTAGTATGTGGATGTAACACATTCTACTGTTTTTGCAGTATTTGGTAGCCATTATCTCGAGTCAGCATTCAGCTTCGAGCAGCAGAGAATTCTGTTAACTAAGCTGAAATAGTCAAAATTCTTAGTACCGTTTTACCAACACCGCGCCAGTTTTAATGATTCCTCATAATGATGGTCCCGTTGTGTGTCTACTTGAATTTAAAACTACATAAACTATATATATCCACTGGGAATTAATTTGCAAATATTTAAAACAGCCACTGAACACCACTCAAAGAAATACCGCAAAAAAACTGTTTATGACTAATTTAATTTGTAGCATAGAATCTAAAGTACCTATTGAATAAACTATTTTTGGAGCATTGAACTTCTACTACAAAGAAAAAGCCACTTTAGCATTGCCAAAAGGGTTAAATGCATAATTTACACGTACTACAAGAAAAAATTCGAAACCAATAAACCCTTTTCATTAACCCAAAAATTTCGTATTTAGCTAAAATTGCAAGAAAAAAAAGAACCGGCATTTTTTTGTTGGTAATCAATCGTGTTTCACACGAGCGGAGCCGAAGCGCGCCGACTGCCGAAGCGCCGATCAATCAGTCGCTATCTCCCGACACGACACGCGGCCGACACGACACGACACGACACGACGCGGCCCGACGCCCGACTGCTCGCAGCACGCCACGCACGACCGCCTCCAATACTCCTTCCTTCATTTCCCTCGCTTTTCCCTTTGACTAAAGCAAGCAAAGGAAAAAATGCAAAAAGATTAAAAGTCCGTTTTTTCCTCCAAATGTGTCAAATGAGGTTAGACGGAAATATTATTAATGTTGCCCGTGCTTTTGTGACGAAAAAGGACTCTTTTTTTCTTAATTTTTGTTTGTGAAATATTGTGACTTGAGAAATTGTGGCGATAAAATATGTCACAGTCTCAACCGGATGTTTTCTTTGAATTTTATTGTTTGCATTCATTCGTACAGACTTGTTTCTTTATCCGCAATCTAATGTCATTCTTATCTAACACTTATAAGACCAAAGAAAGCAAGTCATTGAAAGTACAAAGCAATATTTGCGTTCATAAAAGAAAGTGTGCCCGCCTTGGCATAATATTACGGCGTCATTACGAAACGTAAACAATGGCGGAAAAAAATAAAACGATGGAACGCAACCGTCACGGGTCAGTTGATTTAAATTGAGTGGGAACAATCTCCGTAATAAATTCTTTAACGCCATGGTAAAAGCATGAGCCATTCTTTGCCCAAAAACTGTCACGGTTCAAGTATTTCACAATAAATGTATTGTTCAAAATTCGCGTAATTTCTACATGTGTGATCTTAACAATTTTATTGTCTGTGGTTTTAGAATTGTGTGATTTTCGCGCTGAAATATTTATGTTCCTAATTCGAAAATGTTGTTTGAATTCGAGGCATCCATTTTGCTTGCTTGTTACTCAAAAGCTTGAATGTTTAGGAAGCTTTGAATTGCAGCTGTAATAGCGAAATGTAATGAAAATAATAATAAATACCTATTTCCCACCACATTTTCCCCCTAATCGCCTGCAATAATAATTCAATATGATACGCAGTTATCGTCGTTTGAAAGGATGCGGGTGATTCAAAGGAAAAATACCTGTAAAACTTTTCCTTTAGGTACCTGTTCAAAGTACTTGCGTACAGGAGGGAAATGTCATTATGTATTCTAAAAATTTTACGCGTCGTTTGCGTCAGGAATACCAATATTTTCACGTTGTTTCTCATATCCCTTACGTGTTTTTTCGGATACATAATATTAAAATATTTATAAATCCGTGTCCTGTTTTCTTTTTCGTGGTAAACAGCGGGCATAGAACCCAGTTAGGCGTTTACTTTTTGAATGAATGAGAGTGAGTGGGTTTTAATCCGTTCATTAATGCTTTATGATGAACCACGTAGGTTGTATACTTACAATGAACTTCTCAACTCCCACTGCTTCTAACATTTAATATTAAAGCTTTTTGTTTTGAAGTTTATTCTTAATCACACCTTCTGAATTGACGTTTTAATCATTCTTTACATTTATTTTAGTTGGATCATTAAAATTAATAAAATTAAGGCCAATTTGTTTTTGATTATTATTTTTCTCTCTGTTTCATTCTTACGAGTTTCTGTCATGTACTTAGTTTTAATGTCAGTCTTTGTCTGCGAAGACAATTTTCCATTTGGAACTGTTTCTTATTTTTATTTATTTTTAATACTTGTTATATTCTCCAGCGTTTGACGGCCTATTAATAGTTTGCACGTGTAATGGGTGATTAGATATGATAGGCAAAATTGTGGTGTCTCTTACATAAATGATCATTAATTCGGTATCTAAATGTTGAAGTTAGTTTTAGTTATATTACTTTTCTCTCTTAGAATTATGTTTTACAAGCTTCCATCTACTCAACCTACACAATGCTAAATTATTCCACAGTGAATGTAAAACCAATTTTCATACCCACACAAATAAAGCAACATTGAAGTCCCAAAAGGCTTCATAATACAATATTTTTCCTGCATGAATAACATACTTTTCCTTCATTCTTACCACAGTATAGAAAAGCCATCGATCATGTTTTCCTCCATAGAAATGACATTTATCATAAATATAACGTATACGCAGTGAGTCGGGATTATTGCGTGTATTCAAAGCGAGGGTCCATCCTCCATTTTGTATTCTTTGGGCCAAAGGTTTCAGTTTTCGTCAGTCACACGAAAATATTGGTCGCGTGCAGACGTGACCCAGTTATTGAGCTGAAATTTATTTGTTGTGACGCGACGGGTGAATAACTTATATGTTTTTAATTAATTATTATTATGCGTTTGTTACAATAAGGGCTGTGTTGGAATTTTTGTTTTCTTTTTTTATGTTTATAGTCAATTCGTGATTATGGACGAGCCGGTCTATGAATGGAGTATTTGAGTTAGTTTTTCTGACACCCTCTTTTGTTACTATTTAACAGGTTTAAAGTCGCAGATAGAGATTATTAATTCATAAATCCCCGACCGGTCCTATGAGACCGTGCTGTTATTGTTTTACTATTGTGTCTCGTTTAGCGGGTATGTGATAGGTTAAATCTAAAATTAGTTATTTATCGCGCGCCTTAAAGAGTTTTCAGCAATACCGTAGGGGTCCTCGGGGGCCGAAGCCTACTCGGGTCATAGGTTGTCCGAAAGGGAACCCCGGGGTCTAGTGACATAAGAAGGAACTTAGGAGTAAGTTTTAGTCAGTAAAAGTCTAACATCCCCTTCCGCCTCATTGGATGATTTCCCACCTAAAAAAAATTGTTCACGTCTTTCCATCCAATACTCCCTTAGTTAGATAAGAATGTACCAAACTATTTAAATGAAACAAATCTACACAATAATGATTTTGATTCAGGTTTCGCCAAAGATTGAATTCAGACAGCAATAGGAAATGCGAACTGGAGAACTGCGGCGGGATGCCGATTACAATGCTACCACATTCCGCTATGTAAATTAGATTTCCTCGCAATGTACGTTGATACAAATCTAGATACTAAAATGCAACTTGACATATATTGGAGTTAAAACAGATATTGAAGCAAATGGGGCCTTTAATATTTGAAACCAAGAGTGCAAGCGCAAAAGTGGTCCAAGCCAATTTTTGGAGTCAAGCCTGACCTATTTACAAAAAAATTGCTTTTTTATCATTGGTAAAAAAACGTGAGACGTGTTGTTGTTGGGTTATTTGTTGTTAGTACATTGCTTTTCTTTTCTTTCCGTAAATTATTTAAAATTAAATACGAACGGCCTATTTCTTGTTTTTTCGATCGTCAATAGACAACGTTCGAAAGATCTTTTTGCATTATTTTGTTTCCTCTCCATTATTACTGGAGGGAATAATGCAAAAACTACATCAGCATATTATTTTCATACTACTTATTTGAAGGTTAGCTCACTATAGCACTGACGTTCACATCTCAAAAGAAACAAAATCAAATGGAGAATTACGTAACATCTGTGTTCTGCAACTGACGCAGATTGGAATTTAATTTTAAGCGAAAATGCGATATGGTGGGCTGCACTTTCCCACCCATATTACTCCACTTTGAAACTTCAAAGCCCTCTTCAAACCTGTCTAGACGAGAAAAAACCAATTAAATAAAAAGTAATTACACTTCTTAAGCTTTTTCAACTTGAAATTGATACAATTACGAACCATAATAAAAACTTTTTTATATTTTCGTGCTTTGGGTCTTAAAACTTCAAAGACTGGCCGTAAATAAACGTTCTCAATTCAAATTACCAATTATGACAATTTAATAGACAAAATGAATGCTTGAGTGGCTCCGGTCACCTTGGGGTCATCCCTATGCGACCTTTCTTTTTTTTGCGCAGAAGGCGTTCGTTTCGCGCCAAAATTAAAATCTTTACAGTGACTCCAAATTCTTTGCACTCCAAATCGCGAATGAAAGACCTGGTTGCACGCTAACTACCAAGAAATAAGATTGAAGTACGATAAGATATCACTAAACCAGCTACAAAATCTTAAACATTTTTCTTAGTCGAGTATTTCAAGGAACGAACTTCAACTAACGCAGAAAGACTAAAAGGCGTGATTAACGACCGCCGTCACGAAACGACTTTACACCTTACTTCTTTTGAACAGGGTTCTTTTTGGAATGAATGAAGGAAGGAATAGAGGGGTTACCCCATGGTTCTTGGGCAGGAAGTGACGACGGTAATAAGGAGTTTTTATGCATGTTTCATTATTTGAATACGGACTGTTTATTTTTAAAAGTTCGTGTGAAGCGGAGATTTTGTCGTAGGCCGCGTTTCCGTGCGTTTTAATTGCTGTGGTTTATAGCCTTTTTGTGTTATGGGGCAAGCGCGACGTGTAATGCATGCACATGTTTTTACGTGTAACTACGTGTGTCAGGGAAGCATTTTATATGTTTAGGGGTGAACTTTGAGGGAGGAAGGAATTATGAGTTCGTGCCTTTCTGTTAATAAATTTATTATTATTATTAGTTCTAGTCTAGACGTTTGCGTTGAACCCTTTCTTATTCATGTGATTTTGATCAAATGCCTAAAAGCTTCATAATGTACTTATATTTATGCATAATAACGTGTATGCATACCTAGTCATTCTGCTGAAATAATGCTAAAACTTTCACAAACTCTTACAAAAGGAACAAATCCCAGTGAGAGACTGCAAACACAACGGGAGCCATCCATAATCCGTGATCACCATTCACTTTATATCCACAATTTCAACATAACTCGATAGTACACGTCGTGCTCGACTAAAATAGCATTACAATCGATCGACTAGCGCTCGCTCTATCAATTTTTCACAACACTGGTTCTGGGTTGCCATCACAAAATTTTACGGGCGCGTCTAGTCACAATGTTGCTAATATAATTTTACAGTGGCTGTTACGTCGCCTGCGATTGTCTTCCAAGATTGATGTTCGGTTACATACGTTTTTATTAGAATTGGGTAGTAAATTCTGTCTGTTTTGTATTTTTATGTTTTCTTTCTTTCGTTTTCTCTGTAAGCGGCGACGTTACGAGATATTGGTAATGCGTTGCCATTTTCTATTATAGACTTTCTTGGAGATATAAAACGGGATAGAATCTTTATGGTAAAGTAGGAGCAAACCACACAAAGGTACCTTAAAAACTAAACATAAATGTTACGGGTATTTTATTCTGTAAATCGAAATGTTGCCAGTATAGTGGAAAGTAAAATAAAATGCACCAAATAACATCGCCGATTTCACTTTCTATTTCAATGACCACAATAATGTTCTTTCTTTTCTTCAGATTTGCATTTTTATACGTGCATACAGATATAATAATGGTCAGTATGCTCACCACGTAATAATTATCCGACGAATCTTAACAGTAGTACTTTCACTATTAACATTTAAAGACAGACTTTACTAGCAGTTTTAAATGAGGATGTACATAAACATAAATATTTATTAGAACAAGTTAGAAATTATGTAATGAAATGAACAATATCTACTTTTCATTCAATACAAGTGAATTTATAAAAAGGCAAAAAGACAGATTTCCTTTACGAAAAATATTATATTATGGTCGGTTTAATAAAACTAATGAAGAAAACCAACACTCAATTCATTAAAAAACCTGTCGAACAGGAATTATATAAAAATTTCACGAATATCCTACACAAATTCACCCTATGTCTGTTGCCAGCACCAATACTTTGGCTGTAGACGCAATAAATCAAAACATCAAAAAAAAGAAAAGAAAGAAAAAGGCGGGAACAAACTGTCATGGCGTCCGGCTAGACGATTTGTTTTTTCCCCGTTGAGTGAAAGGTACCGTTGAAATTGTTTCAGTACGTTGAAATATGTCTTGAGTAAAATATGTGGTAAGGCATTACGAGCACAGTTAATGTTAATGATTAATTAAACTTATGTAAACAACTTGCTCCATTTGCTGCCTGCTGCAATTTGTCTTGCATCTTTTTAAGTGTTAAGAAAACTGGATCTTTGAGTAATGTAATTATACTCGATTAAAACTCGCGGAAGCTAAAACATTTGTTGCATTTTTACGTAAAAATATATCTTTATTTCCATTGCATAAATAAGAACAAACACTTTATGTTTTATTGCGATTTTGGTCATTAAACTCTATATTTATTTGCTACGTTTGAACTATAGACTCTAAGTTCAAATTACAGAAACATTGTTAGCTCCACAAAATCGATGCTCTCAGACACCCACCAGACGGTGCAATAACAAAACAATTTGTCAGCCGAAACGCAATAAGCAACGACAAGGCTCGATTTATTACAATACCTCTACATACATCATACTCAATCCTTTAGAGGCCAATGAGTAGGCAGACGTATAAATACGCAGTTGATACACATTACTATTCAAAGAGCATACAAACGCGGAAACCCTTCACCGACCCACGAGAATAGCGCAAGAATTACCAAGACAAATAGCCAAGTAATCCACTACCCGAAAGTAACATAAGATTAAAGTTGCCAGTTAAAATAAACACGCCGAAAAAGCAATCAAACTAACGCCCGTTTTCAATAAGCTATCTAACTTCAGTTGGAGCTACTAAAGATAAACAAATCTGTAATTTTGCCCTTACTTGCTTTCCTATAACCTACCGACCGATAGCAGTTCCTATCAAAGTTGTCAATCTATTTTCGGGAGGTCGGATAGTCTACTAGAGTTAGGACCGCTCATACAATTCTCCCTTACTTGCATTTCAATATAAGTTTGAAGTTACTCTCCGGTAGGCGGAGCTAACTCTAGTAATGCCATATGCGTATCTGTCATTATCGGTCAGTAACGGGAATTGACGTTTGAAAAATATTTGTTGCGTTGTAGAATTTCTTGTAATAATGGAATATTATAGCAGTGATGATAGTGATATGGAATTATTTCAAATGAAAATAGATTGCGATGAAGACAGTGATACCGATAACATACCGTTGCAGAAGGAATATAAGCCACGTGTGAATTATTTATCTAAACTAAATACGGTGCTGGAAAAAGATGCTCCGTATCCCCTGGACAGCATTTCGGACCAACGTATCCATCTTGCAAGAGCTTCAAATCTCCTCACGGCTGTCGTCCGAGTTTCTTCGCAGGATTCTGCAATACTTCGGTCACATTGCAAGGAAAGAAGGTGACAACCTCGAAAGGCTCATTGTGACCGGTAAAATAGATGGAAAAAGTCCTCGCGAGCGCAGCCCAATACGTTGGTCCGACTAGATCCGCGCCGCTCTTAACGTTTGAATCCCCAACCGGTCCTATGAGACCGCGCTGTTATTGTTTTACTATTGTGTCTCGTTTCGCGGGTATCTGAGTAATTAATTCTACGATTTACGATGCCCTTCACAACGCCAAAGATAGGAACAGATGGAGAAACATCGTAAGGGCTAAGGTGATGAAGCAGTGAGGTCACGACCCTAAGCATTGAGGAATACGACGCAGGGAGGAGGAAATGATTACGAATTTGCCTACAGATTTAGACTAAATAAAGTGACTGTGTGTCAGTTAATTAATTTAATACACCCTTATTGTGCTACATCTAAAAGGTACGTAAAATTAAGTATTAATTTGGATGGGTTCACAAATGTTCTTTTAGTGTCTGTTCTTAGAGCAATAGCGCACTAGCGGCCAGGTCGCGGGCCGCGGCGGCCATCGAGATACATTAGTATGAAATCGCCATATAGCGCGCGCACCTGGGCGCACGCGGCCAGCGCAGCGGCCACAGGTGCGCGCGCTAGTGCACTATTGCTCTTACCTAATATCAAGCTTAATCAAGTTTTATTTTTTACAGGAATCATGGGATATCCCCACTTCATCAAATACTTCTGGCTCTACGATTTTATGCATTGGGTACTATGCTAGTGCGTACTATGATAGCGCGTCAGTCGACCGACGAGCGCTGACGCGCGCGACCGACATCAGCGACAGAGGAATTCGGGCCTAAGAACAGCTAGAATTTGTTTTTCATTAGTTTGTGAAGTGGATTCATCTGCATCTCTCTTTATTATTCCTCTGCTAGTACCTAGTCATAGCATGATGTTAAAAACCCTTCCTCGATGAAAGGTCTATCTAACACATTATCTATCTATACTTCTATACTAATATTATAAAGAGGTAAAATTTGTAAGTTTGTAAGTTTGTATGTAGGGGGTAATCTCTGGAACTACTGATCCGATTAGAAAAATTATTTCAGTGTTAGATAGCCCATTTATTGAGGAATGCTATAGGCTATATATATATATATATATATGTACCATCACGCTACGACCCACGGGAGCGGAGCAGTATCGGAAAATGCGGGTGAAACCGCAGGGGACATCTAGTACTTAATATAATAAAGAGGTAAAGTTTGGTTTTTTTGTTTGTATGAGGTAATCTATGGAGGTACTGGTCCGATTGCTAATATTTTTACACCAATAGAAAGCTGCTGTATTCCTGAGTGATATAAGCTATATTTTATGTATGCGGGCGAAGCTACAGGCTAAAGCTAGTATAAGATAAAATTATTAATTATACTTATTTTATTTTAGATGCATTGGATTTTGGAAGAGACAATTCCCTGTATTATCCTTAAAAAGTGGGCTAAAAGTATAAAATATGCAAGCAGTTATTATAGAGACTGCAGTACTGCATAATATTGGCAGAAATCTGAACCTGGAAGAAATAGAGCCAGAAGTATCAATTCCAGACACTTCTCACGACAATTATGTAACTGTTCATGAAAATTCTTCTTCAGAATTGACATCGGAACGGTTACTACTGATAAACAATTACTTTAATATATAAATTACACACAATAATAATATTATAACTGCATTTTTATTTCATATCACTTAAACTACTCTTACACTTAATATAACATGCAAACATTGCTTTTCTTCTTGAGGATAGTCTCTAATTGAACACAAAAAAATTGAGATCTTATATTTTTATTAATTAAAAATATTAAAAACAGTAATTACATGCAGAACTCTGATTAAGGTTCTTTGTTAACATCTGGTACACTCTCTCTGCAAATCAACTCTCTTTCGGAACACATAATATATATACTACCAGCACTGCATCTCACTATTATGGACCTATTCCAAACTGTCAAACGATGTTGAGGAACTTTCTTCTACATTTGCCTCACGAATGACACAGTATGAGGAAGACATGAAGAATGCCAGTAGTGAAGCTTCCCACAAAACCATTGCCAGCCTTTCCAAGGATTTCATTGATATCAAGAGTCTGGTTTGGTAAACACTGAGTTCGAGTCTACCTCCGAGTATCGAGAACTTGTTGCCCAGTTCCCCGTTGCTGACTCCTCCGCCGGCGAAATGAGTGTGCAACATCATGATACTTCCATTGGTTTGTTTAGTCCATAGGTATTTATATAATTTTTCTTTGTATGTAGGTCATCGTTTTTTTTTTTTATATTACGTATTACGTCTAACGTTTTTGGTTTGTTGTTTCAATCTGAAATTTTTACAGTTTGAGTTTTGACGTATTGAACACATTTATCACTTGTCACAAATGTCACTTTACGTTTCGTTCTGTAAAAAAATATCAATAAAGTGTTTTGATTCTTTATTTATTTAAATGAAATTTATGCTGTTAACAAATTAAAATCATTTATTAATTATATTAATTAATTAATAAATGTATTTAATTTAAAATTTAATTATTTTATAAGTAAATAACATTTGTTGTGAGCATGTAATGTTTTAGTGATTAGCATAGAACTAAACGTTTCGAGAAGCTTAGATAGATGAGAGGGAAAAAGCTGTCTGTCATTGAATAAAGATAGCTATCTCTTATCTTTTATTGTGAAACGCAGAATATTGATAGACAGAATCTTACTGTTTATCGGGGATAGCAATCTATGTATGAACTGCGGTAGGTTATTGAAAACGGGCGTTAGTGTTGGATAGCTAATCTTTCAACGTGGCGGTCAGATCAGAACGAACCATAGAGTAAACAGAAGTACATCTGTCAGTAGTAGGGATTAGTAAGCGAAGCGGTTTTATGTGCATCGGCAACTTTTTTAATTAAAACATCATATAAAGTGCGCCATTTTTTTGCTTATATTGGCGTTTTGTGGTCTGTTGTTCTGATGGTAAGCTGGGATAATGAGGGATAATGTTATGTTAATTTATGTTTGTAGCTTTATGTTACATGATTGGTTTTCGGTTAGTCAAAACTTAAGATTGGGTTAGCAATCCAGGCAAGTATGCATAATTAAATTTGGTCACAACCTTGAACAACTATGGTTGATGGTAAACGACCTAGAGGTCGCAGGGCATAAAGATGGGCAGATCAGGTCCACTCCACACTGGACACCCAATTGCTCGTCGCAATACGATGGCAAAGACCGACTCAGACAGGGAGGCACCATCAGTATGAGGCTGATCCAAGGGGAACTTCAAGACCCTCAGTAATCAGGAATATACGACGCGAGAAGGATGACATTGAGTTTGCTGGTCCAACGGGAACTTCATGACACTCACTAATGAGGAATACGAAGCGAGAAAGATGAAAAGGAATATTAAATTTGGAATAAACAATAACAATATTTATGAAATTCAGGGCAACTAGTCTGCCCTTTCAAGGTCTCAGAGTAGCTTCCAAGAAAACAGTTTTGTTGAATTCCTTTGTTACATAATAATTTTAATTAAATATCTGGAACTTAACAAAGTGGAAAGTTAGTCCTGAATCAGAACACCTTCTTATGATAGTGATTATATTATTGTTTGTTTAGATAAAGTCATTTTAACAGTTGGACAAAAATCCAGATGGTATTTAGATACTAACAGCCGAAACCAATAACCTATCTATCACATCAGTATCGGAGATTGAAAAACAAATGAAACAATAGAAAATATGATAATTTTTGTATTGTATCATTTGTTTTACAATCTCCAGTATGCCAGAACTGGAGATCGATAGGTTATTGGTTTGGTTTCGGCCGTTAAAGAGCGCTTTGACTGTTTTTAACAAGTAAAGTGCACCTGTGTTTGCGCACTCACTTGTGCACTATAATATTTTCTGCGTGCTTAGCTAATCTCTGCTGACATTGGTCACCTTGATCGAAGCTCGATCTTATAATGAAATCATCGTAGAAACAATGTCTTATTCAATAGGAATCTATTAAGTAATTTGCAGTTTTATGACTGAATTGATTAAACCGTTATGCGCATCTTCCTGTGTGTCGACATACAGTGGCATCCGTATAACAAGTAACTCGAACGTAACCTCCTGTTCAGTAACAACAATAACTACTTAACGACAATTCATTAGCAGTTTACAAAACAATAGAACAATCCAAACGTAATCTAATAATATTTTGTTCTTTTTCCTGCCCTTATCACATATTACTTGGGGTCGGCGCAACCATTCTGTCCTGTCACCCGTCACACTATCACTAACTCCCTTTTTTTTCAATCTCATAATATTTTATCACAACATAAACCGGCATGTCCAAGAACCAAAAATTCGAAGACATGTGACATCAACCAACCCACACTGGACCCGCGTGGTGGATAACGGCCCATTCCCTCTCCTAGAGAGAAGGCCTGAGTTCCAGTAGTGGGAGAATATAAGGCTGATGCTATGCTACGCTTAAATAAAGCGTTGTGAAGATCTGCGGGCCTAAAAAGGCTTCATTAAGCAATTCATCTGAAAGCAAAATCATATCCCGAATTCCTAGAAATTATTCCAATATTTGTAAATCCGTTGCACAAATTATGCGAATCATACTCAATTCATTTCATATCAAAATCATAGTCCGTATGAATATTGCCACATGAAAAAAATATGATTCCTCATTCTATCCTCCTACTAAAGTGGCCTTTTCAAACCCGCTATTTGCTTTTCCAAACATTTAAAACCCTTAACTGTCAAACGACTGATCTCGCGCCACAGATTAAAAATACTTTTCAAGATTACGCAACGAAAACGGAAGCGTTCGAATCGTCGATTTGATTTAATGAAAATCGGGATAGTGATGTGCTTAACTGTAGGAGACTAGAGGGGTCCGCAGCCGTCCGATCTAATTTTAGACTAGTGATAGTCAGATTAAATTTTTAACGCGCTCAGTTTCAACACGGAAAACTTCATAGGTATGCTCATATAAACTTTTTGGTACACACTCGTGGTCTTTTTTGAATTAAAAGTTTCACATTGTTGGGCAGAATGGAAGAGATTATTTTCATTAACTTTTCAATGATGCTTTGGAAATGTTTTTATTTTTTGCGTGGATTATCTGAAAGTCTGCTGTAGAGAAAATAATGGTTGTGGATAGTTTTATTTAAATTATTTACAGTGCTGAGTTGTAATTCGAGTGTTGTAATATAGTTCCTTTTTTTAAGATGGAAAAATCATCTTACTTTTCCCGCTCTTGAGTGGAGAGGAAGGGCGTGTCGTATTTTCACTGACTGAAACTCACTCCTGTTCCTTTTGCGCCTTCGTTCCAGGACCCTAGGGCAATTTTGTTCCTGCTATATGGACGCTTGAAGAACTGTATGCGTTCTTGGCTTGTCATATCCATCACATCGGCCTCCTTCACAAGATTTTCAGTACACCTCATGGGAGACCTTCAACGGGTACATTTTAATAATTTTATCCGCCAAACGAGATTGCCTTGTTCTGTCAGATAATATCCGCACTCATTCAGTCTTTATTTCAAAACGGTCCAAATCCCCAATTAGATCTATCTCGCTCACAAAGCACTCAATGCCTTCAGTCACAATTTACATTACAAATAAGAACCTAGTTTCTTCAGTTTTCAGTCTTCACGTCAGTTCTACTGAGAAATTACCTTGAAATTATAATTGCAAGCTTGAGCGAGGAGGAGGGAATAAAAAGTAAGTCTAGGAACGTGTAACAAAGTGAGGTAGGGAGGTCTTTGAGTTGCCTCCGTAATTGTACGCGACTCGAGAGAGTTTCAAAGTCTCGCTTGCTTGGAATAGACTTGTGACGTTGCCATTCGAAAATGTCGTTATATTTAAATTCAATATTTAAATTTAACGACATTTTTGATGTGATTTATGTTTGGTGTAATGGCTCAAAGGGTTGACTTGAGCTCGGTTCTAGTTTGCTGTTAGAGTATATTACAATGTTAGCTGCAGAAGGCAGACTGGTTCGATTTTTGCTGGAGTTTATATTTGTGATGTGTTACGGTTCTATACATGAACTGTGTTTTGTATGAGAAATGGGCTAGAGATTAGGTTAGGGACTCAATAATCTGATTCAAACCCGGTTACTTGCTCATAATTATTTGTGATAAATTTTGCAATAAGTTAGGATTTAAAATGCACCTTAGATGACAGTGACTACAAATATTAAAAACATTTGAAACCATAAAAATCCCAACTCAATAAAATATCATCTAGTCAACCCAATTACCAATACAATATTTATAATATCAACATACAAAAATAATCACAAAACATCTAACTGAAACACCAATATACCCAGTTCTAACCGCAAACTTGCTCTATAAATGGCCGCCAAAATTACCATAAACAAACACAGAGGCCGGACCAAACGTAGCACAGTGACATATCGTGATATCTTCAATCCCTAGGACCGGTTGGACCGGCCATCGCCTAATCCGACTGATCAGGCCATCAGCACGAAGTCAAACACAGAACTATCTGCGAACAATGTCGCTTTAGGATTTGTGGAGCTAACTTTTAATAATTTGCAGTCTGGCAACCCTTTATGGGTGTGATATGTGTGTCTACAGTAGGTGGGGTTGTCTGTTTATACGTTTGATACTGAATGATTTGTGATCGGATCAGTGAGCATTGAACAACATAACTGGGTAACAAATAAAATGGCCAGTGGTGATCTATGGTACGGTTGTGATGTTTATTTACTTATTAACGATGTTCGCTGAATAATGAAAATGTCATGTATAATTAAGAAAAAAAAAATATTATCGAGTAAATTGCTAGGACTAGATAGACAGATAGATACGAGTACTCGTAAGTATGTTTATCAGTTGTCTAGTACCCATAACACAAGCTCTGCTTAGCTTGGGACTAGAAGGCGTGTGAAAGTTGTGTTAAAAAAAAAAGATAGTATTATGTGACATTGACAATCACGACGAGCACACGCCTATTTACTTTTTTTAATTTTGACTATATATCTGTGCTGAAGCACAACAGGGAATTCCATTTAAGGATTGAGGCCCATTTAAAGAGGAAACCTAAGTACACCATTAGAAGGCGAATTATGTTATGTAAGTTAGTCATAAAGCTGCAACCCTTTGACAGTAACACTAACATTTTCGAAACCTCTCCAACTTGTTACCTGTAACACACTTGGTTTTCATCAAAGCCAAACTTGTAAGCTGTTCAAAGCACGTGATGTATTATTGACTCGATCACAAATCAGAGCACTTACAAAGAGTGCTACTCCCGTTTAAAATTGAACCGTGTGACCCACTTCTTAAAGTCGTAAATTGTAATCCGGAAAATGCCTGAAAGTTTTATAAGCTGTCGAAATGAGGACAAGTGGAAATGAAACAATGAAGCAATGTATGGTTTATGGGAATTTTTGAAACATAACATCTGGTACGGTTATAGAGTGGCGGGAAAGGCACGTGGCGGTAGAAGGCAAATTAATGGCTGAAGGAATACGGTGGTTTTTAGTCAGTACTTAGCTAAATGTTCAACCGACAAATTTTATCAAAATTTCCTTTTTTATTTCAAAGTGTAACAAGTAATCTCTACAGCGTATGTTATTTTAATTATTCAGATTTATACAAAGAAACATGTGACTTTTCCACATTTCTTAAAGAAAAAGTCTTTTGTAAAATTTACACACTGATCGATTGGCCATCCAAGTAATAGCAACGGCGATTTTGTAAATTGAATACTTATAACATTTTATCTACATTTAACAAAGAAATACATTTAATTTTGACTTTCAATGAAGTTTAACTGTTGAATACTGTTATTAAAATACGACGAGACATTATATATGTAGTATGGAAAGTGTTGACAATGCCATTCCTAGTACAGCCGTCGAAGCGACTTCTAGCTCAGTAGCACCAAACTAACCACTAATCAAACTAAAACATTTCACTCTACCACTTTAAACTTATACAACACATTATCCAAGCTGATGATTAGTACACACTCACCAGTAATTGTTTGCGCAACAAAATTTAATTGATTTTCACGCATTTTTAGCGCGCAGTAATCGAACCGGCGTCCATTAATGTGGCTATCGGGTTGCGAAACTTCCGCCAGGTGCGGGGGCAACAATATTGCGGTTTGCTTTTGTTCGGCCGAGGTTTCCACGTGGTTTTGTCTGTCTGGGAAAATTGGAAAATAGCGTATAGTTAGTATTATTGGTAGTGGATAGGCGTGGCCTTAATGTGAGTTTTTAAGTCGGCAAAATGGAACGCTTGTAGGACCACTCTGCTGCTCGTCTGTACATCTGTCAATATATTTTTTCTTAGGAACGCGTAAAGTTATGAGTCTGAAATCAGCTGAGACACATAAAAAAAACAAACTTTTTAGTCAACGCAATCTAAAGATAATGCCGTTTAATGCTCTGTCTATGTGCATATTTTGAAACTTTAAGCTGAAATTAATATCAAATACTCAGGTTAGCTACTCCGTAGAGAAGTGAAAAAAAAAACTAACTTCTTAGTCAACGCAATGTAAAGATAATGTCGGTCATGTACTAAAATTGCATAAGCGTCGAAACTTATTTTCTTTCTTTAAAATGATTTGACAAATGCGAATGGTTACAACTTTAGGCTTTCTGCCAGTTAATTACCCATTAATATTAAACGAAAATAAAGGGGTCAGGATCGTAGCATTGGCCAATTTGGGGTTATTCCAGCTGTAAACGACCCCTGTACATGTTTGCCTCCCTTTGATTACTGTGAAAATTAGGTATTATCTTAAACCTCTTGTTGCGGTGTCCGCATATAATACAATTGGCTCTCTGGCAATCGGTGACCGCGGCCCTGGAACGCACATGGCAATTAAAGCAACACAGCTGCGTTTTAGTCAGCAAAAAAATCTGACACTACCTTTTGTTCCACCAGATTAGGACAAGTTTCGTTTGATATTGACAAATTACCTCTCTATACATAACTTAAAGTTACTCAAAAACCCCTTTAGGCTCCACCGCAGTCTTGTAAATAAAGGTTTGCTGTAGTTGGGAATAGAATGGAGAATCATACAAAAGTCTGGTCGTCATACTCCTTATACCAAAGTACTCTATTTTAGTATAGATCTACTTCAAGTATTCAAGTAATATTCAATTCATCTAATTTAATTATATCTTTTCAGGTACATATTTTGGATTCTGACCTACTCAAATCAGCAGATGGATTAGTGGTGTTTGCAGTAAGTTGTTAAGGATATTCATATGAGCCCGTATCATACAATGCCCGTGCTAGGAACGTATCAAGCACGGAAACACGGACACGGACTACTATGATCATTAGAACGATAAACTGCGTGCATGCGTGCATGGCACGCGACCGATTTAAAAAATTCTTTCACCATTAGAATGTTACTTTATCACTGAGTGACATAGGGATGCGAGCGAAGCCGCTGGCAGAAGCTAGTCTTACATAAAATATGTGTTATTTCATGTAGGTAGTAAGCCAAGTTTTTGATTGAATCTATTTTTATTTGGGTTACAATTTTGATTGGTCTACACTGTCCTCGCATATGTGTCTGTTTTGTAATGTGAAAATATTGTAAACCCAATCATTTTTTTGAAAAGTGTAACCATGGAGTTTCTTGCCGGTTCTTCTCCATAGGAAACGACCAATTTGGAACCGTGCACTAGCTTCGACTTTTTATAAGTGCCCATGTAGGCCTATGTAAAATAAAAACATTTTTTTTTTTTTTTAATTATTTATTTAATAGCTTCTGCCAGCTGCTTCGCCCGCGTGAAAATAGGTTTAGGCAAACTTAAGACTAAATTTGGAAAAATCCTTTCTTAGTGCTTGTTTAAATGCTTACGTCTTAAAAGGAAACATTGTGCAAAATTTCACGATCATAGTCCTAGTAGATTCAGCTGTGTCATTCAGTCAGTTTCTCCTTTTATATGATAGAGAAGATATGCACAAAATTGGTAGTTCGAAAGACTTTAATTCGCAAAAAAGTTTCTCTCCAACGTGTGCCGCATCACAATTGGCCGCTCGGTTCGCGCGTTGTAACTGTGAGCAAAAGTTCAGGGTAAACAAACAGACAGATGTTCTAATACTGTTGCTATTGAAGCAAGTTACGTGTGCTTGTTGCTCAATATGCTATGGTTGGCTGGCGTTTATGGCAAAACTTACACGGTTTTTTTTTGACGGAGGAAATGATCTAATGCCCCGAAATTAATGATCTCGCTCTAGAGTGGAGCATGAAGGCGAGTCAGACTTTTAGTGACTGTTTCCTTCAATTGCTCTTTGCTAACTAGGACTAAGGGTGCCCTTTTCAAAAATTCGCCGTGGCTCTAGCGGGCATCCGCCCTTCTGGGACCCTATGGTTTTGCTGACATTTCTTTGAGACACTCATGGCCGTATTGTCGTTGAATTTGGTTCTGTCCGGACTCTTACTTGACGGCCAGACGATGTTCTTCCGTCGTTCGTAAGTTCGCGCCTACGGTGTGGTAAAACTTTCGCTAAGTTCCTTCAGAAAACCTTTACGTTCCAAAACTGTGGTGTCTTTCGTAGAATCTCCATAGCCTAGCCATTAATCATGCCAACAAATATCTTGGCGTAAAATCCAAGTCTAATATTCTAAGATCCCACAAAACCATTACATTAGTTTGACTTTGCGGTCGAGTGAGTCTAGACACCTTAATACGTATTTAAATAAATATTATAACTTAAACTTAACTCATTTCTAAATAATATCTTTTTAATTTCATGTTTAAATTCATATTTAGCTTTATTCTAATACACGTAGCAGATATTATGGCGCCTACATGATGTCATATTTTATTACCAGTTTACATCAAAGTTATAATTGGAACCAAGATTGGAACAGATCTTTTATATGACTTAGATGAGCCGTCAGTTTTTATTTCTATACTTCATTAGTTCTCAAATAGATGATTCGTTTGTTAGTCTGTCTTAAAATAGAACTTAGATTAAGATAAAGGACATATTCATTCGTTTTTAGGGTTCCGTACCCAAAGGGTATTAAGACTTTTGTCCGTCTGTCTGTCTGACTGTCACCAGGTTGTATCTCATGAACTGTGATAGCTAGACATTTGAAATTTTTGAAGGTGATGTATTTCTGTTGCAGCTATAACACATACTAAAAAAGAAATAAAATAAATATTTCAGTGGGGCTCCCATACAACAAACGTGATTTTTTTGCTGTTTTTAAAGATAATGGTACAGAATCCTTCGTGCACAAGTCCAACTCGCACTTAGCCGGTATTTATTTATGTATGTATATATTTCTTTACTTCTTAAATAGATGAGTCGTCTGTTAGTCTGTCTTAAAATAGAGCTTAGATTAAGATAAAGGACAAATTCATTCGTTTTTAGGGTTCCGTAGCCAAAATGGCAAAAACGGAACCCTTATAGTTTCGTCATGTCCGTCTGTCCGTCTGTCCGTCTGTCCGTCTGTCCGTCTGTCACAGCCGATTTACTCGGAAACTATAAGTACTACAGTGATGAAATTTGATGGGAATATGTGTTGTATGAACCGCTACAAAATTATGACACTAAATAGTAAAAAAAAGAATTGGGGGTGGGGCCCCCCATACATGTAACTGAGGGATGAAAATTTTTTTTTCGATGTACATACCCGTGTGGGGTATCAATAGAAAGGTCTTTTAAAATGATATAAAGTTTTCTAAAAAACATTTTTCTTAAAGTGAACGGTTTTTGAGATATCAGCTCTCAAAGTCGTAAAAAGTATGTCCCCCCCCCTCTATTTTTATAACTACGGGGTATAAAATTCTAAAAAAAATAGAGGTGATGCATGCTAATTAACTCTTTCAACGATTTTTGGTTTGATCAAAGTATCTCTTATAGTTTTTGAGATAGGTTGATTTAACTGTATTATATTTGCTGCTACGGAACCCTTTGTGCGCGAGCCCGACTCGCACTTGGCCGGTTTTTTATTATTTTGCACGATGCTTGGGAATGGAGGAGGTAAACATTGCATCATATTCTGTCCACGGTTTTAATAACCATTACGAATTAGAGGTTTACAGGCTGCAATTCATATTGACACTAGTTGACTCTTAAATTGTAGGTAATATCTAAATAAAGATACTGTCAAATCATCAGCTTTATCATCATCATTTCGGCCAAAAACTTCTCCTGTTGGATATGAGCTTCTTTCAAGTGTCGCCTCAACGAATGGTCTTTATACGTCTCGCATCCATCTCATTCTCACTACGCTCACCAGGTCATTGGTCTACCTAGTTGGAGGCTTTCCAACGATTCGTCTTCTGGTGCGGCCGCTAGTCCAGAACTTTTCATCCCCATCGACCATTGTTGACGTTCTACGAGCATTGTGCCCTACCTACTACCACTTAAGTTTGGCGATTTTTTGGACTATGTCGGCGACTTTGGTGCTCAAAAATTGCAAAAATATTTAGGCTTCAAATTAAGTGTCGCTTAGTATAACTAGAAATACGTTTCAAAATTTTATAGGCAGTGGGTAAATTTAAATCACCTAATAAAACATACAATTCCTCATTAGTCACTGTTCTCGCAAATAAAAGGTTTTTCCTTCTTTTTTTTCTCATGGATTTTTATAAAGTAAAAATTTTCGTCTTTAACAAGCAACACATAATTATACTGATATAAGTGAATGGAAGGTTTTCGATTTTCAAATTGTTTTGCCCATCAAAGTGTTAAGTTAGGCGATGATTCAGGTTGAATTACCAAATATTATTACTTTGAATGTTAACTGAAAGCATATTCCATAATAAACCATTACGTGAGCAATGACGAATAAAGCAAAATTAAATAATCAAAAAGCACAATGAAAATATTTTTCAGGATTCATATTTCCATGTAAATACGAAGAGCATTTTGTCATTTCATGAATTTAAACCGATATTAATTATTTTGATAACTTAATTAAAATAAATCCGTTTACATTATTCAGTTAATTTTCGGATGAATGTGAAAATTAATTCGACTTGCGGTCGTATAAACCATTTGTAATTTAGTTTTGTTACAAATATTAATTGTGTTAAAAGCCCTTGATAGATATTAATTTAAGTGGTAGGTAATTTATGTAAGTTGAGAGGTCAAATTTAATTTGATGAGATTAATATTATAAGGTGGACCGATGACCTAATGAGGGTCGCGGGAATCCGATGGATGCGAGACGCGCAGGACTGGTCGTTGTGGTGACGCTTGGGGGAGGTCTATGTCCAGCAGTGGACTACTTTCGGCTGAAATTAATATTATTAGAACGAAAGTTGATATGTATGAGTGTGTTTTTATGTTGGTTATTCCTAGACTCATATACGGTAGACCGGTTTTCAAAGTATACGGGTAGACCAATACCCCTACTACGAGTTCTTAACGCGATTTATTAACGACCTAAACTAAACTGTTAAAACCATGGAGCTATATATGCTGTACAGCTCCATCCCTCGTTCTCGCTGGCAGGCATGACTGTCTGAAGGGATTTGAATGAAATCATGAAAGTAGACCATGTCCTGGAATAGTATCATCATCATCTGCCTAGCGTTTTCCCAACTATATTGGGGTCGGCTTCCAGTCAAGCCGGATTTAGCTGAATGCCAGTATTTTACGAGGAGTGGCTGCCTACCAGACCTTCACAACCCATTAACTGGGGTAACACGGTACTTCATGGATTCATGGCAAGACTGGAATAAGCATGGAATGCTTTTTTATCCCGGGAGTAGGTATGTTCCCTTGGGATAACTTTCTTCACATGCGAGCGAAGCCATTATCCATCACCTTGAGAAGAGAAAGAAACATTACATAGTATAGAAGTAGCTAAAGATATTACCGTAAAATCGTAATTTGGAAGATAAACACTAGTTACCTGCGTTTACGAGCAGAAACCAGTTGTAATACAATTAGACACGTCTCGCTTCGAAGATTGATCATTATGTAATTACATTTCTTCAGTAAACACGTAACATTAAGATATTACAAGATTTGTAAGTTTTATTTTATGTAATGTAGGTTGATGTAAAGATAATTTTGTTAACTACATTTGTGTGTTGTTAAATAAACAAAAAATCTCGAGGATTTTCATCAAAGGATTTTAGGTTTAAAACCCTCAGCTTCATCATGACGAACATAAGGAACAGGAGTAGGTTTTAGTCAGCAACGCTTGACTAGGTTGGTCTGTGGATGGGTGACCATCTTAACATAACGAGTTTCCTCCGTGCCTCGGAAAGCACGTTAAGCCGTTGGTCCCGGCTGTCATTTGGAGATCTTTGGCAGTCGTTACGGATAGTCAGAAGCCAGTAAATCTGACTCCAGTCATGCCATGAAGTACCGCGTTACCCCTGTTAATGGGTTGTGGAGGTCTGGTAGGCAGCCGCTCCTCGTAAAATACTGGTATTCAGCTAAATCCGGCTTGACTGGAAGCCGACCCCAATATAGCCGACCCCAATATAGTTGGGAAAAGGTTAGGCAGATGATGAGTAGGTTTTAGTCAGTAGAAGTCTGACTCGCCCTCCCGCTCCGCCCAGAGTAGCAGAAGACATTTTGATGATCTCCCCTACTTAAAAAAAACCCCTGAGTTTGTTTCGATGTTTCTTCTCAGGGTAGTCAGCTAGGAAACAGCAGTTTTATCTAAGTAGTTTAATTACTCAGATACCCGCGAAACGAGACACAATAGTAAAACAATAACAGCGCGGTCTCATAGGACCGGTTGGGGATTCAAACGTTAAACTAACGAAAAAAAAAATTACGTGTAAGTGTTTTTTAAAACCTATTCGCAAAATTATTAATTCGTGTTGCTAGGTCCCAGTAAGTTAAAATTCGGGATGAAAGATGAAAATAATCGAGATTTTAGTATTAAAATAAAATTGGGACAGCTGCTGGAAAAAATAAACGACTTAGCCTGTCAGAGAGCGCTCTATCTCAGAAAAGCTAAGATTTCTTTTCAAGATTCATACAGAAAAACGAGATTTAAAAGCATGAAAGTTTGATAGAAATAATTCAAGCGAGGAAATGTAATGGCATAAATATATTAACATTAAAATATAGACTAAGAAGGTCAGTGAAAAAACGGGACTTTTGGCGTCCTGATCAAGGGTTAATCGGGACGTGTCATTACACTTGCATCGCTGATAATTAATTGGATCTTTTCGCGCAGGTCGGGACACCTGACAACACTACTTATAATGTTCCCACTGTTGGGACTTAAACCTTTTCTCCAGGAGAGAAAATGGGCCGTAATCTACAACGGGCTCGGTGCGGGTTGGTGGATGTCACACTTCGATTTTTTGGTTCAAGAACAGTTTATTGTATTTTCTCAACGTTTTCCTTCACCGTTTTGAGACTAGAACAAAATTATCTGTAGTAAGAATAAAACCATTAACTATCCTTTCGCAAACCTCCCATTCCGTCACAAAATAAAACAAAAAACGGTCTTAAATCACACAATCTCCGTCTAACAACATCACTCTTCGGTTCCAGTCACTCATAGTGTACCATTACTACGCACTTACTGGCAACATTGATCGATAGTTTTATGAAACGGTAACACTAACTGTTGCCTCGAATACCCGCGTTTTATTACTGTTTGAGAATTTAAACACGGTTAGGGCTGGCAGGTGTTTTATTTTGAATCTATGCTAATATAATAAAGAGGTAAAGTTTGTTTTTTGTTTGTAAGAGGTAATTTGTGGAACTACTGGTCCAATAGCTAAAAAATTTTCACCAATAGAAAGTATTCCTGAGTGACATAGGCTATATTTTATGTACGCGGGCGAAGCTGCGGTCTAAAGCTAGTAAAAAATATAATAATATTATAAAAATTGTTGTTTTTTTTTTGGAAAAGTGTCTGGTCAGTTGTAGGATCTGTAATACTAGGCAATGTGACATTCTATCGGATTTAGCCAGTTACGAAATGAAGAAAAAATGTTACCTAATGATGTTGCCAAGCGCATGCATTTTCTGTCTAAAGTTAACAAGAAATAAAGGGCCGTTTTGACATTTAAGAGAGACCAAATGTAACTTGGAATGGAACTGAAAGAAATAATAAAATTAAAATTTATAGTGTTTTAAAATACAAACATACGAGTACGTTTTTTGGGCGCGTTAATAATATGATGGAATATATTGCGAGTATTCTTTTGGCGCTGACTTTATAGTAATTTGGGTGTCTTCAAGGCTAGAGTGAATAGGCTCATAATAAACTAGTGCACCTCACCATCTACGATTGCATCACTGCTTACCATCAGGTAGGATCGCAGTCAAGCACTAGTTTATATAACATAAAAAACAATTCGCGATGACAATAATGTCAATATGGGCATTTTATTTTTTGACGACTTTATCGGCAATCTTTTTCGTTGACACAATACAATCTGGCGACCCTAACCACGCTATGTAAGAACAATTAAGTATTATTTGAAGTTGTAATGTTGAGTTTATTCCGCGAATTCATGCTGTAATGCGTTTTTTGCGAGTGTTTTTACATTGGTACTAGTTACCTAAATTATATGAAAGTAGGTTTTTTGGATAATGTTGTTTCGTGCATGTGTCAATGTCATAGATCTTTTAGTTGAGTTTTTTTAATGGACTACTTTTTTTGGTGGGAAATCATTCTATGACTGCTCTCGCTCTGGGGTGGACACTTAAGGCCCACCCACTGCCGGCATGGCATAGCATAGCACAGCAGATTGTGCCGTGGCATGCTGTGGCATGCCGTGGCATGGCAGGTTGTGTTTTAGCATGCCGTGTCACGCCACAGCATGCCGCGTCATGCCACAGCGCCGGCCCTAAATCTAACACGCCCTCCCGCGTTTCAGACTCACTCCTAGGCTCCTTCTTTACCTTCGTTCCAGGACTCCGAGGTCCTTTTTCGCACGACACATGGCCCCAGTAAATTTCGACCTCGCTGGGCCTCTACGGTTCGCGCGTGGAACAATACGCGGCATCGACGACGACGACTCGGTCTCATTGCTCGCCGTTTGCGGACGGCCCACGCATGCGGTGCCACACGCGTTCGGTCCAGCCTAGGGTTGCCAACTTTTTTTGACGAAAAAAAGTATAAAATGACTTGCATAGGAAAAAAAGAGTATTTGAAAGAAAAAAAAAGTATTTTCCAAATTTTAATGTATTTTTTTGTGTTAGCTTGAGCTAAAATAAAAAAAAAATGCTTCATAACTTGTTATTGTCAAACATTTCAATTTAAACGTTCTATTTCTCTCTTCTCGCCACTTCAGATTCATTATTGAAAGAAACCCTCAGTGAAATATGAACGGGAAGCAGGAACCGAAACTATTTAAGAAATATTTTTTTTTACATTTGGTAAGCTTAGCTCATTTTAGCTTTTTAGTCACTGTTGGAGTATCACTATCAGAAATCACCAACCGGTGGGGCCCCGTGGGGACCGCCATTATTTTTATTTATTTATTTATTTAATATTGATAAATTAATATTAATAATATAAACTGTTATTGCTCTGTTTCTGTTGGCTACCAGCCACTCCTCAAAGTAGGGAATAGAGTAGTGGGTAGTTAGTTTGCAGTGGCGACGGGTACACTTACGTGCGAGTGAAGCCGCTGCTTGTACTTGTACCAAAAATTATTATAAACCTGACCTAATTAAGCGACGGAAAATCTTAACTGCGAGATTCAGAAACCGTCGCTCAACTAACAACGCCATCTAGTGACCGCGTTTCCAACTTTTTTCACAAATTCACAATTTCCTCAAAAGATGACGCAGTGAAACAATATTTATGTAAACACAATTTTAAAAATAGTATGTAAAATATATTATTAAAGTTCACTCACCAAATGCCGTTCGCTCAATGATGCAATAAATCCAAACCGGCGTTTTTATTAATTGTCGAAAAACTACAAACTAAAACCATTATATTATTCTTACCATAGGTACCTATTCAAGTACGATTACAAAACAATACAACTGAACTGATCTTGTTCTTGCTGCACTATCACTACGCAAAACTATCACTAGACTACACTTACATATAAACCAATTTCAATCATAAAACTATAAGATTCTAAATTATGATACGAATATATATCAAATAAAATGCAAATGAACAGGTGAAATATGACACATGAATAAGCGCGAACCAAAACTGTCAAACTAAATACTAAATAAATTAAAAAGTTCAGTATCATTCCATCTCGTTCTAGCGGACGCATTTTATGATTTAACTCGATAAATACCGGGTTGCCTGCAAACGCTATTTAGCCGTATTATACTGGCTTGTCGCTTGTATAACACCGCTAGATGTCGCTAGAAACTATGAATTAAAATGTATGACATTCCCGTTTATAAGACCGGGTTACAGACCTGTTTTGCGTAAGTTGTGAGTGATTGCTCCGAAAAAACTCGCAGGCGTTTATTTATTGTTGATTGTTATTTTCACAAGCAAGTATTATGCAGTTATAAGATTTGATTAATACATAATTAATTTGTTAAGGTTTGTTGTTGTGTTTGTAAAGGAAAGCCGGCAGGAATGGAGTTGTTTACAGGCCGCGCTACTGTTAGTTTGTATGTTATTTTGTGCATGTGTCAATGTCAAAGTGTTGTTTACTTTTCCAATCGAAAGTAAGAATCGCAGGAAATAAAACAATTTTCATTCCTCACGAGTTCATCTTCGATAGGCTGTTTACTAGTAAAAAAAGGCGCAAAGGGTTTAAGAAAGTATCAGAAAATGAATTCAGAACGCTGGCGATTTTTCTGCCGGAAGTTTCAAAACCTTTCTTGAATTTTCTCAAAATTTTCTCTATTTTCATTAGACCTAATACTCGTTCCACAACTTTCAAAGATAGCATTATCTGAAGTGCCGAGAAAAAACTGAGTAAGGGTCTGGTTTTGACTTTCCTCTCTTTATCCTAATTGATTATTTCCACTTACCAGAAAACACGCCTGTAAAAAAGACTCATTTTACAAAAAGAATACTTAATTAATCTAATAACAAATAAACAAAAAGTTATCTGATCGCAGTGTCGGCTGGAATCCCTTCCGTGATTTTAAATAAGAACTCATTACCTTTCAGGAATCGTGTTAAAGGGCCCCCGTGGGACCCTTCCCCCCACTTCCAAGGGATTTGTTTTAACGAACACTACAATTGAGAAAGAAACAATTCAATTGAACTGGAAATAATAAAGCCGACCCGTTTAAAGTCGTTCTATTACTGAGGAGTGTGAAGGAATGGCGTCCTCGGCGCGAACAATAAACTGTTCATAGAGCAAATTGCGAGAAGAAGGGAAAATTACACCGAACAATTTTTAAACTTGCGCAATTTAAAATAGGGTCGAGAGTCAGACACGGCACTGCAAAGCACCTGTGACGTTTAAGGTGCTCCATAGACAACTGACAGTTTCCGTCAGTAATCAGGTCACGTTCCTTTTTTGAAATGCGCGCGGTTGTCGCGTTCGGTTCAGCGTCGAGACGTTCTATCGTGTGTGAGCCGCTTTGTGCGCCGTCCATGGGCTTGCCTAAAATAGATTTTATTGTGCCCTAATACGATTCGCGCGTTACTTTCATGGAACGTAGGTCCAGCACTTAACGCTGCGAAGTAACTGAGTCAGTCGATTTAATTTAGTGTAATAGTGAGGAGAAAGGAAGTGGAGGCCTTCGGTTCTTTTATTCTGATTTTATAAAATGCTCGTCTTACTCGGTTCGCCATTTTCCGCGCCAGTGCCTCCATCCGCGGTGACACAAAAGCTGTGAACGATTATGGACGTGAAGCGGAATGCGCGGAGTGTAATGTAGTCCCCGCCGTACTTGAGACTGCGCACTTGACGACGTCTCCTAATTGTCTAATTTTCGTCTTTTACACTCAAATGAGCATTGGGAACAGCTGTAAAGGATATAATTTCAAATAGTTTATGAACGCCTTGAATATTTTAATAAGAATAAAGGGACAATGAGTTTTGGTAGGATTATGTTCGTTATAGCAGTTCTGTACAATATTAAATGTAAATTGGAGCTGAATTTGGGTTTTAAATTCAGAATTTTTGGGGAATATTATTGAGCGAAGAAAATTGGAGCTTGAAATGTTAATCGTGTGGTATGCAATGTTACCACTTTTCCGATATCTGGACATTGTGGATATTAATAAATAAGAGTCGAAGTCTTCCAACCTTAGATACAATTGCACATATTTAGATCGGTATTTAAAGGAAAAAAATACGCAATTTAAAAGCGATCGAAATTAAACAGAAAACCCTGTGGTACGGTTTTTTTACTTTCTTTTTAAACACAACTCACCAATTTCATGACTCAACAGTTACTTTCTCATACTAATTGTTTTCATTAAATGTAACTATGTGTCCAGAATACAAACAAACCTTGGTGCATTGACATACATACAATTTATGCGTGCATTCCTTTGCGTCCATGAAAGTACAAATGACAATTGACGTTTGACGTTTTCATTTTTTAAACCAGGTCGTCTGTCAAATGGAAATGATTGTCACTTGTCAATATGACAGCTCATTTTAGCGGTAAAGCTGGGTAATAATTAATGTGATTAGTTCAATGAATAAAGTAATATTATTGGGTATAATGAATAGTAAATATACGCTGTTTGATAGTAAAGGATGTTCCGACAATATTGGTTTGTTTGCGTAATTGGAAAATTCAGTTTAAATGAACTATAATTTGAACGTGCTTTTGGTTTAGTTGGTGGATAATTTCTTATATTAATATTTAGTCGTGCTACAAAATAATTTATCAAATTGCAATCAAATGTTAATTAGAATTCTAACAATATTCGTTGAACTACACAATCTCAAACGCTTGCAGACGCTATTAAATTCTCATCTCAACTTAAGACCGTTTTCACATTTTCCGATCCGATATCGGTATCGGACGCCGATACGATATCGGGGTAAGGTAAATGTATGAGATATGTACCTGTCTTTCACATTGTCCGACCCGATATCGGATATCGGAGCACAGCATTTCATACATTTTACTTACCCCGATATCGGATCGGCGTCCGATACCGATATCGGATCGGATAATGTGAAAACGGTCTTAGACGCTTGACGCTGTGATATTATTACGGCGCGTCTTTACGAGGTAGGCAAACTAGCAAGTGGGGGGCATATTAAGTAATAACTCTGTGCTAAGACTCAAGAATTTCAATAACTACTGCTAAAATAGAGGCTGTGAAAGTGTCGCGAGACAGCAGAGATCTCTCCCCGTTTACTTTAGTAGTCGCCAGAAATCGGGGTGGCAGCTTAAACTTTACGCCATTTAAAACTTGGCGAATATTTTGAAAGTTTGTCGTTGTTGTTGTTCTGAATATTTTGATGTTTAAACAGGTGATAATGAGGTCTTGATGTTTCTTTTGTTTTTTTATTTTAGTATTGCTCTGTGTTTGAAATACCTGTGGATTGTAAAATGTTCTTTGAGAGATGGTATGGTCTAACAGGGAGAGCGTGTTGCCTTATCGTGGGTGCGTTCACAAACATGTAAACTTACATACACAAGACACCTAGCGGGAACAACTATCCGTAGGTTGTACGTAAAGATTTGTTCTGTGTGAGAACCGTATTCGCGACTCTATTGAACCAATATTGCAGTCGACGTAAAGTTGACGAATAGTAGAGTTGGGTGAAAAATAAAAGACGGAAGAAAAAGCTCTAACGGATTAAGATGTATCTCAATGAATAATACAGTCCTCTTTCGCAAAAAAATCGTAGTTTATAAAATAACTAGATTCTGCTAGCGGCCCGCGTGCAAGTAGTTTTTCCAAACAAACCGGAAAATCCACTCTTAGTCGTAAAGAAAAACCTTGTGTAAAATTTCACGCTTCTACTTCTGATACTTTTGGCTGTACTGTAGTAGGTATATCAGTCAGTCTCTCCTTTTATTATATAGATAATTTTATTTAGATAATATGTTTATAAAAAAAAAACTATTATTAAGAAGATCTCTCTCCATTACACTTTAAACACAACAATAAGAAAAGAAAGAAATCCCTAAAAACACACACAAAATAGAGACATCTAAACCATAGACCAGATAGAAGAAAAAAGCTCCCCCATTTTCAATTGCGTTAGCCCACCTCTACGATTTGCGGAACGATAACGACCAAGTCCCACCGTACATCATACAGAGAGTAAAGGGTGGCAACACTGCCTGTATAAGTAATTATGCCATGGGTTGCCAGCCTATACATATTCATGGGATCCCAGGGAATCAGCAGAGTACCAATTAGCGTTGATTGTGCATTACGCGTTTCATAAATGTGCGGTTTAATGGCGGGGCCCTTGTTTGTCTTGTTTTCAACTAATCTGTGGTTTTTAACTTTTTTAATCTAAAACGCTGAGCGTTAAAAGGACAGTTAAAATTTTGAATTTAATCTTTATGATCTAGACAAGGTTGAAAAGCTCCATCATCGCTTACCATCAGGTTTAATAGTGATTGAATGCGATCCTATCAATAACAATAAAAATGTATATATAGATAGGCTCACGTCTCTCACCTGATGGTAAGCGATGATGTGGTCGTGAGTACGCTTGCCTAGAAGTAACATGTTCACTCTTAAATTAAAGACCCCCTAAGTTGAAGCTATTTTAATGGTATAATTTGTAAAAAGGAAATTGTAAGTATTAAGAAAGTTAAAATACGAAATTTTGTGTTTTGCATTTAAATTCATTGATTGAATAAAATTAGTTCCTGCATACATATCCCTATATTATAAAACAAAGTGCCCCACCGTGTCTGTATGAATATGCAATCTGAAGAACTACCGAACGATTTTCTCCAATAGACAGAGTGATTAAAGAGGAAGGTTAAAGTGTATATACTCGTAGTAGCGAAAAGCTGAGAATTTTAAAGATTTCGAACACCCGTTTGAAACTGGGGTAGGTTGTTCGTTTAAACTAATATTATAAAGAGAAAGACTTGATTTTTTGTTTGTTACGATTTAACTCAAAAACTTCATAACCGATTTCAAAAATTCTTTTATCATTTGAAAGCTTATTCATTGAGTAGCATAGGCTATTTATTATCTACTTCGATGTGGGTAAAGCCGCTGGCAGAAGCTAGTTTTAGATATTCTTTTTACTTCTACTCCTTCGCCAATATATTAGAATCGAAACAGCAAGTCTCTCCATACTAAGCAACCAAAATCTTCATCATATTCAAATATTGAGTAAAAATATCGTAAATCTCGCCAAAGCGGATATTATCCGTATGAAATATTTTAAATCGTGCGTCAAACATCCACGAAGTTGATTGACATGCTATTAAGTACCCTCTATTTACAAAAGGAATATACCTATATTCTATATATACATATATAAGATATGGGGAGTGTTACCATCAGCTTTTTAACTCATGCTTTATTTTAGCTGAATCATTTCCCCACACCATTTCGTTCAAAGAAAATGGTTTTATAAAAGCTATTTGATTTGCTTCATCTTTTATACATAAAGGCTTGTATCTAGATGGTGTCAAATATAATTAACCGATTATATTACTATCGAAATTTAAAGTTTGGGAGCATATTCGTAAGAAGTTTCCAGAATCACAGTGTTAATGTTTCTCAATATGGTCGTCAAATGAAAAAAACGAAATAAACGTTAGTTTATTCATATGAGTATATAACACATTGTGTGTTTATGACAATACGACAATAAATGAACACTGGCAATACTCATCATTATGAATAACTTTTTAGTATGGGACCAACCCTGACATCTCCAAAAAAAATTCAGGTGGCCCGTAAATTTTGTCGACTTATGCAAACGTAAATGTATGGAACACATGTTATCATTTTTTTCAGTCGATTCTGCAATACAATTATTTGTTATTTATTCTTTGAGGTATCATATTGTTTGGTTATTACCCTAGCTTATTTCTATGTTAGACTTATAAAAGAAACCTGAAAACGTCCTCACTGGATTACAGATATTAGCATCGTATTGCAGTAAGTCCTGGCCGGGGACTTCGCCAGGCCCCCAGGCCCCCAGGTTGCGCCCAGACCGCAAACTTTGCGACACTCCCTATTGTGTTACACTGATAAGTCGCAGATGTAGAGATGCATGGAACGCCAAAGCAACGGTCAAGTTGTTTGCGCTGTTTATGCAGTTAGGTTTAAGCAGTCGCTTGAAAACTGTTCGAATAAATGGCGCAACATGCAAGATCACAATTTAAAGATAGGCCCTGAAAGGTAAAAATACATTGAGCCCACGTTGGCCACGTACTTACACCGATCTGGACGCATCGGCTTCCTTACAGTTTATATGGCAACTACTTAGAGCTACATTGACACGCGTCGCCCACGTGTGCCTCGGTCTAAAACGAAGAATTACTTTTATATTTTTTGTTAGATCATTATCATCTAAATAAAATGTAATATTTTTTAAATATTTCAATAGAAAAAAAAAATCTTAAAAAAAGCCTTTAAGAATATAGAAATAGTAGTATCCATTATTTATCAAGTTTTCGTTATTTTTTTACGAACATGCAGTATCCATTCTTCTCTATATCCGTGTAAGAAACTTTGCAATGTTGCCGATACGTGCGGGGTTCGAAATGTAATGAAATACTAACTGGGTTAGTTACAACTAACTGAACTAACCCACCGTTAACAAATGTTGCGCTTTACTTTCTAGTTATAAAAGGGAAGAGCAGATTTTGATCAGTCACACTAGTACAATAAAGGCGAAAGTTTATAAATACTTTGTTACTTCTTTCAAAAGCGGCAAGTCCTAGAATTAAAGTCGAAGACATGTGACTTCCAATTATCCGTACTGGGTTCGCGATGTGGATTAAGGCTCATTTCCTCTCTTAGATAGGTGGCCTGAATCTCAGCAGTGGAAACATTACCTATGAGACACATTATGTTTATGCTAAAAGAACAGCAGTGACGGTCTAGTAGTAGATAACGGTCCCGACTTATACCCGCATAAGTATATTTTCGTCGTCAGACAGATAAATTAAGCATCACGAATCTTAAGTAATATTCAACAGCATTCTGTCACGCTGCTCCTTTTATATCCGTCCGAAGGTAAGCCGCCAAACCAGTGAGGTTCGAAGGCACGACTTACTCATTATTTGTAACCAATCTCGTTATCTCGCCTAAATTGATTGTCTATGGTCAACCAGTGTTGACTTTAGTTTGTGGGTTGTAATAGATAGTTCATTGTCAAGGTTTCTTGTGCAAGTTTAACCTTTATAACCGGAATATTATTTGCCTAGGAAGATTTCTTTAAAGACTTATAGTTGCTTTGTGTAGACCTAGAAAATAATTCCAACACATTTTGCCGCAATAAAAAGTATCCTATGAGCTTTTCCCTGTGGTATTCAAGACATGGTCTACCCTGTACCAAATTTCATCGAAATCCGTTCAGCCAATTCAGTGTGAAGAAGTAACACAGACTAGGTACTAATATTAGTGTTATGGTTAATTTAATTTGACTTGTGACTATATTTTTTTATGGTATATAATAAATTAAGACTATTTTAGCAAATAAGTCTTAAAATTCTAAAGCAGTCAAGGATAAGATATTTTCCGGGATTGTTCGAAATTTACCGCGGCCTTGGAACGTAAAAATTAACTAAAGGAACATAGGGCTTTAGGCTGTAAAAACTCTCACTCTGTTCAAAGCGGGAGGAGCTATTTGATCATTTCCTCCCTCGAAAATAAAGGACATAATATTGTAACTCGAAATTGAACGCTGTTAATTATAAGAATTGTTTTTTTAGCCCTGTAAGTCCTCAAAGAGCTCGTGGCTAGATAATAACAGCCGCACAGGTCGAACTTCAAGGTTAAGCAGCGCTTGCCAAGGTTGGTCTGTGGATAGGTGACCATCTTAACGTAACGAGTTTCCTCCGTGTCTCGGAAAGCATGTTAAGCCGTAGCTCTTGGCTGTCATTTGTAGATCTTTGGCAGCCGTTACAGTCTACGGATAGTCAGAAGCCAGTAAATCTGACTCCAGTCTTGCCATGAAGTACCGTGTTATCCTAGTTAATGGGTTGTGTGTATTCAGCTAAATCCAGCTTGGCTGGAAGCCGACCCCAGTATAGTTGGGACAAGGCTATGTAGATGATGAAATGATGATAAAGTCCTCAAAGAAAACGCATTCTAAAGACATAATTCTATTCCTAAACCTCAAGTATTCATTCTCTTAGATAGAAGAAGTAATAAAATCTTGTTTACCAACCGCATTACTCCAGTCCGGCCAACAATTTGTGAGGAAACATGCCTTAATCCTTATTCCGCAGAAAAACCGTCCCTCTAGCCGGGCGGGCGCTTAATACCGGATTAACTGAGCTACTCAATGCAGGCTGGGTATTGATGAGACGAGCTTACTATATGAAGAAGGAAAGAAAGAAAGATAAACTTTTATTTGAGATGAGCACAGGACAAATAATAGATTATGATAGAAATATTAACTACTCCCAATAATTGACTTAGGAAACAATAACAACAAAATTAAAAAAGAAAAAAATTGGTATAACTTTTACTTCCTGAAAAGTTTCAGGTCATCTGTTTACTGTCAAATATATAAATAAAAAAAGAAATAAAAGAAAATGTACAACTCTTAGTATAGGACATGGAGTTCAGTCTAATTTGAAATTAACTTATCCAGTACTACTCGTAGTTTCTAACAGCAGAGCGTGAAAGTAGATTTCTCCATACAAGCTTTGGAACTCAGTTTCATGCCTTTAGGAGGCAAATGGATATTCCTCTCTTAGTGCTCGCCTACGTCATAAAAGAAAACCTTGTGCAAAAGTTCACGTTCCTAGTTTCGGCTGTACGTTCATATGTCAGTCAGTTCATTTCTCCGTTAACATACACGGAAAATCGGAAAGGTTGTCACCGTCTACCCCAGATCGAAGGCATCGAAGGAACGGGGTAGGAGTTTAGTCAGTAAGAGTCTGACATGCCCTCCCGCTCCGCCCAAGAGTGGGAGAAGTCATTCTGATGATTTCCCTACCGAAAAAAAAACATAATCTAGCTGAAATACTGTGGCGCTGTCTTGTCCAAAACGCGCTCTATTCCTCCTCTTTATACCCCAACCCCGTGAGCTGTAAGTCCGTACGAACTAATCCGAGGACAAGTTGACGCATCCACTGATGGCTGTGGTGCCGTTAATTTGTTTTTTCAATCGAGTCTTCCTTTTAATTGTTACTCGAATAGATTTGGATGCGGTTGTGTTTTGCGTTGAATAGTTCAAGTTATTGTTTTAAAAGGGTCGCGTTCCAAGGATCATCGGACTATTTTTTTTAAGACGTTAGCTCATACTAGGAATTATAATTTTGTAATATTATTTGTGTATTGTTTCTATGGGCCTTAGTTGCCTGATAATAAAGGATTATTATTATTATTATTATTACTTTTGTATCGTTTGTTCACAAACATGTAAACTCACATGCACAAGACACCCAGTATTTGTTCCGCGCGGGAATCGAACCTGCTATACGCTGCTCAGCAGTCAATCATTCAACTGCTGAACCAACCGTGCCGTTAAGTATTTAATTGTATACATATCGTTCTTTTTCCTCATACAGTGTTTTCAGTGAAAATTATACTGAACAGTTTACCTTTTTTTTTCTCTGTGAGTTTATATTATGTTAATATATTTTTGTATAATTTTAATTTATATTTGAAGCATGTAAAATCTAAACAGTAATTGAAAAAAAACCCTGTGATATTGAGGTATTTTCAATCTGAACGGTCATTAAAAAAAACCTTTGTAATTAAGATCTTTTCAAATTACAAGAATTTTACTATATGCTCAGACAATTTCAATTTTCTAACCATCCAATACAAACCGCCGCACCTAAGCCACTCCCACGCACAATTCTCTCAATTCACCAGCTATCCATCCAGCATCCCTCTAATCCCTTCATCCACATCTCCATTGACAGGTTTAGACAGATTATCCCCCGTCGGAAAGTTGAGCGATTCGGCTTATGAGTCCCGATTGTTGTCAACTTTTCTTTTAATGAAAATATTTTAATTAGAGTTTGCGAAAATATTTTCTTTGATAACGCGTCGCCGGCCGGTATGTTTATGAGGCGGGTGTAAAAAGTTGTTGAGGTGTGCGGCAGCCATCTTTCTTTTCGTTTTTGAATATCTGGATTTTTCTCGATATTTTCGACTTTTCTGACTCGATTCCGACTCGGTCTGTTATTGCGGGGTGACGCATTCATTCGCAAGTGGTTTCCTGATGGATAAGAGTCTCGAGTGAGAGTGACTGATTCGTAAAATCAAAAACCGTTGACTTTAATTACTCAGATACCCGCGAAACGAGACACAATAGTAAAACAATAACAGCGCGGTCTCATAGGACCGGTTGGGGATTCAAACGTTAAACAATTAAAAGTATCGTGATTATGTTGTAGAACGACAAGTCGATGACTGATTCGATGGTTTATTTTAACTCAAAGTACTCCTTCTTTCGATTGTTAAAACATCTCTGAATCGACTGTCGATAGTTTTGGCGCTTGCTTCTTGATTTTATTTAAGTTTTTGGATTGATTGAATAACTGTCTGGCATGTGATGATGTGAAATATCGAGATTTACCTGTAAGAACATCGTAACCAACAATCATAATCCGTTTCATTAATAAAAATATTTTAATTAGAGTTTGGGAGAATATTTCCTTTGACAGCGCGTCGGCCGTATGTTTATGAGCCGGTTATAAAAAGTTGTTGAGGTGTGCGGCCGCCATCTTTCTTTTTGTTTTTGATGTCAGTTTGTCGTCTTGTTCCAAGTTTGAAGTTTGGTGTTTTGGCGCGCATCGCTAGCTCGCTGGTGAGAGGTTTCATTCGATTGTTCGAATATCTCTATGGTTCCAAGTTTGAAAGACGTTTTGGCTAGCGATGCGTGGTAACGAGAGGTTTTATAATTATAACATTTCGATGGTTCTCGATATTTTCGGCTTTGACTCGATTCCGACTCGGTCTGTTATTGCGGGGTAGCGCGTTCATTTGCGAGTTGTTTCTTGATGGATCTCGATTTTCGAGTGAGAGTGACTGATTGAAATACTAGCGTTCGACGGTCCATCGATGGTTTATTTTAACGACTTCGATTCTATCGCTAGTTTTGGAGCTTCTTGATGTTGTCTTTTGATTTTATTACTTTTATCTTTGTTTACTGATTTAATGACTGTTTGGTATGATATATGAATATATCTGAAATATAGAGTCTTACCATTAAGAATATCGTTTACAGTTACCGCGTTTTGGAGGAAGCTATTTTTTCTGTCCTCATTTGAAATTATTTACGGTAATATTTGTCATAATCCGTGTCATCATGAAAATATTTTAATTAGAGTTTGGGAGAATATTTCCTTTGACAGCGCGTCGGCCGTATGTTTATGAGCCGGTTATAAAGAGTTGTTGAGGTGTGCGGCTCCCATCTTTCTTTTTGAGTTTGTCGTCTTGCTCCAAGTTTGAACTTTGGTGTTTTGGCGCTTTTGGATGTTGGTTTTTAATTGTGTTACTTTTATGTTTTTGGATGGATGACTGACTGGCATGTTCGTGATAATGTGAAGTATTGAGCTTTATCACGAACAAGAAAAAGTAAAATGGCGGCCTGCAGTACTCGCTTTTTGCAGAAAGGGATATTTTAAATTTTCTTTCCTAATTTGAAATTATTATGATAACATCGTTCTAAAAAAGTAAAAAATTATTATTCATAAGACTACTAGGTGTTCGCAAATTTGATTTTCAAATAAACAAACAATACCTATCAAGATATTCATCTATTTGCAGACGGTACCTACCAAACTTTGTGTCTATCATTCTTGAATACTGAGAAAACTCGGAGGCCTCCCAAAGTTATGATTAATTCTCTGAAATACTTTTCACTTTCAACAGATTGTAATCTATTCATCGCCCTTGGTTGACTGGTAGGGAACGCCTAAGGTTATAAATATTTTGATAAGGCGTACTGTCTAAAACTATGAAACTCTGTCGACGAAGCGGCATGCGGCAGCGACACGAAGGCACGATGTTGTCGTCGACAGAGTTTTATGGTGTTGGGTATAAGTTTTACGCAGGCGTACATCAAGCGTGTAATGACGAATATGCGACTACGAAGCTACGCGTCCGTGGACAGTGGGCCTAGTTTTGTACTCACATCTCATTGCCGTCCCGAGATTTTTCAAGCAGTTTCAATTCGTTAAATCATACGCTTTCAATAACAACTGTAAAACTAAACTGTTTGCCATTTACTGAAACCTTAGTGCAAGTTGTTTGAACGTTAACGCGATGGAAACGTTTATCACGTTTCGCTCTATGATTGGTGAAGTGCTTGGAGCGGACCACACAGAGCCCCGAACAACATAAACGTGTCGATAAAACCAACTTGCACTAAAGTTGACAAAAAATAAAAGGTACGTTTTGACATTTGAGAAAGACCCAAGAATGTAACTTGGAACGAAACTGAAACAAACAAAAAAAAAAATTAATTCCTTATTAAAGTATTTAATAGTAGATTATGATACAAGTGTCTAATGTGGGAGATTACCGTCGAGGTGTTATTAAGAGCCGAGCCTTGGCGAGGCTCTTAAGAGAACCAAGAACGGTAATCTCTAATTACTCACATGTAGGTATCATACGACGTTTTTCAATACACTTGTGAAGAAAAACAATAAAACTATCACCAAAATAGTACCTAAAACTAGAAAAAAACATAACACAAATGTGTCATGGCGGTAAAAATGAAATGTTTTTTTTTGTGCCTTAAAGGTGAAGGCTAAGGTATTTTGATCATATTGCCTAGTCTTATATTATCCTGCGTCAATTTTTTTTATGTTAAGTAATGTCTTTCGTTGTGACAATAGAATGCGAATGTAACAGTTTGTAATGATTGAATTAAATACTAGGTACAAAGTATTTAATGTTATTACATTAATACAGCCCCTTAACGTCATTCGAAAAAAATACGTCTACAACCGCGCGCATCTTAAAATGGCGGCCATAGACCACAAACAAAAAAAAAAAAATTTTATTTTTATTATTGATTTATTTATTAAATATTATTAAAATAACTCGTTAAAATGGACCGTTACTGCATGAAAATAAGCAAGTAAGACACTAATTTATACTATTGAAAGCAATAAAGTAATGAATTTTTATCCTGTTAAAACTCTTTTTGAGAAAAAAAAGGCTTAACAAAAAGGTTTTAATTACATTACAGCACTAGTGTATAATGGTAATCAAAATGTCACAGTTTGGTAACACTCGCCTTTATATGCCTAAGTGCAGTGCGATAATAGTCACTTTCTGAGCAAGTGTATTGAAAAAAATACATACTTGCATGTACATTTTTTGGGGCGTTAAATAATATGATGGAATATATTGCGAGTATTCTTTTTGCGCTTACTTTATAGTTTTAGAACATGCAATTTCTACTAATGTCAAAACGGAGCTTTTATTTTTCTTCAACTTTAGGCACTCTTAACTATGAGGGAAATGTTATGAAGTAAACCCTAAAGCTAAATATTATACAGGCTCGCTGGAACTAGTCTGAATATTTGGACCTAGGACTTCAGCTTGACAGGGGAATTTCATTATTCTGCGAGATATTTGCTTTGAAGGATACCGCGCGACTGGGAAACTATTCAGCTTAGCGTGTGGAGAGATTAATGCTTACCAATTTTTTTTAAGTTAGTTGTGTTTTCCCGCTCTAGGGTGGAGCGACAGTGTTTTCTTTTCAGAAATTTCGCGCGGCCATAATGGGCATCGGCCCTTCTTGATCAGGCTTTGCTGATAGCTTTTTTAAGCGAGCGTGGAATGCGCCGTTGGTGATGTGGGCTTAGACCGGACCGCTACCAGACGGCCGGACGGCGAGCTACCCATTGCTAGTCGTCTGCAAGCCCGCGACTGCAGTGCCAGATGTTAATGAATAGTAGTATTCGTCACTCATGGGTTTTCATGACTGCGGTATTGTTCGAAAGAATTATAGCGGAAACCCAAGAAGGAATTGATGTGGTTTTTAGTCAGTAAAAGTCCGACACTCTTTGTTGCCCCGCCCGGAGCGAGAGAAGTTATTTGATGATTTCTCTGGAAAACAAAAGATACTAGACAACTTCAGGGGTTTTTTTCCGGTAGAGAATCATCAGAATGACCCTATATCTCAGACAGAGTGGGTACAGCCTGTATCAGACTCTTGCTAACTAAACCCCACCCCGTTCCGTCTTTGCCATCATTCCAGAGCCAAAATAGCATTGCTGCAAAATGAGTAGGTAGCCCACATTGACTACTATTGGATCGTGACCATCATTGATTGCGTAGTTATTAGGTAAATGAGGCGGTCGTCAGCGTGTAAACAAACGGAAGGATCTCGGCACATTGCTGTAATAATAGCAGTGTTTGTTTACTTTTGGGAGGGTCCCTTACTTCCATCGTAGGTAGAAATATCCTAGGGTAAGCGGAATTTTTGTACGAGTATTATTGTTTTGTTTAGGCAATAATTGAATGTAGAAATATGAGTTTCTTCATTTATTTATAATTATGTTTTTTTAAAGAGAGTGGCACACTCTTTCTGAATTCAACCCAAAGGGTTCCTTCAATTGCCTGATTGCGAGAGCCACTGTGAACCGTTGAAGGGATGGAGCTACATATATAGGGTTTATAGCTCTATCCTTCTTACTCACTTGCATATGTGTTAAAATTCTTGTTAACACGTCATGGTAAGGCCCCTGCTTTTATACATTTGATCAATGGATCCCGCTTCATTATTATCATCATCTCAGCCGAAAGACGTCCGCTGCTGTACATAGGCCTCCCCCAAGCATCGCCACGACGATTGGCCCTGTGCGTCCCGAAACGAATCCCGCTTACTCAAAGGTATTCCACCTATAATGAGTTAACAGGCTCCTCCCAAAAGTGAGCAAGCAAAGCTATTAATTTAGTAATGTACCGTGACCCTCCGGATCGTTTGTATGCTGACGACCACCTAACCTAATGTAAGGCATAACCGTTGGCGGACGTGCTTACCATGAATTAAATAATCGTGCGGATTTTTCACGGTTATTATGCTATGCTATGGGATGGTGAATGGTGTGTATGAGATTTGCACGATTTAGTTAGTGAGGTGGGTGTATATGTCTGTGAGATGCAAGCACGGAATAGATAAAAGAGTTATCTGTTTCGTGGATGCAAGCCCATTAATTACTCAGATACCCGCGAAACGAGACACAATAGTAAAACAATAACAGCGCGGTCTCATAGGACCGGTTGGGGATTCAAACGTGTGGGAACTACATTAGACCGACGCACACGTGCGACGCCTGAGATGTACGTAGAACCGCGTCGCGTGGCGTGCTCCTAATGTAGCTCTACAAGCCTAGTTGCCAACTTGCCATATAAAATGTGTCGATGTAGGTACTCAGATTCACAGACAGAGGAGCTCGTGGCTAAATAATAACAGCCGCACAGGTCGATCTTCAAGGTTAAGCCACGCTTGCCTAGGTTGGTCTGTGGATGGGTGACCATCTTAACATAACGAGTTTCCTCCGTGCCTCGGAAAACACGTTAAGCCGTTGGTCCCGGCTGTCATTTGGAGATCTTTGGCAATCGTTACGGATAGTCAGAGGCCAGTAAATCTGACTCCAGTCTTGCCATGAAGTACCGTGTTACCCCAGTATGGGTTGTGGAGGTCTGGTAGGCAGCCGCTCCTCGTAAAATACTGGTATTCAGCTAAATCCGGCTTGACTGGAAGCCGACCCCAATATAGTTGGGAAAAGGCTAGGCAGATGATGATGATGATGTAGGTACTCAGATTGGCGTAGGTACATGGCTCACGTGAGCTCAAAGTAGTTTTACCTCTATAGTTTTGTTTTTACGTTACCATGTTACAAATAAAATGTTTCTGATTTTGGCTCATGGTAATTGTGATTATTATTTTATCAAACTTTTACGCTAACGAACATCCATACATACAAACTTTCACGCTAACTAAAAGTTTGTATGTATGGATGTTTGTTACTCTTTTTATGCAAAAACTACTGAATGGATTTTGATGAAACGTGATATACAGGTAGACCGTGTCGGTAGCATATTCTTTTTATCCTGGCAGTGTGCCCTTTGGATAATTTTCTATTACCATGAGGGCGAAGTCTCTAGCAGAAGCTAATTCATAAACCTAAAAGCATTCGCGCCAAATGACTAAAGTATTTTATTATCTACTCAAGCTAAGCATCACACAACAATATTAGGAATAATAAACTTTATACGAATTGTAATAATATAACTTGACACTCAATTTCGGTGAAACACATTAGCGAAATGATATTATGTACAAACATTCAGGGTTGCCAAACATCGATAAAGACGTCTACATAGAATAGGGAATCTTCTTCTTCTTCCTGCCCTCATCTCATATTACTTGGGGTTGGCGCAACAAGTTTTTAGACATAGAATAAGTAGGGAATATTCATGCAAAAGCCCGTCAAGTGTGAGTCGGATTCGCGGACTGAGGGTTCCGTAGAAACTTTCCTATAGGTCGATTTCAGAATCAAATTTTAAAGTTTTTCTGCATGCGAAGTCATTATTTTGTGATGTAACTACTTTACCGACTTTTTCCTTTATTTGTGCTGTGAAACCTTGCTTCTGGCCAAATTTCAGAGTTCTAGGTCAACAGGAAGTACTCTATAGGTCTGATTTCATTACGAATGTCAAAATATGCGCTCAAACATAACATAAAAGGCCTTAACTTTAGATAGCGTTGACAAAGATTATGTTTCTATATCTAGGGTTAGTAGCTCTGAGTTTTTTATATAAATTTCAGCTTAAACCTCCACGTGTTCTCCTGAAATTGTGTGGACCGCAATCTGATTCTATGAGAGATCCATTTTTGCCGACCGAGGCGATATAACTAAGGGAGCGGGGGGCTAGTTGTAACAGGGGTAAGTTGTAACAAGCGTTTTTTTACCTACAAAATAGACGAATAATCGTTTGATTTTCAACTTTACTTATTATGTACTACCCATTCTATCATATAAGCGCGATCAGTTCAGATCAGACCCCGCCGGACAGCGGAGGAAGCGGTTTTGTGCAGGCGCTCCTATAAAGCCACGTAATGTACTTTTTTTTTTGTTTATACAAATATGATTATCGTAGATTTTAAATTGTTTAGCTGTTGTTGATTCATACAAATAGCTTGAGCATTTGTTTGGTTTCATGATATTAACTGTAATTTCACACTAAGTACGCTACTTTTTTTTTAATAGATTTTATTTCAAAAATCTCGCAGTGGGGTAAGTTGTAACACTTGTACGGGGTAAGTTGTAATTTGATACAACTTGCCTATTTTTCTATTAGATTGAGAATAAAACTTAAAAACCTAAGTTTGTTAAAATGTATCTCAGGTTTATAATGCTAAATACGTTAAATCAATCAAAAGTTTGCTTACTGAAGTAGTTAAGAATGTTAAGATTATAAATGGCTGTAAGCCAAAAAATCCTTAATAGTTGAAGTGAAGAAAGAACATGTTTTTTGTTTATTTTTGAATATTTTTCTATTAGATTCAGAATAAAACTTAAAAACCTAAACCTGTTTTAGCGTTTGTAAAGTTTGAAGTTAAAGGTTCAAGCTTGTTACAACTAGCCCCAACACGGGGTAAGTTGTAACACCCGTCAGTTTTGAGACATTTCTACAAAAATACATTACAGTTTTGATCAAAAAATTATTGGAAATCAATAGTTGAATAGTTGTTAATTGGTATAGTACTGCTAAATTTCACAAAAACCAAACAAATAAGCTTTCATTAGCCAAGAAACGAAAAACTGTTACAACTAGCCCCCCGCTCCCCTATACAAGTAAAGGAAAAGGACCGAAAAATTTAAAGTTGTTACGTAATAATTACTTTTGCGATTCGAAAAAATCTTTGAGAGGTTACAAAGGCAAGTTTGTACAGAACTATTGAGTCCGACTCACACTTGCTCGGGTTTTCAGTTTAAAAAAAAACAAAAGTAATTGGCGCGTCTGGCAACCCTGACCACAAGCTGATATAACGCGTTCAATCTTTAACAAAACAGTAATAACGTGTAGCTAGTACGAGTATTCACGCTATTATGTGTCTGGAGGGCGGCAGAGAGGACAATGTGACATGCCTCGTGCAATGATCTGTTCTAAATCTTTCTCTTGTTTTACTAGGTACTACCCGCGACTTAAAGACTTTTTTTATTGCCTTTTACCTATTAAAATGGCGTCAGTATCCAGTAGATGGAGATGGAAAGAAAGAGTAATGAAATGATGGATGGATTGTCTTAAGAGCGTTATCAAAGAAAAAGGAGTCAATGAAAGCGTGACTGCTCAGGATAGAATGGAAGGAAAACGCAGGTTGCGCCGACCGCAAGAAACTTGGAACTCAGGCAGAAAGATGATGATTCTATGTCATAGGAGACTTTAGTGTTTTACCCGGAAGGACAGTGATCTACAGGACCATTTAAGTTAGTCCGGCTTTATTAATTAATAAAATTAAAGTACTGCCATACTACGGATAGTCAGAAGCCAGTAAATCTGACTCCAGTCTTGCCATGAAGTACCGTGTTACCCCAGTTAATGGGTTGTGGAGGTCTGGTAGGCAGCCGCTCCTCGTAAAATACTGGTATTCAGCTAAATCCGGCTTGACTGGAAGCCGACCCCAATATATATAGTTGGGAAAAGGCTAGGCAGATGATGATGACTGCCATATCATCTACATTTAACAATACAGAAAAAGTATTGTGTACTATTGACCTACGAGTATATAAGTTATTAAGAAATGAGGGCGTACATAGCATATATATGCAATTTTATAGCTCTGAATCAGAATATATTAAAAACCGGGCAAATGCGACTCAGACTCGCGCACTGTGAGCTCCGTACATAGACAGACAGACAGACGTACAAAAAAGAGATTCTATAAGAATTTTTTACGGAACCCTAAAAAGGGCTTTAAAGGACTTTTGTTTTCGATTATGAACATTCGTTTGATAACTGATATCTCATTCTTCTTCTTTTCGTATCGATGCTCATATTAAACTTTTATGTATGGCTTTGGCATTGGCCTCATTTAGATCCTGCAAAGTACAGGTGGTTGTGCAGGATGGATAGCATAGCAAGTGCTGTATGTATCTACATGTTACTAATTGCTCACATTTTCGAGTTTTTTCATGAAAACAATATCAATTCGCTGAAGTACATTCCTGGTAAACGCTTATCTACATAACAACACGCAGAGCATTGCATTGTAAATTCATTTTAATGCAAACCCGAGTCTTGATCCAATCGCCAGTCGTATTGCAGGAGGAACGAACAGAAGCTCCACTCCTATGCGTCACCATTTGTGAATACCTATTTGGGGATTCTTACTCGAGTAAGATGGATAGAAAGAAAGAAAACATGCTTATTTGGCATACTTGAACAAACTAGTAATTGCTAACTTAAATTAAACATAAAAAAAGCAACAATAACTATGAATCTCATGGGTCAACAGGAAGTTCTGCGCAAAAGGAAGATTCTTTTCTTTTTTATTATTATTGATAGGCTCGCGTTTGTCCACTATCTCGCCTGATGGTAAGCGATGATGTGGTCGACAATAGAGTATGCTTGCCTAGAAGTAATCTATACACTCTTGACTTTATAGACCCCCAGGTTGTAGATAGCTACAACCTGAGGAAAATGCTAAATCTGGCGGGTAATTCCACTCTTTAGCTGTACGCACAATATATGTGTTCCAAGAAAAGTTTGGAAAGACTCTTGATCATCTTCCTCCTTCCCTGGTACTAGTTTTTTGGATTACTGCTTGAAGTTGAGAAGTCGTCAAAACACTTCTCTCTCTCCGGGTAGAGCGAGAGGGCGTTTCTGGCTTTTCTTGAGTGAAATTCACCCGTGTGCCTATAGTTGCTCTTTCCGTTCAAGGCGTAGGCTAGGGCAAGATTATAATTTTTTTGTAATTTCTTTACAACTAATGGGTATCATATGACCATTTTCTTGGAATAAACCTTCTGTTCCTCATGCTCCGTCCAGGCCGAAGCCAGGCAAGTGCCTCAAGTGGCCAGGTCAACCGCTGCGTATAATTAGGATCATCTCCTCGACACGCCACGTCATGATTGGCTCACTAAGCCGCACTTTATTCACCCGCCATTTCCTGTTTCCATTCATATTTTATACTTATTAAATGAAATATGTCTTCAGGCATTTCCCCGTTGGGGTCGTCCGTAAAAAAATTACGACAAACGATGAAAAAGAGATCTTTTTAAGTCCTGGTTGGTTGGGTTCGTGAACGTAGGAAAAATTCCTAGTTTTGTTTCCAGTGTTTTTGTTGTTTCGAGAACGGTGTATGTATTATATTCGGAAACTATTCTCTTGTAGCGACATCTATTTCGACATATACGAACTAACCTGCATCGCGGTTCTTCGCGCGATTAGAATATAAATGTAACATAGTTCGAAATCAAAAATTGGACCCGGACAATACACATACAGCATCCGTCTGGTCGGACGATTCTCTCTTTTCAACAGAAGTTTATGGGACAACCTGATCTGCATATTTATAGTATCGAATAAGTACACTAGCTCCATTTCCATGATGTTCTTGAAAGTAATAGCTAATAAAATAAAAAAAATATAGACAATACAATACATCATTGATTTTACATTTTGTGTGCCTTACGGCTGCACCAGAAACACTAATTAATAATTGTAAAGATCCCTATCATCTAACTACAATTTGGTTTACCAGAACCCCGGTTAAAACGGAACTCGCAATCTGTAGTCAGTTTGCAAACCCTGTGGAGTATCTATCACGAGATTGGGCCAATTAATTGCTTCCCTGTCACCCCTTGCTCAAAGATTAGACAGAACCCAACGAGCTTATTAAAGACATTTGTATTAGACTAGTTGGGAGATTGGTTTTGAGGAGCTCGAGGCTAGATAATAACAGCCGCACAGGTCGATCTTCAAGGTTAAGCAACGCTTGCCAAGGTTGGTCTGTGGATGGGTGACCATCTTAACATACAGAGTTTCCTCCGCGCCTCGGAAAACACGTTAAGACGTAGGTCGCGGCTGTCATTTGTAGATCTTTGGCAGTCGTTACGGATAGTCAGAAGCCAGTAAATCTGACTCCAGTCTTGTCATGAAGTACCGTGTTACACCAGTTAAAGGGTTGTGGAGGTCTGGTAGACAGCCGCTCCTCGTAAAATACTGGTATTCAGCTAAATCCGGCTTGACTGGAAGCCGACCCCAATATAGTTGGGAAAAGGCTAGGCAGATGATGATGATGAGTTGAGCGATTGGTTTTGTTTGGCAAGGTTTGAATTATATGGAAAGAAAAATTTAATCCTCACAGACATACATCGTTATCTTTCTGCATTTTTCACATTTGAGGTCGGCGCAACACAATTTTTGCTTTCATTCTGTCCTGTTAATCGTCATGTGATCACTAACTCCCTTTTCTTTCATATCACTCTTCATACAATCCATCCATCGGTTTATAAAAGAATATAATATTCCACAACTTTCACATAACGCCATCTAGTTCCAAACTAAGCAGAGCTTACTACTATACCTACTTACTACTATATTACTATACTTACTAGTATACTACGTACTAGACACCGGATAAACATGCCTTACACCTGTATAAATATAATAAGTAGGTAGAAATACATACATATTGTAGATAAATTGTAATTGTGCTCATTAGACAAACTTTAGTCTTGAGTAGGAATCGAACCCATTACCTCTCTTATCCACCGTGTCTCCCCGATCGAAAGCAACGAAGGAACGGGGTAGGGGTTTAGTCAGTAAGAGTCTGACACACCCTCTCGCTCCGCCCAAGAGTGGGAGAAGTCATTCTGATGATTCTCCTACCATAAAAAAACCCATTACCTCTGGCATAGCAGTCAGAGCCACTGACCATTAGGCCAATAAGCCAGTCCAGAACAACAAACATAGCATCATGTAAGTAATTACTAAAAACTCATTCAACATCATTTTAATTGTCAAATTAACCTTGCAGTAGAACAAAGCGTGACAAAAACAGATAAGTTGAACATACCGATTAACCTTAAATCGTTATTTCGTTAATCAATTATCATGCAATCTATTTGCGGTAACAATTAACATTAGAATGGCTTTCAATGTCATTCGGTCACGGCATAACAACAATATTTGCTAATTTTAGTCGCAGTCTTTGACAAAAAAAGCTATGATGTCATAGAATGCTAATAGACTGATATTGTCTGGTGATATGACCTTTGACCCTCGCTTCGGTCACGGCTGTCATTTGTAGATCTTTGGCAGTCGATACGGATAGTCAGAAGCCAGTTAATCTGACTCCAGTCTTGTCATGAAGTACCGTGTTACCCCAGTTAACGGGTTGTGGAGGTCTGGTAGGCAGCCGCTTCTCGTAAAATACTGGTATTCAGCTAAATCTGGCTTGACTGGAAGCCGACCGCAATATAGTTGAGAAAAAGGCTAGGCAGATGATGATGACCCTTGATCCTCCTCCTCTTCGAGTCGTTTTCCTCATTATTGAGCCCTCTTGTACACGGCACGTCTTTACTTCGTACGTAGCCACGGTAAATTCGCCGTCCGTAGGCACAGCGCGCAGTGTTGCACTGAGATAAATGATATTTATTTTGCAAATAGGTTTTTACAAACACTTTTACACGTCAATTTTTTTTTTACTCCGGTTATTCCTAACTGACTAGCCTGAGAAGAAACACCGAAACCAACTCAGGAGTAATAATGTTGCACTGAGAGAGCTTATTGACACAAACGGGCTATGCAACGCCGCCCCGCCGTGTTTCATCAGTGTTGTATGGCCGCTTGTACACGGTACGTTTTGTTACGTACGTACGTACGGTTAGAAAAACGTGCCGTGTACTGGCCTGAGGGTCGTGAAGATCCCGCTGGATTAGCTTCGTACTGATGGTGTCTCGTTATCTGTGACGGTTCTTGGCGTCATGAAGTGCAACGTGCAATTGAGTATCCAGTGTGGAGCGGACCTGATTTGCCCATCTTGTTGGGCTGCAGCTTCTAGGTCGTTTGCTATCAACCATGCCAGTTACAATGAGCTGGTCAAGGTTGTGCCTATTGATGAACATTAATAACGAATACGCAAACTGCGTTGGTAGGCCTCCCGCAAGGTGGACCGACGACCTGGCGAGGGTCGTGGGAATCCGATGGATGCGAGACGCCCAGGACCGGTCGTTGTGGCGACGCTTGGGGGAGGCCTATGTTCAGCAGTGGACGTCTTTCGGCTGAGATGATGATGATGACACAAACTACAATCCCAATCATCACCATCATCTTCCTGCCCTTGTCTCGATTTACTTGGGTCAAAACCCCAATCAATTCATCAAATTAATTGAACCCTCACAATTGATACCTTTCCTCGTCGCAACATCAAACCGTTCGGTTGCTAACCAACCCCATCCAATTTACTTACCCACCTTAATACTATGCAAATCTCCACAAAGATCCGCTCTTGACACCCAAAGATTTAACAATTCATACTTGGAAAAGGAATCCGTAAAAAACTTACGTAAACTGAGAATTTTTCTTTTACCATCACGTTTCAGGAATAAAAAAGGGATCAGAGAATTCGGGGCTTCAGCGAAAGTTTTCTCACCTTCAAACAAAATATGGCATCTGGCTAAATAAAGAGATCTGCGTAGAAATAGCTGCCGTTTTTTACATGCTCTCTTTCAATTCTATAGACGTAGAGAATTGACTGAGTAGGTAATACTTACTGAATTGACTGCTCTGTAGAAAGAGACAGCAACTACGTGACCAGTACGTATAGTTTTTTTTACTAATATAAACTAGTGCTTAGCAGCGATCTCACCTGATGGTAAGCAGTGATGCGATCGGGAGGCGCACTAGTTTATTAAGAGGCTATTTACTCTAGCCTTGAGGACACCCAAATTATAATTAGACGGGAAGGCCGCAGCAGGCAAATTGTTCTACATGTTTTTTCTACAGATCGCTGTTAGTGACGAAGGTGACACTGCAAAATTTTTAATATACTAATATAGTCAGAATAATAGAAAAGAAAACTATTAACCGCATGATAGCTCGTATCACGCTTTCCCATCGTTATTCACTTCATAGGGTATGCTCAGTCCATTCTTTACATCTATGCTTTATTCCAATATACTTCGGGTATCTTCGGGGAACTTCGTATAGGTATACGATAGGAACATTAAAAGTGTCTCGTACGGGCACCTGTCACACGTCCGGACAATAAAAACGGACAAAGGTGGATATTGCGGATGCCAGGCATTTATGCCGCGGCACACATTCATATGTACTCCTTTCTTTGCCCCTCCCCCCCCCCGACCCGCCATATTGCTCTTTTTTATTCCCCCATGTCGAAATAAAACATTTGTCTTATTTATAGTGGGTGGAATTGGCACGCTCAAGTTATTATGGTGTCCAGTGGTTTTGACCACTTTTGTGTTATGGTTTCATAAAATTGAATGGGTATTTATGATAGTTGGCAATAGGTTTGGTCTCTATTACTGGTGAAATGTGAATTAACTTTAGGTACACCCATGCCTAAAGGCTATATCGAAATGGCAGCGTCAGGCAACGACACGGAGAGCAATTTTTAGAGGGAAATAATTTTAAACTTTATATTCATCGTTAAGAGAACAGGATCGTATGAAAGGTTGAAAAAATTGTGCTTTGATAAACGTGTGTCACAAGTTTGATGAGATTCATTCATTGAGAGCGCCTACGGGATGTTTTGCCCTCGACTTTCCTTTGCACCAACAATCATTCCATCGAGCTCTGGTTACGGGTTATATGCCCGAAGAAATTGAGGATTCGTGATTGCACAAACGACGATATTATGAGTATAATCTCTCGCGGTATGGAGGAATCTCGGTACAATACGAAAAAGATGGTTAATCATCCATCGAATCTTGGTTTGTGTTGTTTAAGCTAGGAGATCCACAGGTGTTATTGATACTATTGTAGCCACGAAAGCCTCAGTTTTTAACCAAAAATTACCTAAAAAAAGTTCAATTTGGCTGTCCGTAAAGTTAGTACAATAGCAAACCTTTGACTTAATACCCTAGTTATTCAGTCCCATACGGCAAAAAGAACTTGATTTTCAAAGTAAAAAACTAAAGAAGTTTTTCAATATTACATAAAACTTTTGTCAACAGTTTATTTTGCCTGGCTTCATTCTGGGAGAGATCCAATCCGCTCCTCTAAAGAAAACTTGTAATAACTCCAAAGAAAAACTTGGTACATCAGCTCCTCCGTAAGTTGTAACAACAGACTTACAAGTTGGAATGAAGACGGCTTTCTAAAGGACACTGATTAGTTTTCTAATAGAGGTTTTTTGATACAAGGCATTGAGATTTTTTTTTACAGACTCTCTAGGGTCAGGACTCTCTCAGGTCTACACTGTCCTCGCATAAGTGTCTGTGTTGTAATATGGAAATGTTGTAAACCCAATAGTTTTTTGAAAAGAGTAACCATGGAGTTTCTTGCCGGTTCTTCTCCATAGGAAACGACCAATTTGGAACCGTGCACTAGTTTTCGACGTTTTATAAGTGCCCATGTAGGCCTATGTGAAATAAAAATATTTGACATTGACTTTGACTTCTAAGTCAAAAGTGTATAGGTTACGTCTAAGCAAGCGTGCTCCATTGTCGGCCTTATTATCGCTTAGCATCAGGTGAGATAGTGGTCAAGCGCGAACCTGTCGACAATAATAATAAAAAAAGTCAGAACTTAAAAGTAAATCTATTCGTAGTTAGTTGAACGTTTGAAAAAGTTACTAAAACCCTAAAAACGGACAGGGCAACGGATGGACGTAGATGGGTCTTAGTAAGTGAAAGTATGACACTCCCTCAGTCTCACTCTAGCATAGAGTCAAAAAAAAGTTCTATTTATTTATTTATTTTATTAAATAGAACGGCAAAGCCAATTACACTATTTAAAATTAAACTTAACCTAATTTATTTAGTCAGTCATGCATCCTTCTCACAAAAATTCAAACATTCAACCATTATCGTCTTCCATTCATCCGCAAACATATCAATACCTGCGTTTGAGTTCAGGAGAGCGTTAATAGCGGCTAAAGTCCGAGGAATAGGCGACTTGGAATGTGCAATAGTACGAGATGGTGGAACAGCCAGTAAACGGTGTTTTCTGCCACGACAGTAATTGTCTGGGACGAACAATTTTAAAATTTCATTATGCAGATCAGGATCGTCAATAATCCCCCTTAGAATTTTAATTACTACGGTCATCTGATCACACGATCGTCTTACTTCTAGGGAGTTAAAATTTAAGCAACCCAACAGAAATTTAGTGGGATACAAATAGGGATAAAATCCGTACAAGTGCTTGTAAAGGTATCTGAGGAATGCTTTTTGTACTTTTTCTAAAGCTAGCACATACTGCTTCTCGAAAGGATTCCATACGCACGCACTAGACTCAAGTTTGCTACGGACCAAAGCCCCAAAAACAAGCTTGATAACATGGGGGTTGTGGAAGTCCCGACAGTTTCTTAAAACAAAGCCAAGGCGCCTGAAGGACTCCTTAGCTGTAGATGTGGTATGGTCGTGGAAAGTGAGCTTACGGTCGAATGTGACTCCCAGGTCTTTCATGGAATCAGTTCTTGTAATAAAATGTTGTATAGTTGTATCAAATAAACGTTTATTCTATTCTATTCTATTCTATAAAAGTTTTAAAAGTTTGTGATGATGACATATTTTACGAAAGAATCGTTATACAGGGTGTTTGGTTCATCGTGTGCCAAATTGATATGGTCGACTGGAGGGGTCATCTGCTATCCTTTCAGACCCCCAAACACTACCCATGCCCAGTGCAATTTTTTTCATCGAGTTTTTAAAGTTTTTTTGAAAAATTGATCCGATTTTTACATTCAAATATAAATATAACAAAATGTATAAGACGTAGAGCCTCAATCTTAATTTTATTAAGACGTATATTGTACAGAGGTACTTTTAAATACAAAATTAGTGATATCAGCCCTCTAGATTTTTTAAAATTTATTCGCAAAGTTTCGGACTTAAATTAAAGCTATGCGTGTTACTGCTATTTACATGGCTGCAAAAAAAGAACTAAAAGAGACTGGGATCTTCAAACTCTCTCAATAATTTTCTAGTCTATCCTCTTGCTAGTGATGTGCCACATGTCATAAAAATCTTATTACAACTATGTGAAATCGATAGTTTTGTGAGTCGAGTCACATAAAATTAACATTCAAAATTATGATTTGAAAAATTATTTATGCTTGAATGGTACCTGAAGCACCTATTTAATCGGTTTAAACACTCATATAAAGTAAAACCTGCTTCGTAACACCCTATTTTTGTGAGTTTTACTTGAAATAAAAGAAAAAAAAGCGTCTTTTACAATAATTTCATCATTTTTATAAATCCCTCTCAAATTTTGGCCTCTGTTGCAAATTCAGACCCGACACCTGTTCCGTATTTCGACACTCAGTTTTTCTAGGTCTACACTTGTACGAAGGGTTTGGGGAACCTGCCAAAGAGCTGGTATACGCGACGGAGGTTCCAACTAGGGAAGTACTAGTTCAAAGCATTGGAACAGCTTTGAATACAATTAAAGAGGGAAAATCAGTTCGTACAACAACTAAGTGACGAAATATAAAACAGATGTCGGGCCTGCACTTGCAACAGATGCCAAAATTTGAGCAGTATTTGTAAAAATCATGAAATTGTTGTAAATATGGAATTTTATTTTTTTATTTCAAGTAAAATCAACGAAAAGTGAAATACGAGACAGATTTCACCTTCTGAGAGTGATATAACAGATTAAATAGGTGTTTCAGATACCATTTTAGCAAAATTAATTTTACAATTCACAATTTTGAATGTTAATTTTATCCGACTCGATTCACAAAACTGGCGATTTTACATAGTTGTAATAAGATTTTTATGACATGTGGCACATCACTAGCAAGAGGATAGACTAGAAAATTATTGAGAGAGTTTGAAGATCCCAGTCTCTTTTAGTTCTTTTTTTGCAGCCATGTAAATAGCAGTAACACGAATAGCGTTAATTTAAGTCCGAAACTTTGCGAATAAATTTTAAAAAATCTAGAGGGCTGATATCAATAATTTTGTATTTAAAAGTACCTCTGTACAATATACGTCTTAATAAAATTAAGATTGAGGCTCTACGTCTTATACATTTTGTTATATTTATATTTGAATGTAAAAATCGGGTCTTTTTTTCAAAAAACTTTAAAAAGTCGATGAAAAAAATTCCACTGGACATGGGTAGTGTTTGGGGGTCTGAAAGGATAGCAGATGACCCCTCCAGTCGACCATATCAATTTGGCACACGATGAACCAAACACCCTGTATACTAGTGCGCCTCACCATCAACGATTGCGTCAATGGTTACCATCAGGCGGGATTGCAGTCAACCACTAGTTTATGTGTGTTTATGTTATATATAAAAAAAAAACTTTAAATAAACCTTTGACAACTATCTATCACACCCTACTTACCAAATTCAAAACACTCACCCGCCATTTTGGCACCATTTTTCCTCAACCGTTAACTTAGGGATAACAAGACTTACAGCTAACTAAATTCACCCCAACATAACTAACTTACCGAGAATCACTTCCGAAAACTTAGAGTCAAGTGTGAACCTTTCCATAAAAAGGTCGAGTCCATCAAACCTCCGATATTGTCGTAAAGAGTGACTTTATTACTGAACGGGGCATAGACTACGGAATTGCCTGTAGGATTGATCGAAGAAGTTACGGTCCTGGACTGCAATATTAAACTAAGATGAATGATATTTATTTTGCAAATAGGTTTTAAAAAAACTTTTAGACGTCAATTTAAACTAGATGAGGCCGGTGTTTTCTGGCTGACTACCCTGAGAAATAACACCATACAAACTTAGGGGTTAAAGTCTGTTTTAAAGCCTGTAACATGAAAACCATGCAGGTTAGTATCTGAGATGGTCTTTTGAAGAAAGAATCATACAGATTTAATGGGACCTGTCTAACCAGTGCAAGCATTTGTCAGTATTCGTAAAGCTGAACTCAGGATTACAAAGAAGTTCAACATTATTATTTATTTATTTTATTAATTAAGGTTTACCAACAGTTGTTACAGATGTGTGTTGATAGCTGAAAGAACATTTCTTTTGGTCACTAAAAGTCTTGGTTGGTCTCATACGTTTTTACAATGCTATCTCTGAACTGGCCATAGACACGTTTGCGGTTTTTTTAAGTGCATACATACGCTTAACGTGCTTTCCGAGGCACGGAGGATACTCGGTATGATAAGATGGTCACCCATCCACAGATCAACCTTGGCAAGCGTTGCTTAACCTTTCAGATCGACCCATGCGGCTATTATTATCTAGCCGCGAGCTCAGTCATCAAATAATTATTCTTCCCACTCTAGGTAGAGCGAAATAACCCACCTATGTTCCTTCAGTTACTATTTGCGTGAAAGGACCATATTGGCTCTTTCAGACAACTCCAAGGCCTACTTCAAACCATAGACTGCAGAGCCCTCCGTACTCTATGGCTCGAAACAGAAACTCCGTCATACATGCAAAATATGGCGGATTTTTTTATTCTTCCACTAAAATGGTTTATAGTCTTTTTATTGCGAATAGGTTCCGGATTATGAAGCGAAGGTTGGGTTATCACCTGCTTTTCATGGTGTCTTATAGACTGAGCTCCCTTGCAAACGATAAAATGTGTATTGATATGGCCTGTAGGTTTTTTCGCACCTGATAAAGCTGTTTTATTATTGAGGTACGGGTATTGGAGCTGTTCACTTGTATTTGCAATTTTCGTGGTTTTTCTTTTACGATAGCTCCGCATAAAAAAGAGCGGGAGAGGGCATTCTGATGATTCATCATCATCATCTCAGCCGAAAGACTTCCACTGCTGGACATAGGCCTCCCCGCGCGCGTCGCCACAGCGACCGGTCCTGTGCCTCTCGCATCCATCGGATTCCGCGACCCTGATGATTTGTGCTTCTGATGATTATCCACCTAAAAAAACAGATTTTTCCCACAAGCTGAAAGAAATCTGTTACGTTTGTTACTTATTAGCGCTCTAACGCTTGAATGGATTTCGTTGTAACTGATTATAGCTATGGAATTGGACATAAGAGTTTGTATCCTGTGAATTTAGTCGGTAGCTATATATTCGAGCCGTTTGGGGTTGAAACTCTTGGATCGTGGGGTCCGAGTGTCCACCAATTGTTTAAAGACCTTTCTAAACGCCTTCTACACTTCGCGTGACCCAAGGGCTGGCTTTTATCTTGGTTAGAGAATAAGCATTGCCATATAGCGTGGCAATGCTGCCAGCTTTTTGGGTACATTACCAGTCGACAGCGATGCGGAGGAGTTTTTCGACGCCATTCTTTAGTTTACTTTTAGTTAGTTCTTTAAGGTTTTTTTTATTTAATTTAGTATAATTTGTAAGATATTATGATCAAAGACATTAAATAAATCACGGAACCAACAAAAAAATCCTACAATAAATAAATGATTATGATTATTATAATTTCTACTATCATGCAGGCGAAGTTGCGTAAACATAACACAACATAATCGCAAATTACACAAATAGGCTTATGTTATTACGCGTAAAAAAACGTAATATCATGCAATACAATAATAATGACCAATAACCACACAATAATGAAACAAGTACGGCACAGATGCGGCTAGAGGATACTATTGCGAACTAGCGGCGCGCGCGCAGGCGACCTGCCCGACCGCTTTCATCCAACGCAGTCACTTTCTACCGATAGCCATTGAATCATGCCTTCCTACCTCTCTTTGGACGTGACTGCCAATTGTAATTGGTGGAAGAAATGTAAATTAAAGTAGCTTTCAAAGGATTGTAATTAATTATGCGAGGTAACCTAGTGTGAATCAAACCTAAGTAAGCTAAAATCGATTTTACCCTCGTGAAATTGAAATTTTCGTATTTTTTTTGTGATTTGCAATTCAGTATCGAATGGTTAGGTAGAAAAAAATATTTATTTGCGGTAATTCCATACATTTATCTGTGAATCGAGCACTTGTGGCTCAACCGCAACAGTTCTGGCTTACAAGTTATAGGTTGCGAGATCAAATCCAATCAGGCACATTACTAAGGTATTACATACTTTGTGTAATTTATTTTATTACCATTGCTCTCAAAACGGTGAGGAAATCGGCATAAATATCACCTTAAAGAAATACATTTTAAGTTTCAAAACTCACAGACAAAGTAAATTGTTTTTGAATAAATTAAATAAATCAATCTACGTCCTAGAACCAAACACTCAAAGAAATGTGACAATCATCATTCCACACTGGGCCTGTAATCCAAAGATTACGGCCAATTCCTTCTCCTAGAGAGGAGGCCCAACTACCTGAGTCCCAGAAGTTGGAAGATTTTAAAGCTGATTAAGCATATACTCGTATAACATACTTTCAGAAACAAAACATGAATATATTCGTAGAATCCTGAATTCCTGATTAAAACAAATACAATCAGACAAATACGTTGTATTTGAAAAACCCGAATCCCTCTCAAACATTATATTGTTCCCAATACAAAACGAACTCCTAACACTCAGTTAATTATAAAATTCAATTATCAAACTCCATTATATCCTGGATTCGGTTACATAAAACGTTTCGGACCCTTTTTGTCCGCAATAAATGATAATTCGGATTATGAGGAGGGACTCATGTGGCCGGTAAATCGTTTACTGCTGGACATGGAGGCAATTGCTAGGACAATACTCATTAGGGATACTGATTGTGAGCGCTTTGGGCTTATTAGTGGTTTCATTAGTGGCTATAAGTAATCTTTCTTTTATTTCTGTTTTTTTGTTATTGATAGGCTCGCGTTACACAACTATTTCATCTGATGGTAGGCGATGATGTAGCTGAGAGTGGTGTACGTTTGACTGTTCAAATATATCTGACTGATACGGTAGGTTCCTGATTTCAGGGTGCCTACGTGTGCTTTGCATCTTCAGACTTTAAACTTGATCGAATCGAACAAAGACTAATTTAATGGAACTAGCGGCCCTCCCCGCGTGGAATGTAGAAAATTATCTCAAGGGGAAATACTGATAGAACTGTCCTGGAATGCAAAGTGTATTATTGATGAAATACAGATGGGTTTTAGTCAGTAAAAGCCTGACTGGATACTCCCTTTGGCTCTACCCAAAGTTGGATACATTATTTTATGGTTATCACCTCAAAAAAAGTAGGACAGTAACTTTCAATCATCATCATCATCTCAGCCGAAAGACGTCCACTGCAGGACATAGGCCTCCCCTGTGACTTTCAATGTACCCCGTAAATTAAAAACAGAAACATAGCACTATCTAAACCCAGATCACGATATTGTCAGACCCGTCACCATGACACATGACGTAAAGTCACAATGCGCGTAACACATAACACAAAGATGGCACATTAGCTGCAGCTGACTTCGCATCTTCAGATCTTAAACTCGATCACAAAAATTAACTTAGTGGGAACAAGCGGTTTTGCCCGTGTGGATGTAGAAAATTATCTCAAGGGGAAATACTAAGGCTACGGGAATTATCAAAAGAGTTACTGTAACCTTGGAAAGCAAAGAACAACTGAAGTTACACAGGTGGGTTTTATTCAGTACAAGGGAGTGTCCCTTTGGCTCTACCCAAAGCGAGAGAAATTATTTCATGGTTTACTACCTCAAAAAATAAAAGGTAAGACTGTAATTTTCAAAGCACCCCGTAAATTAACGCCCGTTTTCAATAACCTACCGCAGTTCATAGATAGATAGCTATCCCCGATGAATAGTAAGATTGTATCTATCCTTACACAACTTTGGTAGAAAATGCTATCCGTCGGTAGATTATAGGAAAGCAAGTAAGGGCAAAAGGGTAGATTTGTTTATCTTTAGTAGCTGCAACTGTAGATAGCTTATTCAAAACGGGCGTTAAACAACATAGCACTATCTAAACCTAGATCACAACATTGCCAGACCCGTCACCATGACACATGACGTAAGTCCACAATGTACACGTAACACCTAACACAGAGATGGTACATTGGCTGCAGCTGACCTTAGCCCACGCGTCGGCGATGCGCGGTGACTCACGCGGCGTAAACAATCTACTGTAATTGTTACTTGTTACTTTATTACTGCTGTGTTTTGGTGAGACTGGTTTTTGTTATGTTCTGAAGTATTGAATGTGGATTAAATTATATCTAACAGGCTTGTGTTTATTTTCCCAATAAAATATTATTATGGAAGTATTGACTGATATTAGTTAGCTAGTTTTCATCGTTGTCTCACTCTCTCTCTCTCTCACACATATACTCATATTATATTATACAGAGACAAATAAACGTTTCTAACATAGTACTAGCTTCTGCCAGCGGCTTCGGCCGTGTAACAGTAGAAAATACATAGTCCATATCATTAGCAATTTTAGCATTATCGGCTTTTTGATATTCCCAATGTTGGGACTGAAGATCTTCTCTAGGAGAGGGAATGGGCTGTAATTCATCACGCAGGCCCGGAAGGAATGGTGGATCTCACAAATCTCTTCGAGTTTTTAAGACGTGGGCACTGACTGGTCTTATGCGCGCGTAACGCGGATTGGTTTTATTTATGATGGATGTCACATGTCTTCGAATCCCAGTCGTCAACGGCGCGTTCTGTTCCACGCGCGCCTCAAGGAGATGTCAGCAAACTGTAGGGGCCCGGTAGGGCCGACGCCTCTGGGGGGAACATGTGGTATTCCTAACGGTTGATACCGAGTCCCCCCCAGAACGAAGGCAACGAAGGAACGGGGTAGGGGTTTAGTCAGTAAGAGTCTGACACGCCCTCCCGCTCCGCCCAAGAGCGGGGGAAGTCATTCTGATGATTCCCCTACCAGAAAAAAAAAAAAAAAAAAACATGTCTTCGAATTCCCTATATCACTTAGTGATAAATTAACATTCTACAGGTGAAAGAATTTTTAAATCAGTCTCTAGTACAAAGAGAAATGTAAAAATTTAAATCTCTTCGCGTTAAAATATTAGTATAGAGATAGATTGTTAAGAGTATTCGGGATTTTAAAAGCTGTGCTCTCGGGCTTTATATAACACTCTCGCTTTAGTATTTGCTTATCTAAGTTTCTCTCGGCTCAGAGTCTGGGTACTCTTTTGTGTTATTACTGATCGTCAAATTGGATTATATAATCTAGATTCTGTCTCGGTGACTTTCATAATCTTTATGTTTAAATTTTATTATGGATTGATTTGCGTTTGACCACTATCTCCAAAATTTGAGATTCGATGATGTGGCTGACGATGGGGTACGCTTGCCTAGAAATAACCTATTCAATGTTGACTTAAGGAGCCGGAGTCTGTGTTTCCTGATAGCTACTACTAGGGGGGTGTAGCTATTAGGAAACACAGATTCCGGTAGGAAATTCACTTCTTTGCAGTACGCACACTAAATGTGTTCCCAAAACGCTTTGTACGTATGAGTCTACCATTATCTTCATCATTATCATTTCCGCCGAAAGACGTCCACTGCTGGTCATAGGCCCTCTCCCAAGAGTTGCCACAACGAGCGTGTGTCGATGTGCGTCTTCTATGGGTCTATTGTCTCTATCTTAGTAAATTTATTTTTATGTGAACAATTCTGGCCAGCCTATTTGTGTTCAAAACTCTACTCCTATAATAGAAACATACACACGTCACTCTCCATAACCCAGTTAACCAAATTAACTTTCTTATCACCTCTACGACTGCAGAGATGGACTTCAAACGTCTTATCTGTTCAATTGAGAATCAGGTCATTGGGGAGATGTTAGGCTGCGTTCCCACTTTGTCGTGACGACGGATAATCTTGTTGTTTTAAGGATCGTGGCTGGTCGTGGCTTATATATTTAAATGAAGGTGTTCACATAATATCTACCTCATCATCAATTTAGAAAACGACTGGACCCGATGTATGCGTCTCGCATTCATCGTCTACTATCATATATCTTTCCAATGGGAAATAGTAAGATATGATAGTCGCTAAATGATAAAAAAAATGGTGACAAACAGTCGTTATAATGAAAATGGGAGCCACGGACCGGAAGACGCAGCTTTCCAGAAGGTGGACCGATGATATGGTGGACCATTAACATGATGAGGGCCGCAGGAATCCGATGGATGCATGTCGCACAGAATCGGTCATTGAGGCGACGCTTGGGGCAGGCCTATTTCCAGCAGTGGACGTTTTTTGGCTAAAATGATGATGATGAGTGGGAACAGTTAGAGCCGATAGTCTTGAAGATAAATTATCCGTTACGACACAGTAAGAACGCGGCCTTACATCTACAGTAGCTATACCGTCTTCAAAGACTCGGTGTCAATTGATTGTAGAATTGCTTCGGAAATCCTTATTATTGTAACAGTGGAAAGTTCTCCGTCGTGAACAGAATGCAGCCATCTGTGTGCTGATAACAGTGGAGGGAGTATCTGTGTTCTTAGAGGTCAGGGGGTCACCCTGTTCGTATTGATTGGAGAGGAAGTAATGGTGGTTGGTTTTCGTAATGGTGTTTATCATGACTATAGGGGTCTAGTGCGCCTCAACATCAACGATTGCATTGCTTACTTTTAGGTGGGATCGCAGTCAAGCACTAGTTTTTATGACATAAAAAAAAAACATAACACCACTTTACCGAGAAATATATTGTTTGGAAAATCTGTGATTGCGTGAATTTACGAGGGATTGTGTTGATATCAAATTCACCAGACTTCTTGGTATTATACTTAACAGTATTCGCTATCAGATCCCCTTTAATCAAAAATCGCGTATTTGACTTACGACGAGCAGTTTATACAAGAGTATAGGTACACAGGTATTTACGGCTTCATTTACTTCATATTCACAGAATTTGCTTGCGTGAGAAACACACAATTCTAGTTTCCACAACTAGGTTACTACTCGGGAAATCCCGACAAAATACCCGCAAATAAAACCATAACACGACAATACAGTTCCGTACACAAAAGTACAATATAAATGAAGTATTTCAAAGTCTATTCAGCGTGTAAATGGAAAATTTCCTCCTACCCGCGATACATCAAAATTAATTTGTCGTCACTTCCCAAGGCGCAAAGCAAGTTCTAAAAGGTTAAGCCTGGTGAAGGAAGTGAACAAGTTTTGGACTATAAAGGTTAACCGCCGCGACCTGTGGATCAAACTTTAACTCATAATGTTACCTGCTTATTACTTTATAGTTCCAGTAAGTTGTTGTGTGGTTTACTTGAGGAATAGTTCAGTTTAAGGGGCCTACATTAAGTATTTGATGAGACCGCTATTGTTACCATGAGAATAGTAAATTATGTCTATACAGTGTTTATTTCACATAGTGAATAGGCTCTTAATAAGCTAGTGCGCCTCACCATCAACGATTGCATCACTGCTTACCATCAGGTGGGATTGCAGTCAAGCACTAGTTTATAACAATAAAAAAAATAAGTAAATTTTTTATTTATTTACGCAGCTAATTTACATTAAACAAATACCTAACCACTTATAATTACAGTAGAATAAAAAAATATCCTTAATAAATGCAATTAACTAAATACAAAATAAGATATAGCGTCAAAAAACCCCTTCACATAGCTGTCGATTGGTGATGTGCCCGGAAGGCTGGTGGCATTGCCACCTTGTTTGGCAATGCTTGTCCTCTTTTTATGTTTGAATCGATCCATATATGCATTTGAGGCAACAATTAAAAATAGGGCAGGCTAACACACGTATCTTTGTTTTAATCACTGTCAGCCATGACAGTAGTTACTGATCGAATTTCAACGAAAAAGGACGAAAAATTAGAACTTTCAAAACCAAAGCTTTCATATACATACGAATACATATTTCCAGTACATCTATAAAGCACCTCATAATATTGTCTGTCATAAGCTTAGCACCTAAATAAACCCAAATATTACACACCCTTACTGGCAGGAGCAGAACTTTTGGTAATATTTTCCAGTAACGTTTGGTATACCGGCCTATGACAAAGTTGGTATGCAGCTGAAGCTTGCAGCTTCAAAATTTCAAAGCGACTTTACGAAGGCTTTCGGTAAAGCACATCACACACGTCAAAGGCAGGCCGAGGCTTTTTTGTGTAAAGTTGTAGGTACAGAGTGACGAGTTCCACAGGGTACTATTCTAGGACCTGCCGTATTTACAAAACATGTGTCCTTATATCGGATTTTGATGCTTGCTACGAGTATTGGGGGAGTATTAATATTAAAAGGATTTTTTGGGTGTAGTTTCGCAGTTTAAATTAGTGTTGTATTTTTTAATTAAAAGCCATTCAGGTTTATGAAATAAAGTCTGATTTGCATTAAAGCTACGATCATGCTAGGAATAAAAAATGTACAATGAATATAACGTGCATACTTATTTCAAATCAAGACAACTGTAATTTATTACGTTTTAATGAAACTGTCTACGTAAGTATTAATTTATCTCAACAAGTTTCAAATTGATTAAACAAAATTGCACAACAAAGTTATTTCTGAATTAAGTCCCACGTAGACTATGAAAATATATCGAGAACATTTTAAAGGTCCACACGAACATTTAACACTTGAATTAGAGCCAGACATTAAACGGCTAAAGGTCAAAGTTCGTTTCCCACATTATCTGAACAACATAGCCGGTCTAGATCGGGCCGAGTCCCGTCTAAGGGTGCTCACCCACGGCGACATACGGCGCCACACTTTTTGTAGCGATGTAGTAGCGAAGCTGTCGCGCGTTTGTTTCGATACAGCAGCAATGCTGTCGCGCGTTCGTATCGATACAGTCGCGGTGCGTTCGTTAGCTGTATGCCCTCACCCACGATGCAAACGTGATTTAGTAATGAGACAACACGCTCGTGCGTTTGCATCGATACAGTCGCGATGGCGTATTTATGTAAGTTTATGCAACATAATGGTACACAGGCGGACTTAATGCCTTAGACATTTTCTACCAGTCAACCAAGGGTGGTGAAGAGAAAGCATGGCAGGTGCATAAAATAAAACGAAATTAACATTAAGATAGTAAGGATTCAAATATATCGTGTGTAAATGTATCGTGTTAGAGTGCGTCTAATGATAGCGCGAACTGGAGTTTTTAAATGGCTACATTATTCAGCCGCAATTGTAGGAAAAAAAAAATTGTGAAGTGACAAGACATGATTCTCCTATTAATTAGCAATACGACATATTTTTTTTTGGGTTTAACCTCTTTTTCTCAGGTCCCGCTTTCATTAGACGGACTATAGTAGCGCGTTGGTATCTCATTGGAATCGCTTCTGTAGCGCATTGCAAATGCGACTAACGCGCGTAGTAGTAGCAAAAAGTAGCTACAAAAAGACGCCGTAGACGAGGACCCTAAACAGCTGACATTCACTGCCCTTTGAATTGTTTCAACTTTTCACTTAAAGGCCGCCTCGACGTAAGCTGGTGATTGGGTCGTTCAAACTTGGACGTATGGCATTCAGGCCTGGATCAAATCAACAGGGTGCGAAATATTGTTTGCTGTAAGTACGGTCCGATTTTGATGTCGGTCGGCACAGTATAGTCTATAAACTCATTTTAGTAAGGTAATCTGAACTAATATTATAATAAAGAGGTAAAGTTATTTGTTTATACGATCTCTGAAAATACTGCTCTGTTTATGAAAATTGTTTCGCTGATAGACGGTAATATTATCGGCCAGAGAAGCCGTGTCAAAAATCGAGTCGGGAATGAATCAATGTTCTTTGCTATAAATAATTATGGTAGACAGGTTGTTATAGTGACAGTTATAAAGATCAAGACATATTTCACATAAGTAAAAAGAAAGTTTATCAATACATGAATTAATAGAAATTAACAGAATTGATTAAACACATTTGTAGATTACAAATTACATTATATGTATTACAAAGAAGATAAAACGAAAAATGTTGTACGGATTACAAAGTATTCTTTATTAAAATGTATTCGAGAATTATCTTAAATTGACTTCAGATGAAAATATATTATGGCATATATTTTCATCAGAATTTTCTTATTTAGTGATAAGCGATGAGGTGATTTAAAAATCTTGCACATTCTTCTCCGTAGAGATCTACGCTTTGGAATGTGCAATTAGCATAATTTTTCTGGCTGATTAACTACTAGATAATTCAGAAGTGCTTGTGAATGGCTTATTTGAAATAAAGATTTTTAATGTAAACTTATTTTAGTATGGATATTCTAAGCTTGGAATAAATGTATTAATTATTGTAATAATTATTAGCTAAGCAAAATGTTTTTCAGTTTCAATTATTTGGTTGCGTCTCAAAAATGTTCTGTTTTTTTTTTAAATATTCTTCTGCATCTTATCGATGATTTCTAATTATTTTTTGTCCTTTAACCAAAATTCATGCACGTTAGCTTCAGTATATGCCTCGTAAATGTCTTTCAAATTACAGTTGTCTTTCTAAATGATAAAGTAAACACGTTGAATTAGATATTATCGCAGAACAACCTACTTGAAGCTCTGTTGGCAGTGAGCCAACTGCAGAACGATAGATTGAAAGCTTCCAATGCTATGACGCACCTGATGCTTTCCTGACTATGATATGGAATAATGAAGTATGCATGTATATGTACATACATAGAGTATGCTTGAGACGCCTTAAAGAGATGTCAGCAAATCCGTTAGGGCCCTGGGAAGGCTTCTGAAAAGGATACTTATGATCTTAGAATGCAAGGGCAACTGAAAGAACAAATTACACTTAGTTCTAGGTAGTAATAGTTTGAAAGTAGAAGAAGTCATTGGATGAATTCCTACTTTAAAAATTATGTGAGAATGTTTGCTTATTTTAATTTTATGTATACTTTCGTACCTTTATTTTCTTTATCTTCTCCACCTTTGGTTGACTAGTAAAGAATGTCTAAAGCGTTAAATCTTCCTTTGTGCCTTTGTTTTTCATGGAGTTTTAATAAATAAAATTATTATTTAATTTTATCTGTTTATTCATTAGTAAAAAAATACATTGTGCTAAATGAATCCAGAGAAGGTATATGCTTCTCATCAAATTACGATTTTATGAGGCCTTCTTCGCATGCAGTAAACTACCCTTCAGTACGAGGCGAGGGTTCCAATAATATTATTCAATGAAAGAACGTTTCAACAATAGTAAAAGGTGCAAAATCAATATTGACTTCACTCAACGGCACGACCCCAATCATTCTCGCTACTGTTATCATAATTCCTTAACTTATTTATAGATATATCCGTCTGGCTTCCGCAACGGCGTGAAACATCACAGCAATTGGGTTACGAGCGTATTCTTCTAAACAAGCATGTTTAGTCTATAAACCGTCTGTTGTAGTTTTTATTAAAACAATAAGCTTTAAACCAACTGGCTTGCCTTCACAAAATCTGTTCATACACTTACAATACAGGTCAACGACCGGCTACCTGTCACATAAAACTATGCCTATCCTACTCTAGCACGTTAATTTCTCTATCATCTATTCCCCTCTTTCCTTGACGTAGAATGTGTAACTGACAGGCATTGTTAGGAGTTCTTAATCGTTGTTTTCCAACAAGATACTTAGTTTCATGCTTAGTTGGCGGTTTATTCGGGGTCTGTGTGAGAATTGGCACGGTGTCAACTTAGTATCAGACACTGTGTAGTTCTGATTGTGTGTATTAGTAAGTAAGCCTTTAGGATTGATCGTTTTCCGTTGTGTTTTATGTAATTTTGTAGTCTAATTAGATATTATTTGCTACTTTGACTTTGAAAGAGAATCTTGTTGGCTGAAGTTTGAGTTTGAAGTCGTTTTGGAACGGGATTCGTTGTACGCTTTTGTAAAGTTATGGCGGCAGTTTGTGACTTTATTGTGTTTTGTTAGTGTATGTTTCTTGTAGCGGTATTGTGTGGTACTGACGTATGTTTCGGTACCGTTTCGTAGTTTACATACAATGTGTTATTGCGATTGTGTATGTTAACCAAGGATTGGAATTTAAGTTGTCGTGGTTATTTTAGTTCTTTGTTCATGCAGTTATGCAGTTAGGGACAAGGTGTAGGTTCACTGGTTGTCTGGTTAAATGGTCAAAATTTTTATAATCTACATAAAATGCTAGTCAAACTTTAACTAACGAGTTATCTGAAGACCGCGATCAGTGATCACCATTAGTAAGATTGTCTGGTTGTTATGAAGTAATTTTGTAATCATGACACGAAGGTGACTTTAAAGATTGTAGATATAATCTGCGATGACGACTATCTGAGAACGAATTTTTTTCATTGTATTAGTTGACTGGTTTTTTAAATTTGTTTATTCAAAATCTGTTTTATTGCTACGTTCATATTTCGTCCAAACTGTAAAATATTTTGTCGGCAGTTGTTTTCGGTCCACACAAAATTTCACCTTTAGAAGTAGTCAGATTTTCAATCTCCTTTCTTTCTTGCTGTTATTTTATTTAGGGTGTACAATAAAGAGTACATCTATCTGTATCTCTCTATCTAGATCAATAGTTTTGGTTTTTTAATAAGTCCGTTTGAATGTATCTACAATATGTCTGATTTTAAATAAATTGGCAGGTGTTCTTAATAAAATATTTTTTAAGAATGTCAATTTACTAATCATCTACGTATTTAATGCTTCATCTTGCACCCTGCATCCTGTAAACTTGTCACATTTTCGTTTCATTTTCATTCGCCGGCGTAACGTGTGGCGAATCAAAAACGTGACGAGTTTACAATAGCTCCCTTGTTTTGTAAATGAACATCTCTTGTACGTTTCATAATAACAAATATGTACATAGGGATGTTTATATATTATTATGTTTGTACGAGAGCGTGGTAATTTCTCCAGTAAAGCATATCTTGTTGGCTTGTTATTGCGATATAAGGGCCGTAATGGCTCCTGACAGCCAACCGTAATATCTTACGAAAATTAATGAATTAGTTGAGCTTGCAGATGGGTTGTTCATTTTATTTTTTGGGGTAAGCTTTCCAAACTTGGTTTATTCAAAAGGATAATTGTTTGTTTGAGGAGGTAATGTTTTTTGTTAAATTTTTGTGTGGGATCCAATGACTTCTCCTGCTCTAAGAGGGAGTGGGAGTTAGTGGGGTGTGTCAGACTTTTACTGACTAAAACCCACTCCTATATGTTTTTTAAGTAACATAAATTAGTGCTTGACTGTGATCCCAATGGATGGTAAGCAATAATACAATCGTTGACGTTGAGGCGCACTAGTTTATTAAGAACGTATTCACTCTAGGCTTGAAGACACACAAATTATAATCAGACGGGAAGCAGCAGGCAAATTGAATTGTTCCTTCTTTGCCTTCATTTCAAGACCCCCGGGGTTCATTTTCACATAACCCATGGCCTCAGTAGGCTTCAACCCTGTTGGGCCCGAAGTCCGAACACGGGTGGGTTTTAGTCAATATAAGTTCTATGACACTCGGTCGCTCCACCGTTAGTAGGCAACCTGAATAAATAACGGGGGGTATCATCAGCTAACCCCGTTACCGTCTATCAATTAAACTATTTGTTTAGGTCATGCTATTATACTCGCAGGTAGTTTCAGCTGAAACATCCCAGCAGGACTGCATACACGAAAATGTTTGAAACTTGGTTTAATCAAAAAGATAAATTTTATTTGTTTCATGAATGCCTTTTATTTGGGTGGGAAATCATCCAACGACCTCTCCCGTTCTAAGTTAGTGCGGAAGGGTGTGTCAAACTTTTTCTGACTAAAACCTACTGTTATGTCTCTTCTTTGCCTTCGTTTCAGGGCCCTGGGGTTCAATTTTACATAACCCATGGCGACAGTAGGCTTCAACCCTGGTGGGTCCCTACGTTTTCAACGTATGCGGGTGGGTTTTAGTCAATAAAACTATGACACTCGGTCGCTCCACCCATAGCAGGCAACCTGAATAAATAACGGGGGGTATCATTACCTAACCCCGTTACCGACTATCAATTAAACTATTTGTTTAGGTCATGCTATTATACTCGCAGGTAGTTTCAGCTGAAACATCCCAGCAGGACTGCATACACGGAAATGTGGGTAGTTTATAATGCGTTGTTCAAACAAAGGTGCGTAATTTATGAATTTGTTTACGTATCTGAACGGAAGGGGAAGTTACTGAAATATACAAAATAATTTATCAATAATAATGTATACTGTATTTAGAAGTATATAAGTATTAGTTGTTGCCAGTTGAAGTACCGTGTTACCCCAGTTAATGGGTTGTGGAGGTCTGGTAGGCAGGCGCTCCTCGTAAAATACTGGTACTCAGCTAGATCCAGCTTGACTGGAAGCCGACCCCAATATAGTTGGGAAAAGGCTAGGTAGATGATGAGTTGTTGCCAGTGGCTTTGCCCGCGTGATAGGGAATTATCCCAAAGGAACTCTCAGGATAAAAAGTATCCTATATTTTATTCCAGGACATGGTCTACCTGTATACCAAGTTTCATCGAAATTCTTTTAGTAGTAGGTATAAGTAATAATGAACTGACCAGATAAAAGCGGATAAGAGTGGCGGCGTGTTGTGAAGCTTGCCACCAACACTTGAAGTGACCACGATCCGACAAAGAAAAGATAAATTAACCATAAAAGTGTAAGAAAAAATGAAAAAAAAAAAAAACTAGCGGAACATAGTTTTACAAACATAAATAGATTAGCTTAGTTTAAACGTGGTGTTGTATCGCGACGGAGACAGGTGTCGCCACCTAGCGGCGCCGCGCTGCATAAATTACCTGCTGCGCCGCTAATATGCCAGTGACAAGTGAATTATCGTGATAGACACGCGATTAGCAGTGCTGTTAACCTTCTCATATAACAACAACATAATGTAGGTATAATCTAGACATTTGGTGCGTATAAAAGTAGTTGGAGCTCGTGGCTAGATAATAACAGCCGCACAGGTCGATCTTCAAGGTAAAGCAACGCTTGCCTAGGTTTGTCAGTAGATGGGTGACCATCTTAACATAACAAGATTCCTCCGTGCCTCGGATAGCACTCTAAGCTGTATGTCCCGGCTGCAATTTGTAGATCTTTGGCAGTCGTTACGGATAGTCAGAAGTCAGTAAATCTGACTCCAGTCGTGCCAGGAAGTACCGTGTTACCCCAGTTAATGGGCTGTGGAGGTCTGGTAGGCAGCCGGTCCTCGTAAAGTACTGGATTCAGCTAAATCCGGCTTGACTGCATTTCACAGTAAATGTATCGAGTTAGCCTTCTCGCCAAGCTGCATTGAGGTAGTCAATACTAAAATTAAATTCTCAGTTCTATTTTAGCGGTATATTGTTCAATTGTACAGACGCTTGATATACAAAATTACCTACACCAATTTTACATCTCAATATCCACGAGAAATCATTGCTAAGAATTCAAACAGCCCCTGAACATACTCCAGAAAATCCCATCAAAAACTTCAGTTCAATATTGTGATAGGTTTTAGTGCTATACAGGTTTTATCTGTTATATCTATTGAAAAAGGCTTTTCGTTGACAATTTTCTTGTCAATGGATTTACAGATAAAACTGAAATTACCGGAGTGACATATTGAAAATACAATGAACCCAATATAGTAATATAAATCCGATTAGCCTGATTTTTATTTATCGTTTAAGCCATTTAATCAAAATAGACATAAAAACGACAGATGTGTTACAAATATGTCGACAAAAAAAATAGATTGGCGGGAATCAGCAATATGGCGTCGTTTTAATCCGTCCTTCGAATGTCGTACCAGAGACAATTGCGAGTTTTTATTTAAAACAATTTACGGAATCCGCGTTGAGCGGAGCTTGTCCGTAATCCTTCCTCACTGAATGTTGTTTTATTGAAATAAGCACAGAAAATTAATATTTAATGTTCCGGCCGTTATTCAAATGTCCCTTTGATGTTTATGTCTCTTTGATTATTATTTTGAATTGTTTGAATGATTTTGAGATGAATTTGACAAATGTCATGGCTTTTGGGATAAGAACTTTCTTCTACAGATAATGAACAAACATTGAGAACAAAAGTTTACTCTTGTAGTTTGTATATATTCTAAACGACTCGACCTATTTCAAACAGTGTTACAAAATCCGGCTTTCCACACTAGAAACAATATTCAATTACCAAGTTTCTGGTTCAACAGTCTGGTATTATATCCGACCCATTTATTCAAACCGACACCCGCTAAAGGTTATCTTACCCTACTTTCCAAAATAACCTAATCCTCACTTTATCGAGTGGGCAAAAAAGCGCGCGTAAACAAAATGCCATCGCGAAAATGGCGCCCATTTTCATTCATATTTCGTCCGTCGCGTTCCAACGATTACGGTTTGCGAGGCAACGGTCGGGTTCTTTTTTCGCGGCAATTTGGGCGGTATTTCCATTGGACTTTTTGCGGCCAGTTTTAATCGGTGTTGCCATTTTAGAGAGCTCGCCGACGAGGGCGTTTCATTTGTCTGTCCTTTTTTGAAGCGTTGTTGTTTGAATGTCTCGAATGCCTACCTGCTGTGGAATATTTTTTAATTTATGTTTATGCTTGATTTGTTTTTTCTCTTGTTACAGATGAGCATATCGTTGAATATGAGACGATGACGTGAAAGCGATGCTGCTGCAGCAGGCCTCGTCGTCGCCTGGTCCCAGCGGCACGGCGAGTCCTAAGCTAGCTCCCAGTCCCAGACCTAATCCGAGTCCTAGTTTTAATAGTAGAGCGACTGGTAGTCCAAGTTTGAGTGATGGGGCTTCGAGTTCGAATAGTCCCAAGTTGGGCGGCAATAGTCCCAAGTTGGGCGCCAGTCCGAAGTATGGGAGCCCGAGGTTGGGGACTGGGAGCCCGAAGCTTGGCCGCGCGGCGCTGGAGGATGAGGCCGCCCTGGAGAGGCTGCAGGCGGAACTGAAGGAGGGCTGGACGGTGCACACGGGGAGAGATGGCAGACTGTATTATTGCAAGTAAGTAAGCAATCAGTTTCGAGATTGGTGGCTAAATATTGAATAGAATGGAATAAACTTTATTGTACACCAAAAGAAACAAATCGGACAAAATCTGAGTTAATTGACACGAGAAGAAGAAGAAGAAGCAATCTGTGCCTCTATTATGTCATAAACATTGATATTTTTGCGAATACTCAACGTAATTTTAGCAAACATAAACAAATAAGCAAAAAACAATTTTACAATGATAATTTTTGTAAGCATTTTATTACACAAATTTTTTATATGCAAAGTCATTTTATTGCTCATAAAATCCTTTGCATTCATTTTAATACGTCAATTTGCTGATACAAGGGTCTTAAACAACGTAAAATTTTAAGTACGGAACTTATTGCTGCGTTGTTCATAAAATATACATGATAATATACTTAAATACTGTATCGTTAAACGTACCATATGGTTTAGATTATAGATTCCCAACGGGGGCGGTACCGCCCCCTAGTGGGCACTAGCGGTTCAAGTGGGGGCGGTAGTGGGACCAAAGGTAAAAGTAGGACGATACAAATAATTAATACACACGGACCCCAATCATAACCATGAGTAGCACGATTACGGAGAAGAAATACGTTTTTAATTCGTAATTATTAACCTATCAATACCCGCGAAACGAGACACAATAGTAAAACAATAACAGCGCGGTCCAATCAGACCGGTCGGGGATTCATGATTTAATAGATAATAGACAGACATATAAAATTGGTATAACTAAATATTATGTAAAAGGGGGCGTTGAAAGTTTTCTTGTAAAGAGGGCAGTAGTTCATACAAGGTTGAGAAACTATGGTTAAGATTAAATAACTGCTATCTATATAGCACAAGAGATATCAGGGATTATCGAAAGTCTAGCAAAAAATTAATTGGATTCTCTTAGGAAAAGTTTCAATTATATTAGGTACCGGTGTCCTATAACTAGCAAATGTTACGGTTATTAAAAACTCTGTTGGAAATCGATTTAGTTAGGTAATAATCTAGTAATTTTAACGATTTTAGGAATTTCGTATTATTATTCTAATAGCTTTATAGAAATTTTCTACAAAAGCTATCTTAGAATTCTTATGCCGCGGCCAGACTATGCTCCTCGCACTGCTCATCGCTCTGCTCCTCGCGCTGTCGTGATTTGCCGCGATGTTGCTCTCTCTCTCTCGCGCGCAAAGACCGACAAGATAGGGAGCAGTGGGCAGGACGAGGAGCATGACGAGTGGCATGACGAGTAACGTGGCCACACTATGTCTCTGCCTCCTTTCCTCGCTACTTCCCATGCTACTCGTCGAGTGTGTGGCCGCGGCATTAGATGTAATATTTTTTTGGGGCATGGCACTTTGGTAGCTTATGTCTAACTGTAGATGAATTTCGGTTGAATGGTTGAGATGATAATGCTGATAGAGGTTATAAAATAGATTGACGAAAAAACATTACTTAGACACACAATACGAGATCTAAACGTTAGAAGCGATCTTATGTGATGATGTTATGATATCTTTTAAAATTATCTTTTGAATCTTAAACATTTACTGACTGCACTCACACCATTACAGTAGACAAACCCGCGAGTCTCAGCGAGCTAGAACAGATATCTGTTTGAACAGTGACAGTGTTCGAAGCCGAACAAGAGATCCAATTATCGAGGCGAATGCAACCGCACTCAACTTTCAAAGTTCTGACGTAAAGTAACACGGGACAGAAGGGCCACGAGGATTGGTAAAAGGTAATGCAACTTAACACATTACCATATACCAATTCTCGTGGTCCTTTATTATGCGTGGAAGACATTCATAAGAATTTTCTCTTGGATATCTACCATCTTTGGGCTAATGAAGAGATTTGCGATCACAAGGACCATGGGTTGTGTGAAAGAGAACCCCATGGCCCTGAAACGAAGGCAAAGCAGAAACAGGAGTGGGTTTTAGTCAGTAAAAGTCTGACACGAAAGAGCGGAAGAAGTCATTGGATGGTTTATCATCTAAAAAAAAAAACAATATATTCTTCTTCTTTGGCCTCTCCATCCATTTACACAAATAATATAAACTTGCTTTTCAATAATTATTATTCCCATTTCATCTCAAGTACATACAACACCATGTTTTTACATATTCTGTGACCTTATGTCCGATATCCGTGTAGAATTTTTCGTTGGCTTTTTTTACCAAGAAAACCTGGTAAAAAAACTTCTTTTTTTCATTTAATGTTTAAAAAATTGAAACTATTCATTTGTGCGACGTCTGACAGCCGATGTATGCTCGAACTGGTACTTCTGATCATACCTATGCGCTCCATATCTGCAACTCAGTGCAATATAACTTGCTCTTCATTCGGTAGTCTGTCTAAGAATTCTGACGAACGAAGCACACAATGTGAGGCGATGTTAACTTAACAGACGAGTGCATTCTATTATATTCCGCATTATATTTCTGAAACTGCTATTGAAACGTGAAGAAAGTTAAAGTTGAAGGTACTTTATCTTGGGCTAAGTTGAATATGCATAAGTTTGAACACTTGACTTTGTGAGTAGCGACTCGTACCAGCTTCGGTAAGTACTAATACGGCGATACGTCAGAATATAAAAATTTCTGTCATATCTTTAGCTGATAAATGTCACCACGATCATGGACCACGATGCGCCCACGTATTGGAAGACGCAGCGTTGAAAGGTCTCCCACTAGGTGGACTGACAACCTGTTGTGCGCATTGCAGGAATCCGATGGATGTGTAACGCATTGCATCGTTATAGTGATACTTGGGGGAGGCTAGACAGCCTGGTGAGGGTCGCGGGAATCCGATGCGTGTGAAACATAGGTACAGGTTCATTATATCGATACTTGGGAGCGGCATGTGTCCTACAGTGGACGTCTTTCAGCTGGGATGATGATAATGATGAGATGTTGCCACGACGACGAGTCTTGTGCTTCTAGCATGCAGCAGTTCTGTGTCGCTGTCTAAAATTAACATAAGCCTTTCGGAATTAAGTCTTTTAATGATGATGAAGAACACAGCAAGTCTGATCGATTTAACTCAAGAGATGGTTCTAGTGATCTTTAACTCAAGAGTGAAGAGATTACTTCTAGACAAGCGTGCTTTAACGTCGGCCCTATCATCGCTTACCATCAGGTGAGATAGTGGTCAAAAGCGAGCCTAACAATAACAATAAAAAAATAGTTATGGGCAGATAAAAATTGCGTCTTTATTCCAAACTATTTAGAAGTATCGAAGAACAAATATTTGGTAATATTTCGGCAAAACTATTTTCATCGTCCCTTTTATTATCTATACCTAACAAAAGACAAAACTAGTTATTTGGAGAAGGCAGTAAATGGAGGTCTAAGCAACAGATCTCGTAGGTTATTACCCGTGTACCGATGCCCGCAGATGATTTGATCCCAATAAGAGCTGGAACGTGTCACCAATATCGTATCGAACTTGCTTGATAGCTAGCGAATCGATTTATATACTTTGATGTGATTCTGCGATGTGCTTTTCGTATTGGCTATATTATAGGTATTTATGGATGTTGTAGTAAGTTTTCGGTGCTTTCTATATTTTTCGACTCCAAAGCTTTTGAGACGCTGTGAGGAATGAGACATGATGGATGTGGAGTAAAAAGGAATGATCTGCGAAATTACACAGCAGAATATATTGATTATCATCATCAGGATCATCATTTCAGCCGAAAGACCTTTCTTCAGGTGTTTACTGTTGGACCACGGCGTGTCCCTAGTGTCACCTCAACGACCAGTCATGTGCATATCGCATCCATTCGATGTCAGCGACCCTAAGTAGGTCTTCGGTCCACCTTCAGGAGGCCTTTTAACGCTGCGTCTTCCAGTACACAGTCACTACTCCAGAACCTTTAGGCGCCATAGGTCACTTCAAGTCTTCAGTAGAGGTGATTTCCAGTCAAAACTTATAACATTTAAACTGGGCAGTCATACACGTCAACGACCTGTGTATTTTACGTACAACATCAAACGCGATCCATTACTACTCTTCTTTTCAGCACAAAACAGTGTAGATCTATCTGTATTTAGTTATAAATGTGGCTCATTACAGCTAACAAACATATCATGGCAACATTACACATCGGCGTCTATCGATTCCGCGCTACTAGTTCGCAATAATCGGGTGCGTTGGACGGCCGCCGCAAAGAGCGGAGCGAGTTACATTGTCGCCACACGCAATATGGACACATCTCATTAATACATATATGTTTAGATATAAATATGCCTCATTACAGCTAACAAACATCATGGCAACATACACATCACCGTCTATCGATTACGCGCCACTAGTTCGCAATAATCGGGTGCGTTGGACGGCCGCCGCAAAGAGCGGAGCGAGTTACATTGACGCCACATGCGATATGGACACATCCCAACAAAACTAGAAACGGAGGAAATATTAATATTCGGAACAGGATAATCTAATTCTGCCATACCTATTCCATCATTGGACTACTAGACGTACAACATTGCACCACCAGTATAAATGGTGAAATGATGATGATGGAAGCCAGTAAATCTGACTCCAGTCTTGCCATGAAGTACCGTATTACCCCAGCTAATGGGATGTGGAGGTCTGGTAGGCAGCCGCTCCTCGTAAAATACTGATATTCAGCTAAATCCGGCTTGACTGGAAGCCGACCCCAATATAGTTGGGAAAAGGCTAGGCAGATGATGATGATGATGATGATGATAGACCCATACGTACAACTTTTGGGAACACATTAATTGTGCATACAGCTAAAGAGTGGAATTGTACTGGGCAAATTAACTAGGTAGATTAACTATAAACAGAAAATGCAACGTTGTAATAAATCCTCCTATGTACCACAATTATACATAGAGTTTAAATAAAAAATAAAAGAAGTAAAAGATCAAATATTTAAGGATCGTAGCAGGGGGCATTCTGCAGTTTCTTCTTCATTATGGAAAAAGGCGTGAATTTATATATTTACTGGCTGTCCCATGATTTAAAAGAGTGTCCATGAAGTTTCCTGCATAAAGTTGCTCCATATAGATCTACGCTTTGGAACATTGGACATTTTGACTATTCAAAAGTGCCTTTTATTGGTCTATTTGTAATAATAGAAATATATAAAGAAAGAAAAACAGTGTATTAGCGCGAAAAGGGCGAAATCAATATGTAAACAACTCAATTTTCCATACCGGGCAGTTGCACCCGTTTTGCCTCGCCCGGCAACACTACAATGGTACAACTGCGTCGCCGTCGGCTGTGAACACGCGCTTGTGACGTCAATATTTTCCCGCCATTGTCAGCTCGTAGGGTTGCTAGTGCTTAAAATTATAATTTGCATTAATCAAAAATTAGTGTAAGAAGGGTTTTTCTAGAATTTCCGAGTTAGCCCAAGAGTTTCTTATTTTGCAAGTTGGGAACCGCTTAAGTATTAATTCATGAATCCCCGTCCGGTCCTATGAGACCGCGCTGTTATTGCTGTGTGTTATTGTTTTTACTATTGTGTCTCGTTTTGTGGGTATGTGATAGGTTAAGTAGGTAAATATTTTAGAAATATTAACACCCTCCTCTCCTCTTCCTCGTCAGAAAAAGTAAGCAAAGCTCTCCCCCCCCCTCCATGCTTGCATACTTAAATATTAGCCTACTGGGGCCATGGGCTCTTCGAAAGAGAACCCTGGGGTCCTGGAATGAAGTCACAGAAGGAACAGGAGTAGGTTTTAGTCAGTAAAAGTCTAACAGCACTCCCGCTTCGTTCATAGCTGGAGAAGTGATTATGATGATTTCCCATCTAAATAAAAGATATCAAAAATAAGTCCTACCCAAAATGACCCCCTCTTCTAGTGTTCACGTACTTCTCAAGTGTCTTTTATAGAAAATAAGGTTCACATGTATCTTCAATGATCACTAATTGGAACGCAATCAATTCAGAAAAAGACTCCCCGAGGTTAAAAAAAGTGAAAAGACAAATCGGCGCGGCAAAAACGTGTCGAGTTTTCGCGCCCGTAATTTCTCTGATCGTTCTTTTCACTTGCCGACCATTTTCACTGACTACAACTGAGGTTTTTGCTTAGATTTGTTCCTTAGCTTTTTTTCTCTCCCGCTCAAAGGCAGAGCGGTGGGATTAGCAGACTTTTACTGACTTTCGACGACCGGACCGCGTGGTACCCATTAACCTGTCTAGTTTGGTTTGAGTCCACCTCAACTCGTTATACATCATAATATAAGCATAATCAGCCTTAGAATGTGCCCACTGCTGGGACTCAAACCTCCTTTACCAGAAAGGGAATGGGTCATAATCCATCAGCCCAATGCGGATTGGTGGATGTCATATGTCTTTGATTTTTTTTAGTTCCAGGAAACCAGCGTGTCGGTTTCCTCATGATATTTTCCCTTATAATTTTGAGAGTAGTGATGAAATAAATTGCAAATAATGTCCTATTGCGCCTGGCTGGGTTTTAATCCCGCGACCTATGATTCGTAAGTCGGTGCCGTTACCTCTGGGCCACTTTGTACATCATTTAGATGAAATAAAAAACAAACTACCCACTGTCACCAACAAAGACAATAAACAGAAATCCGCCAGCCAGTATTAGTTCCGCACACAAGCCAAGTGTTGGTACAAGATTTGAATGTGATTGCACGAACGTTGGCGGCGCGATGTTTCATTCAATTTGTATGCAAATACGCGTCGGTGGGTAAATAAACACGCATTCGATGTTGGCTGTCTCTATGAGGTGTACTTCTACGGCTGTAGGGGGTTAGGACAAGGTGTGAAGCTGGTCTTATTGCTAAGATTCCGTCATTATACAAATGTAATGCCGTTTTCCTCACGATGTTTTCCTTCTCCGTTTTGAGAGCAGTCATCATCTACCTAGCCTTTTCCCAATTATATTGGGCTCGGCTACCAGTCAAGACGGATTTAGCTGAATACCAGTATTTTACGAGGAGCGGCTGCCTACCAGACCTCCACAACCCATTAACTGGGGTAACAAGGTACTTCATGGCAAGACTGGAGTCAGATTTACTGGCTTCTGACTATCCGTAACGACTGCCAAAGATCTTGAAATGACGTTTTGAGGGCAGTAGTGATGAAATAAATTACACGAAGTAATGAGCCTGGCTGGGGTCTGAACCCGCGATCTACAACTCGTAAGTCCGACCGGCATGTCCTAGAACCAAAAAATCAAAGATTTGAGACATCCACCATGTGCACTGCCCTTGTGATGGATTACGGCCCATTTCCTCTGATGGAGAGGAGGCTTGAGTCCTAGCAGTGGAAACGTTACCAGGTTGATTATGCTTATTTGCAAGCGGTGTGCGTCCCTGGTACGCAGTGTCGGGGACACCTCCAATACAGTTCTGGCGATGATTGCCGGGAGACTTGATTGCCTTTATATCGAACATTACTGTAGCTGACATGTTGCTGGATGTGTCCGATAGTATTTGTTTTACTTTTGGGTTCTGTATGGGGTGTTGCTGTAAGCATGGGTGCCATTGGTTGGCTGAAATTAATGCTTTTTTATTTTATTTGGTTTACTTTCCATTCCTTTTTCTAGAGACGAAGCCTGATTCCAAGCATTGGGAACTTTATAAAGCAGGTTATGTATTTTATTTCTACAACCTGGTCACATTAACTTGACGCATCTTTGAAACGCGAGTATCCCCCTGCTTTCCCCCGCATTCACTTAGCTCACCCGGCAAGTGTCAGGTCAGCATCTTTGTTATCGATACGCGCGTCGATAATTTGGTTAGTTCTCTGTTGTTTTTGAACATTATTTCATTGATGCCAAGCGTCAAGTTAATGTGACCGAGTTGTAGGTGCTCATTGCACTAAACTTTACATCCTGTAAGAGCTTCTGCTCTGACAAAGAGTCATCGATTATGCAAGTGCAAGTCTCTAAGATCTCTCCGGACACATTATCCGCAACGAAAGCTTATTGGAACGATGTAAAGATAAGAGGGTCAACGATCTCGCGGCCGATCACTCCCCAGAGGGACTGCTACTCATTAAATTGACGAAGCGTTAGTTAGTGAGAAGTCCCGCTAAAGTTATAACTAACTTATCAGACGATACCTGATCATATCTCGACGAATGTACGACTAAGGACCAAAAAACGTCTTATATCATCGTTTAGTTAGTTCTAGTTCTTCTTATAATTTTGTTTCTGTAAGCCTTCTTTAAAATAAAATTAATAAATAAATAACTCTATTAGTCAAAACAATAATTCTATTACATGCCACGCATCTGACGCAGTGGTTGAGTAATTGACTGCTATACTGCCTGTCTCAAGTTTGATTTCCGTACGAAACCAATATATAGCTTACTAAAGCCCTTCGCTAACAGGAGCTTTTATCGCGATCCTTTTGGCGACCTAAACCGAAATGTAAAGGGATAGAGCGTATAGCTCCATCCCTCTTTTCATCCCTCGCTCGCACGACTGAAACTTTAATAAGTCAAGAGCTCCTGATATGGTAGTCCAAGTCTTGTGCATGTAAGTTTAAATGGCTGTGAATGCACCCGTGCGTGACACAGCGAGGCAATGTTTTATTTAAAAAAAAAAATGGTTTGTGTATTTGTAGTGTTGCAACCCTATTCCTAAGCCATGATGGCGGACGCGCGTCACTCGTTCCCGCCTTCATTAGACGGATTGAATTGAGACAATGTACGCGATATCCGCTTGTAAATTATACGCATACATCCGCCTATAGCTAAATAATACACTTTTGATTATAGTTTTCCTGCAAGAAACAATGGGATAGTGATATACTCTCGTTAATCGACGTGTTACAAAAGTTGTTACTATGACAGATGTCACATTGTCACGGCTCTGTGATTGCGCGGGAAAATTTTGGCGGCATGTCCGCCGCCATATTTTTTTCGCTGGGAATTCAAAAAGGTTTTACTAAACGACTATGCTTTCGTGAAAGTATGGTTTAATAACGTTGTATTTTTAACAAAAGGTGTGATTTAAGCTTCTCGTTAAAATGCTTTGGATAGTGATAGTGTTGAGAGATTGACAGATTTTTTTAAAGAAATTAAGTTTATAATTATGTTTATAGCCGACGGAAAATTTCCAACACTGGGAATCGTGAACTGGATCGACAGTATTCGTTTGTGCGTCGATTTTTGATGACATACGGAGGAGCTCGTGACTAGATAATAACAGCCGCACGGGTCGATCTTCAAGGTTAAGCAACGCTTGCCAAGGTTGGTCTGTGGATGGGTGACCATCTTAACATAACGAGTTTCCTCCGTGCCTCGGAAAGCACGTTAAGCCGTAGCTCCCGGCTGTCATTTGTAGATCTTTGGCAGTCGTTACGGATAGTCAGAAGCCAGGCTTCTGAGCGTTGCTTAACCTTGAAGATCGACCCGTGCGGCTGTTATTATCTAGCCACGAGCTCCTCATCCTTTCGATTGAGCCTCTCACATCTTCGTAAATAGTTACTAGTTGCCTACCATTTTCCCACTTGAAGAGAGTCATACAAATATATGCGAAAGGAATGCCAATTCCTGCTATAACTAATGCGAAACTCAAAGGGAAATATGGTAGACATGTTTTAATATCCCCGGCACTCGGCGATCTTGTTTTTATTTTCGTTCTGACTTATATTTTTATTTAACCTATCACATACCCACAAAACGAGACACAATATTAACGTTTGAATCCCTGACCGGTCTCATGAGACCGCGCTGTCATTGTCTTACTATTGTGTCTCGTTTCGCGGGTAAAACAATAACAGCTCGGTCTCATAGGACCGGTCGGGGATTCATGAACTAAACTAGCTTTTGCCAGCGGCTTTGTCCGCGTGAAAATTGGTTTCTCCATACAAATTTTCGACTCCTGTTTCCGATTATCGGAAAAATCTCTTTTAGTGCTTGTCTACGTCATAAAAAGAAACCTTGTGCAAAATTTCGTGTTCCTAGTGTCAATAGTTTCGGTTGAGCGTTGATACGTCAGTTTTTCCTTATGAGTATAAATATAATAAAAATAAATTGCAAATATTGGACCCCTAAGTATAGTAACTAAACGAAACCAATTAAAAACTCTGAACTTGCAAGAAAACACAAATTGTTTACGTTCTATTAATTTTGCAGTGATAACAACAACATATAACTGGAATTATTTATCTACACCCCTATAAGATAATTAAGTTACGATCCTAAAACAAACACAGTTTAATTTAAATGCACTTACAATCTCAAACTTTAGTCCAATAATATGAGACTACGTTGTTGGTAGCGCATTGGTATTGGTAACTCAACACGCACACAAGTGACGCAATAAATAGTTAAGTCCAAAATGGTTTTTTTTTCTGGTAGGGTAATCATCAGAATGACTTTTCCGCTCTTGGGCGGAGCGGGAGGGTGTGTCAGACTTTTACTGACTAAACCCCTACTCCGTTCCTTCGTTGCCTATGATCTGGGGGGGACTCGGTGTCAACCTTTCGGAATACCACGTGTTCCCCAGAGGCTTCGGCCCTGCCGAGCCCCTACAGTTTGCTGACATCTCCTTGAGGCGCGCGTGGAACAGAACGCGCTGTTGACGACTGGGCTCGGTCTAGATTATTTCCAGACTGCCGGACGGTGAGCTATCCAGTGCTCGCCGTCCGCGAGCCCGCGCCTACGGTGGTCGGAAATCGGGATCGGGATCTCGGCGGCGGCGGCGTGAGGACCGTTCCCTCACGCGCTCGCGGTCAGCAGCCTCCTTCACGAGCATTACTGCTTCGCAGAAAGAGGCGACCGCATGCCACCCCTCCTCGCTCGGGACCATGGCCTAAACCAGGGCCCGGCGCGAGAGGTCGCCGCCTCCGATAGCCTCCACAAGGACACGGCGGTGCTCCGCCCAAGCGGGGCACACCTCTACCGTGTGCTCCACCGTGTCCTCCGGGCGGTCCACATAGTGGCGACATCCGGGCGTCCTCTCCTGCTTGATCCGATGCAGAAGTCCAAAATAGTTAATATTTTTGACCTTAAAAAAAAAACTAATACCTACTTGATAAAAATTGCGCTGTAAAAGTCAATGTATTATATCCCATCGCAAAAAAAATGGCGTCATTGACTGACCTTTTCTTTTCAACCGTCTAAAGATAGGCATTCTATTTTTAAAACTCCACCATACTCGTAACTGCATATCTACAAAAACGTCTATAATCTAGTGGGCTATCGGAAAACGCTCTGAAACTGTTATCTAGGCAGTTTTGACACTAAACCGCGCTCCATTATGCAAGCCTGTTCAATCCGCCATGAAAAACGGTACGTTTTCGATATTCGACCACATTACCTACCCTAGACCGGCTTTATTAATATTTTAATGGACAAAATAATTGCTGGACGGATAATGCAAATATTTTTTTATTTTTATTATTGTCAGGCTCGCGCTTGACCACATCTCATCTGATGGTAAGCGATCATGTGGTCGATGATGGAGCAATAGGTAAAAAATAGGTAACCTATTACCAATAGGTTTTTTATTTAGGTGGAGAATCATCAAAATGACTTCTCCTGCTCTGGGCAGTGCGAAAGGGCTTGTCAGACTTTTACTGACTAAACCCCACCCCATTCCTTCTTTGGCCTTCAAACAAGGGCCCCAGATTTTTTTTCAGAAACCAACATGGCCCCAGAAGCTTCGACCCTGCTGGACTCCTACAGTTTGCTGACACCTCTGAGGCGCACGTGGAACAGACCGCGCTATTGACGACTTGGAAAGAAAGAAAGAAAGAAAAAATGTTTTAGTGTTAGTGTTTGTTTTAGTGTTTTTTTGTGGTCCGGATTATTACCGGACTACCGGACGGCAAACTACGACGGCGACGGTACGTTTTCGATATTCAACCACACAGAGCCTAGTCTAGACCAGCTTTATTAATATTTTAATGGACAAAATAATTGCTGGACGGATAAAGCAAATATTTCGAATAGGTTTGGGAGACCATTTTCAATCAGACAAAATATATATAACATTAATAATACATGTCTTTGCTTTATCCAAAAATTTGGCCTTTATTTTTATGACTTTGATATGATTGAGAATTCAGAAGGGTTTTTTATATTTTTCAATCGTATAAGTGAATGACAAATTCTGTTTGTTTTTACAGTAGGTATTCATCAAATGTGATTGATGAATACTGAAAATAAACTGAATTGTTTATATTCTCTGAAAATATGTTGTAATAACTTGTGTGCGTGAAATTGATAGTAAAAAGTTTATCTTGAGATATTAAACATCAAAATCTGTTTAGTTTATATCATCATTTATTGATTATCAAAAATAGTAGTATATTTAAACTAGCCGCTACCATTGGCTTCGCCCGCGTGGTAGTAGAACATGGTGTACCAATATGCCAAATTCCATCTAAATCCTTTCTGCTGTTTTAGCGTGAAGGAGTAACAAACCTACAACAAACTTTCGCCTTTATAATATTAATGTAATGATTGAATCTGCACTAATTTATAAAGAGGTAGGTACAGTTTGTTTTTTAGTTTTTTTTGTTTGTAGCTGTCTTTTAAAGTACTGGTCTGATTGCTAAATTTTTTTCACGCTTTGTAAGCTGCTTTATTCTTGAGTGACCTAGGCTTATGTACACTGGTGAAGCTGTGGGCACAACCTAGTTATACATATGTCTGTACGACCTACGTAACCAAATCTATAAAAAAACTCACTGTAAATATTCTTCCATCTGGCAACACCAGCCTATATTTGGAGTGTTGCCAGTTAATTAGCGCGTCGTGAACAGACGACAATCGTACACATTGTGCCTGTGTTGTTCACTGACGTTTCAATGTCGTTACCGAATCTCGGGACTTAGGGCTTCCAAAGATATATGAGGCACTAAAGAGCTGTATGATTCAATGAACTAGGTTTAAGGGTATGGATTTTGACGCGTAAAGTAACGGGCAACAGGATTTTTTTTAGGTGGGGCATCATCAGAATTAATTCTCCCACTCTTGGCTAGAGCGTAAGGGCGTGTCAGACTTTTACTGACTAAACCCTTTCCTTCTTTGCCTTCGTTTCAGGGTCCCGGGTTTTCCTTTCCGAAGCTCACCCATGGCCCCAGAGGCTTCGACCCTGCTGGGCCCCTACAGTTTGCTGACTTCTCTTTGAGGCGTAGAACAGTATGCGCCGTTGACGACTTGGGCTCGGTCCCGATTATTACTGGACTACTTGACGGCAAGCTACCCAGTGCTCGCCGTCCGCAAGCCCGCGCCTACGGTGGTTGGAAATCGGGATCGGAATCCCGGCGGCGGGGGCGTGAGGGTCTTTTCCTCTCACGTGCAGCCGCCTCCTTCGCTAGCATTAACGGGCAAGAGGTGGATACGAGTATTGTCATACTGAACTAATTCAATGTCAAGTCATTCGTAGAGCGTTGACTTTAGTTATCTAGTTCAAAGTGTTTTCTTATTTCACATATTATGTTACTAGTTACTGTCAGCGGCTGCACCCGCGAAAAGGTAGCTTTCTGAGTCACTTTGTTTTCATTTGACTAATAATTATTATAAGGTCTTTCTTTGCAGCTTACCTTGCCCGGTTTTTATTTGCCGAAATTGCGTCTGTTTCAATGATTCCACGTGTTGTCCAGCAGTTCACTTCTAATTTCACCAATTTTATATCACAATGCCTACTATAAATCAATTTACGAATAATTAAAACTGCAATTGAATTTCACTCGAAATAATCGCGCCAAAAACTTCGACTTGACTTAAAAATCCTAGACGAAGAGGATTCTTTTTGAAATTCGAACGGAGCGCATTCGAATTTCAACTTGAATAGTCGACAAGCGTGAACATTCTCTATTGACACTGTTTTATTCAAGAAGAAAACTGTTCAGACCTTTTTTTTCTTTTTGTTTGTTAATGTTTTTGGCTTGGATACTAAGTTCTTCGAGTCATGTCTCCGTAGAGTGCGTCTAATGAAAGCGCGACCTGAGAAAAAGAGGTTAAATCCAAAAATGTTGTATGTGGTATTACTAACTAGTAGGAGAATCATGTCTTGACACTTCACAATTTTATTTTATTTCCTGCAATTGCGGCTGAATAATGTTACCAATTAAATTAAAAAAAAAAAAACTCCAGGTCGCGCTTTCATTAGACGCACTCTAGTCTTTTTTCTATTTTCACACAACGTATTACCTACATAGTATTGATGAATTACACCCAGACACAACAAATGATCGTTGTGACACTTCTCGTAATATGCTCATCACACAATATTTTTTTGTGTGATAAGCACGAAACAGAAACTTTACTATACCAAAAGGCCCGTCCAGTTCAAGCCTTTCAAAAGTAAAGTTTCTCACTGTTATAATCTTCTAGCTCCAGTCCATTTTCGTCAGTATTTTCAAGCGTTGTACAGGCGAAGGATGGGTGCTAGTTTGGGAGGGGTAGAGAGGGTGTTTATGGTTCGTTAATTAAATCTTTGATTGCTGTTATTACAACGCAAATAATTGCTTTCGTAATATATTAGTTTTAGGAGAAGGCTTGCAGATCAGTGGTGACCAAACCTCTCTTATGAGGTCGTGGGTTCGATCCCCGCCCGGTACTCTTTTTTTTCCCAGCCATTTCTGTTGTACTGCTGACTCTCCTGGATAGAGCGGGAAGGTTAGACCTTTACTTTAAAAAATAAATTCTCCCCATGATACAACTTATTTTATTTAGGTTGCGAAGGTGACAGAATTTCTTGGTAGTTCATTAAGTGGTGTAGGTACTAATGAGGTTTAGTGGCCCCCTTGAGCTCGGGGGCCCCCAGCCCGTCTAGCTCTTCTATAGGCTCCACGCCAGTGAATGCGAGAACCCACAAGATTCACATTCTATTGCTATGAATAAAGTCCGCCCACACAAACACTAATCGACATCGCGAAACGGGAGTTCTGAACACATTCGACAACAATACTGAATGGTTGGCACAATAAACTACATATATACTTCTGCCTAGCCTTTTCCTAACTATATTGGGGTCGGCTTCCAGTCAAGCCGGATATAGCTGAATACCAGTATTTTACGAGGAGCGGCCGCCTACCAGGCCTCCACAACCCATTCACTGGGCTAACATGGTACTTCATGGCAAGACTGGAAACTACATGTATACAGCCTATATGATATTTACCAGATACGGATTCTTCTGGACACAGAATCACTGTACAGAAGGCTAGCTCCGAAAAATCGGCTAAGTGCGAGTTGGACTCGCGTAAGCTGGGTTCCATACCGTCCGCTAAAAATACGGCAAAAACCCGTTTGTCAAAGTCCGTCTGCCTGTCTGTTTGGAACTAGGCTGAATCTCAAGAACTCGACAGTAGTTGATAGCTCGACAGTAGAAATTTTAACAGATAATATATTTCTAACAACAAATACTGAAAACAGAATAAAATAAATATTTAAGGTGGGCGGGACGTTAGAATTATCCATACAAACGTAATACCAAAATCATTTGCAGTTTAAGCATATTTACACCATAATATGATGTTATTCGGATTCAGACAATAATTATCTAGGTTCCTACATCGTCTTTTTGTTGAAAAACTTACCCCAAACGAAATTTAAGCGAATTCAAATTTGCACTTTTTTACAGCGAAAATGTCATGTTTTTATTTTGTTTTTTCTATATTATAAACAACAATATTTCAAAATATCTCTCCGTAGCAACACAGATATTATTATCAAGTTATAAATACTTGAAACAATATTGGAAATACATTAATTTTTCATTCATCATTTTTGGTATTACGGAACATCTCCCAAATTTCCAATAATTTGTATTGCTATCACAGCAAGCAACTGTGCTGTTTGCTGATGATGACTTTACTCGAGTCAGTGTGTCCAAGAATTGTTTATACTATCTGGATTGATTCCATCAACCTCAAAAACGTATTTTTTTTCGTCTCAACTCGAAATAGCGCGCGGTGTCCGCAGGCCACTTAAGTAGCGCTCCCCACAACAAACGCAATTTTATTCCGGTTTTTTGCTACGGACAGTACCGAACCTTTCGAGCGCGAGTCCGACTCGCACTTGACCAGTCTTTTTTGCATTGGATTAACAACATGCTTTTAAACCGTGGTCAGGATCACGGTAGATGAGTGAGGAAAGGTCGCTTTAAGACTTGAGGTGTACCCAATTTATTTTTTAGGTGGGGATTGATCTTTTGACTTCTCCCGCTCATTGTGTCAGATTTTCACTGACTGAAATCACACCTGTATCATTCATTTTCCCCGTGCGTTCTAAAGCTACAAGTTTCCTTTTTCAGAAAATCATGATTAGCCAAATTTCCACTCTCACAGCGTCTGTCAAACCGCCTTCTGCATCCATCTCTTGTGTGCCGACAATCGCGCATTACAACATCTTTTCATCTCACTGTCGACCGCGGTGACCCACATGTGTCCGTGAGCATGCCCAAAGTATGAGGTTATGACGTGTGACCTTTTTTTTTAAGGTGGAAAATGCAAAGATAATCTGGCCAAATGGGGTTTCCTCGACCCATCACAAGTACCTTGCCAGGGTGAAGCCCCTTGACAGGATATGCGTCATCTCTTTTCCTGCCCAGCATGCCCAACTACCTGCACCTTCAACGACCTATGCAAGGCCAACGACAGAGCTGTCCAGGTGGCCAAATATTGGTCGAACAAAAATTTGAATTGAATCGACACGAGAAGAAGAAGAAGGTGGGAAATCAATCAATGACTTCTCCCGCTCTGGGTGAAACGATAGGGCGTGACAGACTTCTACTGACTAAAATCACACCCGTGTCCTTCATTTTCCCTGTTCCCACATGTGTCCTTCGTTTCCTTTTCAGAAAATCATGATTCTCTCATCTTTTGGATGCCGACAATCGCGCATTCTAGCATCTTTTCATCTCACTGTCAGCCGCGGTGACCCACATGTGTCCTGAGCGTTCCCAATGATGCACGTCATAAGTTTGACGTTATGACGTGCGAACTATGAGTGAAGAAAGGAATCTATACTGTTTTGAATTGATAGCTAAGCTTTTAAACCATGCTCAGAATGACGAAAGACGAATGGGGAAGGGCCCTCTTAAGACCTGAGGTTTGTCGAATTGCCCAACTTTTTTAAGGTGGCAAATCATCCAAATACTTCATCTGCTCTCGGTGAAGTGGGAAGGCGTGTCAGATTTCCTAAATTCATATCTGTGTCTCTCAGTTGCCCTGTGCTTTCTAAGGCTACAGTTCTCCTTTTCAGAAAATCATGATTAGCTAGATTTCCATTCTTATAGCGACTATCAAACCGCCTTTGTATATCTACAATCGCGCATTCCAGCATCTTTTCATCTCACTGTCAGCCGCGGTGACCCACATGTGTCCTGAGCGTTCCCAATGATGCACGTCATAAGTTTGACGTTATGACGTGCGAACTATAAGTGAAGAAAGGAATTTATAATGTTTTGAATTGATAAGTGGTTCGTGGAATATTGTGGCGTGGTTTGGGGTCAGACTTGGAAATAAATAGATGCAAGTCACGTACTCGTATAGTTAGTCGTCTTGGTATTAAAGGTTATATGCGTTGCTAACCTGCGAATAAAAATGAATTTTATTATCTACGCCATGCTATGTGGCATAGTGGCATCAATCACGTGAAAGGTAAAAATTAGAGAGAGAAAATATACCAATTATAAAAATCACCATCCGATCTACTCATGTACCAAATTACACTCAAATCCATTTAGCCGTTTCAGCGTGAAGAAGTAACAAATAGTCCCTAAGACAACCCACTGACAACAAACACACACACGTACGTATAAACTTTCGCCTTTGCGTGTGTATAGTAATTATACAGAGTTAATTTCAATATTCACATAAACGAACGGTCCAGAAACATGTACTGGATCCATGGTACACATTGGTCTGTCCATATCTACGACAGGGTGTATAGAACTTCCCAAAAACCATACCACAATGCGCACACACCTTTCGGAAGCTTTCATTGTATCAAACAGTTTTGATTCAGAGCCGACACTCCAATACAAGAATGAACCTACCTATGTACACACATATGAACGTACAAACTACGTATCAATGGCATAAAGTGAGAACCTCGTATCTGCAATTTTAGGAAAATTTTATTTTATTACATTTTAGGAAAGAAAAGCTCGAAACATGATAGTATCACGAAACATTTTGATTGACTATTTGTAACGCCGTCTACGGAGTTTAGTGTGTTAGTATCGCGATTACGCCTCACAACTTATTGGAAAAATTGGAAAACAACAGTAATAAATATATTAAAATATTTAATACAACACGCAGAAGCCTGTTTAAATTAATAGATAATAAAGATGTAATGAGGTTTTTTGGGCCTCCTGAAAAGTTTCGAATTTCGCAGTTACGAGGTTTTCGCTGTAAGCCATCAGTGTCTGCTCGTTAGTAGAACGTTGCGTGAACCGAGCGGGATGACCACAATGTGAATGGGCACTATTTATAGGCAACAATGGACTCGTTTAGATCACTACTGTTGGGGTTGGTTTGTTGGACGATTTTTCCTTGTGTTCTCTTTTTGTATTGGCTAATCGCGAATTAAAGTTGTCTGTTTGGCTGTTACAGAAGTTTTTTTTGGGACTTTTCCCGCGCAGGTGAACGTATGAGGTTGTTCGACGGCTTAACTGGACTGACTATACTAGACTGTGCGGGCCTTATTTATTTATTTATTTATTATTTATTTATTTATTTATTTATTTATTTAACGGCACGTGGGTACATATATCAGAATCATTCATCTAAGAGTGGGTATTGTGGGGTGGTATTTTGGAAATAAGTAGACTCGTCTTCGACTAGCAGCCTTATAATCACGATTCTCAATGATATGGGACGCAAGTGATCCGTCGTAATCATCTAGTCCACGCTATCGTTCAATTCCAAAACTTTTCGAGTACGGTGGTTGTTTTATGATTATGACGTTCCACCAGAGTGACAACTGGGTTGTCACTCTCGTCCGCTCAATGATCATTCCATAAATCACACAATGAAGGTCAAAATAAGGTTTTAAATCTCTATGGCGCCTGGTACGCGCCTTCATGGCCGGACTGACAATCGCCCGTCCTCGGGCGCACATGTATTCCTGCAACGAGAAGGTACCATACTGTTAATCGAGCCACCATGCTCGTCCACCCTGACATGAGCCAGTGCATCTTACTTTAGGCCACAGCCTAGTTTCGAACTCACTCTCGCAACTTGCACCACTCTTTTATTCTCATACAATGCATAGCCCGGACAAATGCGTCCCTTCGACTTGCCCCAAGTGCAAGACCGGACAACACCGTCCCTCCGACTAGCCAACTCATAATGCGCAGCCCGGACAAATGCGTCCCTTCGACTTGCCCCAAGTGCAAGACCGGACAACACCGTCCCTTCGACTCGCCAACTCATGATGCGCAGCCCGGACAAATGCGTCCCTTCGACTTGCCACAAGTGCAAGACCGGACAACACCGTCCCTTCGACTCGCCATCACTCACGTCACCGAACTAGATACGTACGTCCCTTCAACCAGCACCGCTAGCCCGGACAATACTATCCATTCGTGACACACTGACGCATGCGTCCCTTCGACCTGCTAGCACTCTAGCCAGGACCGGACAACATCGTCTCTGGGTTTGCGTCCCTTCGAATTACCAACCAATAGGCAAAACCGGACAACAACACCCACACACACGTAATCACATCACACAATCGGAACCTACCTTAGGTCCTGAACACTTTGCTCGGTGGATGTCTACTTCTACGTCAAAGGTCATCCCATCATCACTACCGAACCAGCACACACACCAACACTACTTTCTTTTCTTTCTTTCTTTTTTTTACCTTATCTACCGAATCAGCACTAGGTGTAATCTGCAGTTATGGTGTCAACACTGCGATTGTTGAAGCCGACGTAGTCTTAAAGTCGGCATCAATAATGTCTTCTGACTGCATATTTACCGCCTTCACGGCTTCCTAGTCATTCATAATACCTCCAGCTAATTCCATTAAGCCCTCGTGTCCTCCCGACACCAAACGCAAATTATCGTGCGAATACTTTAACGTATGGCAAGGACCATCTACACTTTTTACGAAAACATAATCACCAAAAGGATTTACTCTAGCTCTTCCGCGGTTAAAACGAATAGTATCAGCGTTAGCAACTTTCTCTATAACCTTGGATGCATCTAAGCGTATCGCTTCTAAATTTCAGCGGTCGTGTGGACCATCTCCAGTTGAAAGCTTGGAAATTCTTAACGAGTACAACTGAACTCCAAGCATTAATTCAGTCGAAGTATATTTCGTGACGGTAGACCTTGTACTATTTAGAGTAAGTTGCACGTTGGCTTAACTATCGCGCCAATTCTTGTGTGGATCATTTTCAATGATTGTAACTAATGATTTTAGAGTTCGCATTAAATTACCCGTTCAACCTAACCGTTTGCTCTACTTGAGCCAGTGGCGAAGAAGTGAAGGTCAATGTGATGGTCCGCACAAAATTTCTTGAATTCACCGCTAATATAGCAGCGACCCTGATCAACTACAATTCGTTTAGGAGCACCGAACAAACAAATAGCTTTCTTCAGTACCATAATGGCACTGGCAGCATTTAAAGAGGTGGTGTGTTCTAACAGGACGTACTTGGTGAACACATCAAAGATAACGGAATAGTATTCTTTTTGATCACTCTCACCCGTCAATCTTCCAGTAAAATCTATGTGCAGCGTGTGCCAAGGGGTTTGCTCTTTAGGAATGGAGTGAAGTCTTACTAGTTGGGCCTTTCGAGGTTTTACATATTATGCATGAGTCGACAAACCTGCAAACACTTTTCGACATCTCGGGGAACCAATAGAGATTGTTATTTTGACGAGAGTCTTATCGGGTCCTAAATTTTGAATTTCCGAATGAATGTGACTGATCAGAGTCCATACCAATGAGCGGGGTAGGTAGCCAAGAAACCGTTTTATTGCAGTTAATTTTCCGGTAAAGAATACCAATCCTAACATCATAAGTTTTTGCTACATTTTCCGGTAAATCGCCGTTCGAAGGATTTCAGCGTCGCGCTTTTGTTCGACAGACAACCAACCTCCATGAAACTCTACAAACTTACTTTCTTTGCAGGAGTAGAACGAGGAGAAACAATGATATAGGAACAATGTTCTACAGTTGCGATCTTAGGTAGATGATTACGCGATAGATAATCGTCGTGATCCATGCTTTACCCTTCACGATAAAGAATATCAAAATCGTACGCTTGAAGCATGACCCACCTCCTATGAACGCGGGGTATCAAATCGACCTTTGATTTAGACGCCTTCAACGAATTACAGTCTACGTAAACTGTGAACTTCCGGCCGTGCGAAGGTTCGACCGCTCGAACGACTGCCTGAGTTTCTAGTTCATATAAATGATAACGAGCCTCAACCTCGGTCGTGCGGGCGGCTAAAATAAGCCCTGATCAAAAAGGAAACAGATATGCTCACCAGATGCCGTCGTCAGTTTACCTCTCGAAGTCTTGTGCTCGCAAGTGTTTACCTCCCTGACGCTGCGCCGCCTCTCTTCTCAGGGCATGACGTAATTACGTGGCCAGGCTTCCCGCAGGTGAAACAGGTGATTGGTACCAGCTTGTCCTTGACTTGATCCGTGTTAGAACCATCAGCTCGATTAGCTGGATCGTCGCCTTTTACGAGTGTAAAAGTGCTATTTTGTGTCTAGGAACTACACACCGATGACATTATCCATAGAACTTCGAGTCTGACAGGTGAGGTCTTTTTGGTTTATTGCCATTACTATCATTATCTTCGGTACCGGTACAATGCTTTACAGAAATCCCACCGAATGTCTGGAAGAGCTGAGCACGAGTTGTGATATCAAAGAAATTCAGTTCACGACGAATCATGTGGTCTTTCGAGCTCAGAACAGAAATAACGATCCCGGTGATTGCCTCTTCTGACATCTTGACTATAGGGATTCACTCGCTAGGGATTTGCCCACTAACGCATAGCTGATTCACTAGCAGTCTCCTTTGCTCCGATCTGAAAGCGCATCACGTCATCGAAATAGTGCTGTATCAATTTGTGCTCTGCAAATTTCGCCAGCAACGTTTGCTTCACAACTTTCCAGGTTAAGTCATCCAAACGCAACTTAGAACAAATGCCGCTCGCGGTTGTCAGGGCAACTAAAAGTTCTAGGCCACTCAGATTCTTGCCGGTAATAATCAGGTCGGAAACACGGCACCAGCCCTTAACATTAGCATCTTCATCATTTGGGTCGAACTTGATCAACTGCATCGCGTTATTGTTTGCTGCAGACTGCGATGTTTGCTGCGGCATTGCTAACAAACGGGTTAGTAGGGCTTCCATATTGGTGAGCAATCCACTATTGCTAGGTCGATTGTGCGGCTGAGTATCTTTATCCAACTGTTTTTCGTATCCCACAGTTGAAACATTTGGGTCCAGCAAAGGGCCAATTCGGGCGGTTCCTCTCGGCGTCAGGACCTTCACGTTCATTTTCACCAGACGTGGCGCCCCTGGTTATAAACAGTTCCTTGAAGTCGCTCCATTTCATCCCAGGGTAAGATATTGATGACAGACATGATAGAGCTTCTCCCTTGAGTGCGCGGCTCAAGGCAATCATTAACGACGCAACTTGACTATTCGGATTGATCACACACATGTCTGCTGTTTCCAGCCATTTTTCAGGCTCAAAATCCGGAAAGCGAACATCCACAATCGCAGGGGTTTTCATTGCTTTATCGTGCAAGCATCAAGTTTTTGTTTTGCTACTCTAGCAAATCCATTTTTCCGTTACAATGTCACTTTCAAATACGTGCACATTGTTTTTGCGCTTTTCTTGGCTGTGATAGAAGCCGTTTCACACGTGGGGCGTTCGAGTTGCATCCCACTTCTGATAACGGCACGTGGGTACATATATCAGAATCATTCATCTAAGAGTGGGTATTGTGGGGTGGTATTTTGGAAATAAGTAGACTCGTCTTCGACTAGCAGCCTTATAATCACGATTCTCAATGATATGGGACGCAAGTGATCCGTCGTAATCATCTAGTCCACGCTATCGTTCAATTCCAAAACTTTTCGAGTACGGTGGTTGTTTTATGATTATGACGTTCCACCAGAGTGACAACTGGGTTGTCACTCTCGTCCGCTCAATGATCATTCCATAAATCACACAATGAAGGTCAAAATAAGGTTTTAAATCTCTATGGCGCCTGGTACGCGCCTTCATATTTATTTATTTATTTATTTATTTATTTATTTATTTATTTATTTATTTATTTATTTATTTATTTATTTATACTTTTGCACAAAAAGGTACAAAGGCGGACTTAATGCCTTAGGCCTTAATAAAAATAAAGCTTCCAGCCAAGCCTTACTAAAATAAAATTTAAAACTAAGCGACTACACACTAAGGGCACCCTCTGTAGAGTACGGTCCTCGGCTTTGGGCGTTACTGGAAGAGAAGGAAAAGACGGGCTGGATAGAATAAGGCTTAATTTTGCCGATAACAAAGTATTATTAGACCGTCAAACACTGGAACTATCTTGGAACTGGATCTATTTTTTATTTTCTTTTAATATAATAAACCAGTGGTGTATAACAAATGAAAAATAGTTGGTATTAACGGTTAAATAAAAAGTTCAAAACAAAACAATTCCTTCACAGGTCTTACTTTTCATTTACTTTTCAACAACACAAAGTCGTACTCGTAGCATGTATCCAACACATAAAACACTACATGATAGAGTCTGTACCATGGAAACTTTTATCGTATTCCATAAAAAAAAATTACAAGATTAGGTCAATATACTAACTGGATTGATTGATATATCGATGTTCGGAGATAAACTCGTGAATGAGGGCTATTTATAGAGGTTCAACAAACGGACACTCGTTGAGGAGCTCGTGGCTAGATAATAACAGCCGCACAGGTCGATCTTCAAGGTTAAGCAACGCTTGCCTAGGTTGGTCTGTGGATGGGTGACCATCTTAACATAACGAGTTTCCTCCGTGCCTCGGAAAGCACGTTAAGCCGTTGGTCCCGGCTGTCATTTGGAGATCTTTGGCAGTCGTTACGGATAGTCTGAAGCCAGTAAATCTGACTCCAGTCTTGCCATAAAGTACCGTGTTACCCCAGTTAATGGGTTGTGGAGGTCTGGTAGGCAGCCGCTCCTCGTAAAATACTGGTATTCAGCTAAATCCGGCTTGACTGGAAGCCGACCCCAATATAGTTGGGAAAAGGCTAGGCAGATGATGAACAAACGGACACTCGTTACTATCCGACGCTCATTCTGTTTGTACTCGTCATCGGGGATTTTTAGACATTGTAAGATATGCGGGTTTACTTCTCGAGTGGATTTTTACGAATATATAAAAAAACTTTGTTCTAAAGAATAAAATGAGTAAATGCTGTACTAAACTGTAAAATGAAAACCATTGAATAAATAATTGGTTTTTAGATTCACACACCCATAATCATGCATTTTTTCAAGATTTATTATAATTTTTTTTTGTGTAATAAATCACGATTTTACAGAGTCAGATTATGCTCAAGCATAACTTAGAAAAATTAGATTCTATGGTAATCATTCAAACTACGACAATTTCAAATCATACAAAAAACTGCTCAACAAACAAACTACTAAACAAAAAAAAAAGAAAGAAAAATATTCACAAAACTTCTGCACAAAAATACATTCCAAACTTCAACCACATGACGAAAATCACGCTAAACCAGGAAACTTAGTAAGCAGCATCCCAGTTACTGGGAAGCGCTGAATAATTCATGGTGCGCCTCAATGCTCTCCAATACTATAATGCCGGCTATCTATAGGAGCAGGGCAGGCTTACGAGAACAGAGATTATGTCAGAATGGACATATTATCGGAGACAATAGGAGGCTTGCCGGGAAACCGTGGTAATTTCAGGGTTGGCTTGGTAGGGACAGTGGGCCGTAGGCTTGGCTTCGTAGCTTAAAGTCTTGATAAGGTTAGTGCTTTATGCAGATAGATGGATATTGATGAGTTTTCAAATTAACTAGCTTCGGCCCGCGGCTTCCCCCGCTTAATTGTAAGTTTTTGTCAATACGAACTTTGGAATCCTTTTTCATCCTCTTAGGGAGTTTTTTTTTTCCGCTAGGGGAATCATCAGAATGACTTCTCCCACTCTTGGGCGGAGCGGGAGGGCGTGTCAGACTCTTACTGACTAAACTCCTACCCCGTTCCTTCGTTGCCTTCGATCTGGGGGACACGGTGACAACCTTTCGGATTCCGTGTTCCCCAGAGGCTTCGGCCCTACCGGGCCCCTATAGTTTGCTGACATCTCCTTGAGGCGCGCGTGGAACAGAACGCGCCGTCGACGACTAGGCTCGGTCCAGATTATTAACAGACTGCCGGACGGCGAGCTACCCAGTGCTCGCCGTCCGCGAGCCCGCGCCTACGGTGCGCGGTGGTCGGAAATCGGGATCGGGATCTCGGCGGCGCCGGCGTGAGGACCGTTGCCTCACGCGCTCGCGGTCGACAGCCTCCTTCGCTAACATTACTGCTTCGCTTCCTTTTAAAATCCTCTCTTAGTGTTTGCCTACGTTATAAATGGAAGCCTTGTGCAAAATTTCACGTTCCTAGTACCAGTAATTTCGGCTGTGCGTTGATATGTCAGTCAGTCAGTTATTCCTTTTACATATGAGGGATTTCATCGAATGAATGACATGACACAGATGTGCAAGAAAATCCTTCTATAAAGGGAAGCGCCGGGTAGCCCGTAAAATTCAAATTTACTTAGGTACGTTTTTTGCATTTTGATTACGTTTGACGCAAGCTGGACACGTTTCTTTTGAATTCGTGTTACGCCATTTTTAGGGTTCCGTAGCCAAATGGCAAAAATGAACCCTTATAGTTTCGCCATGTCTGTCCGTCCGTCCTCGCTTAATCTCTGTGACCGTTAGCTCTAGAAAGCTAAAATTTGGTACCGATATGTATGTCAATCACGCCGACAAAGTGCAAAAATAAAAATTGGAAAAAAATGTTTTATTAGGGTAAACATGTAAAGTTGAAAACGATATTTTTTTTAAATTCAACCCTAACGTGTGATATATTGTTGGGTAGGTATTTAAAAATGAATAGCGGTTTACTAAAATATTTTTTTGATAATATCAATAATTTCGGAAATAATCGCTCCAAAAGTAAAAAACAATGTGTCCCTCTAACTTTTGAACCATAAGTTTAGAAAATATGAAAGAAATCTGGAAAGTAGAGCTTTATAAAAACTTTCTAGGAAAATTATTTTGAACTTGATGGGACGAACAGTTTTTGAAAAGTTGGAACACTTATTGTGACGGACGGGAAACTACGGAACCCTACACTGAGCCTGGCCCGACACGCTCTTGGCCGGTTTTTTTGTCTTGATGGAAAGCAATGCATGATGTCGACAATGGAACGAGAAAACCTGGATGTTTTTTTTTCTACTTAGAGCCATGATTGCAGAAACGGGGTGAGGTTTGGTCAGTAAGAATCTGACACGCCCTCCTGCTCCACCCAAAAGCGGGAGAAGACATTCTAATGAATCTCCTTCCAAAAAAAAAACTCTAAGTCAGATAGGATCGCAGTCAAGTACTAGTTTATAATATTTACAAAAAGAGCGCCCAACCACAAAATATTTCCATACGGTTGTATAGAAAACTCGGATTAGGCGCTCTTGTAAAGTGGGTGATCGACGTACGAGCCTATACCGGGGTTTTAAAGAACATCATGGCGAGACTGCTCGACTAGCCTAGCGACTAATGAGTATAACAGTCGTACAGTACGGCCGTTATAAGTTGGCGACTCTGAAGTTAGGCTTTGGGAATTTTAGCGCTTGAAAACTCGTACAACAATATAGATTTAAAAAAAAATGCCAATAGCCATAAGACTCGCTCGTCGATAAGAGAGCGGTTACTCTTACGTGATTATGATGTTAAAACAATATAGGTACCTACTCAAAAAAAAACTAACCAAAACAATTAAGACAACTTAGCAAGGATAGTTCCTTCTCGTCACGTCACAACACGGGCCAAGCTCTCATCCCCGTTATCCCCCGAGCACATCACTACCAGGAAAGACAATATGTTGAATGGCTCGTGTGTTACGGCCTAATCTAGGCTGTGGGGTATCAACGCTTTGATGGAATAGGACACGGATTTAGAACAAGTGTTTATTCTGTACTGTAAACAATGTTTTTGGTTACTTAATTATTTATTGTAGGTACACCAAACATAACAATACAATATAGAAATACAGAGTTTACAAAAGCCAGCTGAACTCAGCAATGAGTTTTCTTCCAGCAAAATATTTAAAAATTGAGCAGCAGGATTGGAAAATGGCAATAGTTAATTTTGTGCAATTTTTTAGCTTCTACCAGTGAGTTTTAATATTAACTTTGGACCTCCGTTTCATCTTCTTTAAAAGCTGACGAAATATTCCACCACAGTAAGGGTCCAATACCAGGTGGTGGGCCCATGGTATTCGCTTGTGCGTCGATGTCTCCAGGATGTGCAGTAATACCACGGGCCAAGTCCTCATCCCCGTTATCCCCTGAAAACATCACTAGCAGGAAAGACAATCTGTTGAATGGTTCGTGTGTTACGCCCTACTCCGGGCTACGCTTTGATGGAATACTAGGAACACGGATTTGGAACAAGCGTTTATAGAGAACTGTTAAAAATGAAATATGATTTTTAGTTCGATTGAAAAATGGCGTTAATTTTATGCAATTTATTTTAATACTAGCTTTTGCCAGCACCCGTGTTAAGTAGATTTTAGTTGGTATCGAGTTATCTTTGAAAATTATCATTATAAAAATTCAGAAAAACATTGGTGTGTTGTCATTTGTAGATTTGGCAGTCTGACTCCAGTCTTGCCATGAAGTACCGTATTACCCCAGTTAATGGGTTGTGGAGGTCTGGTAGACAGCCGCTCCTCGTAAAATATTGGTATTCAGCTAAATCCAGCTTGACTGGAAGCCGACCCCAATATAGTTGGGAAAAGGCTAGGTAAATGATGACCAATTATCAGGTGAGGTGTATTCCAATCCACAGAAGCCGAATTCAATTTTAAAAAAGTCCATAATAGTACTTACATTGCCGTCCTTCTGCTTGGGGGCGTCGACATGGGTTTTTCCTAGAGGTCCATTGTTTCTCCATTGGGGTATCCACGCATAGGTATTATCACCAGATATCGAAGTACAATACGGCCGTTATAAGTTTGCGAGTCTGAAGTTAGGCTCTGCGAATTTTGGCGCTTGAAAACTCGTACAAAAATAAAGGTTTAAAAAAAAAATACAATTTGCAGTTGTTATTTCTGTTAAAAACTCTTATATAGCCTAACTTTAGACTCGCCATCTTATAACGGCCGTACTGTGAGTAGAGTATATTTATTTATAGTTTGTGTAAGTAAGTAAGTACAGTAACGCAGAGTTGATAAATACCTCTTCTGAAATACGTATAAATAAATTCTAAAATATTGATTCGGTACTCCGGATGTTGGCGGTATCAACTCTTTCATAATAGACTCGTTTCCATTTAAAACTGTTTCCGCTTTGCCTGAATATTTGCACGGGGACATTAAACGTCAACTGTTTATTTAAAACACAATTATTTTGGTTTGTTTGAATTTTAAATAAAATTCGTGCTATTGAAACCATTATTAAAAAGTTTTATTGTGTAATTAATAAGCTGTCCCCCCGTGGTTTCGCCCGCGATTTTGGTTACTATGCTCCACTCGTATTGGTCATAGTGTGATGTCTACTTCCACCACCTGGCGTTAATCCCGGCTATTGCCAGGGTCCGCCTATTGGTTATAGCGTGATGTAATATAGTCTATAACTTCCCTCGATTCATCATCATCATCAGCTGCCTAGCCTCAGCCGATAGACGTCCATTGCTGGAGATAAGCCTCCTCCAAGCGTCGCCACAACCTCCTGCAAAGTCCTGTGCGTCTCGCTTGTTTATCCAACAGTAAAATATTTTTAACTGACTTCAAAAAGGAGAAGGTTATATGTTCGGCTGTATTTTTTTACAGACAGTGGCTAAGCGCCAGCCCAGATTATAATAAAAAAAAATAGAAATAGAAATTCATTTTAATCATCCATAAATAGTTATTTATAAATAAAAGCCATCGCGTCGTCGCGCCTGTCTTACGGGGTCCTTTTTTATACAGTATTCACGTAGATAATTTCCATTTGCGTGATATATTGTCGTATTTTTCTTTCATTTAGAATGCCATACGGGCTCGAGATACAGAATTAGTATGACAAAGCGGTTCTTTATTCTCGTATTTAATAAAACAAGTCTGATTTCCGTCCTTTTATTTGGCGTTCGCTATGCTGAGCTTACTAGAGACAAACTATGCTGTGTTAATCTTCATTTATTTTGTACCTTCTTCTGTTTTTGAATGTACGAGTATGTATCTGTAAGATAGGAAACGATTGAAATCGGTTAAAAGTTTTGGACTTCATCATTTGCGTCGAAAGATTTCCACTGTTGGACATAGGCCTCCTCTTCTTTTCAGGGTAGTCGGCTAGAAATCACCGGCCTCATCTATTTTAAATTGATGAATAAATTAACCTATCACATACCCGCGAAACGAGACACAATAGTAAAACAATAACAGCGCGGTCTCGTAGGACCGATCGGGGATTCATGAATTAAAGTAGTTTTTAAAACCTTCTTGCAAAATAAATATCATGAATCATTCTACCTACTTTCTGCTTTCAGAAATTAAACTAGAATTATGATACCTATTAGTTCGTAAAAGTGCTTCGGTGTAATACTGATGCATTTACGCGTTCTACTTACAGCTAACTCTGCTCATTTGTGAAATTGAGGGCAAACGCAACAACAAAAGTAGCCATCCTCGTAAACATCAACAAAACTACAACTACCCACATAAATTATCTGCCTTTTTACAAACATTGGGTTAAGGAGAACCATCTGGTATCGTATTTATTGTAAGTGCGGTGCCCTTATTCATTTATTTATTTATTTTTTAAGGTACAACAGCTTCTGTTTACAGCATTCGGGAATAGATAACAATGGCCCTAAGTCTTACATAATCGCTAATTACTGGTTAACCAGCATTCACACGGTAGAGACAGTTATGCCGCGTACTAGGAACTTAGATCTTAGGCATCTTAGAACGTAGATCTTTGGCGGTCGTTACGGATAGTCAGAAGCCAGTAAATCTGACTCCAGTCTTGCCATGAAGTACCGTGTTACCCCAGTTAATAGGTTGTGGAGGTCTGGTAGGCAGCCGCTCCTCTTAAATAGTGGTATTCAGCTACATCCAGCTTGACTGGAAGCCGACCCCAATATAGTAGGGAAAAAGGCTAGGCAGATGATGACTAGGAACTGCGCTATTAGAAAGTAAGTATACAACAACCTGAAATCACTTATCAAGCAGTTGCTCGGACCATCAGTCTAATATCTATAGTCCCTTACTTCATCATCTCTTGTTATTTGGGATTGGGACAAAATGTTTTTGTCCATTCTGTCCTGTCACTCGTCATGCTATCACTACTCCTCACACAATCCATCCATCTTTTCTTTGGCCTCTGCCTCCCTCTCGTCCATTCAGCTGAACTTTTCGTAATAACTCTTGTAGTAATGCATTCGTTTCTCACTTTATCCATTCTCATCTCTATCGACGAAACTATTTCCTACTTGCTACTAACGAAAAACAATAGTGACCGTAATAAAGACCAGCCGAGGACCATGAAATTCCACATATTCCAGACAATTTTACAATTAATTACATTGATTTCCACATACACTTCATATCAAGACTATAAATACTAGTCTTATACTTTCTGGTCCTACTAAATCAAACACAAACGACCCATTAGAGGTCTGACTAAACTTAGATATCGATGCTCATGTTAGTCATAGTTTCAGCGCAGATATTGTGAAAAAAATACGGATCGGAAACTCATTTCGTCTCAAAGGTTTGAGGCCTAATATCCTGTTAGGTATCCTCTTAAATAGGGGTCATTTGGTATGCCATGAAATAAAGATGGTCAGAAAAATGATATTAATAGACAGTACGGAGTTGGTTATTTTTTTCCGTTGATAAAATACTGAACAATGAAAGTGGGAACATAAATATGTATTATTGGTAAACTTACTGCTTCCCAGTTTTGAAACAAAGCAGTCCAATACAATGTTTGATGAAGAGGAAACGCGAAAAAGGGAGATAACGCTTGAAAATGTTGTTTAGAATATTTAGGGCCTGTTTTACAATGTCTGAGTAGGCACTACTCACTGAATAAATTCAAAAATGTGACAGATTTTGTATGAAATTATCTGCCAAGTAAGATACTCGAAACTTAATCATAGGTGGTGAAACAGGCCCTTAGAATATTTATTAGTTAAACATAGATTTTTTTTATATAACATAAACTAGTGCTTGACTGCATTCCCACCGAATTACCTAATTAACGAGAACATAAAGGTCTTAAATTTAAAATATATGAGCGCTATGTTGTTGATATGTGCTATTTTAGTTGTTAATATTTGGTATTTTTTTATTTAAGAGTACATTATGAAGGGCCAAAAAACAGGTTTCCACTTATTAGTTTTACACAAAATAATTACCTAATCTAATCATAAGTTTAAAATCAATATAAAGCAAGATTTGCAATAACACCGAAATCACCTGTGAACTTTTATATGGAAACCATCCATGAATTTCGCGGACTACCTTGTAGGATCCCTTTAATCTATCACATACCCACAAAACGAGACACAATAGTAAATCAATAACAGCGCGGTCTCATAGGACCGGTCGGGGATTCATGAATTAAGTGGCACTTCTGCTCACTATATTCCGACGTTACCCCCCAGAGACCTCTTAATCTGTCGATCAGCTACTCAGTAATGTTCCTGGGTATATTGATTGGCCATTCAAGATGTTTCGGCCCCTATCATCTGGCTACGGTGCAGTATGTGTTAGTAATCGTGTAAGGGCTCTCGGCCAGGGCTTGAAAACGTTACCAATTCACATAAAAAATAACGTTAAGTAACGGTATTTCCATAGAGATACTTGCATATCGGTATGATTTGGTAGCGTTACTTAGTAGCATAACATTATAAGAACGTTAAAAATTGCGATAAAAATTAACGGTATTTTTAATGTTATTGTGAAAATAGTGGTAACAAGTAAACGGTATATTTCCAAGTCGTCTGAAAAAAGTAATAATTAAGCCACTATTCAAAAAAGACGATAGAACTGAATTAAAAAATTATAGGCCAATAGCAAAAATTCCAATCTTTTCAAAAATCATCGAGAAAGTAATTTATAACAGTATATATGCTTATTTTGAAAAATTTAAACTATTTTGCAATGAACAAAAGGGATTTAGAAAAAATATTAATATAAACATGGCACTATTTGATCTACTATCAAGTGTCCTAACATCTGTCGATAAGAAAAACAGGGTTTGCGCTATTTACACAGATATGACAAAGGCGTTTGATTTTGTGGATCATAAAATTTTACTACAAAAACTGTATAGCTATGGCATTAGAGGAAATATACTCAAACTTATAGAATCTTACCTAAGTGATAGATCGCAATGCACAGAAATCACAAGAATATGTCCAGTAACTAAGCTGCAAAAAACATATACCTCGGAAGCAAGATTGATTAAATATGGAGTGCCTCAGGGTAGCGTATTGGGACCCCTGTTATTTTTAATATATATTAATGACCTACCGAAAATAACAGGGCACGAAATGGTACTTTTTGCTGATGATAGCACGGTTATTATAAAATGCAACAATCCTAATAACTACGAATTTGACATCAATGACGCTCTCTCGAAAATAATTAATTGGCTTAAGGACAATAATCTTGTAATAAACCTGACTAAGACTAAAATTATGCATTTTCACCTACGGCTTGTAAATACTCCACTTAATGTCACCTATAATCAGTCTAGAATTGAAGAGGCTAGCATTGCAAAATTCTTGGGTATCTCTATAGACAGCAAACTGACCTGGAAACCACATCTGGAAGAAGTTTGCAAACGAGTAAGTAGATCAGCGTATCTTCTATTTCAACTGTCAAAAAAAGTAAATACTGAAACACTCTTAACGGCTTATCATGGATTGGTAGCTTCGGTCTTGCGTTACGGTGTTGTTTTTTGGGGACAGTCAACAAACCGAGAACTTGTTTTTAAAATGCAAAAGAGATGCATACGGTCGATGTTTGGATTGAAAAGGACTGACAGTTGCGTCCCATATTTTAAAAAATACAATATTTTAACCTTTCCTGCTTTGTACATCTTAGAAACTTCTTTATTTGTAAAAAATAATCCCAACCTATTCCTAAAAATGGCCACAGTCAAGAAATTACCCATACGTGCTCAATATATGAACACATTATGCCAGGCTAAATGTAAAACTGCATTGATGAAAAAAAGTTTCTTTGGTATCGCTCCCCAAGTTTTTAATAAAGTTCCTGATATTATTAAATGTATGCCATTACAAAAATTCAGAGGCACTCTACAGAAACTGCTACTTGAGAAATGCTATTATACATTAGACCAGTTTCTAAATGACAAATTTAATTAATTGTAATTCTGAAATTATTGTTATGTTATTATTTAAATTTATTTTATTGTAATGTAATTTATTCCTGGTGACATTGTATTTTTTATGACATTCAAATTATTTTATTTTATATTTTTTTTTATAACAGATTATTTTTTTTTTCCTTATGACATTTTGATTATTTTATTTGGTTTTTTTTATGACATTTTGATTATTTTATTTTAATATTGATGACTGTAATCTTCCTGACGTTTAAATCTTTTTTTACTTTTTTATTTAACTTTTAAAGATTACAGCATCACAATTTTGTATGCCTTTCGGCGGAACATAGGTTGGACCAACACTATTATTTACTCACAAGATCATTGTACTTACCCTATGTTCACAAAAATAAATGAATTTTGAATTTTGAATTTTTTTTGAATTTTGGTATATTTTGGTTATTTTATGCGACGTTGCCGTTTCCTCAATGGTCGCGCGGGCGCGGCACGGCGGGTGGCGGCGCCGCCTTTGATGCGTTGTTGCCATTTCGTTTGTAGCGTCTTCTCAACTTTCACAGCAGACAGACGTGCTTACAGAACACGCTCGCGAAATATTACTTAATTCAATTTAGATTAGCTACTACAGTAGATTTAGTTTTTATGTTTTGAGTACCTACCTAACGATTACGAAAAGTTTAACATGGGCCGTAAGAAAAGAAATGCCGTCTACAGATATTTTGAACTAAATGATGACAACACCTCAACTTGTTTAGTGCCAGAGTGTAGAAAAAAATTAAAGGTAAGTTTTAAAATACATAATTATTATCTGTAGGTACTTATGTACCATGCTCAGTGTCGATTTTCTATATTACGGTCGACTGCATGGCGATTATTTAACAATCTTATGTACTTACCTAATTTTTGGCTTTTTATTTTTATATTTACACCTCGCGCTAAATCAGTTCAAGGTCAAAATGTTATTACTTACCATGCGGTCGACTGTAACTAGGTATAAAAATGTAAGACTTACCTACAAGATTTCATTTGAAGAATGGGATATTTTTTTTACTTATTTCTGTCGTCATTTCAAATTTATTGTAATAAAATAATGTTATTTCACAGTCAACCACTTCAATTGGTCCGACTGTCGCCGTCGGTCGCTACCTACTAAGTGTACCTACCTAATCCACATCTTATTCTTAGGGCCAAAACACATTACACACACTAGGTACGACGTCATAAAAATTACGACGATCAAGGTCGAACGCCGCTACACTAAAAAACCTGAATTAAACAAATATTATAAGATGCAAATAATAAGTTCTAGTTAAGTCAGTCTTTCCGATCAGTATGTGCATAATAGAAATAAATCAATCCCAAGACCTCTTACCTATCACATACACAAATAGGTACCAACATTGTGTTTTGTTTTGGCCCTACGAGTTGGTTTGTGTTCGTCTCGCTCAGTCGGTAGGTATCTACACAGAGTGTAAGTAACGTGTTTCTATCGTTTCAACTAAAAACCAATAGATGGCCTTGGCGTAATATGGTGATAATAATTACGTTTAACAAAAAGTAGGTACTTACCTACTTTGTGCAAATTCATTTTCAATAATATTTTATTATCGTTATTATCTTGTTAGTGTTATTTTAATATGATTATTGTTTATTTATAAAAGAAAATTAAAGGAAGCTTATAAGAAAACGTGCATGAAGTTACAATACGGCGCCAAGGTCATCCTGTTCTTAGTTGAAGCATAGTAGGTACTTATATTTCACCAGTTTGGCAAATTGGCACTTACTTCATATCTACCATGATACTTGCATGTATTTTACTTGTGCGTGTACATGCGGATACGCCACTGTTTTCTGTCTGCTCAACGTAACGTAAATTTAATTTTTGCTTGGAGTTTGCATTTGGGTTGCGTAGCTTTGTGCTAGTGCAAGTGCCTGTTGTTCTTTGGTTGTGGTACCTACTATCCCATATCTGATTCGTGTTTAGATAATTCCAACCAATCGTTGTGAACTAAACCAACCAAATGAATCCCATTTGTGCATCGACAGCGATGTCGAAAGACACCGGATATAGGGTGACTGGTAGTTAGTGAACAATATTTGAACACATGATTGTACCTACCTACTCATGTTTACAAATAACTTTCCCAAAGATTTTTTTTAATACTTATTATTTTTGATTTTTTTTTACAATAACAAAACAGCTGGCGCACATGAAACGTTTAAACTTCGCACACACGCGCCGTCACCCAATCAGCTGTTAGCGGGGAAGCGCTCGCAACCACATTGCCGATGACATAAACAATGTAGTAGACAGCCTCACGTCCCCCTTAGCGGATTTATTATTGTGATAAAAATAAAACTGATGAGTATACAAAAAAGTTTCTTTAGGAAAGTTATTTGTAATCATGAGTACAATCAGACTAAATTGACACAGGTAATGTCAAACTGACTATAGGAAAGTTGTCAGTTCTTTTGTGTTGTAATGTCATTTTAGTCGCAGGGTATAAAAATAGACGGTATAATATATATATGTATACAGTCCGTCGGTTCAGGTAGTTACTTACTTGGCATGTCTTTTAATCTAAAGGTGGGCTAATAATTTTACCTAAAAGTTTTTACTGTTAGGTATTTACCTAAATCGATGTTAGGTAAAAAACTAGTTCTTAAATAATCTATGTATGTCTTTTATACGACTTTCTTACAAAAAAAAGTCAAACCAAGATTGTTTACGTTTAGTTAACTACCTAAACCGACGGACTGTAGTTTTAAAGTAACATGTTACAAAAATAAAATTTACTATATTCGTATGCAAAGGGTTCCCTTGCATACGAATACGTCTCGCACTTGGCTGATTTTTATTTGAATGTCCCGGTGCTGGTGCTTTGCTTCAAACTGTATCTCTAAAAGAATCCGAGACGACAAAAATGCTGTTTTCTCTGTGTTCTTAATTCTGTATTCTTGCCAATTTGTTTTGCATGTTTTTCTTTTCTATTTCAGACGCAGCATGGTGCAAATTTGCTAAAACATTTAAAGCATGTTCATAAAGATATACACAAAGAAATCGTTGAAATTAATAATAGTCGTCAAGATTCCGATATGGCCACTCAGTCAACTACTGTATCTGACACTGTGCTTAAGGAATGCACCAATTTGGTAGCTATTCATGGTCGTCCCTTTTCGATGGTTAACGATAAAGCTTTCCAAAATTTGCTATCTATGATACCCGGAAATACCAGCACTATTAACGCTATTAATATTAAAGAAAATGTGCGCCTACTTGCTACAAAAATGAGAGATGAATTAGCATTAACATTACAAGATAAAATTATATCGCTTAAAATAGACATCGCTTCGCTTGCAACGAGAAGTTTTATGGGGATTAATTGTCAATATTTAGTGGAGGGGCAGCTTGTATTAAGAAATTTAGGAGTGATTGAAATTTTTCAGCGCCATACTTCAGAGCACCTCAAAGATCTACTGGTGTACAATCTTCAGCGGTTCCGTATTGACACCGATATCAATAAAAAAAATTATTGCATTACAACCGATAATGGCGCTAATATGATCAAAATGACCAAACTCCTCAACGATATGGACAATTGTATTACCCTTGACAGAAACACTTTAGAGGCCGGCCCCAGCTCAAGCCAATATGAACATGTAAACTTAGATCCATCTAATGATTCAGACTATGAAAACTCTGATTTTCATTGTGATGTTGAAGAAACATACACTGCACAATTAACAAATATACTCAGAGCGCAGTTTACTCATATTACTGGCGAAAATGTAGAGTATAAGATTGGTATTGTGAGATGTGCAGCACATACTCTTCAGTTAGCGCTACATGACGCATGTGCGAGTGATGTAGCCTTTTCCAGTGTGATTTCGAGCTGTAGAGAAGTGGCACGACGCTTGCGGACACCACAGTATGTAAGAATTATTAGAGAACATGATAAAAATATACCTAAATTAGACTGCACTACCCGATGGCATTCTGTAACCGATATGGTAGAAAGTTTGCTATCGCTGAGAGATGTATGTGCAACTGATGTCCGGCTCCATTTACCTGACTCGACATGGGAAACTTTAATTGAAATCCTGAAAACTTTGACACCAGCAAAACAGTTGACAAAAAAACTACAGGAGGAACAACTGACAGTCGGAGATTTTTATCTGGCATGGATGATGTGCCAATTCAAATTATCTAAAATAAAGACCAGACTGTCCGAAAACATTATTGAATCGATGAAAGAAAGGCAAAAACTTCTATTTGACAGTGATGTTTTTATTAATGGAATGTTTTTAGACCCAAGAATAAATTCAGTTTTGACATCTGTACAACAGAAAAAAGCCAAAGAAAACTTAATCCTACAATACATTACAAATTTTGAATTAGAGCAGACAAACAAAGAAAATAACATAAGTAACAGTAACATCAATAGTACAACAACAAATGACCATTCGGAAGCGCAGATTGAACTAGATGATTTTTTAAATGCAAGTTATGTAAATAGACACGATGACTTAATGGATTTATTAGATTTGGATAGAAATGACCGTAACGTGCTGGACAGTTTACAGCAATCTTTTGACGCCTTTTTAAAAGAGCCGCTTCTCCAGTCTACAGAAAGTGTCTTGACGTATTGGGAAAGGTCACGTTATAAATTTCCTCTTTTGTACAAATTATCTACCATCGTATTAGCTGCACCAATGACTCAAGTTAGTGTAGAAAGGTTATTTTCTTCACTTAAGTTTGTAGTATCTAATTACAGATACTCCATGAAAGACGACGTCATTGAAGATCTGCTATTCATACGTAGTAATAATATTTTTAATAAGTAGCTTTTAGTTCATGAATCCCCGACCGGTCCTATGAGACCGCGGTGTTATTGTTTTACTATTGTGTCTCGTTTTGTGGGTACCTATGTGATAGGTTAATAGGGTCTTTCGTCGTTTCGCCCCGCTCTGGTTCGCCCCGCGGGGCGAAACGACGAAGTATCTTCAGGAATGGGCTGTTTCGCCCCACGGCTGACCTTGGGGCGCCGAGCGGGGCGAATCGACCAATAGCTCTTAGGAATGAAAAACTTTGAAATTAGTTTGTACCTAAACATAGCGGTGCAAATCGCCCCATTCCTAAGAGCTATTGGTCGATTCGCCCCGCTCGGCGCCCCAAGGTCAGCCGTGGGGCGAAACAGCCCATTCCTGAAGATACTTCGTCGTTTCGCCCCGCTGGGCGAACCAGAGCGGGGCGAAACGACGAAAGACCCGGTTAATAGAAGCTCAAAGTTATCATTCAAGCAATTTTTTTTTTATTGATTGGCAAGTACCTCTGGACCGTCCTTATAGGTGCATTTGTTGCATTTTTACCGACTTCACAAAAAGAAGGAGGTATTATGTTCGGCTTCTTGTATGTTTTTTTTTTGTATGTTTGTTCATCGAATACTCCGCCAATTGTCAACAGATTTTCAAAATTCTTTTTTTGTTCGAAAGTAGATAGTTACGAAGTGAACCCATTGTCACCAAGTTAGGATCTGATGATGGAATCTTAGAGAAACCGAGGGCAACCTTCAAATTTTATAGGCTCACTTATTGGTTTTTGCATATTTTATGAAGTATCTTGTGTATTTGTGTATGGTTGTCACCATCTCAGGTAGCCGGGCCGATGATGAAAGGTACAACTCCTTAATAGTAAGAAGTTACTCGAACAGGCAAGGGCTGTTTCAGTAAATTGTTTTGATATTCGATAAGGCATTTGCCACATTTGGTCTCATGATACTCAGGATAGTCTGCGTACCTAAGAGTCTAACTACCCTAGAGTACCTAACTCCTCGACAACTAACAGCAGATATATCGTGTTTAGGCTCATTGAAAAGGGCTCGATGTGTAGATAAACGTACTGTTAATGAGGAACACCGAAGTATATAGACACAAGGGTTCTGAAGCCAGGAGCATCATAAAAAGTACAAACCTTGAAATTACAGCACCACAGTCGTTTTTGGGCTCAATTTAAACAGGACTAAACTAAAAAGTGTAAAATAAAAAAACTTTTTACAAAAAAAAATACAACCGACTTCAATTTAAAAAGTCGGTGTTCAATAATGAAGAGACAGTCGGAGTTTTTATAATAGTTTATTATAAAAACACCGACTTCCGAAATTAAAGTTATTTTGTTCTTTTTAAGGTGCTTTTTTGAAATTGAAGTCGGTTGTATTTTTTTTTGTAAAAAGTTTTTTTTTATATTCGTAATAAAAAGGTACATAAAAAGAATTGTCTTTTGTTAAATCAACGTTTATTATTATTGTACAATTATGTAATCATATTCAACATTATAGATTAATGTATCGCTTTGAAATCCCAAATATATAGTTTTTGTACTTAAAATTGTCTTTGATTTATTTATTATATGTAGTCCTATACCTTTTCCGTAAATTTAATAATCACTAGTGAATACTTTTATAGTTCTTATTATTATAATAGTAAAACATTTTTATTAAAAAATGAATCATTTTAATTGATATGAATGTAACATGTCAATCTAGATATGTCTAACTGCCTATGTTATACGTGTTTAAATATTTTATGTCCCAAAAATATGTAAAGCTGAAGCCCTGAGATAGATAATCTCTAGAGTCTACATTCCGCCTGCAGTTTAGGTAGTTAACTAAATGCAAACTTATTAAAATCTTGGAATGTCTTTTTCTGTTGGAAAATTTTATCTAAAATTGTTTACAATATTAGGTATTTCCCTAAATCAAAGTTAGGTAATATATAAATTTTATATAAATTTAAATAATCTATGTATGTCTATTATACGACTTTCTTGAAATAATAAAATATACCATTACGTTCAGTTAACTACCTAAACCGACGGACCTAGACGGTTTTCCTTAGTTAAATTATTAACAGTCTGACAATAAGACACTAGCTTTTGGCGACAGCTTCACCTGCTTACATATAATATAGCCTATGTCACTCAGGAATATGACCATGAAATCGGACCAGTTCTTTCAGAGATTATCTCCTATAATAAAAAAAACAGGTAAACAAAAAAAAAACTTTACCTCTTCATTAAATTAGTGTGTCTCACTTTGCTGGATACATGATTAGACAAACAAAATCATTATCTTTGTCCTCAGATGTAAACACAGAACAACAAAAAAAGTAATCTCGCGTAATAAATAATTCAAGATTTTAAATTAATATTACCTCACCTCAAATGAGGGGTACCTCATGAGTACCTTGCGAGGTAAAATGAGAGCCTACCTCACCCTTATTTTTATTAAACACTAGCACAGACTGAACGTTCTTACTCTTATCACACTACTCGATATGTCGAGCCCGGTTTTGCGTTTGGAATTACGAGTAAGACCGTCTTTCCCTTATTACACTACGCGACGTAGACTAAGACCGTTCGTAAAAACGAATGGTCTTTAAAGCAAAAAAAAAACATAATTTTTACTTTCAATTTTAGGTATTAAAAAAATAAAAACAATTATAACTCGAAAACTACGAAAAACTTTGTAGGATACACTGTATATACCTACTAACATAATAGGAACAAGAAAAAGCAAAGTTATTTTCTTCTCTCTCATAATTTTAAGTAACGACAGCTGATCATCATAAGTCGTATAGATTGTAACTCTGCATGCACTACCTACCTACCTTAAATTGTGAGTTTAATCGATACCAATCAGTTAGGTACGTTATTCTACACTGTAATCGTAGATATTGTAAATTTAATTATTTTTCTCTGAGTCAAATCTATTTCACTAGAATGACAATTTCTGATAGTGTCTACAAAATGTAAAATTTTCGCATATACACGTGTCCGCATGCAAGGCTGGATAAACTGTAATTCTTCTTGTAGTAGGCGTGAAAAATTTTCATTTCTCCCATCATTGCCAACACAGTTATTAAATATGACACAGTCTGAACAGGACTTCTCGGAGGTGCATTCTGTAACCGATTTAGGTATTTTTTTTGGCTCACATTTACTTTCTGTAACCATTTCAGCTACTTTCTTGTTCTCACATGTATCTTCCTGCTTGATTTTTTTCTGCATTGTCGTCCGTATTTCCTTTTTAAGTCCTGCGTCTATTTCGAATTGGTTATTCCAGTCACATGTAAATACGTCAGGTGACATGCTTCGCTTTGCTGAAATAAAACCAAATATAATTAGGTATATAAGTACTAGGTACGCTTAACATAGAAAAAATCACGAAATATTCAATAATTTTATTTAACTTACCCATTTTGAGGCTAAAGAATTCTTCTCTGGGTTCAGTCAGATTCGTTTTTTTACGATTGCATGTAACGGGTGGATAGTAATATTCACAAAAAAAGCACAACTCAGAATAACAAAGTGAATTAAAACACGCATATAGTCGTACGGCACTAATACACAGTCTTAGCGTCGCTGCGGTCTGACACTTTTTGCGATTGGACGAGAGCGACGGTAACAAAACTAACTCATAACGATAAAATTAACGACAGCGTAGATTTTAACGTTACGTATGTTTAACGATAAATTGTGCCAGATGTAACGTTAAATATAGTAACGTTAATTATTAGATAACGATATCAGCATCAAAAAGCTGTAACGATACCATATTTTTACCGGTATTTCAAGCCCTGCTCTCGGCGCTAGTGTGGGGTATGTAGGTTACATGTATTTTTCGTGTAGGAGAATGCGTAAGGAGATGTGGGTTGTTAGTTTTTAGAGTTCCGTACCGTAAGGTTAAAATGGGACCCTATTACTAAGACTCCGCTTTCCGTCTGTCTGTCTGTTTAACCATCTGTCACCAGGCTGTGTTTCTGTGTCTCATGAACTGTAATAACTATCACGGTTCATTTTTCTGTAAACTGAGGACTGAAAATTTCAACTGTCTAACTAGATGGTTGAAATTTTAGCAGATGATGCTTTTCTGTGACAGCTATAACAATAAATACAAAAAAAAAAACAGAATAAAATAAATATTAAAGTGGGACTCCCATTCAACAAACGTGTTTTTTTGCCGTGTTTTGCTTCGGGAGGTACGGAACCTTCCGTGCGTGAGTGCGACTCGCACTTGACCGGATTTATTTAGATCTTTTTTTCTTGATGTAAGCTAGTCAATTTGTTTGGGGTGTCGTATCTACAAGGTGACAATCAGATTGTGTCACGGGGATCAGTAGTACCTAGTGTCAGTCAGTCAGTCAGTTTGTTATTGTTACATTCTGTCTGTTTGTAAAACTTTGTTGTTAGGGCAATTGGGTATTATGTATTGTGTACCTATTTACTTTTCGAATTAGCATTAGCATTATCGACGTCATAATGTTCCCACTGCTGGGACTGAGGCCTCCTCTCTTGGAGAGGGAATGGACCATAATCCAGCGTGCGGGCCCATTGCGGATTGATGAATGTCACATGTCTTCGAAATTTTGGTTCTAGGAATATGACTTTTCGAATTAATGAATGAATGGAAATGGATGCGAGACACACAGGATCGCGCGGTCGCTGTGGCGACGCTTGGGGGCCTATGTCCAGCAGTGGACGTCTTGCAGCTGAGATGATATATTTAATACTTCAATTAAATCACTATAATTAAACCTTTATTTAAAATTATTACTAGGCAACATTGTGCGTTTTAAATCAACATTTGAAAAGCTAATATTATGACCAGGAAAATTGGTGATTAAATGAAGCTACAATAATTTCTTATTACAGGAAAATGAAATGGTTTCTCTAGAAATAGTCGTCAAAATTGTATATTAAGCAACACTGAGCGTTTTAGATCTATATTTGAAACATTAATATTAAGTAAGAGCAGGAAAATTGCTAATTAAATGAAGTAACAATTCTTCATTGAATAAACCAATTTTCCGTGCGAGCGTGATGGGAACATCTCGCTCTCTCTTTTCGACACGCGTCTCCTAATGGTGTGACGTCACATTTCAGTTTGTGCATCCTATTTCTCTTGACAGTTTCTCCTTCCACCAGATTTAAATGACTCATATCATCATCATCATCTACCTAGCCTTTTCCCAACTATATTGGGGTCCGCTTCCAGTCAAGCCGGATTTAGCTGAATACCAGAATTTTACGAGGAGTGGCTGCCTACCAGACCTCCACAATCCATTAATTGGGGTAACACGGTACTTCATGGCAAGACTGGAGTCAGATTTACTGGCTCTGACTATCCGTAACGACTGTCAAAGATCTACAAATGACAGCCGGGACCTACGGCTTAACGTGCTTTAAATGGCTCACAACTCACTTAATTTTGAACGGATTTGAAACGTTATTTTTTGGGTTTGGATAAAGTTACTTTTTGATACAAATGATAAAAAACAATGAGCCCAAGTTATCGAAGGTGCGAAGTGTTCTACAGGTGCCTCAAAGGCTAAGAACTCACGGAGCGATTTTCGCCCGCGGCCGCCGCGGTTGCGGGCCCGCAGCTTCTATAGAATGCAGATACGTATGTAAAAAATTAAAGCACAACTCACGACGCGTTTTACGCCCGCGGTGTACGCGGTTTTTTGCGGTTCCCGCTGTGCCGGCGGGCAAATAGTAGAATCGCGTGGGTCGCGGTCACCCGCAGACTCGGCGGGTGGCGCCCGCGCGCTCTGCGGTCGGTTGGCGGGCGACCGCGGGGACCGGCGGGCGGCGGGAGGTACAGAAATCCAACACTATTTTGCAACCGCCCATCTTGCGGTCATCGCCCGCCACGTCTGCGGGCGATGATCGCAACCGCGGCGGCTGCGTAACCACGCAAATAACCTTTCTCGTGAGTTTTGAAATAAAACCGCAGTTCCACGACCGCGGCGGTCGCGGGCGAAAATCGCTCCGTGAGTTCTTAGCCAAAAAGAGATGTCAGCAAAACCACGGGACCACGGGGAAAGTGAAAAAGTCGTTGTAGAACGCAAAGGACAACTGATTGACACAGGCGAAATTTTGAAGTATTCCCGTTTCGGCACTATTAGGTATTTTGGATTGGAATTTTGTATAGGTTACTACCATCTAAAATACCTAGTGGTGCCGAAACGGGAATAGCTTGGGTGTCGAAAATTATGGTTCATAAAATCTGGATACCGAAACCGGAATACTCCGGATTTTAGTCAGTAAAAGTCTGACAAGTGCTCCGCCCACTTTCCACCCCAAAAAAAAATCGTACTTATATCGTGCCGTGACTATAATTCTTTTTTAATTCATTAGTCGTTTTAAAACCATTATCGCCTACGATTGAATCGTACACAAAGTATAAAACAATGCGTCGTTGGTACGTATTCTATCGATTGATATGTTTCCTTTGTGCGCAGTTCATTGACTCACACACAATCAAATAATAATCCGTGTTCCGGAACTTGATTACAGTCATTTAACTTCAATTAAGTTTAGGTTTGGTGTATGACTATTTATTAGTAGTACGTCTAGCTTATAGTCAGTTGTTTTTTAGCCCTTTTGACTGACGAAATCTTATTTTCGTCGCGGTATCAGCAAACTTATGCCGTGGCGCGGTTTATGTCTTTTCGGTTAGCGTTTCCGCTAATCTCTTCTTCTTCCTGCCCTTATCCCATATTATTTGGGGTCGGTGCAATACGTTTTCTTCTTCCATTCTGTCCTGTCGTCCGTCATACTATAACTAACTCCCTTTTCTTTCATATCAGTCCTTACACTTAGCGTTTCCGCTAAACGTTAAGTTCAAAATGTGTATAGCCATGACATCACCTGCACAGAAGTCAGGTAAATGATAAATGATATTTATTTTGCAAATAGGTTTTACGAAACACTTTTACACGTCAATTTTTTTTTTTGTCAAAATTATTAATCTAGATGAGGCCGGTGTTTCCTAACTGACTACCCTGAGAAGAAACACCGAAACAAACTCAGGGGACACAGTCTCTTTTAAAAAAAATAACCATACAAAATGTATTGGTCGAATCATATGCGAACTATGCAGATTGGTGTCTGAGATGGCCTTTTAAAGAAAGAACCATGCAGATTTGAGCGGACCTGTCCAGTCAGTGCAAGCATTTGTCATTCCTCGTAAAGCTCAACTCAGGACTACTGAAGAGCTCAACGACTTGACGAACAATACAAAGGAAAAGGACATTTGGTTAGGCCGCAGAAAATACTCAAATTGCCAGACATAAGTTAAAGTGACTGAAACGAAAGGAAAAAGCAAGCTATCCACATAGTCCTCACATTCACAAAAAAAATAAAAAAAAATAAAAAGATATAAATAAAATTTACAAAAAGTAATACTTAACAAAGTAAATATTGTTGTCAAAAAAAAAAAAAATTAAAGAATAAAAACGAATTGTATAAAAAAAATGTCATATTGTAAAAAAAGAGAATATTAATGTCAAATTGAAACATAAGTTGTGCACTTCTCCATTATATTTACAATGGAAAAAATGCAATCAAAAACAAAAATCCAAAAGAATAAACGACAGTACAGCGAGTACTGGAGCAGGTCAATCCCAAGCCTTATTGTCCTCAACATAGTCCTTTATAGTATAAAAAGCCTTTTGGCAAAGTTTACGCTTTACAAATGATTTAAATTTATTGAGGCTTAGTTCTTGAATATGACTGGGAAGTTTATTATAGAAGTGTACACATTGACATCTAAATGAGCCCCCTATTTTTTTGAGCCTAGTTGCAGGAACTACAAATTTGTGTTTATTTCTAGTATTAAAATTATGTATATCACTGTATTTTTTAAACATGTTTTTGTTCTTATGGGCATACAGGATATTCTCATAAATATACTGTGAAGGCACAGTCATTACCTTGATCTCCTTAAATTTATCTCTGAGGGAGTATCTAGGACTTAAATTATAAATGGAACGAATAGCCCTTTTCTGTAAAATGAAAATTGTTTGGATATCGGCGGCATTTCCCCACAGTAGGATACCGTACGACATAACACTATGAAAATAGCTAAAATAAACTAAACGGGCTGTTTCTAAATCAGTTAAAGTTCGAATTTTTCTTACAGCATATGCTGCAGAGCTAAGTTTTTTAGATAATTTGTCTATATGTGGACCCCACTGAAGCTTAGCATCTAAAGTTATGCCCAAAAACACTGTAGTATCTTCAGGACTCAACTCCTTTCCCTTTATTAGCACACTAGTTTCTACTTGCCTAACATGGGGCATCGTAAACTTTATGCATTTAGTTTTCTTTTCATTCAGATGTAGGTTATTTACATTAAACCAGTGTACTATTTTAGAGATAACTATATTTATATCGTCAGTAACCGACTGCTGACGTTTCAGTTTAAACAAAAGTGAAGTGTCGTCTGCAAACAACACTATATTATCGTTATCCTTCATGAGGTAAGGTAAATCGTTAATATAAATAAGAAACAAAAATGGACCAAGAATTGAGCCCTGAGGGACACCCATTTTTACTACAGACCCAGGAGATCTTTTTCCGTTTACATCAACTCTCTGAATCCTATCGCCCAGATATGATGCAAGAAGATCCAGGGAGGAGTTCCGGATTCTGTAATGGTGTAGTTTCCTGATTAATGTTTCATGGGGAACACAATCGAAGGCCTTAGACAAATCGCAAAAAATACCCAGGACATCGCATTTGTCTTCCCATGCATCAAAAATATGTCCTAAAAGTTCAACACCAGCATCGGTTGTTGAACGACCCCTTGTAAAACCGAACTGTTTGGTATGCAACAATTTATGTCTATTAAAAAACTTTTGTAGTTGCTCTAAAATGAGTTTTTCAAATATTTTACTAAAAGTGGGTAGCACTGAAATAGGTCTGTAATTCGTGGGGTCAGATGTACTACCCGTTTTGAACAAAGGTATAATTTTACTATTCTTCATTAAATCAGGAAACTCACCGCGATCGATACAATTATTAAAAATAAAGGCTAAAGAAGGAGCCACAATATGGATTATAGACTTAACAACGTCCACAGAATTACCCCATAAATCTGCAGTCTTTTTTACATTTAAGGACTTAAAGGTCTTAACAATATCTGCACAAGTAACATGTTCGAAATTAAAAATAGAATCGCAAACTTTAACGTTTTCTTTAAGCAGAGAATCTGCAGCTGTGGGTGATGAGTTCAGAGATTTTGTTGTTGATATAGGGATCTCTGAAAAGAAGTTCTCAAAAGTTGCAGCAACCTGCGAGTCTGATGTCATGACAGGTAATGTCATTATTACCATACACTTGGTACTTAATACTATAGAACCTTTCGGCCAAGACAGTCTTTCTTCAAAAATAAAACATGTATTAAACTAATCCTCTTGCCTTGTATAAATAGGTTAATATTTTTACAGTAGTATATCAGTGGGACAATAACTTGTTGGTATTCATAGGCGTATACCGGAAAGGGGAGGGCGTACTGGCTGTGCCCAACCCAGTAGGGATTAGCAACCAAACAGTCTAAAATACATAATATGTGACATCTACCAATCCGTACTGGACCCGAGTGGCTGATTCCCTCTTTTATAGCGAGGAGGTCTGTGCCCCAGTAGTGAAAGCACCTGTTATATTTAAAATATCTTTAGGTACTGCATTCATAATAGGAAGAATATGAATATGTTTTCTCTTTATAACTCAAGGGTTTGCTGGAAGAAAACTCATTGCTGAGTTAAGCTCGTCTTTGTACATGAACAATCTCTAGCACTATGTTTTGTAATGTTTTATTGTGTACAATAAAGAATTATGAAGAAGTCAACTTAAATTACTATCTGTACAAATAACTACCACTATTGAACTTTTCACAAAACTCACTTCTAACAATAGAAGTTATTTCATCTTAAGGTCAAACTGATAGACACTTAAACTAAACTGCTGCCTGCTACTATAGTAATTTGACGTAACCGTAGCCCAGTTTAGATAACAGGAACAGTTTGTAATTGACGTTATCAGACCAGGCGGGTCCACAGAGCAGGGAAGCGCCTTAGTGGACATAAACAAAATCAACTTCTACATAATATTCAAATGCTTGAGTTTGCAGACGATGAGCAATCGGTAGATCGATGTCTGGTCACCCGGTAACTGTCTGGATCGAGCTTGAATTGTTGACGAATGACGACACGTAGTGCTCCACGCACGCCTTAAAAGAGCTGTTAATAAAACCGGGGGGGAGGGGGTCACAGCAGGGTCAAGGCCTACTGAAAAGGTTTATAGTAAACTAACTGTTCCATGCGGCTTTGTCAGTGTTAATTCTAAGCTAATGGGAAAATAATAGCCTATGTTACTCCTTACAGAAATATTTTTTGAATAAGAAAAGGCTAGACACAACTCATAGCTAGATGATGATTACTTAAGTCTTGGATACAAATGCCGCTATCAATGTTAAAAAAGCGGCTCCGAATCAAAGATGTGCAATTGTGCAGTGATCTATATGGGTTGTGTGATCTACTAAGTGTGCAATTTTCTTTTTGTTAATTGCCTCGCGTAACGCAGGGAATTTATTTTCTATGAAATAAGAAAGGATAAGGTTGCTAGTCTGGTTGTCTTCTCCAGTCTATAGTTTCCGTGTCCTGTGGCGCTATCAGATCGGCCGGCTCCCTGTCTTGTCAATATCCCGGAGTCTCGGAGTTTACGAAACTTCGTCTAAATTAAAAGTTATTTACTTTAGATTGGACGTTAACTGTTGTGTTTTAATTGAATTTAATTAATTGATATGCTTTCTTTGGAGATTCGATAATTTAGTATCGTGTTTAAATTGGTTGAAAAGTAAATTGATGAAAACCAGTGTGCCAGTATGATGATTCGACAAAAGATTATCTTAGTCTTTTGTAGTTTTCATGATTATCTTCCTGCCCTTCTCTCGTGTAATTTGGAGTTGGCGCAACATGTTACCACCATTCTATCCTGTCACCCGTCATGCTATCACTAACTACACCTTTTCTTTCATATCGGTCTTCACACAATCCATCCTTTTCTTTGGCCTCCTTTTCTCTCTCCACCTAAAAAAAATCTTGGAATAGACATAGGTAGTGACAGCCTTCTTAACAATTCAAAAGTACAACAGAACTGAAATAAATGTTTTAACTGTGAGTTTGTCACGTGATAAAACCCTCCATTTTTGACATAGTAGTCGATATGTAACAATGTCACTCTGTGTAAAGCCTTTAAGAGATCGAGTTGCAATGTTACACATGATGCAAGCGAGTACGTCACATATTGTGGTAGCCGCCACTAATGCGGAACTCTAAACCGAAACGCCGAGGGTTCTGCGGTTGGCCATACACTACTTTGTGTCTAGATTCGAGTGCTTGCGATTTTAGACGCATTCATAACCCTCTATTACATAACAGCACACTACTTTGTTGCTTTATTATAGACATTGTTGAAGGTGGAAACTACCTAATCAATAACTGTTGTGCATCGAATTAATTCGTTTATTATTAGAAGTTTCTGCTCGTGCCTCGGAAAGCACGTTAAGCCGTAGTAGGTCCTGGCTGTCATTTATAGAACTTTGGCAGTCGTTACGGATAGTCAGAAGCCAGTAAATCTGACTCCAGTCTTGCCATGAAGTACCGTGTTACCTCAGTTAATGGGTTGTGGAGGTCTGGTAGGCACCCGCTTCTCGTAAAATACTGGTATTCAGCTAAAATCCGGCTTGACTGGAAGCCGACCCCAATATAGTTGGGAAAAGGCTAGGCAGATGATATGAAATAATGATATTCCATAATATATGATGATGATTATTATAACTTTACGCTTTATTAGATTATTTAAAAAAACTTAAGTCACTTATCAGTTAGACAACGGTCCTTTGATTAAAAAAACCAATTCTTTTTTATTATTTACTTATCAAATTCAAATACTTAAGCCTACTGTCCACAGACGCATAGCATCATAATTATGTGTGTATTCGTTATTATACGCTTGGTTTACGCCGGCGTGAAGCTTGCATACAAAATTATGAAACTCTGTCGACGAAGCGGCAACAACACAACAGCACGACGCTCGTTACAATGCAACGACACAAGAACAAGACGCTGCCGCTTTGTCGACAGAGTTTCATAGTCGTCATAGTTTAGAAAGTAATCTTCACGCAGGCGTACACGCTGGTTTAGTGGACCGTGAGCAAGAGGTAGCTCTCCGTCCAAAGTCGACGACGCGTTATATTTCACGCACGCCTCAAACAGATGTCTTTAAATGCTTAGATTGTAAGCAGAACAATGTTTTTCTTGAACGAAGACGTGTATTTTCTAACTCGTATGAGGTGTGAGAAATCTTCCTAATTTGTTCGCGTTAACGGTATCATTATTTCATGTTTATTTAACGCTCTCTGTTTTGATGAATTAACATAAGTCTTTATTCAAATAAGATTCCTTGTTAGGTGTTCTGCTTAAGATTATGGGCCCATGGGTTGACTTTTGAAAGGGAAACCTGTGGTTTTGGAATGCACCTTTGCATTCCAGAACCACTGGTTTCCTTGAAAGAAGTAACATAGATGTTTTTTTGGGTGAGAATTCATCCAATATATTCTCCCTTTTTAGGGTGGAGTGGAAGGTTGTGTCGGACTTTTCCTACCTAAAACCCACTCCAATGTTACTTAGTTGCCTTCGTCCCAAGGCCTCGGAGTTCTCTTTCACACAACCCATGACCCCAGTAGACTTCGAGCCCGCTGGGCACAGGTTTTTCTGAAATCTCCTTAAAGCACGCGTTGAACATTACGCGCCGTCGAAATTGAGGTTATGTCAGAGTTTTACTGACTAATTTTGTTTTGATTTTTTCCCAACCAAAATAAAAATACCTTTTGATACTACAAAAGGCTTTCTAATAAATTCTACTATCTGCCGTAATAATATTGCTAAATGAGCGTTACAAACTTACAAAGACTTTGTTTAACAAATCTATTTGAAGTCAAACGCGGTGTCCGGATTAAAACTATCGTGTGAGGTAACGTGTGAGTTAATCCGACGTACTAACTGCTCGTATTACCGACTCGGCTTACGAGCTGATTACTGTCAACATTATACGGCGTTAGAAAATCACTATGAAATAAATTTTCACAATACATTACATATCTGAAAATCCGCTTTTAGACACGCAATTAACTGCTTTTCGCACTAGTGTGGAAAAGGGCGTAAGCTCACCCCCGTTATGATTGATTGTATTCATCGTATTAGGCTGGGTGCGAAATAATCCTTGTGGGTCTTCCAACGCAAGCTTAGATTTAACTCTCTTTGATATGCGAATCATCAAATGACTTTTCTCGCTCTGGGTGGAGCGAGAAGGGGTGCCAAAATTTTACTAACTAAAACCCACCTATATTCGTTCAGTTGCCTTCGCGTTCCAGGTCTACGGTAACTTTTTAGAACATTCCCGCACCCACAGGGATTGGACTAAAGAATAAGGATTTTAGATCGAACAAAGCGAGTTTGAAGAATTTTGATATATGTTTTAGATATTATGGTTTCTATTGAAAACTAGGGTGGTCCCCTTTCATTCGCCTCCTGGCTTCCATTGTGTTTACATAATTTTTCACTAGAAAAGCTGTAAACTCGGATCTATTGTTTTCATATTTATTTATTTTTTAGTCCAGAGAATTCTGATAATCTGCCTTTTTCCAACTATGTTATTGAAAGAAAGAAAAACATATTTATTATTGGTTATCATTGTTACCGGATCCATATGAATACTGTCAGTATTGTATGTACATGGAACGATTATCTCGATTCCAGGAAACAATACCTTTAAAACAATATCGAATTTCTACATAAAATTGGAAGCTAAAAAAACTTTTGTACAAAAAATTATATGTACGTCGGTGTTTCAGGTTTTGTTTCGTAATTTTCAGATTTCCGAAATTTTTTCGCATTTTTTAGTTCGTTTTGAAGTTAGTTGCATTTTTTTGTATTATGTTTAATTTTTTTCCCTTTTTATGATTTATGTACCTACCTAAGCTAGTACTTGACTTCGATCTCACCTGACGGTTAGCAGTCATGCAATGGTTGATGGTGAAGCGTAAGTATTAGTTTATTAAGCTCATTTTAGAGCAACTACAAAAGTCTTTTAATAGACATAAATTGTTGCATACCAAACAGTTCGGTTTTACAAGGGGTCGTTCAACAACCGATGCTGGTGTTGAACTTTTAGGACATATTTTTGATGCATGGGAAGATAAATGCGATGTCCTGGGTATTTTTTGCGATTTGTCTAAGGCTTTCGATTGTGTTCCCCATGAAACATTAATCAGGAAACTACACCATTACGGAATCCGGAACTCCTCCCTGGATCTTCTTGCATCATATCTGGGCGATAGGATTCAGAGAGTTGATGTAAACGGAAAAAGATCTCCTGGGTCTGTAGTAAAAATGGGTGTCCGTCAGGGCTCAATTCTTGGTCCATTTTTGTTTCTTATTTATATTAACGTTTTACCTTACCTCATGAAGGATAACGATAATATAGTGTTGTTTGCAGACAACACTTCACTTTTGTTTAAACTGAAACGTCAGCAGTCGGTTACTGACGATATAAATATAGTTATATCTAAAATAGTACACTGGTTTAATGTAAATAATCTACATCTGAATGAAAAGAAAACTAAATGCATAAAGTTTACAATGCCCCATGTTAGGCAAGTAGAAACTAGTGTGCTAATAAAGGGAAAGGAGTTGAGTCCTGAAGATACTACAGTGTTTTTGGGCATAACTTTAGATGCTAAGCTTCAGTGGGGCCCACATATAGACAAATTATCTAAAAAACTTAGCTCTGCAGCATATGCTGTAAGAAAAATTCGAAATTTAACTGATTTAGAAACAGCCCGTTTAGTTTATTTTAGCTATTTTCATAGTGTCATGTCGTACGGTATCCTACTGTGGGGAAATGCCGCTGATATTCAAACAATTTTCGTTTTACAGAAAAGGGCTATTCGTTCCATTTATAATTTAAGTCCCAGATACTCCCTCAGAGATAAATTTAAGGAGATCAAGGTAATGACTGTGCCTTCACAGTATATTTATGAGAATATCCTGTATGCCCATAAGAACAAAAACATGTTTAAAAAATACAGTGATATACATAATTTTAATACTAGAAATAAGCACAAATTTGTAGTTCCTGCAACTAGGCTCAAAAAAATAGGGGGCTCATTTAGATGTCAATGTGTACACTTCTATAATAAACTTCCCAGTCATATTCAAGAATTAAGCCTCAATAAATTTAAAACATTTGTAAAGCGTAAACTTTGCCAAAAGGCTTTTTATACTATAAAGGACTATGTTGAGGACAATAAGGCTTGGGATTGACCTGCTCCAGTACTCACTGTACTGTCGTTTACTCTTTTGGATTTTGTTTTTGATTGCATTTTTTTTCCATTGTAAATATAATGGAGAAGTGCACAACTTATATTTCAATTTGACATTGATATTCTCTTTTTTTACAATCTGACATTTTTTTTATATACAAGTTTTTTTTTTTTGACAACAATATTTACTTTGTTAAGTATTAGTTTTTGTAAATTTTATTTATACCTTTTTTTTTGTGAATGTGAGGACTATGTGGATAGCTTGCTTTTTCCTTTCGTTTCAGTCACTTTAACTTATGTCTGGCAATTTGAGTATTTTCTGCGGCCTAACCAAATGTCCTTTCCTTTGTATTGTTCGTCAAGTCGTTGAGCTCCTTAGTAGTCCTGAGTTGAGCTTTTCGGGGAATGACAAATGCTTGCACTGACTGGACAGGTCCACTCAAATCTGCATGGTTCTTTCTTTAAAAGGCCATCTCAGACACCAATCTGCATAGTTCGCATATAATTTGACCAATACATTTTGTATGGATTTTTTTTTTTGAAAAGAGACTGTGACCCCTGAGTTTGTTTCGGTGTTTCTTCTCAGGGTAGTCAGTTAGGAAACACCGGCCTCATCTAGATTAATAATTATGACAAAAAAAAATTGACGTGTAAAAGTGTTTCGTGAAACCTATTTGCAAAATAAATATCATTTATCATTTATCATTTAAGAGCCCAGTTATGCTCAAACATACATACTACATAATATTATAAATGCAAAAGTTAGTATGTATGGACGCTTGATACTCTTTCACGCAAATACTTCGAATGGTTTTCAATGAAACTTGGTACTCAGGTAAACCATGTCTTGAAATAGCACATAGGATACTTTTTATTCCGAGAGTATGTTATCTTAGGATAAGTTTTTACTAACACGTGGGCGAAACTGCTGGCAGTAGTAAAAAATTAAATATCAACATCCAAATTAATAATCTCCTTCTTTCAGAAAGTGATTCAAATAACAAACACAAACTATTCCACTACACATAAAATAAATCAGCGCTAAATTCACACAGAATACCGTCGGCACGTCTTTACAAGGCGCATGGCGAAACAGCGGGAACCCTTTCAAGTCCAAACAATCTCTGTGCATTTAATCAGGTGCCCTACGTGCCGACGGGTAGCTAGCTAAGTAGGTACGTAGGTGGCGAGGTAAGGGGTGGTTTACACTTATGTAGTGTAGAAAGAAAGAAAATTTGATTGGCGTTACAATAACCCACAAAAGGAGTTATTGTAAACTCGTCACATTTTCAATTCTTCACGCCGGCGAATGAAAATAAAACGACAGTGTGACAAGTTTACAATAACCCAACCAAAGGTATGCAAACAATAGTTACATAAACAGTCTACTTCTTCTTCTTCTTGCCCTTATCTTATTACTTGGGCTCGGCGCAATAAGTTTTTTTCTTCTATTCTGTCCTGTCACTCGTCATAATATCACTAAAACCCTTTTCTTTCATATCAGTCCTCACACAGTCTAACCATCTTTTCTTTGGCCTCCCTCTTCCTCTCCATCCGTAAATAGTATTGAGTTTTAAGTCAAGAACCAAGAGTAAACAGGTTACTTCTAGGCAAGCAAGCTCTATCGTCAAAAACTGCGCCTCACCATCAATGATTACATCACTGCTTACCATCAGGTGGGATCGCAGTCAAGCACTGGTCTAAGTTACATAAAAAAAACATCATTGAAATTCACTCAGAATACGGTGGCACGTCTTGACAAGGCGCATGGTGAAACAACGCGAACCCTTTGAAGTCCTAACCATCTCTGTGCATTTAATCAGGTGCCCTACGTGCCGACGGGGTAGCTAGCTAAGTACGTAGGTGGCGAGGTAAGGGGTGGTTTACACTTATGTAGTGTAGATAGATAGAAAATAAAATTGGCATAACCCAAGGTACATAAGCAATAGTTAAGCAATCAGTCTTCTTTTCTTCTCCTTCCTGCCCTTATCCCGTCTTTTTGCATTCTGCCCTGTCATCCGTCATAATATCACTCAAACCCTTTTCTTTTACATCAGTCCTCACACAGTCTATCCATCTTTTCTTTGGCCTCCGTCTTCTTCTCCATCGGTAAACAGTATTGAGTTTTAAGTCAAGAACCAAGGTAAGCAGTTTTATCGTCAAAAACTGCGCCTCACCGTCAATGATTTCATCACTACTTACCATCAGGTGGGATCGCAGTCAAGCTGGTCTGTCTTAGTTACATAAAATAAATCAGCGCTAAATTCACTCAGAACACCGTCGGCACGTCTTTACAAGGCGCATGGCGAAACAGCGAACCCTTTCAAGTCCTAACAATCTCTGTGCATTTAATCAGGTGCCCTACGTGCCGACGGGTAGCTAGCTAAGTACGTAGGTGGCGAGGTAAGGGGTGGTTTACACTTATGTAGTGTAGAAAGAAAGAAAATTTGGTTGGCGTTACAATAACCCACAAAAGGAGTTATTGTAAACTCGTCACATTTTTAATTCTTCACGCCGGCGAATGAAAATAAAACGACAGTCTGACAAGTTTACAATAACCCAACCAAAGGTATGCAAACAATAGTTACATAAACAGTCTACTTCTTCTTCTTCTTGCCCTTATCTTATTACTTGGGCTCGGCGCAATAAGTTTTTTTCTTCTATTCTGTCCTGTCACTCGTCATAATATCACTAAAACCCTTTTCTTTCATATCAGTCCCCACACAGTCTAACCATCTTTTCTTTGGCCTCCCTCTTCCTCTCCATCCGTAAACAGTATTGAGTTTTAAGTCAAGAACCAAGAGTGAACAGGTTTCTTCTAGACTAGCAAGCTCTCTCGTCAAAAACATCACCGCTTACTATCAGGTGAGATAATAATTAATGAAACGCAAGCGATATGCACGGCTAAATTCACTGAGAACAACATCGGCACGTCTTTACAAGGCGCATGGCGAAACAGCGGTAACCCTTTCAAGTCCTAACAATCTCTGTGCATTTAATCAGGTGCCCTACGTGCCGACGGGTAGCTAGCTAAGTACGTAGGTGGCGAGGTAAGGGGAGGTTTACACTTAGGTATGTCGTGTAGAAAGAAAGAAAATGAATGTATTTGGTACAACGGACGGACGGATGGCAAGTGTGCTCCTTCGTCAAGAACATTGTTACTTTCGAACAAACACGAGTCTAACTATAATAAAAAGTTAGGTGTCAGTGAGTTGAACCACTGAACTTTGGTACAAGTAGGTATACTCGTACTAACCAATAGAAACACGAGAAAGTGCGTTTCAATTGCTTAACAAGCTTTTTGCCAAAGATATACCATATGGCCAAAGTAACCCCACTTTACGGTATACTGAGTTACTTAAAAATACGTATACGTCCTGTATTATACAGGCGAAAGTTTGTACGTACGAATATGGGTTTGTGACTCTTTCATACACAAAAAGTGTAACGAATTTTGATGAAAATTGGGACTTGGGTAGACCTCTCTCTTAAGACCCTTATCCGAACGTGTCTCGGGTCTTCATACCGTCTCGATGGTAATCACCAACATTACACACTTGTATCATAATGTGGATTACGTACTCTCCTTGCATAACTGTGTTTACCTAATACTTGTGGTCGTGTAAATCGCCCCTAACTTGGGTGGGTAGTTAGCTAGGTGGGGGAGTGTAGGACATCGAGTGGTTTGTATTCATTAGCGGGTGGTTCGCCGGCCGATACTGGGTGACACACGGTCTGTATAGGTGGGTAACCATATATATCGTCATGTCGAACCAGAGTTTCGCCCTGGGTAAACCGTGCATGCGAGCAAACACTGTTGCCTCCAGATCCCATGCCAGGTTAACAAGTAGCCTCGCCGCTTCGTGGGAGACCATGTGGTATCCCCACACCATTCGGATGGCCATTACCATCTGGCAAGCTTTCAGCTTGAGCGCCAACATTGTCGCTCCGAAAACGGCCATGGTCCTAACAACCCCGCGTAGATCTTCTGGCAGGAGACGTCTGGACTCTCTACGTTGGATAAGAGCTGCTTGAGGGGAGCCCTAATACAAGGAAGACACGACGAGAGCGGGAGAACTCATTGGATAATTTCCCACATAAAAAAAGTGTCTTACTTACGGTGAGGCTAAAAATCAGTGTCCTCTGTTGTTCGCAGGCCGTAGCTTCAAGAGTATACTACCTCGATCTAGTAATCTTTGATTTTTTTTTAAATTACAACCAAAAATACAAATCTCTCCTCTTTATAATATTTCTATCTATAGATTAAAATGAGCCACTCCACATTTATTTATTAACCAAAAACCTATCCACAGTAGTTACTCATCCTCCTTCACCGTATAACCAGCACCACCCTACCGTCCACCCTCTTTGCCACCCACTCATCCCCCAGAAATTACCTGGTTCACGTCCGAAAAGAAATTCTCCACTTTTCACAGCGAATTTAAATGATTTGATAAAGTTATGTCGGGGGCTCGGGGGCTCGGGCCCTTTCATTTGTAGTCTTTTAAGTCCCACTTTTGAGAGATTAAGGGTGCTTTCCTATCAGACGCAAGGCAGGGCGAAGATGTGAGGTATATTTCGGGGTATCTGCGAATTGCTTAAGGCGAATTTGCACTAATGTTGAACTTTTTTGAACCCCTACATATCCATGATTTTCAAAAAATCACCCTCTAAGTGGATGAAACGGTGGTCCAAAGATTGGATAGAAAAACTATTTTCACGCGAGCGAAGCCGCTGGCAGAAGCTAGTCCACAAACATAAAAGAAAACTCCATGAAAAATAACTGTATTAAAATTGACCATATGCCCAACCGCTGGATAAAAAATAAAGCATAATATAAATTAGTTGGTTTGATAAAAACTATTAAAAATCTGACCCTAATTTACGATTTCAAACGTATATAGCTACGAGATAATGTCACGGAAATACATATTTCAAAGTTACGAAGTTGCAACTATTGACAACACTGCCGCTTCGTCGACAGACTTTCATAGTTTTGTACGCAAGCTTCACGCAGGCGTACACCACGCTTATAATGACGAATCATCATCTACCTAGCCTTTTCCCAACTGTATTGGGGTTGGCTTCCAGTCAAGCCGGATTTAGCTGAATACCAGTATTTTACGAGGAGCGGCTGCCTACCAGACCTCCACAACCCATTGACTGGGGTAACACGGTACTTCATGGCAAGACTGGAGTCAGATTTACTGGCTTCTGACTATCCGTAACGACTGCCAAAGATCTACAAATGACAGCCGGGACCTACGGCTTAACGTGCTTTCCGAGGCACGGAGGAAACTCGTTATGTTAAGATGGTCACCCATCCACAGACCAACCTAGGCAAGCGTTGCTTAACCTTGAAGATCGACCTGTGCGGCTGTTGTTATCTAGCCACGAGCTCCTCACGTATACCAAGCGTATAATGACGAATACGCGTCTATAAAGCTACGTATCCGTGGATAGTAGCCCTTAATGTGCAAAATTCTCTTTATTTCACAACTTTAGTTTGTAATAGATTTTTTATTAAAATGGCGATAGCTTTGCCCTCCAGACAAGGGTGAGAAGTGTCAATGAAATGCGTAGGTTTGTCTTTGTAAAATAAATTGTGATTCTGTTGAATACCTGCGTCATCTGCGTCAATTCCATGTGTATTTTGATTTGCGATCGCCTTTTGTTGTTTCAGTACGCGAATATATCGAAAAAAATCATTTGCTTTATTTGGATTGATAAAAATAGATAAGCTTATATCGCTTACTAAGGTGATATAGCGGTCAAACGCGTTTAAGCATTAACATTACCGGCCATATAATCTTTCGAGTACCGTAATTAGAGACATAATAGAAAGACAATAGGTGTGCGGACGCCGGCGTCCGTCCGGGGCTCAACAGAATAATGTTCCCACTGTTAGGACTCAGGCCTCCTCTCTAGGAGAGCGAAAGGGCCTTAATCCACCACGCTTGCCCAGTGCGGATTGGTGGAGGTGACATGTCTTCGAAATTTTCGGTTCTAGTACATGCCATTACTTATAAAAAAAAACCTGAGTCGAATCATCATCATTCAGCCGAAAGACGTCCATTGCTGGACATAGGAAGCCGTATCGTAGCGTTGGAAGGCCTCGCACAAGGTGGACCAACGACCTGGCGAGGGTTGCGGGAATCCGATGGATGAGAGACGCACAGGATCGGTCGTTGTGGCGGCGCTTGGGGGAGTCGAATGCAATGATTTAAATACAATTTTTGTCTCTTTATAATGTTAATATTGATAGATAAAGACGAGTACCTACTACAGATTAAATCTCTCCTTTTGGGAAAAGATAATAATTTAGCCTTGTTAAAAGTTGTAATAGATGTTAATTTTGGTCCTTATAATTATTTAATTATAAAGAAAATTACTTTGGATTTAATGGCTTAAATGGTTCGATAATTTTATTATTAGCAACACGGTTAGCGCAGTGAGTGAGTGATTGTCTGCTGCGCTGCGTATCGTGGGTTCAAATCCTAACGGAACAGACATTTGTATGGCCAATAAGTAGTTGTACCGAGTCTGGATGTCTTGTGGCATGTAAGTTTACATGGTTGTATGTTGTCCGACAGGGAATCCCGATATTCTAGGCCGCAAGGCAAAGAAGGACCATAGGAGTGGCCTCCCACTCCGCCCAAGAGCGGGAGAAGCCATTGGATAATTTCTTACTTACAAAAACAAACCTGGAAAAAACCCACGATAAAGAAAGTAATTCGTTGTGTGGAGCAAAGTTAATAAAATAAAAAAATATTAAGTCCAAAGATCAAAGGATCATTACAAGTATTTCAAGTTCTTTTATTTACTTTAAGTAACTATTGAATACTTATGCTTTGTCTAAAAAAACTCTTATAATATCTTTTGATCTCAATTCCAAAACGATTCACTTAAAAATGTTCAACGAATTGCTGAAACTTGGCAAACATGTCTAGGTTTCGATAAAATTGATCTGTAATTTGGCCTGAAACGACCAAAAAGGGTTCCGTACCCTAAGAGTAAACGGGACCATATTACTTAGACTCCGCCGTCCGTGTGTCAGTTTATCTATCTGTCTGTCCGTCTGTCACCAGGATGTATCTTATAAACTGTGATAGACAGCTAAAGTTTTCACAGATGATAGTATTTCGGTTGCCGCTAAAACAACAAGTACTAAACAACAGAATAAAATAAATATTTATAGGGGCTTCCATACAATAAACGTGATTTTTTTGCTATTTTTTGCTACGGACAGTACGGAACCCATCGTGCGCGAGTCCGACTCACACTTGGCCGAGTTTTATAATCTTTGCCAACCTTTGTTCGTGTACTAAAACAAGTATTTTATTTTAAAGATCCTTTGTTAGATAAATTATTTCCATTTAAGTAGATAAACCATACCTGAAGTTTATCAAAGGCGCTGTCTTGTATTTTGTAGAACAAGCAAAAACAGTATAAATAATTAAGTTTGTTATTGGAAAACTGAAGCGCTTTTTGGATATGGATCTTTAGGGCAGTAGTATGTATACGGGAGATCCTGTTAGTCTAGTTTTTTTATTATTTCTGTCTAATCTACCAACGAGAACAAAACAGAAAAAAACAAAAGCTTGCCCCCTTATCATGTGCTGTAAAATTGCTGTAGGGACCGACATTGTTACAACTGAAATATCCTGCTAATTATAATCGCGAAAGTTTTGTATGTATGGATGTTTGTTACCCTTTTATACAAAAACTATAGAATGGATTTCGGATGTAACTTGGTACACGCGTAGACCATGTCATTGAATAGTATACTGGATAATTTTTATTCCAGGAATATGTTCCTTTGGAATAATTTTCTACAATAACGCGGGCGAAGTCGCTGACAGCTACTAGTCTAGAATATTTTAGTTTTATTAATATTAAGTATATGTTAATTACAGTGCAGTTTTATGAAATCATTGACCCTTACTCTAAACAAATCAATATCTAATTTAGAACCAGTTCATAATAATCTTCAGCTAAACCGAACTGGCCACAACAGTAAATCAATCATTAATCCTATCTGGCAATCAGCGTATTGATCAATCGGCCGGACTCGCCGATTTTCACCACAATATCAACTGAGTTGGTTGATTGCATCGTAAGTACTGGCGGCGTGGTCCGCGTATTGACATGGCATATGAATACATATGTATGTACGAGAGTAAAATACGTCCAGAGGCCTTACTATGTGTTTATTACGTGTCGGTACAACCGCTTTTACTTGATGATGGCGTTATTAAAGTAGTATTTTCTTAGGTTTCTTTTTGTAGGAAAAAAAAAATCAAATCACAAATTAGAGTACCTAAGACTAATCCAGTAAAACCTCTGAAAATATGCTATTTTTCGTGAATTTTAGGCCTTCATAATTTACTCATAAATTGCATTGCATATTTAATTAACATTCCTAATGATATTTTTCTTCCAAAAACTTATATGGATTTTTAAAAAACACTTATTTCCGATAGCAAGTTTCAGTTGGATTGCTGGATGAAACACCAAGATTTTAACTATAATTACGTTGACGAATGACCAATGGGGAGGACCCTGTTAGGAGGAGAGAGAGAGACTAAGAAAAAGAGGAGATCTGCAGGGACTGGTAACTTGTCAAGTACAAATCGTATGAAATTGAAAGCTCCAAACCTGGACATTCTACCCACGTACCCACCCAAAAAATTACTAAAACAGTAATAATGCGAACTGGCAACATAGCCCTAATTCCATTACACCCGTAACAGGGCGGCGGAATGTATCGGCGAGTTATCTTTACGTGTCAGCAAGGAGGGTGGCTAATGGTGCCTGCAGGCTACGCGTACCTGTGGATACAGACACGGAATAAATACACTGCAGAAAGCCCACTCCAACTACTAAAGAAAAACGTCGCTGAGAAATAATAATAATGTATATTGACTGGACAAGTTCACAGAACTTATTTTTATTAAATGTTAATTGAATTGGTACGGAGCGGATTTATTTAGTTATTTTCTTAATAAATTCATCAAATGGCTTCTCCCGTTCTAGGCTGGAATAAGGGATGTCGGACTTTTAGTATCTAAAACCCACCTGTGTCCTAGCGATCTCTCGCTACGGTCACTCTTTAGAACAGAATAGAATAAACTTTATTCTACACCAAAAAATAACAGTACCTACAGTTTATACAATAACTTAAATCTATGGGTACAATGGCGGTCTTTTCGCTGACAGCAATATCTACCAGACAACCTTAGGATGGATCGAACTCCAACTCTTTCAAACTCCTTCAGATTTCTTCCGCCGCTCTCTTTGAGGCGTGCGTGTAATACTACGCGCTGTTGACTCGGATTCGGTGACAATCGGACGGCAAGCTAACCATTGCTTATAGTCCACGAACCTGCGCCTACGGTGGCCAGGGCTTCGTTTACATTACTACTTCATAGTAGAAGTGATTCTTTTCCATTCTCTCTCATTTCAAACTAGAACCTAAACTATCTCTGTTGCCAAAGTGCACTTACGGGTGTGTGCGTCTTTGCTCTTTGTGAGCAGTCCTTTTGTACGTATCTACTCTGTGGCACAAGGGCGATGCTCAGCTATAGGAAAGGATTGCTACATAGGTATGTGACAGGAAAAGGGACGAGGTAGGTATTAGGCAGTTCCGGTTGTAAGGGTGGAAACTGGGCAAGGAGTTCTGTGTCATTTGGTATGCGTGATTTAAGTGGGGCAGTGTTTGGTAGTAGTTACTACCTAATTAGCACAGTTTTAAAATAAATTTGAAATTGGGTGTAAAATAACAATCTAACATCATCGGTACGGCATTTTTAAGAATTTTACGTTTGCAGCACGTTTTTCAAAGTTACCTGAAAACTTTATGGTACAGTTTAGAATTTTATGGTACAGTTTAGAATTTAAAGCCATATCGAAAATAATGAAAACTAGGAATTACTCATGTATTGTAGGTGCGTCATCCATCATCATCATCATCGCAAACATGTATACTCTAATACATAAGAAATCAAAACCCTTAAATACAGTCGGTAGGCCATACAAATAATATAATTAATATAATAATAAAATATTCCACAACTTTCACACAACGCTATCTAGTCCCAAGCTAAGCAGAGCTTGTGTTATGGGTACTAGACAACTGATAAACATACTTATATATTTCTAAATACATACATATTATAGATAAATTACACCCAGACACAGAACAAATGATCGTGCTCATCACACAAACATTTGTCCTGGGTGGGAATCGAACCCACGACCTCCGGCATAGCAGTCAGGGTCACTAACCACTAGACCAACAGGCCAGTCAAATATTTGATCCATGCGAGAATCGAACCTACGACACGCAACCCAGCAGTTAAATCGCTCACCCACTACGCCAACTTTGCCAACAATAATAAAACGCTCAGACGCCATTAATCCAAAGTAATTTTCTTTCTAATTAAATAATTATAAGGACCAAAATTAACAGCCATTCTAACTTTTAACAAGGTCAAATTATCTTTCCTCCAAGAGGAAACTTAATTTAATAAATAAATAAATAAATTGAACTCAAAATCCATGTTTTCTTTCATACCATCGTCAAAGAAAACCAAATCCTAAAACTGAATTAAATCCATTATAATCTGTGGACGCTATCAATTCTACCAACTTTACCAAACTTGATTACGATTACGGTAATACCAACCAAACAATGGCGAAAACAAATATTTTCAATGAATTTACAAAGTTTTTGACAAATTAATTTAGCAGTTTCTATTACCTGGCTTGATGGAGTCGTAAAGGATTTAATATTTTGTGTTTGTGACAAGGGATAGGCTTACAGCGTTTAAAGGACATTGCTCTGCGCCAAAACATTGATAGCCCTGGAGCCAAGGGCATCGCAAAATGATGTATGTAATATGTAATAGAAATAAAACCTCAATCAACCGATTGAATGTTTTATTCGATCATTTGATGTTTTTTGCTTACAATTAATTGGGCATCCCTAATCCCTAATCCCTAATCCCTAACATGTCAATAGGCGTAGATGGCGGCTGATGAATTTTATTAGGCGCATAAATACTATTAAATGTTGATTTTGGCAAAAATCTAGTCCGTGTCGCATAAGTGTTTGCAACTTACGTAATTAAAACAACAATTAATTTTATCGTATACATATTCTGATACTCTCTAGTGATAGGGCCGTTTTGTACATTGTCTTTTAGCGAGTCATCAAGTAAAGCGAGTTGAAATTTACTGAAAAAAAAAAATGTTTTATCACAACATTTAGTCCCAATGTTTATGTCTTGAAAGCTTTTGAATATACTTTATTAACAATATTGTTTTCTTTTTTCAGGTAAGTAACGGTTCAAGACGGCAACTACATTCGAGACTACGGTAAAGTAGTGAAATATTTATGGTATTACTTCCATCCAAACTATTCAAGTTAGATGGTGCATGACTACTAAATTACGCCAAAATGAACATCTTTCGACCCATCTAGAGCGAAAGGAGTTATTTAATTATTTACAAACCTAAAAGAAGTAAATATAGACCATGTCTAGACGGAAAAAATATAAACTAAATATGGACCGGTCGCTGTGGTGACGCTTGGGGGAGGAGGCCTATGTCCAGCAGTGGGCGTCTTTCGGCTGAGATGATGATGATAGACCATGTCTAATTTTATTGTGAATATGGTAGAATTTTTCTTATGTTAAAAGAAATTTCAAGCAAGAACAGAAAGTCAGCACAATCGTCAGTGGTTTGACGATTATGATCAAGCGAGAACCACTTGTAACCTCAACCCGCTCGTATCTTATTTTTTTTAATCTTTATTTATTTAGAGGCTTTTACCTTACAAAGGTACGTCAGCCTCATCGTACCCTTTAAATAATTAAAACCTACTTTTACACATCTCTACCTATAATTCTACAAATGTTGTTTTTGCGTAAGCGAGGGAGTTAGTGATGCAGCAATCATTTCTTAAATCGGTTTGGCTTCTCCCGAATTCGGTGTAGATAATATTCTAATGAAAGCCCCAACATCATAAAAAATCGCTCATATCTTATAACTTGCGTCGCCATGTTTTAAGTTTCCTCTAACTAATTTACGTGACGAGTTGACGAGATGGGATTAATAGAATTTGAGGGCGAGCCGCAACACAATTACGTCTGCCTGGTACCTGGGCTAGTGGATGGACCTTCAGATATAATGGATTAAAGGAGGCCTTGGCTTTTTATTTTTTAGCGTTAAGTTTGTGTTTGTGAGAGGATTTTCTTTCCGTTTTCTTTGGTACGGTTTGTGTTAAGCTAGAGTTGGTTTCAGAAAGTAGTTATTTAGTTTTTATGGTTACATTGAGTTCCATTAGAACGCGTTCTTTTCAGTTCAGTATTTGACAGCATATGTATCGAGCTAACTTCGTCGGCAAATTTTTCTGAGCTAGTCAATACTACAATAAGTTTCTCAGCTCTATTTTTACCTAGATCAGGCCTGTTTCAATTATTCTACGTATTATCCAGTTGTGTAGATAATTAAGACTCAAAACTGTGCTAATTTTTCATCATAATATCCACTAAGATTAATTTGGGACCTAGATTGTTGTTTTGGAAACAAAACAGTACCTAAACTTATATTTGGCTAACCCGCTTGAGCTGCGGGAATGTTCGAAAGATTCACCATGACTCTGAAACGCAAAGGGAAACTAAAAGGTAGGCAGTGAACATTTAAAATAACCTCACGCTCTACCCAGAGCGTGTAAAGTTACTTCATGAATGCCCACCTAAAGAAGCCTTACTTTTTTTTTTTAATTGTATAAGCTAGTGCTTGACTGCGATCCCACCTGATGGTAAGCAGTGATGCAATCTTAGATGGTGAGGCGCACTAGTTTATTAAGAGCCTATTCACTCTAGCCTTGAAGACACCCAAATTATAATTGGACGGGAAGACCGCAGCAGGCAAACTATTCCAGTCCTTCGATGTACGCGGTATAAACGACGAAGCGAAGCGCTTAGGCCGGACCGTAGAGGTTTCAACAACAAAAGGATGGACATTCGCCGTACCTACCTACCGCCGTACCTATTCTTTAAAAGAGCCTTCTCTTTACCTTAGAAAAACTTTCTAGCTAACCTCTTAAAACTTATTCAAAGCTTATATTACCTACACTCTACCTCTAACTTAAAAACAGTTCAAAATCAACAAGCCGATCTATCACCACAAGCACCGTTCAACGAACATTCCACTACGAACTCTCTTCAATAGAACCTCCCACAACGCGAACATCAATAACATTTTTCCATTTAGCCCTAACATCGATCATGCTGTAATCCCGGCTAGAAATTCTTCAATACACTCTAATAGGTACGCTATATTAATTACTAGTGGCTGCCAGTGGTTTCGCTCGCTTTATAGTAGACAATTATCTCCAGGGAACATTTTTCCTGGGATAAAACGTTCACGGCTTCAACCGCGTTACTGTAGATAATTCTGTCAAAGGGACATACCCGGATAAAAATCCTATGTGCTATTCTAGGACATGGTTTACCCAAGTCTACACTCCATCGAAATCGGTTCAGTCATTTGAGTGTAAAGAAGTAACAAACGCATACACTCACAAACATACGCCTTTATAATATTTGGCTACCAGAGACTTCGCCCGCGTTATACCTAGTGGGAAATTATCCCGTGGAAAATTCTTCTCGGGATAAAAATTATCCTATCTTAAGTGCTACTTTAAGACATGACCATCGCGTGTTTGGAGGTATTTGGAACAGAGCGTAAAGTCCCGCAAATCTATTAAAAATATTGAAAAGGAAGGATCCTCAGACCTTACAGGAGTTACGTCTGGTTTTGGGTAACTACCCGAGAGATAATTTCTGGTTGTTATATAAGTTCAAATCGCGCGGAGACTCTAATTATGCGGTGCAGGATGTTGTGGTTTAGTTCCCCATTATGTGGTGCCCTAGATGTCATTAAACGTATATCAAATTTCATTGAAATTCGTTCAACCGATCCAGCGAAGTATAACCGAAACGGAAGCATGGGTGCCGAAAACTTTGTTGCCGAAAAACTGGTTGTCGAAACAGGAATACAGGATCCAGCGTGAAGAAGTAACAAACAGTATACCTACAGTCTACACACTCGCAATATTTCGCCTTTACAATATTAATGTAATACTCTGCACATTTATATACGAGGGTTCTAGAAATTTCCTTGTATGAAAATGGTATTTAATTAGTGTTGATTTTGAGCTTAATATAATATTTGTTTTATTAAGAAGTTAATTAACTTATTTAATATGGTTCCACCATGCCTACGGAGTTTATTAATTATCCTGGAGGATATTTTAAGTCAACATCATGGTTGTGGTCTGCGAATAGGAAGCTACGGGAGGGTAGGTGGGGTGGTACACCCTCAATTTGCGAGTTTTGTTAGACACGTATAAGGGGCGACCCTATTGTCTATACGGGGAAAAATCTAGACTCAACGATAATAATTGATTTTGATAGCCTCTTCTCATTTCTTCTATCTTTATCGGAGGGTCATAACTATTCTGATGGTGCGTGGATACCGCACGGTGTCTTGTGAAGTGGCAAGCCTCCAAGCTGGCTTGCCACTTTGGGATTTGGAGGCAATAGTTCTTGCATAACTATTGCCTCCTCCTAGATATCACTTTCAGCGATAAGACCGCTATTGAAGCCGTAGATCTAGGTTTATGTCAAAGATTTTCTGTTAGTGTAGAATAAAGTTTATCTTTCTATATACAATGTGGGGATAAATGAAAACACTGACAATACTCATCATTATGAATATATAATAATAACTTTTAGTATGAGACCAACCCTGAAATCATGAAAAAAAAATCAGCTGTTCTGTACATTTTGTCGACTTATGCAAACTTAAATGTACGGGACACCTGAATTTTTTTTCACGATTTGGGTTGGTCAAATACTAAAAATTATTCGTAATGATGAGTATAGCCAGTGTTTTCATTTATGATCCTATTGTCATCCCCACATTGTATGTTTAACATACTGGCTGACATATCAACACTATTATATTACCAAAACTACTGGGACTAGGAGCGTGAAATTTTGCACAAGGTTTTATGATGTAACCGAGTACAAAACCAGGATTTTCCAAAATTAACCTCTTAAGAGGATAAAACTGGGGTGCAAATTTTACATTCCGAAAGACAGAAGCTAGTTCTGTGGATTAAATATCAAAGTGGTTGACACTACCTAAACCAGTAAAAGAATAGTCATAATTATAAGGATAAGTCAACGCTCACTAATAAAATACTCAACCACAGAGTAAATAGGGGCATAACTGGAGCGCTCGAGTCGTCATTGGAGTGTATCTTACGTCACAGCTTCTTACTGTAACAGGGGATTATCTCGCGGCCGCTGCTTAGAGCACTTTGAGCCAGATTGATGATATTATTTACTCCCAGCTGTGACGGTTATTTGAGAGACAGAATAAAAAGAAAAATAACGAAATACTTGTCAAGTGCGAGTTGAAGAGATTATTGAATGAATGGTTCCGTAATGTAATATTTTGTAATCTAGATTCTGATTCAGCATTGCTTGTGTGAAAGTCTGCAATAAAAGGGTTGAATGGGAAAAGCTGTCTTCTAGTAAATGGTTCTAAATGAGGAGCTCGTAGCTAGATAATAACAGCCGCACGGGTCGATCTTCAAGGTTAAGCAATGCTTGCCAAGGTTGGTCTGTAGATGGGTGACCATCTTAACATACCGAGTTTCCTCCGTGCCTCGGAAAGCACGTTAAGCCTTACGTCTATCATTTTGTAGATTTTTGGCGGTCGTTACGGATAGTCAGAAGCCAGTAAATCTGACCTCCAGTCTTGCTATGGAGTACCGTGTTAACCCTGTTAAGGGATTGTGGAGGTCTGGTAGGCAGCCACTCCTCTTAAAATAGGTACTGGTATTCAGCTAAATCCGGCTTGACTGGAAGTCAACCCCAATATAGTTGGGAAAAGGCTAGGTAGATGATGTTTCTAAATAAGTAATGAGCGTTTGAAAATAATAAATATATAATATACTTGATTGATAGGTAACCTTTTGCTAGCGTCAATAACATTGATTTGTCAGAATTAGAATTGGTTTATGAATCGATTTATAGTCAGTTTAGACAAGTAATCGTATGTTCATACAAAAAAGATCAGATTTTTTTTATTTTGTCGTTTAGGTAACACCTTATTCCACTTAGCCCTAAAATTATGTTCTTCTCCAAGATCACATCAAACCGGCATGTCCTAGAACCAAGAATTCGAAGACACGTGACATCCAGCAAACCGCAATGGGCCTGCGCGGTGGATTATGGCCCATTCCCTCTCCAAGAGTCCTCTCTTGGAGAGGGAATGGGCCATAATCCACCAATCTGCTGCACCAATCTGCTGGGACTCAGGCCTCCTGGCCTGAGTCCCAGCAGTGGGAACATTATAAGGCCGATAATGCTAATGCATTACATTAGCAAGATCATATCAATTTTATTTATCAGAATTGGTTCTGTGGTAATCCATGCAAGTGTAACCAATACCTAGACAGAGGTTTAGTTGTGAAACTGTGACTAACAGACAGATAGAGTAATTTTCGCAGTTTCGCATTTAAATTATAATATTTTATAAATGTTAATAAAGTCATAATAACCTCAAACCTCAAAAGCACATCGCTATGTGGCGGTCTCTAGTGGTCTCGATTGGCAACTGAACTCCACACCGCGAGGTAATTATTAATGGCTTTTATTCATGTATAAATTTAATTTTATTGGTAACTCATTGTCGCCAGCGGTTTCGTTCACATGACAGTAATAAATTACCCCAAAGGTGTCCTCTCGGGCAGGGCAAAGCCGCTTGCCAAATTTCATCCAAACTAGTTCAGCTGTTTGGGCATAAAGGGGCGACAAATATATACACACACGTCCCTAATACAAATATAATATTACTGAGATGTTTAGTCAGATAAAATAAATATTTTCAGTAAGGCTGTTAATAATAGAGTAAAAATATCATCATCATCATCATCTCAGCTGAAAGACGTCCACCGATGGACATAGGCCTCCCCCAAGCGTCGCCACAGCGACCGGTCCTGTGCTTCTCGCAAAAAGAGTGAAAATGTGTGTAGGAATAATAGTAGATTATGTGTCCTCACTGCGCTCGGGTTTCTATATGAACTAACGCTACTAAGCTCTAACTAGCTATATTAACTAGTAAACTCACTGCGTTCGGAATTAAAAGTTAGCAAATTTTGTTTCACGCGGCTCGCGACTTTACGACTTTGCTTTACTCCCTAGTCACATAATCTACTATTAATCACTATTACATAAAACTTCTGAAATAAAAAGATTTTATTTTATAATACTCTAAAAATGGTTCTCTAAATAGGTAATTTTAATATGAAATTGAGACAATACTGTATCACATACAAATTTTTTGGTCAAATAAACCTCGTATTCTACTTACGGAACCCCAAAAAATAAAAATCTAAACAGACGCATTTAATTTCCGACGTTTGAGGTTTGGCCTCTCTAAATGATGAAAATAAACGTCGCCATTTTCAGGCGCTCTTTTTAAGGATAATAATAAGATGGCCGAAATGTGGGTGTTTTTAAAAACATGTTGAGACGACGATAAATAAGGTTATTTCAAGAGTTTCTTGGAGATTTAATGTATAATGGTAATTGTGAGTAAGTTATGGCGGAGGATTTTCTGAATTAATTCGGTTTCTTTGCTTTTTATTGAATGAACATTTGGTTAACAAAAGAGATTTAACATTGAATTCCCGCTTGTCTAGTGCAGTTTAAAGAGTGAATAGGGAACTTCTCACTCGGTTTTTTTTCCTTGATTTTGTCAGGAGTGAAAAATCCTCATCTCCTGGTTGCCTAGACGGTCTCGTGGAGGAGACAGTCTTGCTTTTGAGGCCGACATCACTGAACCACTACTGGCTTACACGTGCTGACTTACGAGTTGTAGGTCGCGGGTTAAAATCCAGCCAGACATATTATTTTGTGTATTTATTTCATTACCTCTACTCTCAAAACGGTGTAGGAAAACATCGTAAGGAAGCCATTAAATCCTAGAATCAAAAACTCGAACACATCTGATACGACGTGGTGGATATTGACCCTTTTTCTCTCCTAGCGGCTTATTATTCTATGCTATAACAAATTGATATGTGATTAAGCTCTCATATGGGACGTTCGCCTTGCATATGATGCGTGATAAGGGAACGGTCCGAAACCCCCTTTTATTCGAAGACATGTGACGTCCACCACTCCGCACTGGGCCCGTGTGGTGAATTACAGCCCATTGCCTCTTGGAGAGGAGGCCTAAGTCTCAGCTGTGGGAACATTATAAGGCTGATTATTCTATGATATGACAAAATAACAAAATTAAATAATGCAGAGACTAAACCCACAGAGGATTACAATAATTTCTCAGTTCTAAATACATGTTATTATCAAACAGTACAACTCCCTAGCCACCTTCGGTACGGTTCGCATTGGAACCAGAAACCATCCGGATTTGCAATCAGTGGCTGTTGCCATAAATAAATATTTAAACTGCGTCCCTGTCCCTTGGCTTGACTACCTGATGTTGTGACACGGAGTATAGGCAAATGGAGTGCTCCGGATGAAGCCACAAATAGTTTATTAGTGGTGCCTTGACTTAAAGGAAATAAGGCAAGTGTATTCCATCGTCGATTACATCATCGCTTACCAACAAGTGAGATAGTGGCGAAGCATGAGCTTATTAATAACTAGCTTTAGCCCGAAGCTTCGCCTGTGTACATGAAATATAGCCTTAAAACATCTAGATAGCTTTCTATTGGTGAAAAAATTTTAGCAATCGGACCAGTACTTCCACAGATTACCTCATACAAACAAAAAAACAAGCTTTACCTCTTTATTATATTAGTATAGATAAAAAGTAATGATTAAAATCGTAGGTCAAGGCTACGAAATGAAACGTTCGAAATTTACGAAATGACGTGTACTATCAAGATGTTACTTTATTTGTCCTGTGAATGTTGATATTTTGCTGATCTATGTTGCTGACAGAATGTCATTTTGGCTAGACCCTCAGGAAAGCAATTACCGTCGCCTCTCGGTAATTCGAACCAGTGATAATTCGAACTTCTTTAAAATGTACGATAGGGTGATGGTTTAATTGACTTTTAAAATTGACAAAGTGTGTCCGCACTATCTGAAGGGATCATTTCAACTGGCTATTGTGAATATGGCTTTCTATTTTTCTATGATCTAATTGCTCAAGGTGCATGGCTAAGTTGAGAGACACTACTGAATCATTATTTTCTTAATAAGAATACTGTATATTCCTTTCAATTGCATTTTTTAATATCTCTAACATAAACTAGTGCTTGACTGCGATCCCATCAGGTAAATAGTGATACAATCGTTGATGGTGAAGCGCACTATTTTATTATTTATTAGCCTATTCACTCTAGCCTTGAAGACACCCAAATTATTGAGTATTCCATTTGCTAACCAATCCCTGGTCTAACAGTATTGGATTCCCATTGGAAGGTACTCATGTTGAACACCAGAGCATTAACATTAAATTTGTTCGTGAATTAAAATGACATCTGACTTTGTTTCCACCCAAAGATAATTTGTTAATGATTATTCATTTCGAAAGTAAGTAGGTATTGACTTGTTGTACTTCACTGAACTTCGTGGTTCTGATTATGATTGCTATTGACGTATTTTATGATAATAGCGTCTTTTCCGCTTCAATTCTTAGGGCCTATTTCGCAATGTCCGAATAGGCACTACTCACTGAATAAATTCAAAAAAGTGACAGAATTTGTATGAAATTATCTGCCAAGTAAGATACTCGAAACTTAATCATAGGTGGTGAAATAGGCCCTTAGAATAAGATTACTTCCTAGGTAATTTAACCTTAATATTCACCTAAATTTTTAGGAAAAAGAAACAAAGAAAATTCTGTAGCTAAGGGCTGCAATATTGTGGTTTGATACCCAGTCATATTATAAATGCTAAAGTTTGTATTTTCATAGGTATATTTGTGTGTTTGTTTGTTACTCCTTCAAGTTCAAATAGTTGAACAGGTTTGAATGATATATTATTTGGCGCACAGGTAGACCATGACCTAGAATGGCACATAGGATACTCTCTATCTTGACAGTATGTTCCTTTGGAAACATTTTCTAGTTTTATGGGTGAGGTCGACAGCAGCAGCTAGTATTTTTTCGATGCAAACTGGTTAATTCTTTAGTTATCTGGCGATGAAAACTCTTCCTGCTGAACATTGGGAATATTTCCGTTATACCTTCACACAAGCGGTTTCCAGCGGCTTCATGAAAGTAGAAAATTATCCCAAGGGAGCATATTCCTAGAATAAAAAAGAATCACACCAGGACATGGTCTACCCGTGTTACAATTTTTATTTAAATCCGTTCAGCCGTTCTTGCGTGAAAAAGTAACAAATGTACATATATTTCCAAACTTTTACCAAAAAAAACCAAAGCTAAGTCTGGTTTATTCTTCTCTTTCTTTGTTTTTTTTTTTTAATTTTGAACACGGGTAGACCACGTGAAACCAACCAAGCTGAATAAATACAGGCGGGATTAAGGTAGTAATAGTCTACTACTACTACACTTGAAACACAAAAGTGATTCACATCTGACCCATACTGTGCACGTGATCATTGTACTACTATCTTTCCTGGAGTCAGTTCCTACTCAAGCGTCCGTCATCATCATCATCCTCATCATCATTTCAGCCAAAAGACGTCCATTGCTGGACACTAGCCTCCCCCAAGCATCGCCGCAACGACCGGTCGTTGGCGCGCCTAGGGAGTTTAGGACGCTTAGATTTTAGTACTTTGTACTAACTGTACATAAAGTAGCTACTCGTATTTAATAAACAATATTAAGTAATTTTCGTTCGAGCTCGTGGCTATATAATAACAGCCGCACCGATCGATCTTCAAGGTTAAGCAACGCTTGCCAAGGTTGGTTTGTGGATGGGTGACCATCTTAACGTAACGAGTTTCCTCCGTGCCTCGGAAAGCACTTTAAGCTGTAGGTCCCGGCTGTCATTTGTAGATCTTTGGCAGTCGTTACGGATAGTCAGAAGCCAGTAAATCTGACTCCAGTCGTCCCCAGTTAATGGGTTGTGGAGGTCTGGAGGCAGCCGCTCCTCGTAAAATACTGGTATTCAGCTAAATCCGGCTTGACTGGAAGCCGATCCCAATATAGTTGGGAAAAGGCTAGGCAGATGATTAAGTAATTTTCGTTATTGACATAAATCTATAATACAGTTCACGAACCCACTAGTTAAAATAATCCCAAACGTACACAGAATATCCACTAAGCAAACTTCTGGAATCTTTCATCTCTTTAAATAATATGTCCTCAAGCAATCTCCGAGATACAAGGAGAGAAAAAAACATATTTATTGAGATAAATCTGCGGAGAATTAGAAAATGGCCGGAGTCTATACGCGCGCTCGTTATTATCGCAGATCGTTATGATTCTGCAAACAGGGGGAAGCGACGCAGACTCGCTGAAAAGTCAGTGGTTCTCAAAGTTAAGGGAACAGGAACCCCGAGAGGAGCAAAAGAGAACCCTGGCGCTGAACGAAGGCAAAGAAGGAATAGGAGTTGGTTTTAGTCAGTAAAAGTCTGACATGCCCCTTCCGCTCCACTCAGAGTGGGAGAAGTTACTATGATGATTGTCCAAGAGCAGTGAATGAGTGGGATTGTGTGTATGATATTCAGATAGCTATTTGGATTTCGTGTTTAATTAAAGAAGATAGTTGGAGTTTAACTTACGTAAAATTTTATTTAATGTGTGGACTTTGTAGAGACATCTACGACTCCACATAAGAACTAAAATTCTATCGGGGAGTTGCTCAGATCAGATTTAATAAAAACTTATACTTATTATTACTTTACATTAATAAGTTTTTCAATTGATGTTTAATAAGTTTTGGAGCAAAAACATGTGGCATCCACCAACCCGCACTGCACCAACATGTGTAGTGGATTACGGCTCAATCTCTCTGCTATAGAGAAGGCCTGAGTCCCAGTAGTGGGAACATTATAAGGCCTATGCTATGCTAAGTTTTTAGTTAGTAGCTAAGCTACCATAGCTTAGGCTGATAGTAAAGCCTTATTGCTTCTACTAAACTGGAACGAAAAAACTAAACTGGAACTGGAACGCAGGCATCTCTAGGAGATGGAATGGGCCCTAACCAACCATGTGAGCCCAGTGCGGGTTGGTGTATGTCACGTGTCTTCGAATTTTGGTTCTACGACATGTCAGTTTCCTCACGATGTTTTTGTTTACCGGCTGGAGAGCAATGGTGATGAAATACAAAGTATTTTGACACAAAAAACTTTGGGAACCACTGCCACAGACGATAAAATAAAAATATGAAATACCTTTATTGGAGCGGCTTTGGTTACGTCGTTTGCGAATGTCACGTTTTTATTGGATCCTAGATAAACAAAGTTAATTTATTCCATGATTATTGTCTAACAGACGGAAAATAAACGTTTTGTCATATCGTTCTGAACTGGAAAAGATTTTTCTGGAAGAGGTTTTTTTTTTGTGACTAATATTGTATTTAAATAGACTTTTATGTGATACTTGAGCGACGTGTGTTTTCTTTTATTTTGTTGTTGTAGATATATTATATACGAGAATTTACCACTTAAATATATGAGGCATGTCGTAGTAAATCGGGTTCGCATGGCCGTTTTTAGTGTCTACTTACGTACGAACATATGTATATCGCAATACGCACGCTGAGACACCATAATTAGAAAATTTATTGAAAATCGTAATTCTAGCACTAATATCTTACGTAAGTGTTTTTCTAAGAAATTAGTTATCCTTATTTGTACGCAAATAATTACGAGAATCGACGCTCTACATTGGTAGCGCTTTAGTATTGATATTTACACGTACAGACAAACATCATTAACGCAAACAAGATTTGTCAAGAATTTCCCAAAATTGGATATTTTTTTTTTATTCTGGAATAATCAAGAACTATTTTAAGATAAAGAAATACCTATTTTAAAAATTGCTGAAATAACATCAGTAGCCGATTCTAAACGTATCAAATATTTTCAGGATCTGCGTTAGTGTTTTTTAATCGATATAAACTATTGCTTGACCGCGGTCCCACATGGTAAGCAGCGTTCTATAAATTACAGTGACCTGTAAGCACAGGATGCTTATAGATCATGAATGATAAACTAAGAATATAAAATTCTTCTGAAAATGACCATCATTCACAACATACCCTTTTACCCCCATTTATCACAAATCTCAACCACTGCTTACAAGGAACGGCACCCCCTAGGGCCCATTATTATTAACATATTACATTTATACTTTCTTCACCTCAGCTGATGCTCAACCTAGGGTTGCTAAACAAAATCATTTATTTAAGAACTGTTTGCGGAGGGAATGAGGAAGTTTGTGTTATTTTTGGTGTTCCTCTGAAATATTGCGAGAAAATTTAATTAACAGTACTTTTGAGTATTTTTAGAAAATCAGCTCTTGAGTCTGTTAATTAAGGTGGATTTGTAAAGGAATTTATAACACTCAGTAATTTGTAGAGGTATTGGACAGTGATGGCCGATAACAGATGTTTGTGGAAAAGGGAGAATGAAGCCTTCGCTCAGTATCTCAGATAGACAGTAATTTCAAATGTTATTTTTTATACATATCTATTATTGTAATGTACGAGTAATTAGCTAGCTTACGTATCATCACTCCGTGCTCTCTGGCTGTCGTATTTCTCTCATTCGATCAAATATAATAGTAGGCTAACAGGCCCTTTCACCAACTGCCCCTAAAATTTAAGTGTCTCTTAAGCCAATTTAATCACAGTTTTTACATATTTTTAAGTTATTATTCTGAATTAAAATATGAAAACTTTAAACTTACGTGTTCGATTTCATACTTTAATTCAGAATAATAACCTAATAATATGCAAAAACCGTGATTAAATTGGCTTAAGAGACACTTAAATTTTAGGAGCTGTTGGTGAAAACGGGCATTAGTTACATAAACTACATTTAGTTTAGAATCTATTAATAATTATCCATTGCCTTTTATTGGTGCATAATTTCCTCACCTTGGTTGGTATTTAATGTGGCTTCAAACTTAAAGTTCGCTGAACAAAATAATTTGTTAAAGAGCTTGCTAACGGAGTGGGGAAGCTCGTGTTTCATTCAGTCTTTTTTGAGGGTGTGTCTGGTATAAGTAATTAATATTACTCTTCACATATTATTTACTCAGATACCCGCGAAACGAGACACAATAGTAAAACAATAACAGCGCGGTCTCATAGAACCGGTTGGGGATTCATACGTTATTTACGGGTTACGGATTTACTTAACTAGACTAGCTGATGTCAGCAGTTTCGCCTGCGTGAAAGTTGAAAATTGTTCCAAGGGAACCTACTCCCTTAATAAAATAGTAGACTATGTGACTATGTTCTTTTTTTAATTGTTATAAAATAGTGCTTGACTGCGATCCCACCTGATGGTGAGCAGTGGTGCAAAGCAGATAAAGCAGTGTCTTTTAGTGGCCGGCGGTATGTTGACTTCTGGACGAAACGAAAGTTGCTTAGTTCTAATCCCGAACGCCAGTGAGGGATTCATATAATTAACTCCCAAAGTCCCAAGTAGTTAAGCAAGGGAGATAACGTTTGAATCCCCAACCGGTCCTATGAGACCGCGCTGTTATTGTTTTACTATTGTGTCTCGTTTGGCGGGTATCTGAGTAATTAAGAACGAATTTGGATAAAATGATCGAATAAGACATTTTTAATTGCGGAATAATTTTATACTTTCACGTAGGAAAGACGCGAGCGGATGAAGCTAAAACTATTATACCGTTACCTACTTAGATTGTATTTTTATCAAGTAGTTAACTTGCAACAGTAGAAGCTAAAACATCAATCTAAAAGATAAAACGGCACAACAGTAAAAGGTATGGTATGTAAAGTAATTAGCGGGGGTTTGGCGCCGAGCCAGCAAGCGGCTCTTGCGCTGGGTTGTTGCAGTACATGCAAAAACTGGTGCTGGCGAGTGGCATTAGTATTAGTGATATTTGATCGAGATGTGAGCGATGCTGAGGGCAAAATTGTGGATTAGAGACAATAATAAAGCGACCCACATAGCATAAGTATAATTATAATCAGCATTATGACGTTCCTTACTAGGGTCGTGGTCCTTCTGGGCCCCTGGGTTGAGCGAAAAAGTACCCCGGGACCCTGGAATGAAGGCAACGAAGAAACTGGAGTGGGTGTTAGCCAGTAAAAGTCTGACACGCCTATCATTTCCCTTTTGGACGCAAACTCTTGGCCCCAGTATGCTTTGGCCCTGCTGGGACTCTACGGTTTTAAATTCCACGCTATCGACGACTCGAGCTCGGTCTAGACGGTTTACGAACGGCCTTATGGCAAACTACCCATTGCTTTTTGTCCGCAAACCCGGCGTGGGTTTGCGGACAAAAAGCAATTTACCGTGGCCGGAAATCAAGAAACCGGGACATCGACGTGGAATTCGAATGAACCAGGATTTACGAGTAAATGCTTTTTAAATCCTGTTACCATTTCCTTAACAGATTTCCTGCACAAAAAGTTCACAGTTAATTACCAGTAGAGAGTGTAGATGACCTTACAAGCAATGAAGCAATCTGTGGAGCACAGTAAGTGCCGCGGGCGACTCCCGTTACACTTCCAACTTGTAACAGTTCCAACAGAGGTACCTACGAACTAGGGCTGCCAGGGAACTTCGTCTGCATTTTTTTTAGCATTATCGGCCTTATAATGTTCCCACTGCTGGGACTCAGGCCTCATCTCTAGGAGAGGGAGGACTTCGTCTGTGCAGGTGATAAAATAGGTAATTTTATTTGTAGACAAGAGTCAAATCGGGTGAATAGAAACGCAGGAGAACAGGTATAAAACGAAGAAAGTTTTTACGTTATTTAAATTTTTTTACCAGCACTTGAGTCCACTTTTTTGAATATTCATTAATTGCAATTAAAATCAATTAAGGCAAGCATATTTTTTTGGGATTTTGCACCTAAGTCAGCTTAATCGGAACTCTTAAAGGATCACTTCGTGGTCCATCTGTTTGTCTGCCAAGACCCTTTTTATCAAGAACCCGTGGTGCAAAGGTATGAGTGATATTAATATCAAATCGATACTCTAGTCTACCCCTCGAAGTAGTGAAAAAATCAAACTACTTACGCCCGTTTTCAATAAGCTATCTACCTCCGGTTTTGGCATACTGGAGACAGTAAAACAAAAGATACAATACAAAAATTTGACTTGTTTCTGTTGTTTCATTTGTTTTTCTATCTCCGATATATGATAGATAGCTTATTGAAAACGGGCGTTAATGAACGCAATCTAAAGATAAGGCCGCACATGGTGCGGCCTTAGGTGCTTATTTTGACACTTGCACGGAAATCAAAACCTATAGGGTGTACCTAGAATCCTGAAATCTGGTAAGAAGCATTAGGTCTCATAGCAAAAGTAAAGGAAGATATCTGAAACCTGTAAACAATATAATATGTAGTTACGTCATTCATCATAAGAAAATTACTTTTGCAATTCTGAAAAATCATCGAAACTCGGATTCGAAAATCGAATGATGTACATACGGCGGTAAGTTTATACGGAACCCAGACCTGTGCCCAGACGGAAGGCAGACTTACACTTGACCAGATTTGTCTTATTCTTTCTAGCTTTTGTTTTTTTCTTATTTATTTCCATCCACGTGACATCCCTAGTAGAAATCTAGATAAAAACCTAGGTTCACCTAAACAAGCCGGTATAAAGTGTCGCCTTGGCTTGCGGCCAAGCGGCCGGGGGTCCCACCATCTTTGTTTCACCTCTATTAAATCAACATTATGTTCTCGCTTATGTTTTCGTTTTGGCAGCCCCCTGTAGTTTAGTGGGAGCGGTAATTCATGTGTGTTTGTGTGTGGATTATTTTAACGTTTGAATCCCCAACCGGTCCTATGAGACCGCGCTGTTATTGTTTTACCAACTAATGTTAAGCATAGTCAGTCTTATAATGTTCCCACTTCTAAGACTTGTGCCTCTTCTCTGTAGGGTGCCCAGCAGGGTCGAAGCTTCTGGGACCATGGATTGGTTTCCGAACGGGAAACTTGTGACCGAAACGAAGGCAAAGAAAGAACGGGGTGGGGTTTAGTCAGTAAAAGTCTGACACGCCCTTCCGCTCCACCCAAGAGCGGGAGCATAGTTTACAGTGTGCTCAAACTTAGCTATAATGTATTATTAACATTAGGGTAACCTTATAAGTAGGTCTAGATTCGCATGTTTGCTATGGCAGACTAAAACTTCAGTACTTGTACTATTACTTATTCTGTGGTATAGCTATTATAACTCCAAGTGTGAGCATGTTATGACGACCATTAAATAAATCCGCTACTTTATGAATGTTTGACTTAACGCAAGGCGTTTATTTACCTTGCTTTGGTATTAAACAGAACATAATATTATTATTTGAATGATTAAGACATACAGTAGATTTATGCGTTTATTATGTAGGTTAATACCTGGTAGGGATGAAAATGGCGAAAGATACTCATTTGTTTTTTTCGCAACTTTGAATCTTTCATGTTAAATACATGTAACTTTGGAATAATACAAAAGGGCTATTTGAAAAATACAAATTTACATGTATAATACGCGTATCTTTCATAAATTACAATGTATATTTCATAAATTACAACTACCCACTTAGTAATGGAATAATTAGTAAAGCCTGTGTTATTCATTAAATACCGTTAAAATATCCGTCAGTAATAAATAAATAAGGAAATAAGTATTTGTTGGGAGTTAATTTGTGCACAACAAGAACCCAACACCTTTAAAAAACGGAAACTTGCGAAAGATACATTATAAGAAGTCATCGAAAGTTTCTGTATTTTATTGAAAAACACAAAGTCTGATTGAAAAATACATGTATTTTACTTGTGATTTTCAACCCTAGTACCTGGTTGGTGTACACTCGGAAGCACTGCATGCACTGCGAGAAGCGCCTTTATTGCTTTGGTATAAGGATGCTGTTCATTTACAAATTATGAAGGTGGACGTGCAGTTGGCTGTACAGTCGTATTGTGTGGTCTGAAGAGTACCTGGATATATTGTTTTTGTGTTTGAGCTTCTCCCAATGGTTTCGTTCGCGCGAAAGTAGAAAATTATCCCAAGGAAACATTAAGGATTACTCACTTATGATTATTTATTATGCGTACAGCTAAAGAGTGATCTGTGTTTCCTGATAGCTACAACCTAGGGGTCTTTAAGTCAAGAGTGAATAGGTTGCTTCTAGGCAAGCGTGCTCTATCGTCGACCACATGATAGCTTACCATCAGGTGAGATGTGGTCAAGCGCGAGTCTATCAATAATAATAAAAATAATAAAATGTGCCAATTGTTATTTAGATCCTTTCTGCCATTTGAGTGTGAAAGAGTAACTAACAAACACATAGGTCATAGGTACATACCTACAATCTTTCGCATACACGAAACTTTTGGTATTTTTTCTAGGTGAGAAATCACTAATGACTTCTCTAGTTCTAGAAAGGGTGTGTGTCAGACTTTTACTGACTTAAAACTACCTACATAATATTCTTCAGTGGTCCTTTGCGTTCTCACGGTAACCTTCCCAAAAATTTCCTTTGCCCCAGCAGGCATCGGTTCCTTTCCCCTCGCTCCAGACTATAGCCTGAACCTAGGCTAGGTACGAGAGGTCGCCTCCGCCGATTGCCTCCATGAGGACCGATTACCTAATCTTTTTCTCGTCTACAACTAAGAATATGTAGGTGTCTACTACCTACACGTAGGTACCTAATAAATTATATTATTTTTCAAGTGATTCTCGAGTAATATGAGCCAGTTGAAATGTAGCACATTTTCTAAGAATGTGAAGAGTAAAAAGATTGAATTTGGCCCATTCGTTCTCAGAATTTTGCCGACTTGAATCCATTTTCCAAATATAAAGGATTTCTTCTCAACTCAATCGTCTACTTTTCAATCTAATAAAAATTAAGTAAGATATACACGTTTCATTTTAGTCAAGGTAGAGATTGAGCTAGTACACGTACCATAATTACTGTAAGCTTGCAGAGGACGAGCAATGGGTAGCTCACCATTCACTTGTTCGTTAAGGACTGAATCTGAGTGGTTGACGGCGCGTAGTGTTCCACATGAGAGGACTCTCGCGCCGGGCCCTGGTTCAAGCCATGGCCAGTTCCTAAAGGTTGACACCGAGTCCCCCCCAGAACGAAGGCAACGAAGGAACGGGGTAGGGGTTTAGTCAGTAAGAGTCTGACACGCCCTCCCGCTCCGCCCAAGAGCGGGGGAAGTCATTCTGATGATTCCCCTACCAGAAAAAAAAAAACATGAGAGGACTGCAACCGCAGGGCCTAGTAGAGCCGATATCTGTTAGGGCAGCGGGGAAAAAATCTGAAAAGGGAACCCCTGATTCTAGACTGCAAAAGGGCAACAGAAGGAATTTAGGTGGGTTTAAGTCAATAAAAATCTGAGACCCCCTATTGCTCTAACTCAAAACAGGAGAGGGCATTAGATTTTTCACCGACACCGACTTTTGGTACATTGAATGAATAAATTGGAGTACGTACTTACAATGCTGAAAAAAACTGTAAGACAACGTAAAAATCGCCTTCAAATTTTTGTCTCTGTTCACCCCTGCGTTCCTACACACCCCGTTTGACTGTTCTTGCTCACGTCACACACAAACACAACACTACCATTTAATTGCCCTACCCACCCCACAATCAACCCTAACCTTGAAGCTTTCAGCCCCATGTTCGCGGTCAATTCAATGTCTACACAGAAATTAATTTTCCACCCTCAAGTAGGGTTGCCAGATCAAAACGAAAAGCCGGACAAACCAGCCAGTTTAGTCGGGCATTTGAGTAAAAAGGCCGACATTTTTTTTCAAAGTCGAATTCGGAAATTTTACTTTTTACATTCTAATGAAATAACAAGTCATTGCCGGTCTGCAAACGCTTGTAATTGCAAGAACACATGACAAATCTAAAAAACGGTCTAAATTAAAAAGCCTAATAAAAACCGGACAGGCTGCACTCCACCTAATTTGGCCGGACACACAATCAAAAAGCCTGACCGTGTCCGGCTTTACCCAGACGCCTGGCAACGCTACCCTTAAGAAACCCGAACTTGTCCGAAGTTACCCGAAGTTCCCCGAAGTGGGCCGACATTGCCCGAACCGCTTCGTCAAGTTAAAGCCACAATGCTTGATGGACGATTGTATTTGATCGCACTAATTTGACCTTTGAAGGTAAATCAAGATGAATGTGAATCTTTTATTTGGTGTGTAAAGGGTTTATAGATGGGCTCGGTAATATAGAGGATTAGACCCGCATTTGTGTCTATGGGAAACGACAAATTAGAACTGTTTAGGTTGACTCATAATATGTAATGTTTATTTTATGCACTGGTATTCGAATTTGGTTTGAATTCCTGCCTAGCTAGCATCCCTGCTAGTATAGGGGATAGTGCGACGGAATTGCATAGCCTTATTCTGCAAAACCTGTTCTATTATCGGGCCACCAGGCGTATAGCAATACGGCAAAGACGGAGATACAGGCACATATTCGTTGCACGTACAGCTAAGGAGTGGAATTCCCTACCGGAGTCTGTTTCCTTTTACACACACACACACAAACATATCAAACATATTTTCTTTCTTTCTTGCTTTCTTGTTTTGTTGGTTTCTTTCTTTCTTTTACAACCTGGAGATTTTTAAGTCAAGAGTGAATTAGCTAGGATAGTGTGATAGCTTACTTCTAGGTAAGCTTGCTCCACCGTTGACCATAAGGTGAGATAGCCATATCATCTTCTGCCTAACCTTTACCCAACTATATTGGGGTGGGCTTTTCAGTCAAGCTGGATTTAGCTGAATACCAGTATTTTACGAGGAGCGGCTGTCTACCAGACCTCCACAACCCATTAACTGGGGTAACACGGAACTTCATGGCAAGACTGGAGTCAGATTTTGATAGAACATGTCATATATTATATTATAGTATTTTATTTAATAATTGTCGCGTATTTTATTCATTTAATTGACTAATAGTATTTTATTTATTTAATAATTTATAATATAGTGTATTTTATTATTGAATTGAGTAACTGTAAATGTTTGTAATTTTAAATTTAATTTAACTATTTAATTTGATTTAATTTGATTGATTACGTGTAATTTTATTGTTTTCATTTATTTTTACTAATAACTTGTGAATTTTGGTATTGTTTATAATAATCTCTGCATATGGACTGGTTTCCGAAATAAATAAATTTTAATTTTTTAATTTTAATTTAATTTACTGGCTTATGACAGGTGAGATGAGATAGCCATATATAGTACGAACAAAATTTAGAATTTTAAAGTGAATAGGTTACTTCTAGGCAGAGGAGCTCGTGGCTAGATAATAACAGCCGCACAGGTCGATCTTCAAGGTTAAGCAACGCTTGCCTAGGTTGGTCTGTGGATGGGTGACCATCTTAACATAACGAGTTTCCTCCGTGCCTCGGAAAGCACGTTAAGCCGTTGGTCCCGGCTGTCATTTGGAGATCTTTGGCAGTCGTTACGGATAGTCAGAAGCCAGTAAATCTGACTCCAGTCTTGCCATGAAGTACCGTATTACCCCAGTTAATGGGTTGTGGAGGTCTGGTAGGCAGCCGCTCCTCGTAAAATACTGGTATTCAGCTAAATCCGGCTTGACTGGAAGCCGACCCCAATATAGTTGGGAAAAGGCTAGGCAGATGGAGGTTACTTCTAGGCAAGCGTGCTCCATCTTCGGCTACATCATCGCTTACCATCAGGCGAGATAGTGGTCAAACGCGAGCCTAGGTATATTAAAAAAAAAATCACATTCACAAACATTCATTCAGATGGCCTACTTCTTACATACCTTATTTCATACATACTGTTTGAGAATGACAAATATATGTCTGAAATATATTTGTTTAAAGAAAATAGTTCTTTTATGCCCCAACATGAATAAACTCAATAAATTTTGGTCCTTACAGCTATGTAAGTAATGGGATATACTTCAGATATCACGGACCTTTTCGTGTATGTGATCTAATATGTCTACGACAAAGTTTTTTCACCTTCGAGAGTAAAAATCTTTTTTTCGAAAATGCCTGCGGGCTTGTTGAGAAATGGATTCTAACTTTACTTAGGTATATAAAGTGGTTTGGGCCAAAGTGATGTCTGCTAGGGGTGAGAAATACTTAATATGGTCCTGGACATAAAATTCTTAACAAAATGCTTCTAGACAAGCCTGCTCCATTGTAGGCCACATCATCACCTACCATCAGGTGAGATAGTGGTCAAACGTGAACCTATTCATAATAAAAACAAAGAACGGATAAATGAAGAAACACTTTTGGGTTTTGGTCAGTAATCTGAGAGGCGGAACTGAAACGATAGGGCTTTGGTACTCATTCGAATATTTATTTAGCGATGAAGTTACATGGACGCGGGCCGAATCAATGTTTGGTTTATGGCTAATTCTTACACTGTTTCCACCATAAAACTCTGGAATGTGCTTCCCCTTGACATCAAAAAAGCCGAAAGTAAATTTTGTTTTAAACGTAATGTCCGGAACTACTACTTGAAGTCCTCTCAAACTTAGTTTGGTCGTCGTCATAATTGTTCTATCTAATTTGAGTTCTCTTATTTATATTGATTAACAGTCTTATTCATAAAAAGATAAAATAGGTTTATTAGCTTGTTATAATGAGAATCCCGAAAAGCATTATTCATAAACGTCCAATAACGCTAAAAAGCTTTGTAAGTATTCAATAGTGGCTTTGTAACTTATAACAGGCTCGACCCTACTATAAACCTTTAATAAAGAGAAATATGGCCGACAGATGTGCAACAGCTGATTTCTTTTCTTTTTCTTTCTCGTCCGAACCGTATGTTTTGAGGTTTGTTGTAAGGAGGTGTAAAGTAGAGCTATTTTTTTTATAAAATTGTTTAGTGAAATCGTTAGCTATGCAAGCTCTGCAAGCATTAACATGCTATTGAACGAATAGAAAATGTTTCACGTCGTCGAAAGATTTACCAGAAGAGATGTGATCCGTTTTCTTTACCAGCTGTAGAGTTCAAATGACGATACCGTTTCAACAAAAATACCATAGCCTTTTTAATTGATCTATAAAATGTTGGGGTCGTCGTGAACTGGGGAGAAATCCATGGTTTGTCTCAACCAACTGTGATTCGCATTTTTTGTGCAATACAATTTTCTTCGAAAAATAACACGAGTCGAATATCCTCTGCACGGCAGCACGATACAATTCGTCCGTTATAAGTTGGCGAGTGTGAAGTTAGGCTCTGCGAATTTTGGCGTTTGAAATATCGTACAAAAATAAAGGTTTTAAAAAAATTAATGCAATTTTCAGTTCTTATTGCTGTTAAAAACAGTTATTGGCATTTATTTTTTTAAACCTTTATTTTTGTACGATATTTCAAACGCCAAAATTCGCAGATTCACACTCGCCTACTTATAGCGGACGAACTGTACAAGCAATATGAATATTGACAAACAAAATTAAATGTCTTAGGTGACGTTTTACATTTTTTTGTGACGTTTTTTGCCGTGGATACCAGTGGTTTTGTCTTTTTCATCCATGGATTCATCAGAACGACAACATAACAACGCTAAAGTGTCTCATAACGAGAACATAACTATAAAGGGTTTATTGAACGTTTATGAATAGAGAATTTTATAAAAGGCTTATTAGTACTAATGAGCATTTTAACTAATAAGTATTTTAAACCAATTTTAGAGGATTTTTATGAATAAGACTGTTAGTATATATTACACTATTTATTAGTTTATTTTATTAGCATATATACGTATTTTATAATAAATTATAATCAAATTTTATCGTCAAAACCTCTATTTTAATAATCACTTATTGACGTGACAACGTCTTAAATTAGGTTGCGGCTGGGAGTCACTTATGAAAAAGTGTAACGCTCGGTAACGTTACGATGAGTCACCGAACGAGAGAGAGGCCCGCCGAATGCCTTGCGTCTCTCTCCCACTCAACTATGATCGGTCTGCCGCGCGCGCAGCACTAGAGAATTTTAGTAAACAAAATATATTTCTATAGTTAAAATTTGTGCAATTCTTATTTTCATTCAATTCCTTGTTCCTATTGTGCAATTTAATTATATTCATATCAATAAATATTCTACCGAGAAAAAGACGTTGTCACGTAAAATCTTCGCCCGTAAAAACGACTTTACAGGCAACCATTTTTTTATTTATTGTGCAGACCTACCACAGTGTTTTCTTTTTAACCCTAAGGTTGACTGGTAGAGAATGCCCTGATGCATTAAGTTCGCCTATGTACCACCACTGCACATAAAGTTTAAATAAATAAATCAATATTAATTATATTTTTATAAGATTTTTTCCACTATGATGCATCCGTCTAGACTTGAAAACCGAATCTACGTATGAATATTTGAAGAATCATACTCATAATTCAGCCAGCAGTTTATTTCTAAAAAGGTTTAGTTATAACTCCTTATAGAAAGAGAAAGAAAGAAAGAAAACGTGTTTATTTTGCCCAAATGGACGCACAGTACAATAATGATTACAACAACTGTCAGGCTATGTGAACCCGGCATTATTTATAGCATCATAGACATTATAGAATACAGTTGTCCGGCTGTCAACACACATACCACAATCCACATAGATAATCTGTGGCAAGTTGTATTGAGTTATGATCTGTGGTTTATTGCAAGACAAACAAATTAACAAAATATAAACAGTACTATGATTAACAACAAGAACAAAAACAATATTAGTCCGGTCAAAATAGACTAATTAATTGGGGTGAGGTTACAATAATTCGCACTTGGCTGCAAATTGGTAGGTTTGTTCAATACACTATTATAAAGGAAATGTGAAAAGTCCTCATCGATCCGGCACGTGCAAAAAAATATACACGCGGTCAAAGGTCACAAAAATGGGTTTTTCGCGTTATTAAGCAAAATGGTAAGTTTTATCATAAAATGAGCTCAGACAAAAATTATAGATCAGACAATTATCTATAAATATGTCTAAATACTTTTTTCCTAAGAGCCACCATTTTTGAGATATAACGATTCAAAATATTGAAAGAGTTGTAATCGTCAAAATATGAATAAGTACACCACATATATACTCGTACATCACTGAAGCCGTAATACAAGCCAAAATATCGTTCTATTGGTCAGTGTGACTAACACATATAAAATATGAAAATTTGGGGTAAAAAAAAACCCATTCCCTTATCTTCTACGCCAGTGTAACCTTCAGCAACATCTGCCTCCCATTCAATTGTCTGCGTGGCTAGGGTCGTATACCTGCTTTATTTTACTATGCCGAATACATTCAATGCTATTAGAGTGCGTCTAATGATAGAACGACCTGGAGTTTTTGATTTAATGGGCCACATTATTTAGCCACAATTGTCCGAAATAAAAAAAGTTGTGAAGTGTCAAGACATGAAGAATCATGTCTTGACACTTCACAACTACCAGTTAGTAATACCACATACAAAATTTTTGGATTCAACGTCTTTTTCTCAGGTTGCGCTTGCTACTGTTTCAACTTTTTGAATCGTTATATCTCAAAAACGGTGGCTCTTAGGAAAAAAAGTAGTTAGACATTTTTATAGATAATTGTCCGATCTACAATTTTTGTCTGAGCTAATTTTATGATAAAACTTACCATTTTGCTGAAAATCGCGAAAAACCCATTTTTGTGACCTTTGACCACGTGTATTTTTTTTTGCACGTGCCGGATCGATGAGGACTTTTCACATTTCCTTTATAATAGTGTATTGAACAATCCTACCAATTTTCAGCCAAGTGCGAATTATTGTAACCTTGGATGTCTAAATTGACCGGACTAATATATAAATCCAAGTTGATATGAGTCTGAGGGCCTGTTTCACCACCTATGATTAAGTTTCGAGTATCTTACTTGGCAGATAATTTCATACAAAATCTGTCACATTTTTGAATTTATTCAGTGAGTAGTGCCTACTCAGACATTGTGAAACAGGCCCTTATAGTAAACATCTAACACTCCCTTTCGCTCTACCCAGTAAAAAAAGCACCTATGCAAATGGTTTAAAGCAAAAACTTCTCATTTGACCCAGACAAACCAAAAATATGGAATTCCTTATTTTACATCGATATCTGTTGTACTACTGTATCTGACTAATATTAAAAATGCGAAATCTGTATTTAGTTAGTTAGTACATTAATATGTGTGTTTGTATTTGCAATTCTTTCACACTCAAATAGCTGATGTAAATATGATGATATATAGATATATGATGTAAATGTGTGTTCGTGTCCTGAAATAGGGACACCTAGTTGAATAATAAAACAAAAGGTGCTATAATTCCAATATAAAAAGTAACACACATTATGGGGATTCATCCGATTACTTTCCAGTCCAATCTGGGAAAAAATCCTTAAATATTTAACGGTCACACAATCCTAGAATAAACTGCATAGTTCTTCTGAAAAGCTATCATTTTCTTTCATAACATCTTTCAGCTCCATGCTCTATTTGAAAACGTATGGAAGTTATTCAAACAGCAAAATCTATAGCCGTCAGTGTATTCAGTAACATCGACAGCATTTTCTTTTATTGATAAACGCTTGCATCGCTGTGCTCGAGCGTACAGTTGGCAAAGGAGACAAGTTACCAGGGTCGTCAGATATAGTCGATATTTTCATAGAAACCGCTGAATGGATATGAATAACATTGTAGTTTTATTATTAAGTTGTTTATTTGTTATGGATTTAATTATGTTTTATTCATATCCATACACCGGGTTCCATGGAAGAACTCGTGGCTAGATAAATAACAGCCGCACGGATCACTCTTCAAGGTTAAGCAACGTTTGCCAAGGTTGGTCTGTGGATGGGTGACCATCTTAACATACCGAGTTTCCTCCGTGCCTCGGATAGCACGTTAAGCCGTAGGAGCCGGCTGTCATTTGTAGATCTTTGGCAGTCGTTACGATAGTCAGAAGCAAGTAAATCGGACTCCAGTCTTGCCATGAAGTACCGTGTTACCCCAGTTAATGGGTTGTGGAGGTCTGGTAGGCAGCCGCTCCTCGTAAAATACTGGTATTCAGCTAAATCCGGGTTGACTGGAAGCCGACCCCAATATAGATGGGAAATGGCTAGGTTGATGATGACACCGGTTTCCATGAAAACTTCAGCTATGTCTGACAAGCCTGGTAACTTATCTATTTTCTTGACTGTACTTGCTTGCAGGCACAGGTACAGGTACATACACAAACAGAGGTACAGGTATACAAACACAGGTACACTTCGACACAACACAGGTATCTTGCGAACTACCGGATGCGTACCGCTCGTCGAGACGCTTAGCAAATATCGTACGAGACTGTACTTGTTGTATTTGTGTTTCGATTGTATTGTGTATTGCAGGAATACGTATTGTATTGATATAAAACGAGGACTCGTTAAAAATAGGAATGGTGGGTGGTGGGTGATGTTTTGTTGTTTTTAAAGGATTTTAGATTTTGACATCAGTTTTGTATCAAAAGCTGTTAGTAGTGACTTAAGGTGTATGATGTTCATGATTTTTGGGATTTTTTATTGTATGAGGCGGGAAGTGAGCAATTACTCCTCCCGTTCTGAGAAAAACGAGAGGTAATTTCAGACTTTTGCTGAATAATATATATGTGAAGAAACACAGGTGGGGCTGTAATTTTAGTTTTAGTTTCAATTTGCATTTCAGAGCCATGGTGACTCTTTTGAACAATCACATAAACTAGCATTGTGATACTGTAGTCAAGAGTGATTGTTATGCTAAATAAGTTATTGTTTTTTTTTTATATCACACTAGCTATCCCCTGCGGTTTCACCCGCAGTTTTCGTTACTGCTCCGCTCCCGTGGGTCGTAGCGTGATGATATAGCCTATAGCATTCCTCGATAAATGGGCTATCTAATACTGAAAAAAAATTTCGAATCGGACCAGTAGTTCCAGAGATTACCCCCTACATACAAACTTACAAACCTACAAACTTACAAATTTTACCTCTTTATAATATTAGTATAGATAAACCAGTGCTTGACTGCAATCCCACCTGATGGTAAGCAGTGATGCAGTCGTGGATGGTGAGGCGCACTAGTTTATTGTGATAGATTGAAATCAAAATCTCCGTTATAATGTTCCCAATGCTAAGACTTATTCCTCTCTAAGAGAGGGAAAGGGCCGTAATCTACCAGGTAAGCCACCAGTGTGAGTTGGTGGACGTCACATGTCTTGAAAGGAGAATGCCACGGGGCAGGTCCCTTTTGTGCTGTCGTGTACCCGTTTGGAATAATAACCTTAATAATTTTATTTATTTTTTTGTCTGCAAATTATTTTTTATATAATTTTTCATAAACTAATGGAATTAAAGTAAAAGAGACATAATTCCATGCTCATGGTGATGTTTAGTCTGTCGATTTGTAATTATAACCTACATTTTTAAAACAGAAAAATAATTATATCTCCTGAACCAGGGTGGCACATTGAAAAAAGGATTCCAATTATGAAAATGCTATGTTTTTACTATTAGGTAAAATAAAAATCTTCAGGGCACAAGCATTTTCCACTGGGACCCAACTTCCCTTACAAAACGGGCATTCTCCTTTCCAGTTCTAGGAAAGCTTTCACTCGTAGCTGTGTAGACACTTCAATTACAAATTTAAATCATAATATCCACTAGGAATCAATTCAGGGGCGTAGCTACCGCCGTATCAATTATACGGGGCCCCCGGGCCACGGGGGCCCCCAAAGTGTGTAAGGAAAAAAATAAAAACTTTCTAATTTACTTATTTTATTTTACAAATGACAAAATTAAAAAAAGGGAAAAAAATAAAAGAAGGCAAGGAGAGCGAATATTTAAAATTTGATTTTTATTTGTAAAATGGTTAAATTATGTTGTGATAATTCTTTTTCTTTTTTTTTTCTTTTGTGAAAAATCTTTACCCCCATATAAGGGCCTCCAAACAATTTTTTTTATACGGGGCCCCGACAAGGCACGCTGCGCCACTGAATCAATTTGTAAAAAAAAATCTGTTAGAAACTCTAAAACACTGCTCTTTTAAACATGAAATATAAAAATATCTAGTACACTCAACTAAACAGATACATAGGTACGAGTATGTTGCTACTTGCAACTCTGTCTTGTCACAGGAGTGCCATCTAGTGTTTATTGTAGCGAAACAAACAAGTGAGATAAGTTTCCTGTTAGCATAGCTGTCGGAAATAAAATTGAAATGCATAAAATTGTGGAAAGAAATGGATAGAATTTGTTTTAGCTCCAGTATAGCCGAATGTAGCTATATATTCTTTTAGTGCCTTTAGAAATTCGGGTAGAGAGAAATCGTGTACATTTCGGGGAGTGTGCATCGGAATAGCACAATTTAATTCCGCCTAGCCTGTTCTGTTATCGGATCCAGATGTACGGCGTTTCGCCACCGGTATTTGGCCACACGCAAAAAAAAAAACGTTTTGGGGACCCATTAATAGTGCGGAAAGCTAAGCAGTGGAATTGTCTGCTGTAGTCTGTATTTCATGTTAGTTAAAACCTAAGTGTCTTTAAGTCAAGAGTTACCTATTCAAAGTTACTTCTAGGCAAGCGTGCTCCATTATCAACAACATCATCTTTTGCCATTTGATGAGATAGTGCTCAAGAGCGAGCCTATCCATAATAAAAACCAGACATATTCTAATTATAAACAAATTAACTTTGAATGCCATGAATCGAAACTAAAAACATAAAAAAAAATAGAATCTGCTCAGACATTGGAATAGGTTGACTCGTAGAGAATGTCATGATGCGGTAGTTACTCAGATACCCGCGAAACGAGACACAATAGTAAAACAATAACATCGCGGTCTCATAGGACCGGTTGGGGATTCAAACGTTAAGTCCGCCTATGTACCACTACTGTACTTTTCTTTTTTCACTAATGTATTTAAAAAAAAAAAAATGAAAATTGTTTCGAAGATTATGCGGTTTTCTATGAAACTCTACAGTAATACATATAGCTTATACATAAATATAAGTTAGCTGCGTTAAGTCCGCCTATGTACCACTACACTACTGTACATGAAGTTTTTTTTTAAATTTTAAAAATAGTGCTTGACCGCGATCCCACCTGATGGTAAGCAGTAATGCAATCGGTGAAGGTGAGCCTATACACTCTGGCCTTGAAGTTTAAATGAATAAAGTCCCAAATCTCCTTCAAGTCAGTCTACTCAATAAATAGGCGGTAACTAAACAACATTACACCACAACCGCCTGCGGCTGGTGGCAGTCACGTTGGCGTCCTCGTGCCACGGAGCTGGAGCCACATGGCAGACGGACACGTGAGGGAGACCTTCTTAGGAGAAACTTGGATAATATTGCTTTATTGATTACTTAGGTCTAGACAACGGCCTTGCTTGCGTGAAAGATGAATTAAAATATCATATGACCTATGTCATATATGATACTTTTAATTTGGCTTATTTCCAGGATTTAGCGACTTATCATGACGTGGTAAATCGCAGGCGTACGAGCGTGAAAGAGGAATGGAGCTATTGTATACACCCTATATAGCTCCATCCCTTAAAAAGTTTAGTTTAAGTCGACAAACGGATCTCGTTAAGAGCTCGTGGGGACTCTTATCTTTAAATTATGTTGATTTTTAGGATAGCTGCTAGGAATATCGCCGGTTCTTGCAAAGGTCCGGTGGTACTTCACAGCGGGACAGCTTCTAATGTTGTTTGTTATACAAAATACTGCAGCCACATATGGGCTGGAGCTGCAAAATGACACCTGGAAAATTTGGACTCAGTGGAAAGGCGTGCGAAGAGGCTAATTGGAGATCCAGATTTGGTTAAGTCCAATCTAGTATCGTAGGGTAGCCAGCATTTCGATATTTTACAGGATGCATTTCGGAGAGTGTCCGCGGGAATTCCATGATTTAAATCTGCCATCTTCTTTCTACTATCGGATAAACCGTCGTACGGCGAGTGTTCCCATACGTTGTTGAAATCTCTACGATCCGGACTAAGCGTTTCGCCTCGTCGATTATACCACGTACGAGTACATCGAGGGAGTGGAACAATTTGCTTGGTGCAGTTTTCCCGTCCGATTATAATTTAGATGTCTTCAAGGCGAGTGTGAATAGGCTCTTAATAAACTAGTGCGCCTGAAAAGTTTATTAAAACAAAAAAGTTTCGAGGGTAGTAGGTATAACACACAAAATCACGTGCAACCTAACAACAAAAGTCATATCTTCTAAAGCCTAACAATACGCCAGTTCTACGGGAACTGGCGTATTGTCATCATAACAGTCATACCTGAAACCGTGCTACGCAATATTGCTTCCAAGTATGTAGCTGAGTTCGAGAGCTATGCCCGGACCAGTTCCACAACTATTCCAATCTGATAAGCCGCCATGTTTCACAAAAGAGTTCGTATGAAACGACTGAGTTCGTATGAAACGACTGAGTTCGTATGAAACGACTGTGTTTGGACGGCGGAGGAATGAGGATTTCGATGTTGGAAATTGGAACAGAAAATGGCTGGCAACCTGTTACGTTCGATATTGTTGTCAGATTAAATGTTTTGTTGAAAGGTAGCAATTACTGGCTTTCAGCTTATGTTTAGCACCGGATAATTGTAGACGCTGTTAGGTTATAAACAAACAGGGAAGATTGTGAACCCTTTATCTTAGTTCATGAAACCCCGACCGGTCTCATGCGAGCGCGCTGTTATTGTCTTACAATAGTAAGAGAAAGAAAGAAGTCTCGTTTCGCGGGTATGTGATAGGTTAAATGAAACTCGGATAATTATTGTAAGTTATCGAATTTATAAAAACTTGTGACAGACTATAAAGGAGATAGTGAGATAAAGGAAATAACTAGATCGTTTTTTCAGAACAGAAAGAAGGAAACACGGGCCTGTGAAAGATGAACCTCTACGGTCCGGACTTAGCATTTCGCTTCGTCGTTTATACCGCGGACATCGAGGGATTGGAACAATTTGCCTGCTGCGGTTTTCCCGTCCGATTATAATTTAGGTGTCTTCAAGGCTAGAGTGAATAAATAGGCTTTTAATAAGCTAGTGCGCCTCACTATCAACGATTGCATCACTGCTTACCATCAGGTGGGATCGCAGTCAAGCACTAGCTTATAACAATTTAAAAAAAAATGGTAGGCCTGGAGAGAAGCTTTTGCTCAGGGGTGAGAACTTGGCTACGAAAAAAAAATCTTGGAAATAAAAAATATATAATATGTTAATATATACCTATATAAATGACTTAAAAATTTACTAACTACGTACATTTGTATAATACAAAAGAAATATACTGGGGTGGCGAAGTAATCTTTCACATTGCTGTCTTCTGAGGCCTTAAGGCTAGTTCGCACTAAGCTAGTAATTTAGTTTAGTAGCGAGTAATTTAGTAACTAAACGTGTCTGAACACCAAAAATTTAGTCGAGTAGTTTAGTAAGGAATTTAGTCTAGTCGATCCATTTCACTCTATTTTTATCGGGCGAGTAGCACCTCCCACCACGCGTCCAAGCCACTGGCGCACCGATTAAACGAGTCCGAACCTGTCGAATTAGTCGAGTTCATTAGTTGCCGCAAAAATGTCGTTTCGTTGGAGCGAAGAAACTTTAAAAATTGTTTCCAAATATATAGAATATGAATGCTTATGGAATATTAAATCTTCACATTATAAAAACATAAACAAAATATGAAATAATCCGCATACTTGGATTTAGAAAATACAATGAATATACAGTACGGCCGTTATCAGTTGGCGAGTCTGAAGTTAGGCTCTGCGAATTTTGATGCTTGAAAAATCGTACAAAAATAAAGGTAAAAAAAAATGCAATTTGCAGTTGTTATTGCTGTTAAAAACCGTTATTGGCTTTTTTTTTAACCTTTATCTTTTCGCCAACTTATAACAGCCATACTGTATCTGGAATTGGTGAAAAGGCAAGAAAATTGAAAATTAAAAAAATAATCCGTTTATTTATTTTATTGCGTTGTAGGCTGTTCATCTTGCAAAACACCACTCACTTATAAACTGTACTCGAACAAAGTGCGAACGATTTTTGGGCAGAAGCGCGTATTTTAGCTACTAAATTACTCGTTACTAAACTAAATTACTAGCTGAGTGCGTACTAGGCATTAGTGCGAGTGGTTTTTACGTCGTGTACACTGATTAGTTGAGAGTTTGGAGCTAGCCAATTGGAGCGACGAACGTCATTAACATGTCGATCGCGTTAACGTAAAACTAATTCGCACTAGGTACTTACACTGGGCAAAACGGAATGTCGTTATAGCCACATTGAATGTCAATGCAAATTTTTTGGGCCATGATGTATTCATATTATTATATCCAAAGTTTACAATCTCGCAAGATTTATTACAATCTGACGGGCTTTGTAATTGTCCGGTGACATATATAGTCAAATGTTACCCATCATTCCAGCGGAATAGTACGCCCGCATTTCGCTATTATGATTCAAGTTTCATGTCGTGTGGAGCAAGATTTATACCTCTAAATGAAACCAAATAAAAAATCAGAGTCACTAATGGAAATTTTAGAAAAATAATACACTTATAAACAGAAACTTGGATGTTAGCCAAAAGAAGCGATCTCTTTTAAGGTATTTTTTTTGTTTATTTGTGCTAAAAATACATTTATTGAAAGAAACCTAACTTCCTTGTTTAGCATCATCATGATTGTTGGACATAGTCCGGTCCTGTGCATCTCTCATCCATTGGATTCCCGCGATTCTCATCAGGTCATCGGTCCACCTTGTGGGAGACCTTCCGACACTGTCTTATAGTCCACTCTATCAGTCCATCGTGCATAATCCTGTAAGGAGGCTGTTGGAAAGTAGCAGATTCAGTCGTGACTTGTGCTTCATTGGTGTAATTGCCCAAGGCGTTTCATTATGAGGATAAACCAATAAATAAATAATACGTGTTCTATAATATTCCGCTCAAAAAGGAAAAATGAACTGACATAAGGGGGACATAGGGGCCTGGAATATTGCACAAGGTTTCCTTTTATGAGGAAGGAGAACACCAAGACAGGATTTCTCAAAATTTGCCTCTTAAAGTGATGAAACAGCCCCCGTTTCAAAGTTTGTATGAAGAAATCGACATTCACGCGGGCGAATCCGCTAGCAGAAGCTAGTGGACACATAAGGAAAATGTCTAACAAACACTTATTTGAAATACCACCAAGAATATCAGACAAAAACGTTTGTCCTATCCACTCGTCTCAATGATTATTAAAAGGGCTATCTCTATATTGTTCATGATATTAAGTTATAAAGGGTACCTCCCTGTAGTACTCACGGTCATCAAGCGAGTAGGGTCGGCTATTCTTATATCAATCCGTCTAATTATAACAACCCAAATATCGATTGTAACCCTGGGCATCCTATGTGGACCTTGAGTTCTTAAATCACCACTTTGGGAACGGTAATCTTGTAGGCGAATGGAATCGTGCCGTTTTTAGTGTTATGGGGCAGCCCTGAACGAATTTTAACTAGTGTCTTCATTTTCTTATTGATGAATAGAGATTGGAATAGGTAATATACTTGACCTAATAAAAAATCAATTGAAAGAAATCACAAAAGTGATACTTCTTATATATTACTAGTATTACGAATATAGACGCGAATGTTTGTATATATGGATGTTACTTACTCTTTGACGTGCAAAAATTACTGAATTGATTAAACTCGAAACTTGGTACACCAAATTCCAATCAACAACCAACCACCAACTTGGTATTGTACTTGGTAAGTGTTTAATAAATAAATACATGCGTAGACCATGCCTGAAATAACACATAGGATACATTTTATCCCTGGTGTATATTCCCTTGGGATAATTTTCTACTCTCACGCAGGTGAAGCCGTTAGAAGCAGCATCTAATTCAAAATCGCTTGAATATACTTCTATAATAATTTTTCAAGCAAAAAAAAACAGTGGTGGCCCAGTGGGAACTGCCCCGATTCGCAAGTTGTAGGTCGCGGGTTCAAACCCAGCCAGGCGCATTACTTTGTGTAATTTATTTCATCACCATTGCTCTCAAAACGGTGAAGGAAAATATCGTGAGGAAACCGGCATGTCCTAGACCAAAAAATTCATAGACATGTGACATCCGCCAATCCGCATTGGGCCCGCGCGGTAGATTGTGGCCCATCCCCTCTCCTAGAGAGGAGGCCTGTGTCCCAGCAGTGGGAACATTATAAGGCCGATATTGCTAAGGCTAATATATTTTCAAGCTCTCATCCCCAAAATAAATCCTTCATCCCTCACCATATTGTCCGAACAATTCCGAGACAAATCCCTAATATCGTTGATACCGGAAAATCGCCCGTGATCGCCGGAATCCGCAGGGATGTCGACTGATCGTCCTGCCAGATACTCTGGCCGTCTGGCAGAGTCTTATCGCGTTAGAACCGTGTGCCATGTTACTGGCAGATTCGAATTGAATTCCTATGAATATGGGTTGCGATTTTAATCTTAAAGAGGACTACAGTTTACCTAAAGTACGATCTCTCTTGGACTATATACAATAGAAAGAGATGCGCAAAGACACAATGCTTGCAAATATAAAGCATTTAAGCTCATTTCACACTACGCTAAAATAATGTATGATAGCATATAGTTCATAGCACAACAATATCGCTTGCCATACATTTATTATTAGACCCTTACATTGTCAACACTTCATACGGTCCGGACGACGCGTTTCGCCTCGTCGTTTATACCGCTTACATCAAAGGACTGGAACAATTTGCCTGCAGCGATCTTTCCATCCACCATTATAATTTCGGTGTCTTTAATCCTAGAGTGAATAGGCTCTTAATAAACTGTTGCTCTTCATCATCAACGATTGCATCACTGCTTACTATCAGGTGGGATCCCAGAATTCACAGAGAAGAACTAGTTTATACTAGTTAGTAGTAGTAGTTAGTTTATTAGTAAGTATAGCTAGCAATTGAAATAAATAAATTTAAGGTTCACTTTTTTCACTGATCGACATTTTTACAATTCAAAATTGCCTGAAAATGTTCTATTTGAAATAAATGTGTTTCTACTTCTTACTATTTAAAAAAAAACACCATCAAAAACAATAGGACCACATTTTAATAACTTGTTAGGGTTCCGTAGCCAAAATGGCAAAAACGGAACCCTTATAGTTTCGTCATGTCCGTCTGTCCGTCTGTCCGTCTGTCCGTCTGTCCGTCTGTCACAGCCGATTTACTCGGAAACTATAAGTACTACAGTGATGAAATTTGATGGGAATATGTGTTGTATGAACCGCTACAAAATTATGACACTAAATAGTAAAAAAAAGAATTGGGGGTGGGGCCCCCCATACATGTAACTGAGGGATGAAAATTTTTTTTTCGATGTACATACCCGTGTGGGGTATCAATGGAAAGGTCTTTTAAAATGATATAAAGTTTTCTAAAAAACATTTTTCTTAAAGTGAACGGTTTTTGAGATATCAGCTCTCAAAGTCGTAAAAAGTATGTCCCCCCCCCTCTATTTTTATAACTACGGGGTATAAAATTCTAAAAAAAATAGAGGTGATGCATGCTAATTAACTCTTTCAACGATTTTTGGTTTGATCAAAGTATCTCTTATAGTTTTTGAGATAGGTTGATTTAACTGTAATTTTGGTTAAGTTATTATATTTGCTGCTACGGAACCCTTTGTGCGCGAGCCCGACTCGCACTTGGCCGGTTTTTATTTTGTTTTTATATTAATTTTGGCTTTTCAACATCAAACTTAATAACATGCGAAAGAGTTCCGCGCACTAAGCACACAAACGGTATATTTAGGTAAGTGAATATGTATGAGAATGGTCCCGTACTTCAAACTTATTTCAATTATAAATCCTATCAAAATTTTAACTGGGGTTAAATTCCCTCCCACGCATTCTGTGTATGGAAATTATGTTTTAATGAATCTCATTCACGAGGAGGGAAATTATGGCTTTGCTACCTCCTGCCCGCGGCTTTGTGCGGGAAACTGTGTTTTGTTATAAATACAATGTATGGGGTGACTGGTAATGGCGAAAAACTCAGACGTTCAGTACATTTTTACTAATTATGAGAGCAGTGGTAGCCCATTAATGGGTTGTGGAGGTCTGGTAGGCAGCCGCTCCTTGTAAAATACTGGTATTCAGCTAAATCCGGCTTGACTGGAAGCCGACCCCAATATAGTTGAAAAAAGGCTATGCAGATGGTGGTAGCCCATTGCTAACGGCCCCGACTTACGAGTCCCTATTTTGAGGGAATGGGCCGTAAATTACCTAGATAGGAGGCCTGAGTCCCAGCTGTGGGAACATTATAAGGCTGATACTATGCTATGACTAATTAGTAGGCAAACAATTTACTAAACAGCAGATTTTTTTCGCGATTTAGGGTTTGATCCCATAGTAAAAGTTTTTTGTTATCATGAGTACAATCGCGTGTTAATTAATTACCAGTCACCCTATATAATTGATTTTAATTTATTTAATCTGAGTTTTGGTTTATTTAGTTGGCATTTATTTATTTTGTTTTATTGTGATTTTATTTTAAAAATTATGTTTTTACGCCCTTAGGCATAATAAGTATAGCTCTTTGGTTATTAAAAGTAAGATTTGTATTTTTATCCTATATTAAAAAAGGAACATCTAAACGCCAAAATTTATTAATTGATTCATAAATACTCTTTATTGTATAGAAAAATACAATAAAGTAATAGCTTAAAATTAATAGGTTGCCGCAATGGGCGGTCTTATCGCTAAAAGCAAATGTAATGTAAGTGTAAAAAATTTTTTTACACACAGCCTATTTTTCAAAGAATTCCACATTTACAATATTCGAAGGATTCGACGACTGTGACGATGAATAAAAGAAAATAAACGATGCTTGATCCGAAATACGGAAATAAACGGGATCCATGTGGAAATTGAGACATCGCAGTGAAACGCCGGAGTTGAGCTGATCCCAATTCCAGATAACTGCGATTACAACTAGACGGATGACTGTCCGGTGTCCGGGACATGTCCGGTCGTCGTTCGGACAGCGTACTGGTATGGCAAAGTTACGAGCAGAAGGTCCGAAAAACTTGAAAGAATAAAAATCTTGCTAAAAGGGATGAACCACATGCATGACCAAAATAATGTCATCCAAATCCGTTCAGCCGTTTGGGCGTAAAGGGTACACATACAAACTTTTGCTATATATACTAATAGAGAGACAGACTTTTGGCTCTATAATATAGATTTCACGCATAATGTATGAAATCCTCGTTAGCCTTACTATGCCATAGGATTAACCAAATATTTATTTACAATCGTAAATGTCTACTAGGTTATACATATGTTGGCTAAGCTAGCCAAAGACTATTTTAGCTTTTTCCAACCATTATGAAGGGACCCTTGAAAAAAAAAAACAGAAATATTATAACTTTGTATAAAGTACAAGATATGTTGTAGGTCTATCTAAAATAGCTCACCTGTGTCCCTCAGTTGCCTTTTGCGCTCCGGGACCACGATGCACCACGATAAAATTTGCAGCATGCACATACCGTGTTGAGTGGACCTTCTGCCTCATTCACTTCACAGGTGTGCAGTACTAATGGACTATGGGGAATCTTTATAGATTCGACCTGAGATTCCGGGGGGCTCCGGTTGGCGGGTCAGACGGATTGGCAGCCTCATCATAGCACTCCAGTTCTATAGTCTGAGTATTTGGGGAATTGATTCGTGAGGGCTTTTAGGCTTCAACTTGTCTGTCGTGGTTGTTTTTGGGTGTTACCTCTTCAATTATCAATGTATTTTGTTTTCGTGAGCATATATAGTTTATAAAATAATAATGCTGCATTAATTCCATCTATGTACTGCCACTAGTGTACAGGAAGTTTATAAAAATAAATAATTATAATTGTTTTTGTGGATTCTGATTCTATATAATTATATAGGTATTAGACTGAGTTATGTAGATGTACTGGATCCTACCCTCGAATATGTTTCCCTCTCTATAACTCAAAGGTTTGCTGGGAGAAAACTCATTACGGTACTGAGTTAAGCTCGCCTTATGCACCATGTTATGTTATGTTTTTGTGTACAATAAAGAATTAAAAGCTCGCGTGTGAAGCAGATATGAAAAGCTAGTTTGTAACCTACAGATCTAATGATCGTCCTTTTCTTTTCTTCCACCTCCAGCCTACTGAAAGTGGCTGCCTCCTCAATTTGTACTTACAAAGATAAACCTTGTAGGTGTACACTCTCTAGCCCTAGATAAATGTTAATCCATTGTCTAGTACTAATGGATCGCGGTAATCTCCGCAGGTAGTCTAGCGATGCGAGATAGCGACAGGTTTTAATCGATTATTTCGATTATTCGAACATATCAGACAACTCAATGGTTCTCGAATGATTCACTTTTGACTCGAGTCCAACGCGGTCTATTATTGCGACTGGCGCATGTCTAGCGATGCGAGATAGCGAGAGGTTTTAATCGATTATTCGATTCTCGATGGTTCTCGATTGTTCCGACTTTGACTCGAATCTGACTCGGTCTGTTATTGCGACTGGCGCACAGCGCTTTTATTCGCGAGTGTTCCTCGAAAGTTTAGAGTTTTGAGTGAGAGTGACTGATTCTTCTTCTTCTTTATTGTATAGGATAGTTGATGTACACAGGCGAGCTTAACCCACAATTGGGTTTTCTTACAGTAAACCCTAATTGGTAAAAAGAAATTTGTAAGTGGTATAAAACTTTCACACCACCACCAAACCAACCACCAACTAACTTTCATTCGTCACCTTTGTGATGACCGCCCGGAGGACAAGGCGGAGCGTACGGTGGACGTGTGCCCCGCTAGGGAAGAGCATCGCCAGGTCCTCGTGGACGCGATTGGCAACAGTGATCTTTCGCGCCGGGCCCTGGTACAGGCCATTTATTTATGTAATTCCTATACTTACACAAGTGTCGTTAGATCGTCAGTTGGTCAATGGCAGTCGTTACGGGTAGTCAGAAACCAGTAAATCTGACTCCAGTCTTGCCATGAAGTACCGTGTTACCCCAGTTAATGGATTGTGGAGGTCTGGTAGGCAGCCGCTCCTCGTAAAATACTGGTATTCAGCTAAATCCGGCTTGACTGGAAGCCGACCCCAATATAGTTGGGAAAAGGCTAGGTAAAGCGTAAGCGTAGGTCCGGAGCGAGGAGGAGCGACAGCCGGTTAACTCCTTCTGCGAAGCAGTATAGCTAGCCCAGAGCGGGAGAAGTCATTTTGATGATCTACCAACATAAAAAGAATACAATCAAAGCATATTGTCCATTTCGTTGACTCGAAATAATCGAATGACATCACGATTATTTCGTAGAACGGCGAGTCGATAGTTGACTCGATGGTTTATTTAAACAACTCTGATTCTATCGATAGTTAGAATATTTTGGAATCGCTCATCGCTAATTTATCCGGTTGGAGCTAAAAGCAGTGTAAACTGGTACATTAGGACTCTGTCGGCAGGCTGTCTGGATTTCGGCCGAGAGAACTAACGGCCTAGTGTAGATTATATTGTGAGTTCGCACGTGGGAAGGTTACACACGTTTTTTGGAGATTGTAGCTAAAACTCTCAATAGTAGTAAGTTGTTGAAAGGATTTTACGATTGTAGAGTTTTTTCGGCCCCGTGTATTACGAGTCGTGCAATAATTGGAAATTCTAAAAAACATTAGGTTTTTTTTAGGCGGGAAATCATTCAATGACTTTTTCCGCTTTAGGGCGGAGAGGGACGGTGTGTCAAATTTTCCTGAACCAAAACCACTCCTATATTCCTTCTTTGCCTTGCATTCCAGAACCCCAGATTCTCTTTAGTTGAGTTCAGTTTAGGGCTCAGTTTGGATGGTTACCCGACGGCCGGACGGCGAGCTACCCATAGCTCGTCGTCTGCAAGCTCACGCCTACAGTGGCTGGAAATCGGGGTTGCAATTCGAATCGGCGCCTGGGTGTGAGGGAGGAAGACTGTCCTCATGCGTGTGGCCATCCCTTTCAGTAGCATTACTGCTTTGCAGAAGGAGGCAACTACCTGTCATTCCTCCTCGCTGTACCAGGGCCTGGCTAGGAGATATAATTATGTTGTAATCTATAAAAAAAATTGAAGTTGTGGTTCTTATGTAGCGATATAGATGTCACCACATGTTCTTAGCATCAAAAGTGAAACAATTCGCGCCAAGACTCAATAAAGTTAGCAAAAGTCGAGACAGATTGATAGGTACCGTCTAGTACTTCGTTACTAATGGATGGCTGGAATCTTCGCGTCGAGGTTCGAAGTAAAGCACCTAAAGTGATAGATTAATCTATCTGCAGGGTGCTCGGATTTCAGCTGATAGAACTAACGGCCTGGCAGATTATATTGCGGTTCTATCGAACTGGTTTACGTGGAATGTTATTATATACAAAGGTGAACGACGTGAACGTATTGGCAGTGATGTAGCTGTAGTTGTGTTAGTTTTAACAATGATATGGGTCCCTAGGCTATAAGGGCCCTCATGGTGTGATCTTTAACCGTTTTTAGAGCAGTGATGATGAACACAAATTAAAGCCTGAGTTTGAACCTTTAGACTTAAGTCGGGTTCGGTACGATTGCCACCATTGCACCCCATAGTCCTAAAACTTACAAAATACTAAAATTCTTTTTATTCTATTATAGATTCATAATTAATCGTATTTTAAGCTCAGATAGTGTCATGTCATATATGTAGTTCACTTCTTTGCCTACACTATAAATATATGTATACCAGCTTATTACTTGTAATACCTATCTATGTATTTAATTTAAAATTTTAGGCTCTTATGGGGTTCATAGTATGTATGAAGAAACATATTTCCTCGCGGGCAAAATCGCAGGCATAAGCTAGTATAATTATGTAATAAATGAACTGCTAGTTGAACAAATAACTGTAGTTTTGATACATACAAATATAATTAAACTACGACCTCTAGGGATTAATATTTGGCACACTGCAACTGTGAGCCAATTTTGTTTTAAAACAACTTTAGCATGCAATCCCGTAGCACGCTGTAGTGATGACAGCTGAGTTATCGATACTTATGTAGAAATGTTGGTTAACTCCGTAAAGTACTAGAAGTACCTAAGTGGAAAAAGGATTAGTTTATGGATGTTTTTAGATGAATATTTATATTTATTAACCTGTGGGACCCCGTGGCACAAAAACGTGCCAGTAATACCAGTACCTTTTAACTTTGAGGACCGCTGGAAAAAAATTGTGCCACCAAACCCCGACCGATTTAAAATTGTACTCTAGTAGTATAATTACAGAAGCAACAGAAACAGAGCAATAACGGTTTATATTATTAATATTATTTATATTAATTTATTAATATTAAATAAATAAATAAAAAAAATGGCGGTCCCCGCGGGGATCCACAGACATAAATATAACATGTTATGGATCCGGACGTCTGGTAACAGTCCGGACCAAGCCCATGTCGTCGACGGCGCGTATTGTTCCACGCGCGCCTCAAAGAGATGTCAGCAAACTGTAGGGGCCTGGTAGGGTCGAAGCTTTCTGGGGCCTGGGTTGACGAAAGAGACCCAGGAACCCGGAATTAGGGCAAAGAAGGAACAGGAGTGGGTTTAGTCAGTAAATGGCTGACACGCCTTCCCGCTCCGCCCAGAGCGGGAGAAGTCATTTTGATGATTCCCCACCTAAAAAAAACATGTTATGGATTAATTTTTATTATTATTAATTTAGTGACAGACAGACAATAACAATCAGCTTGAACACTAACTACAAGTGAAAACTTTCATGTATGCTGTGAAAACGTTAAATTAAACGTAGTAAATGTTAAAAATTATGTCCTCATCCAGCAGTCAACTACCCGGATGTGAAGTTTCATTAAAATCAGTTCAGTTTCTGGAACTAATGATTGATTAACAAACATTAGAATTTACAAACCAAACATAATTATAATATAAAAACAGAGAAACATGATAATACGAAGAATAAGTATTATGATAATACGTTGTAGATATATAATAAGATAATATTCATGATATATCTATATTTTAAAATGATACCTAGTATTACGAAATTCAAGTTGTTCTTAAATAGGTATATTCTATTGTTTCCCTTTTACATGATACTCAATGATAGGTAGTAACTTTTTCTTATGTCCCTTTTTTTTTTTTTTTTTTTTTTAATATACCATAAACTAATGCTTGACTGCAATCCCACCTGATGGTAAGCAGTGATGCAATCGTTGATGGTGAAGCGCACTAGTTTATTAAGAGCCTATTCACTCTAGTCTTGAAGATACCCAAATTATAATCGGACGGAAAGACCGCAGCAGGCAAATTGTTCCAATCCTTCGATGTACGCGGTATGAACGATGGACCGTGCAGGTTTCGACAACGTAAGGATGGATACTCGCCGTACGACGTATTTTGTAATTGGGTAATCATCTAGTAATGATTTCTCCTGCTCTAAGGTGAAGCTAGCGTTTAGTACCTAAACCCACATCAATATTCCTACAGTTGCCCTTTGCGTTCCAGGACCACGAGACCTTTCAGAAGTCGACCCATAGCCATAATAGACCGTCTTCGGTCCTGCTGGGCCCTTACTAGAAACACTACGCGCCGTAGACATCTCAAGTTCGGTCCGAACGGTTACCGGATGCCCAGACGCCACTAGGATACCGCGGTGCTTCTCTCAAGTGGGACATGCCTCCACCGCGACCTCCGGACGGTCGGCACAATGGTGACACCCTGGCCTTTCTTCTTTTTTCTTATTGTTTCCGTAGTTACTCGTAGCTTAATAATTCTGTATTTTTTATTTTGTTAACTCTTGTACTTTGCGAAGTAACGGCGTGGATGCTGCCGATTATTGCTTGCTTTTATTAATAAAAGCAACATCTTAACTAAAACTGTTCCACCCTTTATAGTTTTTACAAAAACATCGATGCACCGTTGCTTCCCATCACTACTATCAGCATCGACAGTCAAGTATTTAGTAAGTCAAGTATGGCGCATCGTTTCTCGTCAGAATGTTAAGCGCTTCGTCGCAGCTTCATCCTGCTATGTGCACGGGGGTAGGCACGCAGCCAGGTGTTCCAAGTATGCTTGTGTACTTCAAGTATCGGTAGTACTTTAAAATATTTGGGGTTGTGGTAACTGTATTATGTTGGTAAGACTGGCGGGAGTTGGCAAAGTATTCGTGTAGCCACATCTACTACATAATGACGTAGTTAGTCGTTACGGATAGTCAGAAGCTGGTAAATCTGACTCCAGTCTTGCCATGAAGTACCGTGTTACCCCATTTAATGGGTTGTGGAGGTCTGGTAGGCAGCCGCTCCTCGTAAAATACTGGTATTCAGCTAAATCCGGCTTGACTGCAAGCTGACCCCAATATAGTTGGGAAAAATGCTAGGTAGATTATATATCTACTACATATGACGTCACAGAATCCTGCATCGCACAAGCAAAGTTCTCCGCGCGATTTGAATAGATACAGCAGCCCGAAATCGTCTATCAGGCAGTAGCCCACCGGACATAACACCCGTGCGGTCGGAGGAACCTCCCTTTTCAACGGAGGTATGTGGGACTTTACTCTCTGTTCCACATACCCCAAACTGATGACCCTCGTTTCACATAGCTTTGTTGCAGCTTCACACTATCTGCACGGGGGTAAGCACGCAGCCAGGTGTGTAAGTATGCTTGTGTACTTGAAGTATCGATGTAAGTACTTTAAAATATTTGGGGTTGTGGTAACTGATATAATGTTGTTGAGACTTGCGAGAGTTAGCGAAGTATTCGTGTAGCCACATCTACTACATATGACGTCACAGAATCCTGCATCGCGCAATCAATACATCATCATCACCATCATCACAGCCGAAAGACTTCCACTGCTGGACATAGGCCTCCCCCAAGCGTCGCCACAGCGACCGGTCCTGTGCGTCTCGCATCCATCGGATTCCCGCGAGCCTCGCCAGGTCGTCGGTCTCCAAAAATACAGCATTATGAAAATGCAGTGATAGCAATAGGGTGTCATTTTGACCATTTTGGTTACGGAACCCTAAAAAACCAGTTCCACATCTTAACAAGTCTTCTAAACAAAAACTTTATTCATAGTGTCAGTAAGCACCTGCACGTGGCTCTTACACATTCAATTAAAGTAAGCGATAAACTTTCACTCTACCATGAAAACACTTACTGGGAACCATTTATTTCTCAGGAAACCACACGAACCCAGTTGTCGTGGGCCCATAAAACACTTTGTGAGTAAAACTTAAGGTCAACCTGTTGCGTCTGCGATCCCATTTAATGTAAAAGACGTTTAAATGAAATGATTCTTTGAATTGTATTGGTTTTATTACTTCATTCTTGTGTTGATAAAAAATGATGGTGTTTTTAGAACGTAATTGAGGTTTTTTTAAGGGCAACTTTGTAGGATAATATAAATAAAAAATGGTTTTATTTTTTACATTTCATTGTCTAAGTATATATCTACCTATTATATTTTTTTCATTTTTATAAAAAAAAATTCTTAGGTAATTATAAAACGTTTTTAGTTTTTGTTTTCGATGAACTTTTTACAAAATAATACAACCGACCTTTACACAACACTTAATGTAAAATAACTTTATTTTTTCCGAAATTAAAGTTATTATACATTTTTTCATCACATCATTTAAGTGTTTAGGTATAATTTTGGTGCTGTTTCTTCTCTATTTAATATCGACTTCCGGAATCAGAATTGTTTTGCAGTTTTTTATTTTATTTTTGGTTATCATTGCTTAGCACGCATTTGGCCACTATCTCACCTGATGGTAAACGAAAATGTGATCAACGATGCAGCACGCTTGCCTAGAAGTAACCTATTCACTCTTTACTTAAAAACCAATATTGCAGTCCAACTTTGAAAAGTTAGGAAGAATATCTAAAAGAAAGATTGCGATGAAATAACAACCTCTTCCTTTTCTGAAGCCGATTAAAAATAAAACAACAAAACGTAGATAACAAATTATTCTCAAATGAAGTACATAAACAATCTTTATGGGAAATCCCATGATAAAGACACAATTAAAATTCTCTCCCCGTTCTCAAAACAGCTGAATGGTGAATGCAAATAATCTGGTAAGCTTAGCCATCGTAAAGTATGGTCATAAATATAAAATCTTTATTCTCTCGAGGGACTCAATCGGATTGACGACGGGGGATGACAGGCTGATTCAAAACCAAGCTGCGCGCTTGGTTTTGAGTAACCATTTTAAATTAAAATAAAAGTAAATAAACATACTATTGGACGACCTGACGAGGATCGCGGGAATCCGATGGATGCGAGACGCACAGGACCGGTCGCTGTGGCGACGCTTGGGGAGGCCTATGTCCAGCAGTGGACGTCTTTCTGCTGAGTTGATGATGATGATGATGATGAAACATACTATTTATACAGCATATAAGGCAATATCCGCAAGACAATCAAAGTTGCTGACTTAACTTGATGAATGGCAAAACTAAAGTGGCAGTGGGCAGGCCACATTGCTCGTCGAACAGATAGTTGATGAAGACGAAAGGTTTTGCAAGACGCACAAGAACGATCATTGTAGCGACGCATGGGTCTGAGGTCCTTGAACGACTTGAGTCACTTTGTTTTAACATAATTCTAGGTTTTCCAAAACCACAATTGAACTAACTTAATTTGTCCTCATTAAAATCACATGGTCTCTAGGTCTCTACGCATACCGAAGTCAAGGGCAAGTCAATTCGTAATTTTCCATCACTTAAGAGTTAAAATAATTCAGTCCCGGTTCAATCATAAAGTGGGCTGTAGACGTAAAACGTTATGTCCTCAGAGGGGCTCTTCATCAATGGCTGAGCGTTATTGCTGGAAGTAAACCGCACGATACCGCTGTGAGTACAACCCTTAGGCCTTCAGGAGGAGTAAGGAGTGAGAGGGAGAGTTTCTTGAAAAGCTAGCTATCCCGTACGTCTTTGGTTACTGCTCTGCTCCCTTAGGTCCCTCGATAAATGAGTTAGTTACCCATAATTAAAAGTCCGATTTCCAACTACCGAAGGCGCGGGCTTGCGGACGGCGTGCAATGGGTATGTCGCCGTCTGGCGGTCCGGTAATCATCTGGACCAAGCTCAAGTCGTCGACGGCGCGTACTATTATTCCACGTGCGACTCAAAGAGATGTCAGCAAAACCGTAGGGCCCAGCAGGGTCGAAGCCTACTAGGCCTATGGGTTTGCTTCTGAAAGGAAAATTCGGAACCCTAGAACGAAGGGCAAAGAAGGAGTAAGTACAGAAGTTGGTTTTAATCAGTAAAAGTATCCCACGCCCTCCTGCTTTGCCCATGAAACTTTTTGCGCGGACGTGTCGCATATCTTCCCATATCTTGTTGTTATTCTTTTCATGATATGCACCATGTCGGACGCAACTTTTTCCGAGTTCTTTTTTTTTCTTTTCTTTTCATAAATGTCATTTCACAACTTTCCTAGTGGTACGCAAAGCATTTCATCTGCTTTGAAAACAAATCTATAATGTTTTCATTTCCTGTTTTCATTCTCAAAAATACCTAATAATGCAGAGAAAAAACATGAAAAATAAAAACACTTAACTGATTAAAATTAAGTACATATACACTCACTCTTACTCTAAACTAATATATGGCGTCAAAAAATTTCTCCGCATCGCTGTCGACCGGAAGTGTGCCCAAAAGACTGGCAGCATTGCCACGTTGTATGGCAATACTAATAATTGCTTCTTAAAATCTCTCGCTCATCTTTCCCAACTCGTCCCATCTTCAGCCTCATAAAGAACTGTATTATGCCCACTTGTCTCTTCTGAATCGTTCCTCCTCTGTGAGGTCGAGGCTTCTTTCTGCGAGCCCTGATGAATGGAGTTCAGTATTTAATGATGGGGCAAATTAATGTGCCTTTTTTACTGAACTGAGCCTTTTGTGTGGTGAATGAAAACCGCCCAAATTAGGCGGTTTGAGGTAGTGGTTATTTTGTTTGGAGGAAAATGTTTTGATGTGTATGAGGCACATAGTATTTTTACTTTTAGGTTTCTTTACCTTAGAATTTTTCACTTCAAGCAATAGTAAAAAGAACAAACTTCTAAGTCATTGCCTCTAAAGATAAGGTCGTTTATGCTCCGTTTAGGGGGAGACCGTCGTGGCTAGCTATAACAGCCGCACGGGTCGATCTTCAAGGTTAAGCAATGCTTGCCAAGGTTAGTCTATGGATGGGTGACCACCTTAACATACCGAGTTCCCTCCGTGCCACGGAAAGCACGTTAAGCCGTTGGTCCCGACTGTCATTTGTAGAACTTTGGCCGTCGTTATGGATAATCAGCAGCCAGTAAATCTGACTCCAGTCTTGCCATTAAGTACCGTGTTACTCCAGTTAATGGGTTGTGTGGGTAGGTAGGCAGCCGCTCCTCGTAAAATACTGGTATTCAGTTAAATCCAGCTTGACTGGAAGCCTTTCCTATATTGGGGTTGGGAAAAGGCTAGGCAGATGATGATGATGATGCTCCGTTTAGGAGCATACTCGTAATATGCTCCTATTTTGACGCCCGCTAGGAAATCAAAACCTATTAGGTTTTTTTCGTTGACTTAAAACCTTGTAATTTGGCTTAAAGCTTGTCTCTTGGCACAAGTAATATGTACGAAAATCTGAAAACTATTTTATAGTTTCACAAAAAATACTTTTTTGCATTTCGGGATCCGATTGGGATCAAATAAAATATTGGTACAAAAGCTAGCTATATATAATAAGACTTTATTTGTACGAATATTTATCAAAGCTAAAATCTCTATCGGTATCAATATCAACAGAGTAGTGTTTCAAAAGTCACTTGATATTTGCAGAAAACCGCTCCGAAAATTCGGCACGCCAGTGTGAAAATACAAAAAAAAAAACAAACCTGAAAATGTATGGCCCGGTGTCCCTTGGTTCCCGGCGCGAAATACCGACGTCATTTAGAAACCCTTCAGAAACCAGTTCATTTAAACTTGTGAAATATTCGCACAACTTCATAAACTTCTGTTTTTCATTGAAAACACTCCCTTTCTCCAGTTTCGTTTTGTTTCATTAAAATGGGGTTATTTTTCGGAGCTGCTTGTGTTTTAAGGGAGTTGGGATTTTAGATAAGTGGGATTACATTCTGACTTACATTTTTTTTTGTTATTTTATAATTTGACATTTTTATTTTACAATTTGACTTAAAAAAAATTCGACGTGACTTCACTTTATATTCATTTTTTATATTTTTTTTCTTCATCATAATAATTAATATCCTTTATGATTTCTAAAAAAGTCATAATATAAGCTGGGAAAACTGTTTTAAAATAGTTACCGAAGCTATGGAAAGCAAAGAGCAACTGAAGACCCGCCTTCAGTTCTTGTAAACTCGTCACAATTTGACACGCCACACAATGCACTTATGAATGAAAATGCAATAAAAATGTGACGAGTTTACAATAACCCGTCCCGTCCTAGAGTCATTAAACGGACCCTCACTTTAAAAAAAGCTATATATTACTACTACTAAGCATATTATTATGATTTCACCATTTTTATAAATAAGAGTGTTTATGTGTGATATGTACTTCGTGTAATTTTGTATTAACAATGTTTTTATCCTTTTTTCAGGTAAGTGGAGTTTACAAGACGAGTTTATTATGTAAGTAAGGACATCGTGTAGTCTGTAACATGTCTTTTTGATCACTGTTTTCAGTTTTTGATTTACACTTAAATATCACAACTTTTGTAGAATAAAGATAACATTTTACCAAAATTGCAAAAATAACTTAGGGGTATGCCAAAACACTTTAAAAAATAATAATAACATGCTTGAAGTAACTATCGTGGATAGTTTATTTCATGGAAAAAGGAATAATTTTAGATAAGTTTTAGATACATATTTACGCAGAATAAAAACAGTTGATGGGAAAAAAGGCTCTCCCGTGAATTTTCAATCATTGCAATTATAATCTTGGTTTTATCCAAGATATGTACGTGTAGATTCATAGTTCCACAGCTGGGCTAATCCAGAGTCTGGTCCAAAGTTGTTTTTAAATTAATAAACAAATACAAAGCAACCAAATCCTTCTTCCGCACGAATCTCCAATAACCAAATAACTTTTTCTTTAATTAAAACCCATAAATTACTGAGGAAAACAATCAAACTGACAATGTAACCATTCGTCGAGTTTTTGTCGATTTTTCCCGACACCCCCTATTTTCGGGAGGGGATTAATTCCCGTTCGTTTTTATCCTCACCCGGGTATAAACCGGTACCGGTGACCCGGATAAGTTATCGCCTCGACCGGTACTAAAATGGTACTTTTAATTTGTTGGTTTTTTCGAAATCCCTATAATGTTTAGGTGTTGTTATGGTTAATTTTGAAGACTTTTAGAGGTGACGATTTTTTTAAAATCGTATGTCTTAAGTTTATACAATCATGTTTTTCCTACACTGTATGTATCTATTTATTTATAGATATATTATTTAGTACACCAATAGTTAATCGTACAATTTGAGCGTTAAACATTAAACACATACACACACACATTTTCTTTCTTTAGAATAGAATAGAATAGAATAGAAATTTATTTTGCAAACATGGGTACACACAATAGTTCTTAATAGTACATACAAGCTCAGCCACATTTTGCCATTCGGCATGCAAACATTTATAATCACTTAGTAAAAAATTTAAAAATAACGACTGAATTAATTAAATTTATGAAATAATATAGAAAAAATTTAATTATTATCATTAGACATTATATTATATCGTTTATAAAATGGTGTTCACAGTTCCTGAAAGCCAAATCAGATTGCTTTGAATCTAGATTTCAAATGTCATCCTACTGGACAAAACGAGTAGTTTTATCTTAAAGCTTCTGCTCGTGGCTTTGCCCGTATGTAGGTAATTTGTAATTTATCCCGAAGGAACGTGTTATCGGAATAAAAAGTACCCAGTGTGCTTGTAGCGACATCTACGGCGCTACATACGAACTGAACTACGCAATCCTGTATCGCGCAATCAGAGTTTTCCGTACGATTTAAACATATACAACACCTCGAACTCATCACTCAGGCAGTTGCCTATATCAGACAAATCCTTCAGGTCGGAGGAGTATCGTAACGTGATCGTGTCGTGAATAATAAAAAGGTTTATATTTGGCCATTAATATGCTTTGTATTCTGAGGAATAGACCGTATTAGGTCGAAAAGAATTTTAATGCTTTTTATTATAAACGACGCCTACATTTATTTTAACTTTTTAAATTTTTTTTTAGGAGAACGTACCTAATTAAGTAGAATGGCCAACAAAATAAGCCATATTTCTTTATTAATTAGCTTTGGTAATTACTGTAAAAATATTGCTTGATTTTCTAAAGAATGTATCTAGTAAGTTTTATAAAAATTAAATTATTAGACTTTTAATAAAATGACAGAGTTGATACATGATATTCTTGTTTATTAAATTTGCACACAACTATCATAACACGCATACCATAACATAGTTTCTTATAGGAAAGGGACACAGACGAAATAAAACTTCATTATAAAGGCAAAGTTTTTAAATGTGTAAGTCCATATAATGTGTTTGTTACTTTTTAAAGGAACCGCTGAACAGATTAAGATAAAATTTTGGCACTCGGGTAGACAATAACCTGGAACTGCATATGAAACCCCTGTGCTGGAGTAAGTTCTCTTGGGATCATTTCCTACTTTCACGTAATTGAAGCCGTTGGCAGCAGCTAGATTATCAACTATAGTCCGTCTAATGAAAGCGCGACCTGAGAAAAAAAGGCCATATCCAAAAAAATTGTATGTGTTATTACTAACTAGTAGGAGAATCATGTCTTGACACTTCGCAATTTTTTTTATTTCCTACAATTGCGGCTGAATAATGTTGCCAATTATTTTTTTTTAAAATAACTCCAGGTCGCGCTTTCATTAGACGAACTCTATAAAAACGTATTAGCGTAGCTAAATTAAAATTATTAATTAATTGTCGAAGCAGTTTCTGTTCGTGACCTGCTACGTACTGCTGTGTACGTCCAGTAATTAGTTTTTGACAAACTTTCTTTACATTGAATAAAAATTGTAATTATGAGCGCAGTATGTTAGAAAAACACTGGCTAGCTCTAGCTAGTCGCTGGTTTTCAATTTTGTAATTACATCTAATGGTAACAAATCTTGGGAATACTTTTTAATAGCTTTCGTGATAAGTAGTACTTTTCTTTTTACAAAATTACATTTGGTAGTGTTGTCTAGTTTATTGTGGAAGACTGGCGCCTGAGCTAGCTTGCTACGGAAAACTGGTACGGTGCTTTTTTTGTCCTGGAACGCAAAGGGCAGCTGTAGGACATAGATGGGTTTAAGTCCGTAAAAGTCTGACACTCCCTTATGCTCTACCTAAGAGCGGGTAAAATTAAAGGATAAAATGAATTGCACTAAAAAAAATAAACATAATAATAATATAACCTTCGCCTTTGCTTATAATTTTTTTAATATTATGTAACAATAATATGTAAACAAATATACTTGTAAATGACTCGTATTACATCCAATACAAAGCAGTTTGGGAATAGGTGCATTAATTGTACGCATACTCGTAGCTATGGACTGTAATTCTCTGCTGGAGTCTAGGTTTCCTGGTAGCTATAACCTTGTGGTCCTTAATACGAGTGAATAGGTTACTTCTAGGCGAGCGTGATCCATCGTCGACTACATCCTTTACCACCGAAGCCGCGAAGATGAGATAATGGCCAAACGCGAGCCTATCCTTAAAAATAAATAAGTAAAAATTGAGTAATTATATACATCTATTCCAACACTGCGACGCACAGGTTCGGTCGTTGTGGCGTAGCCTTAAGGGGAGGCCTTTGTCCAGCAGTGGACGTCGTTTAGCTGAGATGATGATACATAATGTATATTTTGTTTTGCAGGTACCATTTATTTATTTATTAAATGCTTTATGCACATATAAGTACAGAGGCGGACTTAATGCCTAAATGCCATTGTAATATCTTGATAACTCTATGCTAAGCACTGGTCCTCACGCTGGCTTCTGACAACGTGAAATGTAGGTCTTGGTATGTCTCATCTGGGTACAGCAGAATAAATCTGAAATGACAAGAGCTATATTAATTACTCAGATACCCGCGAAACGAGACACAATAGTAAAACAATAACAGCGCGGTCTCATAGGACCGGTCGGGGATTCAAACGTTAAATGGGGTTGATATTTTCTTGGAAATTATTTTTTTTGTCGTAGATAATATTAGAGGTTGTTTATTAAATAAACCTTGATTTAATAAAAACCTTCAGACTTTAGAAATCAAATTCTGATGGGATTTTTTATTTTGTGGCCTGTAGTTTTGCTTAACTTTGAGCTAGCTCCGTATTTTTGTATTTATCCCACGGGATAAAGACATTTCAACTACATTGCGAAATAACGATACCAGTTCAGATGCTTTCTACAAAAACAAATGTAAACATAAAAGCACTATATAACAATAAGTAAAATGCTATCAAGTGCGAGTCGGACTCGCGAACGAAGAATTTTTTTTACGTCCTTAGTAAAAAACACTTTTGTTGTATGGGAGGCCCCTTTAATATTAATTTTATTCTATGTTATAGTACCTATTTGTTGTTATAGCGGCAACAAGAATATATCATCTCTGAAACTATCTATCACGGTTCATGAGATACTTACATCCTGATATATTTCTATGCTGATGACAGATTGCATGAGAAACGTAGCAGACGTCTTAAAAATAGGATCCTGTTTGTATGAAACCCTAAACAACACTTCTCAATAATAAAATTTTCCGAAACATGCCTTCAAACAGTCCTTAAAATCAACGACAAATACAATCTAACCTCCAATGACCTTCAGTAAAATGTTAACGAGCGAAAACCTCTTCTATTTTAACGGTAACTGTAATGAAATATGGCTCCTGTCAAACGGAGTTAACCTCTAAAACTTTACTATTGTTATTTCGGTGTTATCTATTTTCATCGGCAGCTTTGCCGTCGAAACAGTTTATAGTTATAACCTTTTGTACTTGAACTTTAGTTTTCCTATTTTAGCATAGTTTAGCATCAGCCAAAATCAAATCAAAAATGTTTTTATTTTACATAGGTTTACCTATGTAAACCTATGTAAAATACACTATCTATATGCACTAGCTTCTAACGTTTTATAAGTGCCCATGCACTTATAAAACGTTAGAAGCTAGTGCATGATTCCAATTGGTCGTTTTCTGTGGAGAAGAACTGGCAAGAAACTCTATGATAACTCTTTTCAAAAAATAATTATTGGGTTTACAATATTTCCGTATTACAATACAGACACATATGCGAGGACAGTATAGTGTACCCAAAAGCACAATAAAAAGTATCCCATTGCTGGGACTCAGGCTTTCTCTCTAGGATAGGGAATGGACCGTAATCGACAATGCGGGCCCAGTGCGGGTTGGGGATGACAAATTTCTTCGAATTTTTGGTTCTTGGACATGTCGGTTTCCTCACGATGTTTTGATCCTTCACCGTTTTAAGATCAGTTGCAGTGGTGATAAAATAAATTACACAGAGTAATGCGCCTGACTGGATTTGAAACCGCGACCAACAAGTTGCAAGTCGGAGCAGTTACCACTGGGCCACCACTGCTCTCTCCCCAATTACCTACTCAAGTTTTTTCAGGTTTATTATCAAAGAATTTTAAGTAGGTTAACTTTCTCTTTAACGTCAAAAACAAGTCTGAATTTACTTGAAACATAATCAGGTCACTGGTTGCGTAGGTGTATATGAAATACAAAGTGTTTTGTGAAAGTAGATACGTACTGAAATGGTTGAACTTTTAACAAAAACTGTTTGGACGTTTGAAGGTCATTGCTCTAAATAACCAAGCTTTTTGAAAGGAATCTGTCCAACTTTTGTTTCAATAAAATACGGTCCAACGAACTTGAACATGTAGGAGCTAGAAATAAGAGATTTTATGTAAAATAATTATTTTATATTATCTAAGTAGCTATCTGTTCCTACTTGTGTTGCCAGGTGTCCTGATTTGTACGGGGCTATTGTTCTATTTGTTAAAAAAATAATCTTTTGTATAGGTAATTCCTTTTTTATCTTTGCTTAAGTTTTTAAAATACTATATTTAAATAAATACAGCTGTTTGACGCCATACTTATTTATTTATTAATTAGTGACCCGACCCGGCTTCGCACGGGTCCAAAATTATCAGTGATTCCCTACTATATTATACTTGTATTGAAGGTTGTAGGAAGGTTTATATATATATATATATATATATATATATAGACCTTCCTCTTGAATCACTCTATCTATTAAAAAAAAACCGCAACAAAATCCCGTTGCCTAGTTTTAAAGATTTAAGCATACATAGGGATATAGGGACTTTCATACCCCGTTACAAAAAACCTAAAAATGCCATTTGTCTTGTATACTTCCATCTTTCTCGCTCAATAAAATCAAGATGGTATCGACACGTCATAGTAAAATGGCTGTTCTTCAATAACCACTGACCTTTTCAAAGGCAGCTTCTTCATGATGGTCCTGAGCTGGGTGGTGTACGGCAACGCGAAGTCTTCTGCCGCGTCCACGTGCTGCACCACCTCGTAAGCCCATTCGGACCACTCGTGCAGCATAGCTGGGGGTGGAGGAGTAGGTTTAGAGCCTCTAGAGTAAGACTTGATTGATTTAGGCTTACTGTCCACGGTTGTGTAGCTTCATAGACGCGTATTCGTCTTTATACGCTTGGTGTACGCCTGCGTGAAGCTTATAGGTACATAGCTTATAGCTAAATACAATTATAGAAAACTATGAAACTCTGTCGACAAAGCGGCGACGTCGTGCCGTCGTGTCGTTGCAGCTTCGTCGATACAGTTTCATAGTTTTGTATTAACGCTTCACTTAGGCCTCAATGATTTAATGGTGAAAACTAATTATAATATACTTGTTATCTCGTATATTTTCTTTAATTACTGTAAAGAAAATACGAGTATACGTGATTCTGCATTGTAACAATAAAATAAGCTATTGAATTATGTTTTTTTCATGAAACAGCCATTCAACAGGGAAAGACGAACTGAGAGGGTTGCATTGATGATTTTAATCATTATAAAGTCGTTAGTAAATACATGATACGGTGGCAAATCATAGTTTAATAAACAGAACCAAAGACTGACCTGCTAAATGCATAAAACATTTAAGTAAGGCAATTTGAATTTCGAGGACCATCTTAAAGCATTTTCCCCAACCATCCACAGACCAACCCCCTCAATAATTCACCCGTGTGTTAATCATTATTTAGCCATGACTTCCTCACAAGTGGATAGGCAAGTTACCTTCAACTTCACTCTTCCGATAGAAGTGTCCGAGGTCTGGAATATCCAGGATCACATCCAAGTTCTCGTCTTCCAAGTACATGTAGGTGTTCTTCATATGATGTTTCAGCTTATATGGGTATGTTATGCCGATTGTTGCTGGGAAAAGAAAGACTACTGATGAATTGTTTCATTATTATCATTTACTGCAACATCGGTGGCTGGCAATAGCTTAAGCATAAATATACGTAATCTGCATTTTTAATGTTCCCACTACTGGGACTCAGACCTCCTCTCTAGGAGAGCCCAGTGCGGGTGATGGATGTCCCGTGTCTACAAATGGTTTTAGAACAAAAATAGTCCAATGCAAACAGTCAATTATCATATATTTTTGTGAAACGTTTAAATATATATTTTAAAACTTAATTCAAAAGTTGCATTACAGGTGAGATTGTACAATCAAGCACAAAAATATTCAGCCTATTCAAATGGCAAAAATGTTCCAATGAAAACAGTTATTTATTATTTGTCGTGTGAAACATTTAAATATTACTGTATTTAATTAACACGAACTACTTTTTGTATCGGGAAAATAATATAAAATAGCTGCTGCCAGCGGCTTCGGCTGCGGCCCTCGTGAAAGTAGGTTTCTTCATACAAATTGTGAACTCCCGTTTCCTCCCCTTGGGGGTGAATTTTGGAAAGACCTCTTTTAGTGCTCGCCTACGGCATAAAAGGAAGTCTTGTGTGAAATTTCAATTTCAGTCCCAATAGTTTAGCCTGTGTGTCGTTATATCAGTCAGTCAGTTTCTCCTTTTATGTTATTCATAGTTTACTGCATTTAATTATCACGAACTGCTTTTGAACTTGATTTTTTTTTATCAATCTTCAGAATAAACCTGATAATACCCCAACAATGATTTTCACAGAACAAAGTGAATTGGTTTTAGTAATTGCAAATGTCGATGAACATTTTCCAACTGGAATTAATTTTGTTCAATAGTGAACAAACCATTGTGCTATTGTGATTTTTGGATTTAATTTTCAGCTGTTGCATAATAATAGATATTATTTCACAAAAGGGGACTTTATTAATATAAGTTCATTATGACGGTCAGTAGGTAGGTATTTAAATATAGTGCAATTGTACATAATTTATTTGATTATTTATTTACTAGCTTCCGCCAGCGGCTCCGCCCACGTGAAAGTATGTTTTTGGATACAAACTTTTCCATTTTCTCCTTTTATATTTATATATAGACACCTAAAAATGAAAAAAACAAATAGAATAGCATAGAGGTGCTAGTTATTTTAAAAAAAGCAGACCTATGACTAGATAAATTGCTAGAAAAGAGAAAATAGACTGTGTTAATTAAATTAATACATTTGATATTTAAATACATATCAAGAACAATATACATAAACTTACATCCATTCCAGGTTGCCTGGAAGATATCACTGAATGCGATAAGGCGTGTGTTTTAGACAGGATTAAGTTTTTCTGTCTTATGTTTCTTGATGTAATTACAATAAATAAAATTCTAATATAGCACAATTTGCTTTTTATAATTATTTTAAGAGACAAACAAGAGACCAAAAAAATAAAAAAAAAGGCTTAAAAGCAACTTTTTATCAATTCAACAATTTTCTAAAACTTTTCCAACACACCAAGTACCCATTTGAAACTTAAGAACAATCCAGACATCCTCTTAAGATACCTTTTCTGACAAAAGCTACGTATCACCTCTTACATCAAGTTTTAATCTTTAAAACTTTTTTATACGATGCCCTATGCTCTTGATGACAATGGGACTTGTGAACAATGGCTGTAGGGCTGTAGGGCTCGCCAGATATTAACGGGGGCTCATTGAACTGCCTCCAATTAGTGTGTGGTTGGACACGAACAACGGGACACGTGTATGTGGTACTCTATATGTAGACACGTGTCGGTTGGTGTAGGATTTAGAAGTAGTTATAGCAGGGCTGACGAAACTATGGCCCGTGTGCTAGCGGTGGCAACATCATCATCATAACATGCTGTCATTTGTAGATCTTTGGCAGTTGTTACTGATAGTCAAAAGCCAGTGAATCTGACTCCAGTCTTGCCATGAAGTACCGGTTACCCTAGGTTGTGGAGGTCTGGTAGGCAGCCGCTCCTCGTAAAATACTAGTATTCAGCTAAATCCGGCTTGACTGGAAGCCGACCCCAATATAGTTGGGAAAAGGCTAGGCAGATGATGATGATGATGATGACGTGCACTGAGGTGCATATGCCTCTCCCAACGTGTTACTGCAACGAACAGTCCTATGTTTCTCTCTGTCTGGTTCGCGCCCGAATAGAATTTTGCAAACGAAGTTGGTAATTTCGTCAGCGCTTGTCAAAATTGTAACTTGACAACCATTTATACAATAAAACTATAGAATTTAGCTCAAGATATCCACGGGGGCTCATTGAACTGCCTCCAATTAGTGTGTGGTTGGACACGAACAACGGGACACGTGTATGTGGTACTCTATATGTAGACACGTGTCGGTTGGTGTAGGGTTTAGAAGTGCGTATAGCAGGGCTGACGAAACTATGGCTCGTGTGCTAGTGTCGGCAAGATCGTCATCATCGCTATCATTTCAGCCGAAAGGCCTCCTCCAAGTGTCAACATAAAGATCGTACAAGTTCGTCTCGCTTCCATCGGATTTCCGTAACCCTCACTAAGTCATTGGTCAACCTTGTAGGAGGCCTGGCACTTTAGAATCTTTTGGCTCTATCGCTCATCTGTTCTGTGAGTAATATGCCCTGTCCGCTGCCCCTTAACTTTGGCGATTCTTTGGGATATGCCGACAAACTTGTTTCTCCTCGATAGTGGTAGCATGCTACCAAACAATTCGGGCAACCAATGTAAAGGCACCATCAAGATAATTAGTACCTAACATCAGAAATTATATTAATTTTTGTTTTACTTGAATAAACAGAGCTACTGTTTACAATTATTGTTGGAAGATGGATGAGTTCAGTTAATAAGCAATGAGTTAGGTTTTTTATCCAGTAAATCGCCTAGTCAAGATTCTTTGTTAGTAAATCATAACCTTATTATTAGGTACATTATTTTATATTTAATAGCACGATCGCCAACAAACGTTCGCCACCCCTAACCTAGGACGTTAGATTGAGACAAAGCTTGAAGGCGTGCTATACTGGACATGCTTCGTCCATCCTCTTGAATAGTGTACAGGTGTTAGACGTATTGAACTTGGCTCCCTTTATTATGTGAACAATCGTTATTGATTCGAGATCCTTAAAACAATAGTTATTGATATAAATAATTGTATATAATTATAGGTAGGAAATCATCGTTACCGGTGTCTTCATACAAGATATACGAATTCATGTTTGTTGTTGTTGTTTTCATGTTTTCTAAATTTAAGTTTTCTTTTTATGCATCTATCATATTGTCTCTTCACCACCCTAGGTTGACTGGTAGAGAATGCCTATGGCATTAAGTCCGCCTTTATACATTGTATTGCATGTAGACAATAAATCATCATCACTTCAGTCGAAGGACGTCCACAGTTGGACATAGGCCTCCTCCAAGTGTCGCCACAACGAATGGTCCCGTGCGTCTCGCAACATTGCATTCTTGCGACTCTCACCAGTCACCAAGGCCACCTCGTGGAAAGTGTTTTTTTAACTTCATCATCATCTGCCTAGCCTTTTTCCAACTATATTGGGGTCGGCTTCCAGTCAAACCGGATTTAGCTGAATACCAGTATTTTACGAGGAGCGGCTGCCTACCAGACCTCCACAACCCATTAACTGTTTTTTATAACTTATTTGCAAAATAAACATTTTTTATTATAATAATGATAAAGCTTGATTAAACCCTACCATTAATTAGCATTCACATTTAATTACCTACTACGTAATTAATAAATTTTAATAACACTTACCATTTCCTGTGAATCTCTTCAGGGAATCTGAAATTATACTTAAAAGTTAATCTTTTGATTCTGTAAAAATGTTTTTTTTTTAATTCATTTAAACTAGTGCTTGACTGCGATCCTACCTGACGGTAAGCAGTGATACAGTCGTTGATGCTGAAACGCGCTAGTTTATTAAGAGCATAATACCTATTTACTGTAGCCTTAAAAACACACTACTAACTAAATTATACTCAGACGAATAGATCGCAGCATGAAATTTGTTCCAGTCCTTCGACAATGGAATATTACAGGAAGTTTGAAAGTGGCGCCAGTGACTGAAAAGTGGAAACCGAAGCGTTTATCTTAATATGGCTATGTGAAGAGGAGGTATGAAATGCATGATACTAAAGGAGTTATAAGTATACAAGTAGATGGATTGAAAAGGAGAGGGAGGTCAAAGAAAAGATGGATGGATTGGTGAGAAGTGATATGAATAAAGATGAAGGAAGTTAATGATAGCGTGACGGGTGACAGGGCAGAATGGAAGAAAAAATCGGTTGCGCCAATGGTTGCGCCGACCAAATAAATATAAAACAGGACATGGAAAAATGATATAAAAGATGGTGAATATTTTAACTAATAAAACAACGATCTAATAAACTTACTCGTCTGCGGTTTAGTGACGTTGAAGGCTGAAACAATAAATATTACTTGAAAATGTTTAAATCATCAAATTGTTGCTTGGATAAGTAAATTGAAGTTATTGGGTAAATAGGCCTGTTCATCTTCGTGTTTATTTATAATGAGGAATAAGTAAATAAACAACTACAAAAGTAGATACAATTTAAAGGTTATATGGTAACGATTATTCCCACAACCCACGTAGGGTTCCGGAAATAATCGTTACCGGGAAACGAAGGGTTTTAGTCTCTAAAATTCTAACATTTTATGATTTTCCATCTTAAAAATGGCGTTTTGATTTTATATTTATAAATCTACATTATTTTATAGACTCACTGTTTTTATGAATAACAAATTCTTCAATAATTTAGACCTTTAATGATATTTCAGTCAGTTTATCGTAGAATTTTGGGGACATGTTGTATATACTTAACTTACGTTTTTCAGGCTTGGCACAGGGTTTAGTTTCTTTCACCTGTTGGATTTTCAGAGGGAGTTCTATCACCACTATCAATCTTTTCGTCGAACTTAACATACTGCAAATCGAATTATTTGTAATTATTACTTAAGTGTCGTTTTTACCAATACCTTAATTGTGGGTCCTAAATCTCTAGAATATTTATGGATAATTTATTTAGTGCTAAGCAGTAAATTTTAGACTCTTAAGTAGTAAATAAATTATCCTTATTATTGAATAACAGGAGAAACGCTGTTTATTAGCTTGGCTTAAAATAAATAATAAACTACTAGAATAGTTAATTAAAAATTTTGGTAGGTTATTGCTTATTTTAGATCGTCCAAGCAAGGTAATAACTAAAGCGTTGCCCCTATTAATAAATAATTCTTAAACTTATTATAAAACAAAGTACCCAACCACGTCACATTAATTGTGCGTACGTCTATGGAGTGGAATTCCCTGCCGGAGTCTGTTTTCCTCATGGTTACAACCTGGGTCTCTTTAAGTCAAGAGTGAATAGGTTACTTCTAGGTAAGTGCACTGCATAGTCAATCACATCGTCGCTTTCCATCAGGTGTGATGACAGAAATATTCCCGTTTCGGCACTCAGATTTTCGGCACCAAGAGTTTCGGCACCTAGGCTCCAAAATACCTATTGGTGCCAAATCGGCAATAGCTTGGGTTCCGAAAATCTGTGTGCCGAAACGGGAATATTTTAGAAGGCGGTCAACCGCAAACCTATCAAAAATAATAAAAAAACTTACGTGATAGCCATCAGCTCGCTCTCCTGCAAGCCCGCTAACTTCACACAAGTGCCTCCACCATACGCGAACACGTAGTCCACGTACTTGGGTATGCCGAACCTGGTGTTACCCAGCAGGACGTTGTCCCGCAGAGCCACGTACTGGCGCTTGAAGCATTCGAAGTCCGTCGTGTGGCAGCTGATGATGTACCGGTCTGGGAAGATCAAGAAGATATGTGTCCAAAATCATCCAATGATGTCTCTTGCTCTAGAATGAAGCCAGAAGACGTGTCAGACTTTAACTGACTTAAACACGCCTGTGTTCTTAAATTTAGTTGCCCTATGAGTTCCAAGACCACGGTATCCCTTTGAGAAATACCCGAGACATGCTTGAAACCAAATATTAATCACCATCGATGTCTTGGGCTTGGTTGTTACCGGACAGCAGCCTACTAGGACCTTAGATCACCCTGCGAATCCTAACTTCTGGAGCGTTTCACGGCGGCTGGGGCGTGAGGACGTTCATTCCTTTAGATTTGTGGTCATCTCCTTCGCCAGCATTATTGTTTAGCAGAAAAGGGCACCGCATCACATTTCCTATCGCTTCGGACCACGACCTGAACGAGGTCGCCAATTATTGGTCACAATGGTGCATCGTCCAAGCAGGGCGGGAGCCCTACTTGGATAGGATGGAGGGGACTCCATCCTATCCTTCACCGTGTCTCCCGGTCATTTCTTCCTGAATGTGAAACAGAAACCTCCTGAACTAGACATGTCCGGTTAGGACCTGCATTATGTGCAAGGTGAGCACGCTATGGCACCTCTCCAGCTATTCATCAAAGAGGGAAACCCGTCCCCCCCAGATCATAGGTAACAAAGGAACGGGGTAGGGGTTTAGTCAGTAAGATTCTGACACGCCTTCCCGCTCCGCCCAAGAGCGGGAGAAGTCATTCTGATGATTCCCGTACCAGAAAAAAAAACCCTTGATGAGGCGTGCCCATTTCTCAGAGGATTGCGAGAAGTTTGTTTGAAATCGTGACCTAAGTGATAGACTTTGCAGGATCTAATAAGTTCCACCAATGCTGCTTTTAATGTAGCCACCTACTGGACCCAACCAGTTTAACGAGTTTACCATCGAATCGAATTTAAGTAATAGACTGCGAAACAGACTAAAAATTTTACTTATTTCAAGAATTTATCAATTGCTTCTGCTGAATCTACATGAATGAACTAGAATTTTACGAGCAGCGATTTTATTCATTGAGTAGTTATTCGTAGAAGACGTCTCGTCTACTAATAGCGCGGAGATATTTAAGAACGACTAATTTTAGACTAGGTATAATTAAACTGTCTAGACGGTTGAAAGAGGACCCCCACTTGTCCTGTGAGTCAGATTTATAGGGAATACGACTCGAGTATATTTTATTATTTACGGGTAGGTATATTGGTAACTTGAAAATTAAACCTACACATTATATACAGTGTTTTCTTTTTAACCCAAAGGTTGACTGGTAGAGAATGGCTTGATGCATTAAGTCCGCGTATGTACCACCACTGGACATGAAGTTTAAATAAATAAATAGACCGATTATATTTTTAAGACATCCAAAATATTACATTGGATGTAAGAATAAAAAATTTACCAAGTGTGAGTTGGACTCACACATGAAGGGTTTTTAAAATCGAGCAAAAAAACGTTGATTAATAAATAACGTTTCTTATATTCTTCCTTTATAATTGTAAACTTTATTTTAATTTAATTGTTTGTTATTGTAGCGGCAATAAAAATATATATTCTGTGAAAATTCCAACTGCCTACCTCTATCTCTTACTATTTATGAGATACAGCCTGCTGAAAGACGGACAGATAGATGGATGGACGGACTGACAGCGGAGGCTTAGTGATAAGGTTCCGTTGGACGTTCACGCTTAGGGACGGAACCCTAAATACGACTCCGATATATTACTGATACGTATATAAACAAATACATGTGAAAAGGCACGTCGTATAATGCCAACCTTAAAATCATCGAAAAATTATGACATAATTTAGCTTTTCCACAACATCATCATCATCCCCTAGCCTTTTCCCAACGATATCGGGGTCGGTTTGCAGTCATACCGGATTTAGCTGAATATCAGTACTTTACGAGGAGCGACTGCCTTCTAGACCTCCACAACCTATTAACTGAGGTAACACGGTACTTCATGGCAAGACTGGAGTCAGATAGATTTTCCACAACAATAATGAGAAAAAAATATCTAAGCACTTCTTACAAACGAAAAAAAAATTATTAACACAAAGAAAAACGTCTTTAACGAAAACAACTCAATAACAAGGATGAAAGTATCAAAAATGTCTTCTGATGACTGGCAACACTGTACATCAAAATTGATGTATTTTTACGTATTGTCACCCCGGAAACGGCACGGAAAATATAAAGGGAGCTTTGTGTGTATCGCAATGATGGAGTTGCCACTGTTATTTGTAACCGGAAACGGATGGGCTTTGGAAAAGATCGTGTCTGTTTTGTTGCGTTTAGATTTAACGATATTCGAATTCTGAAACGTAATATCATGCCTGTAATCTAAGGGGTGCTGTGGCGAAACTTGGGGGAGGCCTATGTCCAGCAGTGGCCGTCTTTCGGCTGAGATGATGATGATGAATCTAAGGGGTTAGGGCAGATGTTGGTATATTATACGAGTGTTTCACGACCCTTACAAATATGGACATTTTTCCATAAGTTGAGCGAAATCTGAGCTTGCTATACCCCTTTGTCCGACCCAAGACTGGAACCCAAAATCTCATACTCTAAAATAGTTTTGGAGGTATTCGGAACAGAGTGTTAAGCCCCGTAAATATCTGTTGGAAAGGCCTTCGACCACACAGATGTTTTTTCAGATTTTTCAACAACCTGAAAGATGATTTCGGGCTGTTCTATACACCGTACGTCACACATAGACGCACAAACGGATACCATGGATCCATTACATGATTCTACACCCTCTAGTGGTTTTTTTTTTTATGGTAGGGGAATCATGAATCATCAGAATGACTTCCCCCGCTCTTGGGCGGAGCGGGAGGGCGTGTCAGACTCTTACTGACTAAACCCCTACCCCGTTCCTTCGTTGCCTTCGTTCTGGGGGGGACTCGGTGTCAACCTTTAGGAATACCACGTGTTCCCCCCAGAGGCTTCGGCCCTGCCGGGCCCCTACAGTTTGCTGACATCGCGCGCGACCCTCTAGTGGTGGAACTTTTAGTCTGTTGTTTCTTATTCTATAGAGAACTCTAATTGCGCGATGCAGGATTACGTAATTTAGTTCAAATGTTGCGCTATTCAGAGCGGGAGAAACCAGACGATAATTTTTTACCGTAAAACTAAAAATAAATCTTAAACAACTCCACAAGATAGTACATCATATAATACTCTTCATAAACCACTACATTCTTCCTTTGTTTATTTTCTAACACAATCCCGTCTCGATCCGACACCCGATACGCAAGCGTCCCATCTGTTGGTGGGCGCAAGTAGTGCTACCCCTGAGTATACACTCCATGTCAGTGATAGGCTTGTAAACAGGACTTTTTTGCAGTTTTATGTTGTGAACAAGTTGTGGATACTAGATTGAAGTTTGCTTTGTTTGTGAAGAAGATAAAGGATGTGATTCTGTTTCTATTTAGTTTTTTTTTACTTCGTTTAGATTGTTCTCACATAAAAGAAGTAACAAGAAATATCCGAATATTTTTTAATGACATGGTTAAAAGAGTATCTTACACAATCTTCTCCATAGAGATCTACATATACGTGCAATTTTTGTCTTGTCGACTATTTATATTTGACAATTGCAAGGTTGATTCTTACCTCTGATTTCTGATAGGCATTTGATGTTGAGTATTTTTTTAACTCTATTTTAGCCTGAAAACCTATCAAATTAGAGGTAGCATTAAAGTATAGGGTTTGAGACGTGCGTTACTCAAAATTCACAATTTTTATTTTTATTATTTCCTTCGAAACTACGCGAGTGAGAAAACCGCATCGAAATCCGTTATTTTGATGCGGTTTTCTCTTGCAGAAAGTACGATAAACAAGGGTGTTTAGGGTGGTTTATTATATATAATTTGCACTCGAGCAAAGCCCGGGCGAGTCAATAGTGGACGGTTTTTGCGTCGCTCTTTCGGTTTATCCGAGGTTTTAACTAATCATCACTAAGTAAATGATAATTGAGGTTTGTGAGTATGATTTGCAACGCTAAATATATTAAAAAAAACCAGTCAAGAGCGTATCGGGCCACGCTCAGTGTAGGGTTCCGTAGTTTCCCGTCCGTCACAATAAGTGTCCCCAACTATTCGAAAACTGTTCGTCCCATCAAGTTCAAAATAATTTTCCTAGAAAGTCTTTATAAAGCTCTACTTTCAGATTTTTTTCATATTTTCTAAACTTATGGTTCAAAAGTTAGAGGGACACACACACATTGTTTTTCACTTTCGGAGCGATTATTTCCGAAATGATTGATATTATCAAAAAGTGATTTTAGTAAACCCCTATTCATTTTTGAATACCTATCCAACAATATATCACATGTTAGGGTTAAAATTAAAAAAAAAACAGTTTCCACTTCACATGTAGCCCCCCTACATGTGAAGTGGAAACTGTTTTTTTTTACCCTTATAAACTATGCTTTCCGAGGCACGGAGGAAACTCGTTATGTTAAGATGGTCAACCATCCACAGACCAACCTTGGCAAGCGTTGCTTAACTTTGAAGATCGATCTGTATTCCATTACTTACACTGAGCCACCAAAAAAATGTACGCAGTGGTTAAAAACTTTTCCTGTATAGCTGATTATACATGTAACTATGGTGGTTAAACTACTTCAGAAAATAAATAGTAGAGTTTAGATAGAGTAGTAGATACTTAGGTACTCATACACATTTGACAGTGTTTATTATATTTGTACATATTTTCCAATTTATTTTGCTGACACAAATACCTACAGAGAAATTCAAATGCAATTTTAATATGCAAAACATATATAAATTGAAACTGGGATCATTATTTAATAAACGAGCAAAACGTAGACATAGAAATGCAGCAAAACATTGAAAATGTTGGCTTTTCTCTCATTACCAACCCCCATCGTTTAACACGAAAAAAACAATACGCGAATTTTTTAAACGGGGTAAATGACACGCCGACAGAAAATATCCTGTTTAAAAAGCAAAAAACAATCACCTCACGAATTGAATACACTTTTACAAAGGGTGTGTGTTCGTTGAAAAATAAACCAGCATGGTTTGTACCCTACTCATAAATATTTATTGCTAAAGAATTTTTGATATCGGCCCCAACGAGGCGTAGATCCAACTTCGTTTATCACTTCAGCCTTACCCCCTTTGGGGATAGATTAATAATATATTCCATGAAATCCTGTATACCTGCGCGTGCTTAAACTCAGATTAATTTAATCTGCAAACCCTTTTCTTTTCCCCGTTTCCCGGGAAATATGTTGTCCGGATCAAGTTTAGGTAATTCCGTTTTTGTCCCGTTTTTCTTAGAGAATATGAAATAAGGGGATTCGAGTTTTTGGAGGGTTGAATAATATTTTGTTTCGTGAGACGGATTAATAATGGAAACGGTGGAAAGATAGGGAAATGGGAAATTGTTGTTGATGAGAATTTTGTCGGCTTTTTTGATTGAAAGGCGTTGATTGATGCTAAGAGAAGGCACAGTTGGAGTTCGATTTTGGCACAGAACAATTCATATTTGTATGGCCGACAGATAGGTGTTACAGATCTGGGCGTCTTAAGTAATTTCTAGTGTGAGGTAATCCCACTAATATTAAAATTATGATAAGCTGATAATAGTGAGAAAGGGGCGCAGAAGATCATGAAGGAGATAAAAGACAAACCCAACAGATTTTTCCAGAGTTGGGAGGAAAACTAGTAGTGGATAGGTTTTGGCCCAGTGAGATAGAACAGGCTAGCAAAATATCCATGAGTTTGAGAATTTTTAATCTATTAGGCGTCACTCTTCAACGGCATATCAGATCGCAATTTTCGGTATACTGGTAAAACATGGCTTGGATTATGAAGAAACACAATGTAGCAACCCCAAATGACATGAAAAAGGTAAGAAGATGATGAACAAAAGTAATATGCGCTAGAGTTTATTTTATTTAATTTGCAACATTATTCAGCCGCAATTATAGGAAATAAAAAAATTGTGAAATGTCAAGACATAATTCTCCTACTAATTAGTAATATACCACATACAACATTTTTGGATTTAACCTCTTTTTCTCAGGTTGCACTTTCATTAGACGGACTATATGAACATCTTTATGAGGAACTCACTTCCTCATATCATGAGGAAGGTCACAAACTATTCAAGGAAACAAGTTTAGCGTTAACATGAAGTCCTAACGAAGTTATGTCCGAGGACCGTCGTAACCATGTTTATGCCATGCCGGGGTCTTCCATGTCCGTTGTTATATAACTATACAACATGTAACATAATAAACGCACATCCTGAAAGTAAGATGTTTAGAATTGGCTACTGGATCGACTTCATCCAGTTATTATACAACATGTAACATAATTAACGCATATCCTCTTGGGGGGTCATTGTAGTCATCATTATGAACAACTTTTACTATGGGACCTCGAAATCGAGGAAAAATAATCAGCTGTTCCCTAAATTTATGTTCGCTTATTTCGTCAAAATGTATGGAACAGGTGATATTTTTTTTTCGTTTTGATGACATGGATGCGAGACGCACATTACCGGTCGTGGTGGCGACGCTTGAGGGAGGCCTGTGTCCAGCGGGGACGTCTTTTGGCTGAAATGATGATGGTGATGATTATGATGTGAGTCGTGGGAATAAGATGGATGCGAGACGCACTGGACCATTCGTAGTCTAGAATTTTTCAGGAGTCCACTCAAATTTACACTTTTACAAAAACTTACTACAATACAACTTAAAAACATTAAAAATATCACAGCTTATGTACAAACTTACACAGGTATTATATCTTTCATGAATTTGTGCAATTTGATCATTTGTAGCTTTCTAAAAGCTATTTATTATATATTTTGTAGAATTTATTAATTTGGAATCACAAATATAACTGGGAACAGAAGTAGTGTCGTATAAATTAGTCTATGGTCGTCCGGTGTCATCCGTGATCTAATTACAGCGAACTGTCAGGACGAAGCCAGGACAATACAGCTCTGGACGACTGACGGCTTCAATGTGGGTGTAATGCATTGTGTTGTTGAACATAACAGTTTAGCATAGCATCGGCCTCCTAATGTTCCCACTGCTGGGACTCAGGCCTTCTCTTTAGGAGAGGGAACGGACCGTAGTCCACTACGCGGGCCCACCTGCGCGTGTTGGTGGATGTCACATGTCTCAAATGTTTTCCTTCGCCGTTATGAGAGCAGTGGTGATGAAATTAATTACACACAAAAATATAAATTAGTCGACTTTCACACCATTACAAGAATAAAGACCGCTTCTCTTCTAGCTAAGTTCAAGGCAGTTTCAACAGATTTCTGAAAGTGCTGTCTGAACAACTAGATGTCCTAATGCTGACGCATTTTGGTGATCTTTGTATGAGGTTCATTATTTAGATTAAGTTACTAACTTATAGATTAAGTTTTTACTAACCTGCCTGTGTAGTATTTTTTTTAATATATTATTGTTATTATTAATCTAATCAGCAGTTTCTAAAAAACTACCCAATTTAGTATCCGCGACGGCACACTAATGCCGGAATTTCTGAAAAGGAACCGCGCGGTCGTAGAAGCAAAGGGTCACTGAAGGACACAGGTGTGGTCTTAGTAACCAAAACTCTGACATTACCCCTCCCATTCCACCCTAGAGAGGGAGAAGCCACTGGATGATATCCCACAGAAAAAAAAGTATATATATCCGTAACCAGAATAACTCATTAATCAAATCATAAACCCTACCAAATTCACACACACTTAACAATGACAATAGTACCACATTAGCAGCTCAACAAAGCTCCTAGAGTTCAACGCACAGCCTTGAGATATATTACATGACTAGGGACCCGCCCCGGCTTCACATGGGTGCAAAATTATCTGTGTTTCACTACTATGTTATGACGGGTGACAGGAAGAAGAAAAAGAAGATTTTGCATGTATTATACTTATAAACCTTCACATTACGCAACGGATTTTGAAGCAGTTTTCAAAGGAAAGGACTTCTTCTGCTCTTGGGATGAGTGGGCGAACGTGTCAGACCTTTTCTGACAAAAGCCTTCTTTCCAGGGCATCGGGGTTCTCTTTCGCACAACCCTTGGCTTGTAGGTGGGCTTCGGCCCTACTGGGCCCCTACGGTTTTGCTAACAACTTAAGGCGCGCGTGAAACACTATGCGTCGTCGCGGACTCGCGCACGGTCCAGATGGTTACCGGATGCCCGGACAGCAAGCTACCCATTGCTCGCCGTCTGCAAGTCCACATATCCATCATCTGCCCAGCCTTTTTCCCCAACTATATTGGGGTCGGCTTCCAGTCAAGCCGGATTTAGCTGAATACCAGTATTTTACGAGGAGCGGCAGCCTACCAGACCTCCACAACTCATTAACTGGGGTAACTCGTTACTTCATGGCAAGACTGGAGTGAGATTTACTGGCTTCTGACTATCCGTAACGACAATCCCACACGTACGGTTTTATTTTAATAGATACTAAACGAAAAGACCACTTATCAAACGCAAAACTCCACTTACCAAAGAAAAAGTCATTCTTGGTCTTCCTTGCACCTGACACAACTGACACAAAGAGTAGCAACCATACAAGCATGTTTATTGCTCTGAATAAACACAATAAATAAACAAATAAGCACCACTTTGAGATGGCGTACCTCACTTGTCTGCACTAGTGACTAATAGAAATGTACTTATTCATTGGAGTAAAAGATCACTGTGACTTCGAACTTGTGTACAATTTGTAGGCAATTGTCACGAAACGATACAGTTCCCGGTACGTAAGTTGGCAAGAGTCGCTAGTTGCGCAGAAATCATTTTTTAAATCTATTTGGTGGTCAAGCGGGACGCGGGGTATGAGGTAGCGCCGATCCGGCGCGCGATTGGTGCACTATTATAATAGTAGGTAGTCTATGATTGGTGCGTTAGTCGACTTTTGCCCCAAAATTTCGTCTACGTCCTATTCGCTCATTCGCTTTTTTGTGCACTACGCTAAATCTTGCCAAGTTACGTGCCGGTTTCTGTACAGGCGGTATGGTTAGTGCAGTGGTTAAGAGATTGGCTGTTGCGCTGAGCATCACAGGTTCAATTCCCAATATTTGTATGGCCTACTGGTTTATGAAAGCATCCACGATTCATGAGTAGTGGCTAAGATTCTCCACTGTTTGTCTGTCTGGCTCCAGACTGTATCTCATGAACCGAGATAGCTATACACTTGAAATTTTTACAGATGATGCATTTCTGTGGCCGCTATAACTACACATACATACTCGTAAGTACTAAAAATAGAATAAAATGAATATGTATTTAAGTGGGTTTATTAGCTATTGCATACCATACAACAGACGTGATTTTTGCTCTATATAAATAACGGCAATAGGTAAACGCTTGAAAAGGTTAGTAGAGTCTCTAATTTTGTATAATTATACAAAGTTACTGAAGTCTTTGTTTGCGAGACCGACTTGCACTTGACCGGATTACTTTTTTCTAACAAATTAAGTCAAAAAGGGTTAAGTACTTTATAACATACATACACAAAACTCTCCTAAAATTGATCTTGTGAACTCCTTAAACAGTAACTGACTGGCTAAGAAGGCAAGATGGGTCTCAAGATAATGTCAGTGTAAATTCCCTCCCTAATATATGTAAATAGAGGACCCTTACGTAACTGAGTAACATAAGGGAGGACATGGCCTGCATGCCGAGGGATGGAACTCGAAGGAATTTGTGATCCAGAGAGCTTGGGAACGATTAGGGACGAAATAGGATCAGAATAAAAGTTATTGCGAAGTTGCGAGATGGTTTTTAAGTGGACTTTTGAACTTGATACTAGAGTGCGTCTAATGAAAGCGCGACCTGGAGATTTTTTAAAAATTTAATTGGCAACATTATTCAACCGCAATTGTAGGAAATAAAAAAATTGTTAAGTGTCAAGACATGATTCTCCTACTAGTTAGTAATACCACATACAATTTATTTGGATTTAACCTCTTTTTTTCAGGACGCGCTTTCATTAGATGGACTATACGTACTACTATATTTTGCATTGGTCAGAAGTACTATATGAATTGATCCTTCATGAAGAATTTGACAAAATTATACAAATATGTAGTACGATAATAATCCAAATCCAGTCTCTATTGTTGTGTGTCCATATTTGAGCCTCAAGTGGGTTTTTAGAATTGTATCTGAATTGTCGATCATTGGCTTCAGAATGGTTGATTTTGACAAGTGAAAGAGGCAACACCAAACTTGTCAAAATCAACAATTATGAAGCTAATGATCGACAATTCAGATATAATTCTAATAGCAGACTTGAGACCCTGGTTGTTTGTATTTATCATTATCATCTCCCTAGCTTTTTCTAGCTTAGGTCTGGCTTAAAATCTGACTCCAGTCTTGACATGAAGTACCGTGCTGCCCCAGTTAATGGGTTGTGGAGGTCTAGTAAGCAGCCGCTTTTCATAAAATACTGGTATTCACCTAAATCCGGCTTGACTGGAAACCAACCCCAATATAGTTGGGAGAAGGCTAGGTAGATGACTAGTTACTGAGCAGCTTAATACTCCTTAGAGAGACTGATGGTCAGACTTTCAGGCATCTGACTATCTGTCTGTATACCTGAAAACCAATAGTAAGTTCTAAATTAAAAAATAGAGTGAAATTGTCAAGTTATTTTTGCTATAACGTTCAAAAAAGTATCCAAGTCCATAGTCACGGGGATTTTTAGATTATATTGTGAATATAATAGAAAACAATATATCGTAAACACAGTTCGTAATACAACTACAAAAAACAAACAGAGTCGTTATACCTACTATGCTGCTTACTATTCATTGATATCTTGTGAATGGGAGCATTTTCAATAACCTGCCGCAGTTCACAGATAGATAGCTATCCCCGATAAACAATAGGATTCTATCTATCCATCCATAACTTTGGTAGGAAATACTATCCGTCGGTAGGTTATAGGAAAGCAAGTAAGGGCAAAAGGATAGATTTGTTTATCTTTAGTAGCTGCAACTGTAGATAGATAGCTTATTGAAAACGGCCGTTAATTTCGATGTAAGCTGTGGTATTCTAAAGTTAATGACAGTGATTGAATCCTGTGCATCTGTGATTTTACAATATTCACGGAATCTGTTTAACAAAAGTCCAATATCTGATAATAATAGTAAGATTAGATAGAGCTTTATGTCCTGAAAACAGCCAAGCTAAAGACAGCTGTTTAGCTGTCTTGGCAGTGAGGGATTTATATAATTAACTCCCGAGCACGGTGAGGGGGTTAACATAAAAACCTAAGATAAGTAAGTTATTCAAGCTACACAAGACAAAGACAGCTTTATCCTCATAGTGACCAATCTATTTTGTACACTATCTGTGATATAATTAAAAGACAATTTACCAAAACAAATAATATTTTAGTAAAATCATCATCTACTTAGCCTTTTCCCAACTACATTGGGGTCGGCTTCCAGTCAAACCAGATTTTAGCTGAATACCAGTATTTTACGAGGAGCGGCTGCCTACCAGACCTCCACAACCCATTAACAGAAAAATATAAGTATTATTTACAAGTTCTTTATGAATACTAGTTGTTCTATCCTATTTGATTCTAGTATACTAAGTGCATTATATACTTTCCTTTCATCTTAGTTCTAATAAACATCACAATTATGTTCGTTCATTTAGATAATCGGATGATTGAACAAGTTATTAATTTAATCGTTTTAATATCCGCTGGCTATCTGTAGAATAACATCTAAGACTAGCACAGTGCATAACTGTACTTACTACTTAATGATTTGATATTATTTTATATTCGTTTTTCCTTTTAATCAGTTCCCTTTTTATTAAACACTAGCTTCCGCCCGCGGTTTCGCCCGCGTGGTGTGTTGATAAAAAGGAGCCTATAGCAAAAATAACAAAATCGAAGAATAAATAAGATTACGTTTCATTTTTTTTTCCTGTTGACCGGGATAAAAAGGCGTTTTTGCGTGAAAGAGTAACAAACATCCACACATCCATTCTCACAAACTTTCACATTTATAATATTAGTAGGATTTCTTCTAATCTTTAAAGGTGGACCAGACGGTTGCAATCTATATTTTGATAGCAGATGCGCCAAGACTAAGTCAGTCATTTAGACGCTATTGAATTTGCGGGTGTGAACAAAACACAATGTCATTCCATATTCGAATAAGTGGGTAGTTCCTTTCAATGTTCAGTTGTATGTGCAGGAAAGGGATGGATATAGAAATTGCAACACTCTAAAAAAATAATCTATTGCGCATCAAACCAAGTAACTATCGGAAGATATTTTAGGTATACTTTACCTTTATTATTTTTGTCTTAAATGGTGTTTCCACTTTATAAGTGTAGTTATTTTTTACACAGCCATTAAAGTCAGCCAGCCACAACCATCAAAATATCAAATTCCACAGCCTGTCAAAATTCCATTGGTTCTAAAACGCGACAGTGATTGTCTTTGCTATGCCAAAAAGCTTTCTAAAAAATATACTAAAATGATTGGTATTCATCTTATAATTTAGCTCAAAATTACAACTATCCTAATAAATTATACAGGTACTAAAACCTGACTTTTTTATATTGATACGTTTGCGTTTGACCACTGTCTCACCTGATAGTAAGCAATGATGTGTCCTATTCATTCCTGACTTAAAAACTATTTGGTGATTTCAACTTATAATATAGTGTAATACTCGTAAACTAACAAAAATAAAATAATTTTGAGCATGTTTAGGCCTGATACCGTTGTATTATGATCTTCCAGTCAAACCTATATTTATTTATTTTTTTATACACACAAGGGTACAGAGGCGGATTTAAGGGGCCTGCGGAGACCGCGCGCTATCTCGAGTTGAGACGAAATAAAATACGTTTTTGAGGTTGATGGAAGCAATCCAGATAGTATAAACGATTCTAGGACACACCGACTGGAGTAAAGTCATCATCCGCACACTGACAGTTGCTTGCTGTGATAGCAATACAAACTATTGGAAATTTGGGAGAGGTTCCGTAATACCAAAAATGATGAATGAAAAATTAATGTATTTCCAATGTTGTTTCGAGTATTTATAACTTGATAATAATATCTGTGTTCCTACGAAAAGATATTTTGAAATATTGTTGTTTATAATATAGAAAAAACAAAATAAAAACATGACATTTTCGCTGTGAAAATGTGCAAATTTAAATTCGCTTAAATTTCGTTTGGGGTACGTTTTTCAACAAAAAGACGATGTAGGAACCTAGATAATTATTGTCTGAATCCGAATAACATCATATTATGGTGTAAATATGCTTAAATTGCGAATGATTTTGGTATTACGTTTGTATGGATAATTCTAACGTCGCGCCCACCTTAATGCCTAGTCAACCTTTGGGTGATGCAGAGACTAATTGTTTATCTACTTTACATATTATAATATGTGAGGAAAAAGCTATGACCGTCCTGCAGTATTACTTGGCAAGTGCCGAGTGTTTCCTGTATAGTTTGAGTAATATGTTGTAATCAATGGATACTTGGCAGAGCTATATTTCAATCCGAGTTGCTTGTCCAAGTTAGCGGCGCTAATAACTCACGCCTTGACAGGGCCGAACTTGGCACTCGTATGTTAGGGCGAGGGCACACTATCGTTAAACGTGAGGTCTGATTAATTCATGAATCCCCGACCGGTCCTATGAGACCGCGTTGTTATTGTTTTACTATTGTGTCTCGTTTTGTGGGTATTCAATAGGTTAAACCTTTATTAATTCATGGAATAATTAATATAAATAAAAAAAAAATTACCAATGCATGAAATTATAATTTTGTTTTTTAACTTCAATGGATTTAGATATACCCAAAGATGATTTTCAATGTTAATTTATATATTATTAGCTTTTGCCAGCAGTTTTGTCAGCATGACTATTGGTCATTACAGGTTTGAAGTCGAAAACATGAAAAATAAAAAGTAGCCTATGTTCATCCTTGTAAATCAAGCTTGCATTGGACCAAATTTCATCAATATTGGTTCAAAAATTTAACCGTGAAAGTGTAATAAACAGACAGACAGAATTACTTTCACATTTATAATATTAGTATGAATAAGCAAGCTAGTTACGAAAGTGGAGCACTTCAGCCATTGCAAAAAATTTATAATTAAAACAATTAAATATAAAGGTTTTTGTGAAATAGATATTAAATGTAAGTATTTTTTAAGAAGTGTAATATAAACTGATAGTAGCAATTGATTCAATCGATAAGTTAAATTAATGACCCACTCAAATCTAAAAATAAAACCATGTTTTGTTAGAATATTACTAGAATACTTCGCCAAACCACAAGATAAACCCACAAAAATCTAACAAACTAAACACATCGTCGCTCCGTAGAAAACAAACAGATATTTCTCAATGAATAAATAAAAGAAAGCCATGTCTTATTGCAAGTTATGTCAAGTAAAGTGCTCTCGACGGCCATAGACGTCGGTGTTATACAACAGTATGTCCCCACCCTTACAGTAGGGATAAGGTATGTTTGTACTCGCCTTAGTTCGCGCTAAACTGTTCAGATTAATGCAAGTTATTCTTGTTACGGGGTTGTAGTTATTGGTTAAATATAAGTATAATAAATAAGAGAGTTACGTGGCTGTGCACTACTGGTTTCCTTTCAGAAGCGAACCCATGGCCCCAGAAGCTTCAACCTTGCTAGGCCCCTATGAATTGCTGACATTTTTTTATTCCGCCTCCTTCGCTAGCATTACTGCTTCGCAGGAAGAGGCGAGCGCCTGCCATTCCTTCTCACTCCGTACCATGGATTGCAAGGGCATGACGAGAGAGTTTGTTGTCGCCGATCGCCCCCGCGAGGACTCGGTGGTGCTCCTCCCACGAGGGGCACTCCTCTACCGTATGTTCCATCGTGTCCTCCGAGCGGTTCACACAGTGGTGACACCCGGGTGCCATAGACGCCAATGTTATACAACAGTATGTCCCTACCCTTATAGTGAGGTATAAGGAATGTTAGTACTCGCCTTAGTTCGCGCTAAACTGTTCAGATTAATGCAAGTTATTCTTGTTACGGGGTTGTAGTTATTGGTTAAATATAAGGATAATAAATTATAGGATTACGTGAATGTGCAGTGGTGGCCCAGTGTTAACAGCTCTGACTTACGAACCCCAGATACGGGTTCAAACTCAGTCTGTGTTCTCAATATGATGAAGGAAAAAGTCGTGAGGAAACCAGAATATCCGAGAAGCAAAAATTTGAAAACATGTGACATCCACCAATTCGCACTGGGCCCGCGTGGTGGATTGTGGCCCGTTCACGACTCGGGCTCGATTTTTGTCTGGTAGGCGGCGAGCTATCCATTGCTCATTAGCATTAGCATTATCGGCCTTATAATGTTCCCACTGCAGGGACTCAGACCTCCTCTCTAGGAGAGGGAATGAGCCATATGCCACCGCGCGGGCCCAGTGCGGATTAGTGGATGTCACATGTTTTTTAATTTTTGGTTCTAGAACATGCCGGTTTCTTCACGATGTTGTCCTTCACCGTTTTAAGAGCAGTGGTGATGAAATAAATTACACAAAGTAATGCGCCTGACTGGGTGTGAACCTGCGACCTACAACTTGCATCCATTGCTCGTGGTCTACCAATTCACGCCTAGGTAAGCAGGGTATTACTTTGGGACTTCTGTCGCTCGGAATGACTCCAGTCCGGTGGTTGAGGCGTGATGAGGATGTACGTTCCTTCACTCTTGCGGTCATCTCTTTTACTAGTAGTACAGTTCCCGGCACGTAAGTTGGCAAGAGTCGTTAGTGCGCAGAAATCGTTTTTTAGATCTACTTGGTGGTCAAGCGTGATTGGTGCAGCATTATAATAGTAGTCTACGATTGGTGCGTTAGTCGACTTTTGCCCCCGCATTACGTCTACGTTCCGTTCGCTCATTCGCTGTTTTTAAAAACCTTGCCAAGTTACGTGCCGAGTACCTGTACGAGTACTGCTTTTTAGAATGAGGTGATCGCATCCCATACCCTCGCACTCCGGATCATGGCCTTTTCACTTGAGGATCTCAATCCAACGCCCTTCGAAGCTTAAGACAATCTATCACCATTTACAACGCTTAGTCTTAAGGTAGATCAGGCTTACGATATGATAGTAGCAAAACAAACAAAATTAAGCCACAGCCAGAGTTTACCTCACAGGGTTGTACATATTGGAATAGGTGCTCAAGTCCCTCAGTGTTAAACTGTTGAACAGATTAGAGCTAGTTGTGTTGTTGTTGTTGTTGTTCCGGCTTCAGTTTAGGGTTATGTAGTTTAATTATGTGTGTTGTTTGTGAAGGGTTAGCGAGGAGAGCCGTGTTATTGGCTGCTTGAGAAATGGAGCGTGTATTGGGGAATTATGAGCGGAATTATGTAGTTGTACGCCCTGGATTTGCAAGGGTGCATTTTTTTTGGTGTCTTGCTGTTTTCTTTCTAAGAAATGCTGTTCTGATAAATAGAACAGAACAAAAATAAATTAGGCGAATAGATTCAGCCATTCTTGCTCACGTACCTACATTCGACTCATTACTATTTACCTACTAGCTTCCGCCCGCGGCTTTGCCCGCGTTGTGTGTTGATAAAAACAGCCTATAGCAAAAATAACAAAATCGAAGTATAAATAAGATTACGTATCACTTTTTTTTCCTGTTGACCGGGATAAAAAGTAGCCTATATGTTAATCCAAGGTATAACCTATCTACATACCAAATTTCAACCAAATCGGTCCAGCCGTTTTTGCGTGAAAGAGTAACAAACATCCACACATCATTCTTACAAACTTTCACATTTATAATATTAGGTGGATATGTATCACTACAACAACTTAAGTCGCAAATGTTTTAATTAATAAATACTTTAACACCCCTTAAACCGTATTTTGAGGACAGTTTTGAAAAACTAATGACAGTCTGTGTTCTGTCTGTGGTGTAAGAGTGCCCGTGTATTCCACTTACATGTTGTGTATACCTATAGCATAAGCATAAATTCCCACTGCTGGGATTGAGTGTTCCTCTATAGTCCATGAAATGGATCATAATCCCCCCACACGCGCCCCGTGTCGGTTGGCGGATATCACATGTCTACGAACTTTTAGTTCTAAGATCTGCCATGATATATCTACAGATAGAGGGAAAATCTACACTAATATAATAAAGAGGTAAAGTTTGTTTTTTTGTTTGTATGAGGTAATCTGTGGAAGTTCTGGTTCGATTGCTAAAATTTTTTCACCAATAGAAAGCTGCTGTGTTCCTGAGTGACGTAGGCTATATTTTGTGTACGCGGGCGAAGCTGCGGGCTAAAACTAGTAGCAAATAATACACTAAACATTATCCCGAACCCTCTTCCCTCGAAGAATATCAACGTGTATGTGGTAGATTATCCTCGTCTGACTGCTTCTGAGCGGAATCCCAAGCAGAGTTGACATGAAACGTATTAACACCCCCCCTTGACGGATACGGATAACGTGTCGCGAATAACATATGGCGAACACCACATTTTCACGCTTTTAGTTTATTCTCTTAATGGAAGGAAAAATGGCTATTTTTCTACGTGGAAAAATTTGATGATGAAAGTTTCACCTATGTTTCGCTCTTTGCTAAAATAGTTTTTTGCGGCATCGTAACGTAGCTTTGACGCTCGTGACTAGATAATAACAACCGCACGGGTCGATCTTCAAGATTAAGCAACGCTTGCCAAGGTCGGTCTGTGGATGGGTGACCATGTTAACATACCGAGTTTCCTCCGTGCCTCGGAAAGCATGCCATTTGTAGATCTTTAGCAGTCGTTACGGATAGTCAGAAGCCAGTAAATCTTGCCATGAAGTACCGTGTTACCCCAGTTAATGGGTTGTGGAGGTCTGGTAGGCAGCCGCTCCTCTTAAAATACTGGTATTCAGCTAAATCCGGCTTGACTAGAAGCCGTCCCCAATATAGTTGGGAAAAGGCTAGGCAGATGATGATGATATAAACTTTACACTTGATAGAATTAGCCTGATTAAACACAACCTTTGAACACCGAACAGACACCTATATCAATGAAGATTATATCCAACCTGAGTTGTTAGCAACCTAATTTTTTACTTTATTTACATCCGTTATGTATCGCTTTATTTCTGCCCATCTATTTGCGTTGGCTCGAATTTGCTGTCGTCAACCAATTCGGGTAGAATATTGGAACCACTGAAGTAAATATTGAGACAGACTTGCTTCAATCAGTCTTCACGCTTGTATTGTCTTACGGGGTAGGTAGATACGAGTATAATGTAAGCATCTAAGGGAATACAGTCTTGGTATCTATACATATATATTTGCAGTACGACAGTGTGCATACCTGTGTCTACGGATTATTCAAGCATTAACAGGAGGCAGCCAACCTTGATATACAATTGTACAGCTTGGTATTCCCTATACAATTAAGGAACATAATTAAATATATATAATTATCGGGCTCTTGATAAAACTGGAAATAATCTCGTAATGGAGAATGACGGGTGATGAAATACCTACATTGTTAAAATGATTTTGATTCATCACCAATATAAATGATTAAACCATGATTATATGTTCTTCTTCTTCTCGTGTCGATTCAACTCAAATTTTTTCCGACCAATATCTAGCCACTTGGACAGCTCTGTCGTTGGCCTCGCATAGGTCGTTGAAGGTGCATGTTATGGAATATTATTATTTCATTCAGGAATACACCCACAAGAAATACTTAACCCCTTTTCTCCAAGCCAATTTCCCATCTATTATAATAATATTCTATAACCATCATCTCATCATCATCTGCCTAGCCTTTTCCCAAGTATATTGGGGTCGGCTTCCAGTCAAGCCGGATTTAGCTGAATAGGTACCAGTATTTTACGAGGAGCGGTTGCCTACCAGACCTCCACAACCCATTAACTGGGGTAACACGGTACTTCATGGCAAGACTGGAGTCAGATTTACTGGCTTCTGACTATCCGTTACGACTGCCAAAGATCTACAAATGACAGCCGAGACCCACAGCTTAACGTGCTTTCCGAGGCACGGAGGAAACTCGGTATGTTGAGATGGTCACCCATCCACAGACCAACCTTGGCAAGCGTTGGTTAACCTTGAAGATCGACCCGTGTGACTGTTATTATCTAGCCACGTCATAGTTGGGAAAAGGCTAGGCAGATGATGACTTTGCTGCAAACTCTCCTGATTTATACACTTTTCCAGGAAGCTTTAATAGCCTTTATGCGCCAAGAGCACCGATGCATCATTATGTGCCACATAAATATGTATGAGCTACAAGCTCTAAGCCCAAGAGCTCCTTACACCCATGGACCTCGCCTACCCATTGAAACGTCGCCAAGTATCACATTTTAATATTTTTTCTTCGCCATCTCGTTTTATGAGAATATTAGAATTTTTCCATGCATACACAATCGAGCTTCGATAGATTTTTATTTGAGCTGCTCTTGGCTTTCAATATTCGTGTCATGGTTGTGAGAAGAAATTATTCTCTATTCTTTTATGGCACCTAGTTTGTTCGACGTGCTTGGAAAAATGTATTTTAAATTGGAGTTAAAGAAAAAGTAATTAGAATCGTGATATTAACGTAGTATTAAGTAGTAGGTACAGATTTTTATTTTTTAAGGTGGAAGATCATCATCAAATACTGGTATTCAGCTAAATCCGACTTGACTGGAAGCCGACGCCAATATAGCTGGGAAAAGGATAAGTAGAAGATGATGAAGGTGGGAGATTATCAAATGATTTCTCCTGCTCTAGGGTATAGCGAGAACACAGGTCAGACTTTTACTGACGGTGGGTTTTTAACCCACATGTTTCTTTAGTTTACCTACCGTTTTGGGTTCTAGGTCGTTCGTCCGTTTTGGGTCGGTCGTTCGTAGGTAGATATCCCTTTCGTTTTGCGTTGAATGTGAAATATTTAGGGGCCGGTATTTTAATAATCAGTATAATAACGACGATTATACCGCGTCAGGCGGATCGCGCGTTCCCAATGCTGGGACTCAGGCCTCTTCTCTAAGAGAGGGAATGAGCCGTAATCCACCGCGCGGGCTATTGCGTAATGATGGAAGTCAGATGTCTTCGAATTTTGGTTCTGGGACATGCCGGTTTCCTCACAATGTTTTCCTTCACCATTTTGAGAGCAGTGGTGATGAAATAAATTACAGAAAGTAATGCGCCTGACAGAGTTTGAACCCGCGACCTAAAACTTGCAAGCCGAGGCAGTTACCACTGGGCTACTCTCAGTGTTTGTGTGTACAAAAATAAATAAACGAATTATCAGCACGGTAGGTAGATACCGATCATATCGCCCTTCATAACTCCATCATATAATAAATTATATCGCGTAACACAAAGCGATCCAGTCGCAAACATAATTTCATTCACATCGTAAGCGCCATTGCCTTCACTTCATACAAGAGAGGGAGGTAAACAGATTTCAGTTGCAAAACTTCGTTATTTCATTTCAGTTGCAAAGCTTCAAGAGTTGCTCACTGTGAAGGAGTTACTTATTTTGTTTTAAGACTTGCTTCTGCCAGCGACTTTGTTCACATAACTTATTTATAAGGCTTTGAGTCATTCAATAGAGTAACCTATTAAAAAATCTTAATGGGTTGTGGAGGTCTGGTAGGCAGCCGCTCCTTATAAAATAATGGTATTCAGCTAAATCCGGCTTGACTGGAAGCCGACCCCAATATAGTAGGGAAAAGGTTAGGCAGATGATGATGATGATTAAAATATCTAATGACTTCTCCCGGCACGGACTAAAACTACACCTATGTAGGTATGCCTTCTTTGCCTTGCGTTTCAGGTTTCCGAGTTTTCCTTTCAGAAGCGAACCAATGAGTTCAGTAGGGGTCCTATGGTTTTGCTGACATCTCGGCGACGGCGAGCTACCTTTTGACCACCGTCCGCAAGCTCACGCGAACTGATAGGGTTGTATTAATTATGATAATTCCGTAAATAAAATACATGTTATGACTTACAGCCGTCAAATTAATCAACATACAACTTGAAACTGATCTGCAAAATGAAAAAAACTTGATAAAATTTCCCTCGATTTTTCACCTTTAATACAACACACACTACATTATTCCCTAACAAAAACCTGTATACCGTGTACCCACTTATCTCAAATTCAGTAACAAAATCTTAGTTCGCAATATGGCGGCCAACGATCATCTGTTTACGAGCGGATCCCGCGGATCCGGCGGCGTTCGCGGCAAACGGCCCGTAGGCGGTTATTAGCTACCTGTTCAGGCTAGACGGTGAAAGAGGGTTAACTCGGATACTAGACGAGAGGGATACAGAAGGGTTAGTTAGTGTAAATGTTGGGAGTATCGTACATAGATTGAACTTCAAATAATAGTTGGTAGGTAGGTATGGTATGGCAAAACCTGGGTCAAGGCACTCATGGTCTGTTGGCATAAAAAAAGTAATTATTTTATGATGTAGCAGAAGATTTTATGACTAGCAGTTAGCTATTTTACCTGTGAATTTAAATAATGAAAGAAAGAAAGAAAATTCTTCCATTTGCCAAAAGATACACAGACTATAGAAATACTCATAGCATTTCAAAACTTAACATTGGAAACCCTTTAATTTTATCTCTGTGTCTCAAAGGTTTGTTAGCAGAGAACTTATTGTTGAGTTAAGCTCGCCTATGTCCAGGAATTGACAAACTACTGTGTTCTATATTAAGTCCTTTTTGTGTATAATAAAAAATAAAAACAACCTTGTATCTTCTCATGACTGCGACATATGGACCAGTTTAAAAAAAAATGGCTGACAACCGAGTTACCTGACATTAGTTTTCAACTGAACCTTACAGAATGAATGAATGAGTGAACCTTCTGTATCATTCTGTACTGTTATAAAGACAAGCACGGATATGAAGCGTGGAGTGCTTTAACTCCGTGCTCGTACAAGTTACGCGGGGATCACGCAGCTAATAAGCAGGTGATCACACACCAGCCAGCTTTGAGGATCAGGCCGTGTGTAGTTGAAGGGGATGGTTCAGAGGTGGGCATTATATTGTGGGGGGATGGAAGGAGAGGAATAAGGAGTAGAATATGAAAGTAACTTTGTACGCTGAAGCTTTTTTAAAGACAATTGTTTTTTTTTTTCTTCTTGTATTTTAGCCTTATATCTACTATAATTCACTTACGTACTATATTTTTTAAAGTCAGTAGTTAGAATCAAATAACTGGGTGTCTATTTATCTCTCTCTCTCTTTCATGACTGCGCCAAAAGGTCCAGTTCAGTTGGTCTAGCAGACAACTACGTGGTAGTTACCGGACGTTAGTTTTCAACTGAATTTCTAAAAGTATGAATGAATGAGATTTAATGAGTGAGAATGAATGAATGAGTGAACCTTCTGTATCATTCTGTACTGTTATAAAGAGAAGTACGGCGGTGAAGCGTGGAGTGCGTTAACTCCGTGCTCGTACAAGTTACGCGCGGATCACGCAGCTAATAAGCAGGTGATCACACACCAGGCAGCTTTGAGGATCAGGCCGTGTGTAGTTGACGGTGACGGTTCAGAGGTGGGCATTATATTGTGGGGGGATGGAAGGCGAGGAATAAGGGGTAGAATATGGAAGTTACTTTGTACGCTGATGCTTTTTTGCTGAGATAATGGTTTTTTTTTCTTCTTGTATTTTAGCCTTATGTCTACTATAATTCACTTAGCTACTATATTTTTTAAATTCAGTAATTAGAATCAAATAACTGGGTGTCTATTTATTTCTTTCTCTCTCATGGCTGCGCCAAAAGGTCCAGTTCAGTTGGTCTAACAGACAACTACGTGGCTTAGCTGACGTTAGGCTTTGAACGAATGAATGAATGAGAATGAACGAGTGAGGCTTCTGTATCATTCTGTACTGTTATAAAGACGAGCACGGATATGAAGCGTGGAGTGCGTTAACTCCGTGCTCGTACAAGTTACGCGCGGATCACGCAGCTAATAAGCAGGTGATCACACACCACGCAGCTTTGAGGATCAGGCCGTGTGTAGTTGACTGTGACGGTTCAGAGGTGGGGTGGGAAGGCGAAGAGGGTAAGAGGATAAGGTGTAAAGATATAAAAATAATGTGGTACGCGGATGCTTTTAAAAAGTAAACTGTTTAATTAAAGTAGAAAACGGGTATAAAAAATATAATATAATGTAATAAAACGCTCAAGAAAAAAATAAGAAAATACTTTTTTTAATGTTGTTTTTTCATTCGTGTTTTAGCATCATTCACTAATGGACTATATTTTTTTAAGTTAGTAGTTATTAACACGTATACAGATCTATTTAGTACTCAAAGCTAGCCAGAAATACCGCACATCATTTAAATCTGAATCTTCTATGAAAACGGTGTAACTATCATTTGAATATTTTATAAAATATGGTGTAATATCATCATATTTTTTAACGAGCAAATTTAAATAAAATTATCACTAAATTTTAGATATATTTCACAATTCCAAATTCCAAAGCTTCAGCTTCCTAACTCCGAAAATCCCGACCACAATATCACCAAAATCTCTGTTCCTACCTCCATTATGAGGTCGATCCACACACCGCGAATCTCTAAAAGACACCCGTGAAATATTCGCGTCACCCGCCTCCTAGGTAAATTACGACGACATAAATTACTGTCGGAGCTACATCCTGTCTAGGTTTCGTGATGTGTGGATCGACCCTCGTGTGAAAAGAACGGATGTATGGTTTGATGCTTTTGGATCAGGTGAGGTAATAGAATAGGAAAATTGTGACTTTGTTTTAAGGATTTTTAGACGGCGTTCTAGGCAGGGGTTAATTTTAAAATAGTACATGTCTTAGCATTAGCAGCCTTGTAAGTAGCCCCCACCAGTTGGAACTCAGGCCTCCTCTCTAGCAGAGGGAATGAGCCCTAATCCACCACGCGTGCCCATTGCGAATTGGTGGATGTTACATTTCTTCGAATTTTTTGTTTTAGGATATGCCGGTTTCCTCACGATTTCCTTCACCGTTTTTGAGAGCAGCGGTGATGAAATAAATTACACAAAGTAATGCGCCTTGTTGGGTTGGAATCCTCGCCTTACAGTTACCACTGGGCCACCATTGCTCCTAGAGCGATTCAAATCTTACTGATAGAGATAGCGAGAAGATTATAATTTGGGTGTCTTCAAGGCTCTTAATAAACTAGTGCGCCTCACCATCTACGATTGCATCACTGCTTACTATCTGGTGGGATCAAGCACTAGTTTACATAACTTAAAAAAAAACTTACGTGGCAGAGGGAAGGGCACAATGCTTGTAGAACAAAATGAGAGGACAGGTTCTGAAGTGAGGGGTAAGGCACAGCTTTGGAAGGCTTTTCGCAAGTTAGACGAGGGTTGCGGAAATCCGCGTGCGATGATTTGGCGAGATCTATGTCCACTAGACGTCTTTCGGCTGATATGATGATGATGAACGGTCTTACTTATTAATGAGATCTCTTTTAGGGGATGAAACTAAGCTCATGAAATATAGTTCTAAGGGGTTTTCCCATAGTGAAAGTTTTGTGGATTCATGAAAACTTTGGCTTCTTGAAAGATTAAAAACAATTTAGGTAACTTTTGAGAGTTATAAATGCTTAATTTAATATAATTTTCAGCAAAAACGTACTTATAGCACGAATTCTTTTCCGCAAAGACCTTTTAACACAACAAATTGAAAAATGTGATTGAAAATTGTGTACAAGCTCATATTTTTCATCCTCAAAGTCCCCCACGCAAACAAGAACAAAAAAAAAACAATTTCGCAGTTTCTTTTTAATTAATTCTCTTGCGGTCGTGTTGCAGCGTCGCGTCGATCCGTCTACCGTACCGTCGGCGACAAAAGTCCATCATCATTATTAACCGATTTCGTGAAATTAGGTTCTGTATTTTGATTAGAAAGTGTCTTTTTTAGTGTCAATTTTTTTAAACAATATGTCCATTATCAATCTCTTGAATACAGTTCCGGTTTTCATTCAGTTGAAAACCTGTAGTGCTATCTGACACTGGTTTTCAACTGAGTGGAAACTAGTACCTACTAGTTGTCTGGCATTTATGCTGAACTGGACCAATTTTGGCGCAGCTCGCCCTGTGTTGTGCGAAATAAATTTATTCCTAACTTTCTTTCGTCAAATTAAGTCTTAGTAGTTTCTCTTCAAACCTCTTCAGTTATAAATCGAACCAAAAAAAAATTGTACGCAAAAGGGAAGCAGTATTGTCTTGTAAACATTATAAATGTGAGTACAAAGTGCTTATTTCCAGATGAATGTAGACAATAACGCGTAAAAACAGAAGAGAAAAATCCTACACACTAAGTTTTTGTGTACAATAAGGAATAAAAGCAAGCAAGTTCTCATTCACAAAATCTCATTTAAAATTTTGCGTACCGTTAACCTACTTCCGTCGCCGATTGTACGCTAGGGTGGTAATATTCCCAGTAATTAAGAGTTCTGGCACCCTACCTTTCCGTACATTTATCAGGGAAGTTCAACCTTCGTGGGGCCCCTTACAATCATCACCGTATTGCATCAAGCAGGCAATTAGTTTGGGACTTGGCAGAAGAGGTCCTTTCTGTGTCCTTTCTGGTTGTTTACGCACTGTATGCTGTAATTAGAGGGAATATTCATGAAGGATGCTGTGGGGTGACACAAAAGAGACAGGTATCCAATTAGGCATGTGGTTTGTGCCTTTTGAGTTACAAAATTAAAAAACGAAGGAAAAACGTCTACACAGATTTTTATCTCTCTCATTGCTTGTGTGTTGAGAGATATTGTCTGTAATTGTCATTTGTAATGTTTTTATAGTTGCAATAAAAATAATTAAAAGGAACATTCTTACCTCGTTCTTAATTCGATTTCGATCTAATAAAATTGTGAAGCATATTAATTACATAACAGAAAATGGTAATGGATTTATTTCAAGTCTTTCAAAACTGTTTTATGTGTTACAAGCATTACTAGGTTTTCTTTGTATTTTTATATAATATGATCATTTTTTTTCTTAAAATATGTTTTTCTAATTTTGATAAAAAAAGATTCATTAAAATCCCCTCGACAGAATATAAAAAACCTTTCTTAATTAAATCCCAAAGAAACTAGCAAAGCCCCCGGTCTTGTTCACAAACAGAAACTTAGCCACTCTTTACACAGACGAGGCGAGGAAAGAGGACAAATGGAAAAACTTGCCGCGGCCCGGATGCCCCTCTGCTGCAAGATCATATTTCCTTGTGTACTTCAGAGAAGATTGCCTGAACACTGGCTTTTCTTTACGTTACAGTATTTTTCTTGTGAGTTTCACACGTAGTTTTTCTTGATTACCAGTATTTATCCCTAACTTAATAATTAATTCACTAAATTAAAAAACTTGTCTACTTATCAATTCCTTATAGTCGTAGACAAAAGCGTTTGAGACTTCCGTACAATCTCAATATAAATTAATAGGTACTTACCTCCCTAATAGATTTTTTACATGGAGGAATTGAAAACTGCGAAGTATATCTCAAAATATTTTTTAACTAATTTCAATTTGGGAAGTTGTAAACGAAAAACGGTTTAAGTTATGAGTGTTATGACCGATGTTAGAACTGCCAATTAATATTCTGTTTAAAATGACGTTCTAATCAATCAAATATAAGATTACCAATCTTAAATATTAATAAATAGCTTCTGCTAGCGGGTTTTTGCACGTGAAAGTAGAGTTCTTCATACAAACTTTGGAATACTTTGTATCCCTTTTTCATTAGGAGTTGAATTTTGGCAAATCCTCTCTTAGTACTCGTACTGTACATCATAAAAGGGAAACTTTCGCACAATTGTGCGTGAAATTTCACGCTCTCAGTAGTTTCGTCCCAGTAGTTTCGGCTGTACGTTGATATGTCTGTCAGTTAGTTTCTGCTTTTATAAATACATAGAGGACAGTAAGTTCTTTAGAAAGACTTCAAACTTCGACCAAGTCCAACACTGATATACGTTAATTCTGTTAGAGTTATTTATAGTCAATTTACCCGCTGTACCATTTATTCATCAACACAGCTTATTGAATTATCGAGGGTAGTACAACTTTTGTTGAAGCTTCTGCCTTCAAACGTTTATCGAGTAAAGTTGAACTAGTTGAGATTGCAACAAACTTTACTTTGCAAATAGAAAAACAGTATCTTTTCCAACGCTATAAGGAAAACACGAACAGGTTTATTTGGTAAACTTGATCTTATTTAGGCATAGAAGTTTAACGAACGAATGAACTCACAATGGGTCCTCCCACTGTAGGGTAGAACAGGGAGTGTCAGACTTTTACTGACTAAAACCCACCACTTGTCCTACTGGGTGTCTAAGGTTTTACTGGGATGTTTTTTGAACACTTGTGGATGGCAAGTTACGCATTGCTCATCGTCCGCAAGCCATCATCACCTATGGTGATTGAGGATCACCATGTAACTACCGACGCCAAAAACTCGAGTAGATTTCAGTCACCAAAAGCCTGATGTGGCCTCTCTTTCCACCCAGAGCGAAGAAAGTTAATGAATGTATCCATCTGAAATAACCCTTTAACTTGTTTTATCAGAAGTAACTACTTAAATCAATACCCGCGAAACGAGACACAATAGTAAGACAAGAACAGCGCGGTCCTATGAGACCGGTCGGGGATTCATGAATTAATTGTTCCCATATCTGTTATTAAGATTATAATTTCTTCTCACACATATTTTACAAGAATCTCCACCATTTCATCTCAATACCTTCACCAGCTACTGACCAGAACCGACCCCATCAATTTCCAAATCAATCAGTTCCAACCCGCTTCAATCCCAAAATCTTCCGCCGATACTATTTTCAATAACGGTGCGGCCACACTGACGCGGGTCCGACTACCCGGGTACCCGGGTAGTCGGGTACCCGCCGCGTCACGCCGTAATGAATAGTTCCCGCAAATCACGCGCCGAGCTGGCACGCAGTCATGTCCAGTATTAGTCGGGGTATACGGGAAATTGAGAGAACTGGCAACGGGTTTTATGTTGAATGGATTTATTTTTTCTCGTGTTTTATGAATCTGTTGGTAACATATCAGGTAAAAAACTAAACGGATAATCTATAAAAGGGTTATCTGATTAGTTTTTTGCTTGTTATGTTAATCACACTATATTGATATTATAAAGGCGATAGTTTGTATACGTAAGTGGGTTACTCCTGCCGCTAAAACCGGCTAAATGAATTTGATTTCCAGATAAAAGACTGATACTTTTTATCCTAAATATTTTTTCTTCGAAACCTGTCAATCTAGGGCGATCTCTGGCCAAGTTTGCCCCGTGAATATGATTAGATCGTCACACCACGTACGCCGCGATCGACGTCGACGGCGTCGACCGGTTCTTTAAGGGTCCTGTGAGTAACAATCCTCACCCATCTGTAGTGTCCAGTGCATTAACGCCACGTGACGTTGTCCGTTTCTAAGGTCGTACTGAGTCGACGAAACGCTAGCGTAGTGCTGTTGTGTCGTTGCGGCTTCGTCGACAGAGTTCCATGGTTTTGTACATAAGCTTCACACATCAAGCGCATAATGACGAATACGCTTCTATAAAGCTACGCGAGCATCTTAACATACCGAGTTTCCTCCGTGCGCTGCCTCGGAAAGCACGTTAAGCCGTAGGTCCCGGCTGTCATTTGTAGATCTTTGGCAGTCGTTACGGATAGTCAGAAGCCGGTAAATCTGACTCCAGTCTTGCCATGAAGTACTGTGTTACCTCAGTTAATGGGTTGTGGAGATCTGGTAGGCAGCCGCTCCTCGTAAAATATTGGTATTCAGCTAAATGCGGCTTGACTGGAAGCCGACCCCAATATAGTTGGGAAAAGGCTAGGCAGATGACGCTTCTATAAAGCTTCGCGTCTGTGGAGCGAGTAGTCCACGCTCAAACTATAACTACCCTATGTTTCCACCCCACAACCGATAGGGGATGGCCGCTCATGTTAATGTAATGAGCAACTACGGCCGCACGAGACCACGCGGTCCATTATTAAAAGCGGCCATTATGAGCTATTATAATCAAGTATGGAGCGTGAAGCCACTCCATGATTTAATGATGGTAGCGTTTAGTTGTTGGTAGACCTAGCTTATAGAACGAGATCGTCTAGGAAATGACTACTGGAAGCTTATTACCATTGCTGATTTTCCGTTTATTTGTTGCTTTCGAGTACCTACATAAGAATTAAAACTACTTCTAAGCTGCCCCGATAGTTGATGCAGTCAAAGAGAAGCGTTTACGGTGGTATATTTGGTGTGAATTTGAACTGTCTACAATAAAGCGTATGATGCTGGCGACGGTCCAAAGAGATTTTAAAGAAGCTCATCTGACAGGCGCACTTTGTGTTATTTATTTCATCACCACTGCTCTCAAAACGGTGAAGGAAACCATCGTTAGGAAATAGATATGTAATAAAATCAAAAATTCCAAGATATGTGATATTCACCAACCCGCATTGGATCCGCGTGGTGGATTATGGCCCATTTCCTCTCCTAGAGAGGAAGCCGGAGGCCTGAGTCCCAGCAGTGGGGACATTATAAGGCTGATGCTATGCTTATGCTTTTATAATCAAGTTTGAGGAACACTCCATGATTAAATGATAGTATCGTTTAATTGTTGGTAGAGTTTCTTGTGGAACGGGGTCATATAGCTAATGAACCATTCACTTATTACTATAAGTCTGTTTCTGTGTTCCCTGATAGTTACAACCTAGGGGTCATAAGTCATCCTGAGCCGTCGTTACTTCTAGGCAACCGTGCTTTATCGTCGACCACATCATTGCTTAACATCAGGTGAGATAGTAGTCAAATGTGAGCCTATCAGTAATTAAAAAAAACTTATTACCATTACTAATTTTCCGTTTCTTTCTTGCTTTCGTGAGGAGTACTCCAAACAGAAATGCGCACGCTTTGCAGGTGGTATTGGAGTAAATAAAAGGTAGTTTTAAAGTTGTCCCAGTCAAAGAGAATCATTTACGGTGGCATGGTCCCGTATGGTGTATGCTTGCCCTTGAACTGTCTACAACAAAGCGTATGACGCTGACGACGGTCCAAAGAGACCTTATAGAAGCTCATCTCGACACAGATATGGTACAAAATCGTGCTTAATGGAAAATAAAGACAAGGAAGGCCAGGCAGGAAGATTTAGTGTAATTTATTTCATCACTACTATTTCTTCAAACAGTGAAGGAAAACATCGTGAGGAAACCGGCATGTCCTAGAACCAAAGAATCGAAGACATGTTACATCCATTAATATGCAATACAGGGCTCGGGTATTGAAATAGGTACGTCCTATTCCTTCTCATAGAGATGAGGCTTGAGTCCCAGCAGTCGGACAATTATAATTGTGTTTTGTTAATACAGTAATTTAGAACATTTTATTAACCGTTTTCTCTAACAAAAAATTAATTAGATTTTGCAAAAAATAAATTTGGTGTAACAATTTTTAAAGTACTGTGAGAACTTTTGAGATCCAAAATAAGCAAAATAAAACTAAGTAAAAGATTTTCTCTCCTTTACAACATAAAACGTCAAATAATAAATTCCTGGCTAATCTCTCTTGAATCTTTTCTTTTCCTTTCTAAAAGGATTATATCCGACATCTTTATGCTCACGGCTTTGCAAGCAATTAAAAGTTTCACTTAAGATAATCGAGTCCCGGTGTCCGGGTGTCCGGGAGTGCCGGACGGTTCTGGGTAAGAGCCGGACGAGACTTTTCCCGACTTTACACTTTAGGTGACGCATTATGCGGAGGTGGGATTAAATGGAGTTTCGAAAGATGGTGTGAATTAGCATAACTTTTTTAAAGGTAAATTCTGTTAATGTATTATTTAACTGAAGTCTTTATTTTTCTTTTCGATCTTGGGAACTAACTTAACGAAGATTATCTAAATACGCAGGAGATGTTACGGCAATCTCTCCAGTCGTGTCGGATTGCCGTGCAGGATAACTTTACCTTCTTTGTTTTTTGTTGTGCTGCAGTGACAACTTTCCAACGTGACAACGACGTTTTTAAATATACTTAGAAAAAAATTGAAGTTTAGGGACTCACGGCTGCTGATCGCTTAACAGTCAGAATGATACGATAAATATTATAAATACATTGTGGCGGGGCCGAACGCTAGCACTTTTTCGCACTAGTGCGGAAAACAGTTAATTGTGTGTCTAAAGCTAGCGCAGGTGTTCGAGAAAATGTATTAAAAAATTATTTGCTTCCCCAGAAATGTATAAAACTTTTCTTCTAACATGCAAAAGAAGTTTTTCTCGGTACAAAAACTGCAGTGTCCTATTTTAGTTTGGTAAGTGTTAGCGTGTTTTAATGCAATAAGGATCACTTATTGTGTCCGGATCGATAGTTGGCGTCGCACTGCGCTTTATGGTGCATGCCGTTAGAACACCATGCCGGAATAATTAGCTACCGTGATTTATTAAGGTGGACCGTCTCACCGTCATTATAGTCTGAGCTATGTAAGTACATACTGTAGGAAATGTAAGCATATGTACATGTACTTACATAATGTAGTCCTACATTTCCTACAGTAGTACTTACATATGGCAGTGCATGGCAAGCACAGGTAGTGACTGTCCACTGGCTCGCTTTTCTTTTGTAGCACTTCTCACACAATCGATCCATTTTTTCTGGCCTCGCCTTTCCCTGTCCAACCATCCACATGTATATTCATAACTCTTTTAGTAACATTCGCCATTCCTCTTCACATGACCATACTAAGATACGATTCTTTATAACAGTCACTGGCGCCACTTTCTAACTTCCTCTAATATGATTCATAATGGAGCACGTTTGCCTAGAAGTAATATATTCAATCTTGCCTTAGATACCCCCTAAGTTGTAGCTATCAGAAAACACAGAGTGCGGCGAGGAATCCTACTCCTTAGCTGTACACAGAACGAATTTACTTTGTGAAAAAGTTAAATCTACTTCTTCCTGCTGTTATCTTATATTACTTGGAGTCGGCGCAACACGTTTTTTTTCTTCCATGTGGTCCTATCAACCATCATACTCCCTTTTCTTTCATATCATTCCTTACACAATCCATCCATCTTTTCTTTGGTCTCCCTCTGCCTCTCCATCCGTCCACTAATTCATAACTCCTTTAGTAACATGCGTTTCATCCCTCCTCTTCACGTGACCAAACCAAGACAAACGATTTCCTTTTAACTTTTCAGTCACTGACGCTACTTTCAAACTTCCTCTAATAAACTCATTTCACACTTTATCCATTTTATTTTATTTCTTTCCCAAAAAGCGGATAAGATGACCTTTTTACTTCCACAAAACTAGTTTAAGAAGACACTCCAAACTGAATAAAAGAACTGAAACTCCCAAATAAAAAATGCAGGCACCTTCAAACTTGAACCTCACTTGCAACACGTACTAAAAGCCTTCCAGTAAACAGAGCACCTACCTAATCCCAGTTGAATTTCAAATCTTTAGTAAATACTTAATCCTGCGTTTGTGGGACTATCAATTTGATCGCATCCTCAGGGCCACTCAAATCTGCTCGGGTCGCATATAAAGGTTTTCGCAGATTGAGATGGCACGGCAATGCTACGTTGCTGAGCGTTCGGCCGTTTTGCGCGGATCTGGCGCATATTTTCCTTTTTTTCTTTTCTAAATTATTTATAGTTAAATTTAAGATTGCTGCATCGTTTTTGTGCAAATAAACTAATCTTTCTAAGTTTTTACTTATGAACATTCAAATGTATTGATATAGAAATACTGACATAAATTACAAGGTTTTAAAACGATGACGTGGGATTTAAAGAGACTTCATTGCACGGCATCTAAAGACTCGCCATGGGCTTTTTTTTCATTTTTTCAAATGGGGAGTCATCAGGATGACTCTGCTCCCAGGCGAAGCGGGAGCGTGTCAGAATTTATTGACTAAACGCCACTCCATTCCTTCGTTGCCTTCCATCTGGGGACACCGAGCTTCCCTTTCGGAAATCCAATCCATGACCCCAAGACCGAGACGTGATGGCAAAGAATTTTGCCGTCAGGCAGCACACACTATTATAGTCGCTTAGATACCGCGGGATTCCCCCATTGATGAAACCATGTTGCCCCAATTGAAAAAAGAACCCGTCTCTGTCTGCGGTGGCCTTAAGGAGCGAGCTTAACCGAACTTATGAATAAAACATGTCTGCCGACCACTCCAATGCTGGACTTTTCGTTCTTAGCGCGACTTTCGCTTGTTTTGTGTTGGAAATTCTTTAGTTTTCGAGAAAGGGTTTTAAATTGTTGGTTTTAGTTTGGGGGTGATTGTGGGGTATCGACCTTTTGAAGAACATCGAACGTGACAGTTTAGTTCTCGAAGGGTTTTTCTTTCCTAATTATTAAAGGGTTTCGATTTAAAAAAATCTATGGCGACCACGTGCCGGAAGACGCAGCATTGGAAGGCCTCCCATAAGGTGAACCGACGACCTGGTGAGGAGCGCGGGAACCCGGTAGATGCGAGACGCGGTTGTTGTTGCGACGCATGGAAGAGGCCTACGTCCAGCAGTGGACGTCTTTCGTCTGAAATTATGATGATGATGAAAACAAATTTGCAATTGGGTCATGTTACTGACTGGGTCACGTATGCCTGGTTTACCCTTATAGGATAATCATCTAAGACAACTCGAATAAGTCGTATCAATACAACCGCATTAACCATCACTGCAGTACTACAAAGCAATAACCTAACACTACTTACCACAACACTACAAAACCTCTCTAACCAAAGAAAGAAAAACAAAAGCGAATAGTAACAATGCACTAAAAGTCAACAACCCCGAAACACGCCATTAATTCCACCGGCACCTAATTCTTTTACCACTAACACATACAAAGCGGCAATAGCCATGTGTCTCAATTTGTTAGTCTACTGCCTCGCTGAATATTCTTGCCGTAGAGTAAGGAAGCGCCTTGAGTAGAGGTGGCAATGTCTACAGGTAGCATTGCGTTCTTAGCGACCATGACGATCGACCGCGTTGCGCGACCGCGACGCACGACCACCACGGGCCTCTGTAAACATGGCTCTGGCTCATGGCTTCTGGCTTTAGAGTTTTTGACGGGATTTTTTTCGATAAAAGTTCAGTGGTTGTTTTAATTATTTCCAAATTGATTCCTAATGGATATTACGCTGTAACATTGGTCTAGTTTTATATCTCAAGTATCTACAAAACTGGACAAAATAAAAGTGTTAAAACCGGCGTGATTGCGGTAGAATGGAGCTGAGAATTTCATTGTAGTATCGACTACCTTAGCGAAGCTTGTTGAAAAATCTGATTTGATTCGACATTTTGCTGCCGAATATTTCAAAAATATTTGAATACTTTCATTGAAATGAACATAATAAAATGACGGAATTCTGTATCAAAATTTAAATACTTCCTGAACTTGACACTGGCTAAATGTACAAAGCGAAGTTGAGAGAAAAAAAATGTCTGGCCATGACAGTTGAGACTTAGGGCTGATTCACACCGAAAAGGCAGCAACCGGTAGCGACGCGAAGAGGCCAGCGGAATCGGTCAGGGTAGAGTTCGCACGCACCCTTTTTAGAGTTCCATGCCTAAACGTAATAATAGTTAAGTTGGGTGACGACTCTATTACTAAGACTCCACTGTCCTTCTGGCACCAAACTGATGCGCTCATGAACCAACATACAACAGATGAAATTTTCACATGATGTATTTACATAATATGTTACCGCTATAACAACAAATTGGCTAAAACACAGAATAAAATAAATATTCAAGGGGACTTTCATACAACAAACGTGATCGTTTTTCTGTTTTTTGTTATGGACGGTACGGAAACCTTCGTCCGCGAGTCAGAGTCGCACTTGGTCGGTTTTTTAACCTTTCAAACTTGTAAATTATTTCAGTCTTAAGGTGCTCGCCGTATCTCAGTATAAATCGGCCTTTACACAGCGCAAATCGCGTGGCCTGAATTTTATTAGTATCTAACTATGTACATATAGCCAGCGGTGTGCTAGCGGCCTGTCTCGGCTTTCCACAGATGCAAATTAGGTATATGCACTAACTTTTCTCGTACATCGCTTTTTCTATTAGTCAAAATCTTTTGCGTAGTTTTGGAAGAAGTGGATAAACAGACAGACGCTGAACGCTACTTTGTTTTAAACAATAAAATAATATAATTATAATCCATACTAATGTTACAAATATATGAAGATAACTCTGTTTGCCTGTATAACTGTTATGCTTTCACGGTTATACTATTGAATCGAATTCGATAAAATTTGGTACGGAGCTAGTTTGGAGCCCAAGAATATCTGTTTTCGACTTCGCATCCGCTACAACCAACAATCATGGGGACGAAGCCGCTGGAGTTTTTGTTTGTTTGTACTACAATTGAAATCAAAAGTTGCTGAACGATTTAAAAAAGTGTTTCAGAAAGCTACGTCTTCACTAAGTAACCTAAGCTATTTATTTTCTACTTTCCAGCGGGCAAACCCGCTGACAGAAGCTAGCATATAACAATAAAGTAGAGATGTCATTTCTAGTAGCTACCGACGCCTGTGACTCTTACTGTCCGTATTACCATATTGTGGAAGCTAGGTGTTTGCGCAAGAGCCAGTTTGTTCCGGATGCAAATCTACCACAGACGTAAAATATTGCCTGTGAATACCTGCCTTCTATTTCCATAAATAGGGGAAGGTAAAGTCTATGTCAGCTTCTGTCTACGTTCGCCTTTAGGTCTTGTAAACTAGATAGAGTGCGTCTAATGAAAGCGCGACCTGGAATTTTTTAAATTTAATTGGCAACATTATAGCCGCAATTGTAGGAAATAAAAAAAAATGTGAAGTGTCAAAACATGATTTTCCTACTAGTTAGTAATACCACATACAAAATTCAAATAATTTAACCTCTTTTTCTCAGGTCGCGCTTTCATTAGGCGGACTATATATAGGTAGGCTCTGTAATATCTAAAGAAATTGCATAAAAAACGTTACCTTTTTTTGTGTTTCCTGATAGCTACAGTCTAGGCGTTTGAATCCCCAACCGGTCCTATGAGACCGCGCTGTTATTGTTTTACTATTGTGTCTCGTTTCGCGGGTATCTGAGTAATTAAGTTAAGAGTGAATAGGTTACTTCTAGGCAAGCGTGGTCCGTCGTCGACCACATCAGCGCTTACCATCAGGTGAGATAATGGTCAAACGCGAGCCTATCAAATAATAAAAAAAAACTGAAGGCTCATTATTTATTTAATCGTAAAAGAATCGGGTGCGCCAAAGCTCACCTAAATTTTGAACTGCAATAATAATTGGAAATTCGAAAATGTTTTTCCTAACAATCACAATTCCTAACTACTCTGTCTCTAATGTTCATAATTCCGAAGCATTCAACTTCATAATATCGGTAGCTTTATTTAAATGTTAGTTCGGTTCAGTTAGTGGTTCTTATTAGCTTCGTTTTATTATTATTGACTAGCTGACCCGGCAGACTTCGTACTGCCGAATTCTTTTTTTCGAATTTTTCTCACCCTTTAAACCTTCCCTAGATCTCCACGAACATTTCAAGACAAGATAAGATATTTCCGTTCAGCCGTTCTCAAGTTTTAGCGAGACTAACGAACAGCAATTGATTTTTATATATATGTAGGTGCGTTTATATTTTTGATAGGTATCGATACTTCTGTTTGACTACTATCTCACCTAATGATAAGTAGTTTATTCACTCTTGACTTAAAGACCCCTATCCAGAAACACATGCTCTCGAAAATTATAAGTTTATTTTTTATGTTTTTTTTTTACTATAGGTTTTTTGTCAGGATGGAAATAAATATGTATTTAGAGATAGATACTGAAAAGATGTTTTCTTTTCATTAGACAATAGTGGTGTAAAAATACCTATATTTTTTAGTGAACCAAGTACTCTAGTCTTACAATGCTTGCGAAGTAGTCTTGTTAATATAAGAATTCTTTACAAAAGTCCTATCTTTATTATTTTTATCTTTTCGTTTTCAACGTGCTCTAGTTTAGTTCTTTTTACTCGCCTTCAAAAAAGAGCAGGTTTTTTATTCGTAAGAATCTTATTTTGCCCACAATTACAAAACACTCAAAGAACACGTTGATTGTGCGTGCAAGGCAAAGCGGCAAGCGTGCTCCATCGTCGACCACATCATCATCAGTGGTCAAGTTTTTGGCATTATACAGATCACTGGTTCTATGTTCATTAAAATATGGTTTGTATAAGTAATAAAGTCAGAAGCCAGTAAATCTGACTCCAGTCTAGCCATGAAGTACCGTGTTACCCCAGTTAATGGGTTGTGGAGGTCTGGTAGGCAGCCGCTCCTCGTAAAATACTGGCATTCAGCTAAATCCGGCTTGACTGGAAGCCGACCCCAATATAATTGGGAAAAAGCTAGGCAGATGATGATAAGTAATATTTTTTTTGGGGCGATCTGCAGCAACGACCTCGCGCCGGGCTGTGGTACAGGGCATGGTCCGGAACGAGGAGGAATGCCTTCTGTAGAGGAGCCACATGTGATACGCACAGGACCAGTGGTTATGGCGACAATTGGCCTATGTACAGTAGTGGAAGTCTTGATGATGATGATTTACGAAATTATTATCATCGTTCTCAGTTCATGTGTTCATCAACTTTATCGGATACCTATTTCATGAAAAAGTCAATGAAGTGCAAAACATATCGAACATTTTGGCTTTATCCTGACGCTCATACCTTAAATATATTAGTAGGTACTCCTAACCTACTTAGGTCCTTAGCTGCAGCCCCTGCATACGTTCCGGACAGCTTGACTAATGTGCCGTCCATCGATCCGTCCGCCGAGTGTCCGAACTTGTAACCACTCGTTCGTTGCCTGCTAATGTTTGACTAGCCTTGGGTAATCTAGTTACAGTTTAGTCCAGTTGGATTTGGACATTGATAGGGTTTGATTTTGAAGATAAACTTGACGTGAAGGTTTTTTTCACAATAAAAAGAAAAAAGTACAGAAACTGGTGCCATGGGTGGGAGTGGTCCTGAAATACAAAGGCAAAGAAGGAAAATAGGTGGAGTTTTAGTCAATAAAAGTCTAACACTCGCTCCGACTTAGAGCAAGAGAAATCATTAGATGATTTCCCAAATTAAAAAAAGCAAAATACATTATGATATTTCTTTTTAAATGAAATTCACCTGACACTAGAAATGTCCTGTGTCGTGGATAAGATACTCAGACCCTTAACCACTATCTGTACGTCATGTATGCAAATGTTTGTTTCGTGCGGGAATTGAACCCCCAACACGCAGCGTAGCAGTATTTTTTTATTTTGACGTTATTATATTACAAAAAAATTTCTAGACCTTTTGGAAACCCAAATATCTTGTGAATATAACCTAAGTTTCTATTGAATTCAAAACTTATATTTGTGTAAAACGAATTTAAGTAAAGATCTCAGAAAATCAGCTAGTAACCGTTAACTTTGGCCTTTCGTAATGTACTCATCAATAATTAAAAAGTAAAGGGAAAATATATTTCTAGGAACCTTCCACATTTAATCGAAATTCCGCATGACGGAAATTGTTTACCAAATGCTTTAAAGTTATTTAAAAAAACGCGTATTTCCTGGAACAAGTTTTTATGAAATATTCAAGTGGATGTCGGAATTACTGAATGCCAATGGAGCGTTCTGGCGCTATCTCTCTTTTTTCACGATTCCTCTTTATCGGACATTGCATTGAATTGCGTTGGATGAAACAAAACGCTTTTAACTATGATCACTTTGACGATAGATGGCTCGGAAAAGGCCCTCATAGGCTTTCTAAACTATTGAGACTTGAAAAAATACGCAGTAAGCATTCGCCATAAGTAGTTATTTTAAAAATAATTGCTGCGTAGCCAAATTGTTTAAACTTCAAAATGGTCAAGATTCTTTCGGTTGTAGCAAGGTACCAAAGGTATCGTGAACCGTATAAAAAAACCGGGCAAGTGCGAGTCGGACTCGCGCACTGAGGGTTTCGTACCAACCTACCTATAAAAACAGTTTAATTCTCGAATCGAGTCTTGAAGACTTTTCAATTTTTTTTTCTTGTGACGTAACTACAAATTTTCAGTTTTCAGACTTTTCCCGATATTAGTGCTATAATACCTTGCTTCGTGCCAAATTTCAAGATTCTAGGTCAACGGGAAGCACCCTATGAGTTTTGATTCCTTTGACAGTGTCGAAATGTACGTTTTTTGCAACATAAACGGGCGTATCTTTTTTTCCCGTCAACTTACAAGTTTGATTTTTGCACAACTTCAAGGGACCGCGGATTTCAATAATGGTTTTAATTTCAACTTGATACCTTCACGCGTTCCTGAGAAAAAGGGTCTTGACAGACGGACGGACGGACAGACGGACAACAAAGTGATCCTATAAGGGTTCCGTTTTTTCGTTTTGAGGTACGGAACCCTAAAAACAACCCATATCTGCAAAAAATCCAAATCAAAATATACATATAAATTATATATAAATTTATATAGCTTTTAGAGATTAGTAAAAAATATTTTTTCAGGTTTCTTTTTATCGATCAAAAGCGCGTGAAAAACTGGCCAAAAACGCATCAAAAAGTTAATTTCCCCGAAATCTCTTTACGCCCTTTGTCAGTCAAAAGGGTCGAATTATCCCAAAAGAAACCGTTATAGGGCCACTTCGTTGTTCACGTTTATGTTTGTCAAGGCCCGTTTTTCAGGAACTTGTAGAGATATCAAATTGAAAATTAAAATAAATGTTGCGATTGCATCACTACTTACCATCAGGTGGGATCGCAGTCAGGCACTAGTTTAATATCATCTTAAAAAAAAATGTACGGGTCGGATTTTTTCATGTGCTAGTCAGATTCGTACTTGGCCAAGTGTTAAAAAAATTGGTATTCGTCATCTTTTAATTTAACTTTACGTCAAGTCATTATTGGTATCTTTATTATAATTACTCAGATACCCGCGAAACGAGACACAATAGTAAAACAATAACAGCGCGGTCTCATAGGACTGGTTGGGGATTCAAACGTTAATTCATGAATCCCCGACCGGTCTCATTGGACCGCGCTGTTATTGTTTTACTATTGTGTCTCGTTTCGCGGGTATTGATGTGTTAAACTAGCTTCCGCCCGCGACTTCGTCCGCGTGGAATCCCGATTTTAAAATATTCTTCGTTGGTGCTCCGCTCCTATTGGTCTTAGCGTGATGACATAATAAATAACCTATAGCCTTCTTCGATAAATGGGCTATCTAACAATGTAAGAATTTTTCAAATCGGACCCGTACTTCCTGAGTTTAGCGCGATCAAACAAACAATTTCTTCAGCTTTATAATATTAGTATGTTAGTAAAGATGGACGGTTCACCATCACACAGATAAACATCACACCTGTGAGGGTTTAAAAATGTACGGGTCGGATTTTGGGGTAGTAATAAAAGTTCTGACAAAAAAAGAAGAATTACCCTTACTCAAAATATTAAATCTACTGCCTAAAATACTAACTTTCCGACTACTTTTGTCCGAATAAAAATGACGAAACGACCGAATGAGATACTGAAATCTTCGAAAAATAAATTTGACTGTTTATTGCTATAATACTTTTCTACCGGCATAAATTACGTTCTACCGAAAACTATGCTTTGTAATTTTTATCTATATTTGCCAACTATCAATTCATAAATTACCTTTCAAATTTAATAGACTGTGGTGCTATTTTAACTGTAACACTATACTAAAAATATTATTCTGAGTGGTTATACAGAAACTTATAAAAAATATAAAAATGTACTTGTACAATAACTTTTGCTTGTATCATATATCATGAATTTTACTTACTACGGGTATGCTTGGGTATCGGTAAGTAGTACCTATTTCAGGCGTTAAAATGTTAGAACAGTCGTATTTATGCTTTAATGTAAAACCACGTAGACTTTGGTTTCGTAGAATATTTACGATTCGAAAAATTGATGTAGTCGACGGAGCCCCGCTGCGCGGGGCTACTACTTCTGGGTGGTTAAAAAAAAAGTAACCTCAAAGGAGGTGACGGGGTCTGTGTTCGCTCGCTCACTACGACCCCGCCACCTCCTTCTAACCTAACCTGTCCGAGTCGGGTTGCCCCCAAGTCTTGAGCTATGGCTTCGCTCGCTCTTGCATCTTAAGTTATCCTAGCAACCGAAGAAAAACGGAATGAATCAGAATAAAAATTTGTAGTTTTAATAGGTAGTAAAAAATGTCTAAACCCGATCTCACGGGCCTAACAGTTAAGGTATTTTCATTATTATTGAGAGGTAGTTACTCAGATACCCGCGAAACGAGACACAATAGTAAAACAATAACAGCGCGGTCTCATAGGACCGGTTGGGGATTCAAACGTTAAAAAATAAATTTGATAACCAACAATAGAAATTAAAACAGTTCATGCAAGTTGTAAAAATATGATTATTTTGACAAAACCTCTGTTGTCGGTAACTTAGTAATTTTGTCGGAGGTTCAGTATTCCATTCGGAAGTTTAGTTTTGTTATTCGACGACTCATATTTTTAGGAGGAGAACAAGTAATTTGAACATGCTCTAATTTGTTGTTAAATTAGGTATTTCTTTTCGGTAATGTTTTGGGTTTTTTGTCGGTAATTAATTATAACGCTGGTTAATTAGAATAATAGTCGGCCACAGATCGCTGGAGATTAATTTGTTTTTCGGAACCATTATTATTTTCCTTAAAAATGTAATGCAATTGAAGAAATTCGGATATAAATAAAATAATAATATTATTAAATTAATGTGTCCTGATTTCATCCATCTTACTATCTTTACAAGACTAATCTCCTTAACTTATTCCCAGACTAAGTCCAAGCGATGTTTGCCATAGACAATTTGTCTAATTCAGCTAGTCCCAAAATCTCGTCGGTCAGTCTCGTTCCCAACTCAATTTGTCTTCACTCCAGTTAGATTTGATTATGGTACGGCGGCCATGGGGCGAATGTAGCCTTCGCTCCAAATACCACTTAATCTACTAAGTATATTACTTTAGTTTTCTGTTAGTTTTCTATATGTCTATCTAAAGATTGTCTGGTAGATATCGCTATCAGTGATAAGACCAAAATTGTGCTTTTACAATTACACTCTAACACTAATTACATTAATATTATGTGAATACTATAAAGGTTCATGACTTTGTGTGTATGTTTGTTATTTCTTCACGATCGAACACCGGTAGACCATGTCCACGAAAATCGTTTAGAAGGATACTGTTTATCACAGGAGTACTTACCTATGTTTCCTTGAGACAATTTTAACTTTCACACGGGTGACACGGGTGAAACCTCTAATAGCAGCTAGTATATAAACAAATGTCAATAAAAAACTGTTTTACAAAAAAATACAACCGACTTTAATGTAGGTACCGTAACCTCTTTCATTTTTGAAGTCGGATAAAAAGTAGTATCTACCTAAACTTTTCGTTATATTTGTCATTAAATATACCTATAAAATAGCTTCCCGATGAATCTATTTTTCATCATGTAAATTTTTGATCATTAGATATGTATGATTATGTTGTTACCGTATTCCTATAGAATTTAAAAAAATAATTTCCTACGTCTGAATACTTTTGCAAATAAAATCGATATACCGTTATATCAAAGTCATCTGAATAGCAATATACGGTGTGATATTAGTGTTGTCCTGTTTTACGAGAAGGTCGCACATGACAAATACTTTGTTTATGTTTTTTACAGGGTTTTTAGTTTACTATCACGGTGCGTGACAGGACAGCGTTTATTTATTCAAATCATGGCTCTCCCGTACCTTATTGTAAGACAAAAACTGATATAAGACTTTATTAAAGTAAATTTTGTAAATAACAAGCAACGAAAATTGGATGACAGCAAATTATTACAGACTATATTATTTTCTATCTAATATACTCAGTCTCTACTTACCTCAACTCGTTCCATGGATTATGTGAAAATGAACACCGGGGCCCCGGTACGAAGTAAAAGTCTGACAAGCCCTCCCGCTCCGCCCAGAGGGGGAGAAGTCATTAGATATTTTCCCAACTAAAAAAAACATCTTGACTTGGCAACTACTAGCCCCAAGTTGGGGTAAGATGAGAACCAATATGATTTAATTAAAAAAGAATATGCATCACGTACACGCATAATATAAACTAGCATAAATATCTTTAAAAGGAAATTTTCTAAATAATACTTACAGGGCAGTGCGGGGCTAAAATATCAGATATTCAAACTATTAAAAACTCGGATCTCTTAGCCACACACTGCCTTACTACTCAGCATGAGTTTCAGATAGGGAGGTTTCTCACTTAACCTATCAATACCCGCGAAACGAGACACAATAGTAAGACAATAACAGCGCGGCCCTATGAGACCGGTCGGGGATTCATGAATTAATAGTTACCCACTTAACCAAATTTCAACACTCTAATACTTGCAATTGTTTAAAAATCGGATCTTTTATCCCCGCATTGCCTTACTACGTCCCTACCTATCACATACCCGCGAAACGAGACACAATAGTAAAACAATAACAGCGCGGTTGCATGAGACCGGTCGGGGATTCATGAATTAATCCAAAACTAAAGTTAACCAACTATACAGAGACAACCAACATTTGCCCATTCTACTCCTACCTCCAAATCTCTGTTTTAAAATTCCGTTCCCTTCAAAAGTATCTTGTCCAATTATCTCAAAAGCTCTTAAAGGCCTCAAGTCCTATTCGAGACAGGGTCCTAAAATGTTATTCCGTAATACAGTCTGTAATATTAAAGGATTGAGATTCATGCTTTGAATCTAGATAGTTTTATTTTACCACCTCAGAGCTTCGGATTGTAAGCCTGATTTCGGAATTGAGAGTAATGTCAGGGAATTACGGGAAAGTAAAAGGTCTGTAGAGAACTTTAGGAGAATTAAGTCAAATGATTAGTATTTTTATGTTTCTGGTTTTGATAGTAAGTCCTTCAATTTTTCAATTCAATCCATGTCTTTTTATGAATAGTTAATTAGTTTACTATAATATGCATGTAGGTACACATTCTAATATTGTTGTAGTATTTGGCAGCAAATGTATTGAGTCAACCTTCTCAGTGGGTTTCGTTGAGGTACTCAACACTATACGTAAATAACATGCTTTCCAATCGGAAGTTTTGGGAGTCTATAGTCAAAATCATTGTCATTTGTGCCGTTGAAAAAGTTTCATAAATTATTTATTTGACGTAATATTTGTAAAGGAAATCAAAATAGTAACGAAAAGACACATTGTTTCTATGATATTTCACAGGAACAAATCAGAAAAAAACCAACAATCTTAATTCACGAATCTGGTTAATTTTAAATTGTTACCTATTTACTTAACCATCTTTCCTCACCATTTCAACAAGAAAACATTCTCCCAAAACACACAATATAATTAACTATTCCTATACTAAGGTCACACGCCAAAAACATTTCCGTCTGCTTATACAAGGACAGTTCAGACCCCCACATTTACCCAATATTTAATGTGCCTTCTTTTTCTTTGCAGGTAAGTGTGACCCAGTTTCTGGGTAACTGCTGGTGACACCTGGGACCCTATCAAACGTAAGCACATCTATATTTACGGATACCCTCGCTTTGAGAAGCGGTACTGATTGTGGATACTGATATTTTTTAGACTGTGGCCATTTTGTTTTAGTTTAAAGGTGGCCTTCGTCGTGTCCGTTACCCCAGCCAGATGTTGTCGAAAATGGTCATTTGAATCTTATAGATAATTAGTTTTGCGGCTTCTGTAATTGTTGCGCACATTTTTAAATTTGTTGCGCTTATAGTTTTTTAATTATTTCACAAAAACATTTCCTGCTGGGGTAACGTTACCCCAGCCAGACCTTTTTCTTTCTAATGGGAATTTTTAAATAAATACTAGCTATAAAATTAGTTGTCTAGATGAAGTAAATGTTGTGCCTTATTTTGTATTTGTTCTTTCTTCGGTTGCGAAGTTATTCGAGATTTTGCTGGGGTAACGTTTTTGGTTTTGCTAGATCTTTGAAACGGTTAAGCGGATTCTTATCATATTTTGTACAAGACTTCTTTGGAATTAGTTTAAATTTGTTCTGCAATAAAAATACCAAAATAATACATAGTTTAAAGGTTATTTCATTAAATAGAAAAACACTTCAATTGGTCCCAGCACTCTCAATAAGAGGTCTAAAGACTTACTTTAAACATTATTTTGAAGCTTGTAACTGCATTCAAATGTATGTGAAGTTTCATTAGTATCCTGTAAGTATTTAACAAGTTATGATGATATTCAGTTCTTCACGAGCACGGTCATGATGCGCGCGGTGTTATTTGGCAACTGATAAGCCTGTATATGGATATATGAACTGAATGTTATGTCAATTATTAGTTGTGTAGTTCAGTTGTATATCAGTAAAATTTCAGCGTAGTACATTGGATAATTAATGAGATAATACGATTAAAGTCATTAGGAATTGAATGACAGTGGTAACCCGATCAAGTTTAGGTGGTTACGAAAAAGCGAAAACGTAGAACATTATGCTACCTTCTAAAATATGTAGGATAGTGTTACAAATTTAGTACAGACATTTACACAAGTGTTAAAAAAACTACATGTTTATTAACGAATTTTTATTAACAGGTAAAATAATCATTTCAATTGACCTTTTAATTAACGTTTGAATCCCCAACCGGTCCTATGAGACCGCGCTGTTATTGTTTTACTATTGTGTCTCGTTTAGCGGGTATCTGAGTAATTAATAAACTTATACTTAAAAACAATCACAGATTAAAATTACAGATAGGTAGTAATTTTGCTTTTTGAATTTTCTATTACTTTTTATTGAAAAGATTTTTGTAAACAGTAGGTACCTACACAGTTACAGCTTTTATTTAAATAGGTATACACAATATTGGAATGTGTAATGATCACAGACAATAAATAATTATACAATGGTTTTTTTTCAGTTAACACTAAACTTACGTATGTCTACTAATACCCACTTATATCAATTAAAATCACAGATCAATGGTAATACTAAATAACATCACAATGTAGTAAAATGCTCACAGTTAGTCCTACTGTTTTGTTGTCTCATTTCAAATATCACATTTTTGTCCCTTAGTTTATACACATAAAATGAACTTAAACTATTTAAAAATCACAGATCAAAAATAATAAAATTAAGTAATATTAAACTGCAGTCAAATAATTATGTAAGTATTACTTTTAACTAATTACAATCTCAAAAAGTCAACTTGTAAAGATAAATTCTAATAGTTAGTTGGTATTATGTCGCCATCACCGCGTCCATCATCGCGGCCCGTGGCTGTTGCTATGTTGCCATTCTGTTTATGCCTACAATAAAAAGAAAGAGTAAATTTTTTTGTCTAAATCCTTAAAGGGGTTTCAATTGTAGTTTTGCTACATATTTGAAACTCGAAACGTCGTCTATTTGCGAGTTTATATCAACGCGAGTGTCGCAACAAGGTAATTATGGATTTCTTAAAGTCTATATGTCCAAGGAGTTTGTGGAAATAAATTTTATTGTAGCGGTAGTCCCGACTCCCGACATTGATAACGATAAAAATCGGTCGCCAATGTCATGAATTTCATTAATCAAGTTTCAAGTCTATTACAAACTAGCTTCCGCCCATGACTTCGCCCGCATAATATGTTGACAATGTACCTAAGTATACATAAAAACCTTCCACTTGAATCAGTATATCTATTAAAAAAACTGCTTCAGATTCCGTTGCGTAGTTTTAAAGATCCAAGCAAACAGGGACAGACAACGGGAAGCGACTTTGTTTTATAGGTTTCTAGGTACTATGTATCGAAAAATAAATATGTCGTCATCACTGTCGAGAATTCCAGTCCAGGTAATAACTAGGTAAGTACGAAAAAAAAGGAAATTATAAGTAAGTTCCTAAATTCAAATATTAAGCCTTAAAAAATACAGTTTTAGATCAGTATCTAACAACATGTATCTACATATTAACCTATCAATACACGCGAAACGACACACAATAGTAAAACAATAACAGCGCGGCCCAATGAGACCGGTCGGGGATTCATGAACTAATAATAATTTTGCTACCATTTCTGTAGTTACATTATGCAAGCTTACCTTGTTCGTGAATTCATCAATCAGCACGCACCATAATTATGATCATCAATAGAAGCACTCCACATTAACAGTAATTTGCCGCACTTATTATTATAATAATAGCTCTCACGCAATCGATAAATATTTTCAAAAACAGGAAACGGAACTGCCGAAGCGCACGCGCACTCTACAAGATGAATTATGTAATTATGGAGCAAGTTTAGTGCGTTATGCAAACAAAGAATTACCCCTTCACCCCACCCCTCCCGCGTCCCGCCGAACGACGTGTTATCGGTGATTTTTGATAAGTATGTGCAACTGGAAGATAATAATAATGTTTTCATAGTAAAGATATTATTATGAATTTAACAGTGTACGCGTCTGTACCGAAATTGTAAGGTTTATTATACTAAACATTTCAAAAGATAGCATAATGTTCTACGTTTTCGCTTTTTCGTAACCACCTAAACTTGATCGGGTTACCACTGTCATTCAATTCCTAATGACTTTAATCGTATTATCTCATTAATTATCCAATGTACTACGCTGAAATTTTACTGATATACAACTGAACTACACAACTAATAATTGACATAACATTCAGTTCATATATCCATATACAGGCTTATCAGTTGCCAAATAACACCGCGCGCATCATGACCGTGCTCGTGAAGAACTGAATATCATCATAACTTGTTAAATACTTACAGGATACTAATGAAACTTCACATACATTTGAACGCAGTTACAAGCTTCAAAATAATGTTTAAAGTAAGTCTTTAGACCTCTTATTGAGAGTGCTGGGACCAATTGAAGTGTTTTTCTATTTAATGAAATAACCTTTAAACTATGTATTATTTTGGTATTTTTATTGCAGAACAAATTTAAACTAATTCCAAAGAAGTCTTGTACAAAATATGATAAGAATCCGCTTAACCGTTTCAAAGATCTAGCAAAACCAAAAACGTTACCCCAGCAAAATCTCGAATAACTTCGCAACCGAAGAAAGAACAAATACAAAATAAGGCACAACATTTACTTCATCTAGACAACTAATTTTATAGCTAGTATTTATTTAAAAATTCCCATTAGAAAGAAAAAGGTCTGGCTGGGGTAACGTTACCCCAGCAGGAAATGTTTTTGTGAAATAATTAAAAAACTATAAGCGCAACAAATTTAAAAATGTGCGCAACAATTACAGAAGCCGCAAAACTAATTATCTATAAGATTCAAATGACCATTTTCGAAAACATCTGGCTGGGGTAACGGACACGCCTTCGTCGTTTGTAAAAATGCTAATTTAATTTTTAGAGATTTTATCGGGGCTTTTTAGAGGTAGTCTGAAGACAATTACTATTCCTCGTATTTTGTAGTTACTCAGATACCCGCGAAACGAGACACAATAGTAAAACAATAACAGCGCGGTCTCATAGGACCGGTTGGGGATTCAAACGTCCCCGACCGGTCTCTTTGGACCGCGCTGTTTTTGTTTTACTGTTGTGTCTCGTTTCGCGGGTATTGATAGGTTAATAGTAATGATATTTAAAAGTTATTCTAATATGCTTGTTGGATCACAAACAGTTTTTCTCTTCACAATGCTGTATTATAATATTTTGTATAGTGAATATAAAAAAGTTTTTGATAGGTAATTCTATAGTCGGAATTTTAATTAGATTCCAGATTTGACATTAGCTGTTGTCATTTTGTGAAATAATGATACCACATATTATAATAGTGTAGTGATGAACTCAAAAATCGATAAACAATCAGTGTGTGTGCCATCAGTGTGCCAATTAAAGACTAAATTATTGATTTTTGTTTTAAATAAAATAAATAAATAAATAATACTTACCATAATACATCTATCTGTTTTATTTGTCATGTTCCTTCATGATCACATTTTTTTATTTATTTCACACACAATTATAAAAGAAAAGTCTCAGACCGTTAATTAATCGTCAAAACTAAATTATCGGTTCAGAAATATTTAATTTCCTGATATACTTAGTTTACTAGAGTAAAATTATAAACGAGAAAATCGATCCAGATATATTCCATTTCCATATCGAATAATTTCGCAACGTCTCTATTTATTACTTGTCATAACGTTGCAATACTGAAATTGTCAAATCTGGAATCGAATTAAAATTCCGACCATAGGTTACAATTCTGTCTGAATCCGAATGTCGAGTGTGAGTCAGCCTAAGTTTGCTCTGCTGCAGTTGTCCAAGTTCAAGCGTGACACATTTAGAGTCCGCGCCACGACTCAAGTCCGACGGCAAAAAGTCGAACTAAAGGTGACAGCTCCGTCATCTTGTCGTTTGTCAGTTATGAACGTTACGAGTGTTGTTTATAGATTTGTGTTGTTTTTTATTGGAAGGAGATTGATTATGGAGTGTAAAGTCATAAGAAGTGCAGCCAGAGAAATAATTCTTAAGGAGAAAGAGTTTTGTGAACTGGACAAGAAAAATAACGAAGTTTTGATCCCTTTACAAAATGTTCAAATGCGAGTCGCTGTTATGACAGGTCAATTTTAGGGTTGCAAACTCATTGATGTGTACCTAATTTTATGGAGTAACATAACAAATCTGCCTGAAAAATCTCTTGTGATAATGGATAATGCTCTGTATCATTGCACTCAAATTAAAGCTCCTACGATGTCAAGCTTAAAATCATACATGCAGGAATGGTTAAGACAAAAACAAATTTACTTTGAAGAAAGATGGACTAAACCAGTGTTATACGACATTATTAAAATAAACAAAGAAACACCACTATTTGCAGTTGATGAACTACTGAAACAGTATAATCACGAAGTGGTAAAATTGCCTACGAAAATAGAACTGACAGAAGCTGCTTTTGCTAGTATTACGCCAGAAGACTGGATCGTTCAGCGTAACCACGTGGAACATCTTGAAGATGAGTATTTTAAAAATGACGGAATAATTGATGTGGAAATGGAGAGATTCATAATATCAACAGAGAGTGATAGTGATACTGAATCTGATCCACCATCCTTTAACGAAGAATTGAGTAACAGTGATTGCGATATATCTTGTATAAAAGAATTATATCATAATGACCACAACTATTGCATTAAATAGTATTAAACTTTATAATATTGTTTTAATGATAATAATTCTTTGTTTTATTACTTGGGCAACAAAAAATATTAAAATCCGAGAATAATAATAGTTTTGGAGTAATGGGATGTGGGAGAAAATTTCTTCTCACTGGCAACATTTTATTACGCTACTGAGGCGCCGCGCCTATCGGCCATGAGTGGTGGCGCGGACTCTAAACTTCGTTTGGACAGACCAAACCCGTTGTAGCAAATTGGAGCGGTTGTAACACTAACAGCCAGTTTTTTCATAAAAGCTAAAACTATCAGTAAAAGTATTGACCATTGCTGTTTGTTTGTAGTTACTCAGATACCCGCGAAACGAGACACAATAGTAAAACAATAACAGCGCGGTCTCATAGGACCGGTCGGGGATTCAAACGTATAGCAAATGTCATCTTGTGTCAATGTCTTCATCCAAGTGACAGCTAAATTGAAAGTCGACCAAAATAAAATGTAGGGATAAACGCAGTGAAACCTATACAATTTCGTCAAAATAACAGTGATTTTAGCTTTAACAGCCCTTCAATGAGCAGTTAAAGTTAAGGACAAAACTAACAGTTAAAACTGTGAAGAAACGAATTTAACCGTTATTATTACTTTATGACGTTACTTTGGCTGTTACTTTGGTTGCTACTTTGAATTAAAAAATTGGCCGTAAGGTGATACACTTCTTTTAAAAACCACACAAAATCGACATAATTAAATCGCAACGTCAAAAAATCAAAGATCACGAAAAGCATTAGGTAATGTTGCTGCAAACACATATTAACTTGGTTAATCATTACCGACAAGCTTGTGGCGTTGTTCATCAAAATATAGTTTAGAGTTACCGCTAAACCACTAGTGTTGTGCCCGCCGCCAGCATGCATAAATAATGTCGATGCTAAATCAAGCGTCGGTCGATATGTCGGCGTATTGGCACACCACTAATTTACTCGTATATCGGCTGTGACAACTGAATAGTGAATAGGTTGACCGTCTTACAGTTAGTTGTTGAAAGTTGGTAGGTTAGACGCGTATTAAAAGAAACACATATAGTATTTACTACAAATGTAACTTAAATAATGTACGCTCTTATACCCAATTAGGAAATAAGGTTATAATCATTAGGTATAAAAGCACTGCAATTCTTATGTACTTTAGTGAAGTTTTTTTAAAGATTACTTAATCCTAATGGTAGGATTATTTTTACATGAAAATCGACGGACTACGTTGGTAGCGTATTGATTTTAGCATTCGCGATTTATTCAAATATATATTTTATGCCTAAAAATATATTTGTTTTTAACCAGAGTATGAATCAGACCAAAAAAGAAACTAAATGGCATAAATATGAATTATTTGGTTTTCCATACGGATGACCATTTTTGACCTACTTAATTATGACTGATGATAATTATCTCATACTCATACTCATACTCATTTATTCAATAACAAGAATCTTGTATCTGAATTACATAATTAATAAATAAAATTAACAATTTCAATTCAACAATAATAAAATTACAATACTAATAATATAAAAACTAAAAAAAAAAGAACAATCAAGAGACACTTACAATTCATCGACAGAATATAGACACCTATTCAACAGGAAATCCTTCAGCTGGGTTTTAAAAGTACTGGTGTAAATAGTGCTTTTTATATCTAAAGGCAACTTATTAAATAACTTGACTGATTGGTACTGTGGACTGTGTTCTATGACATTGAAATTCGGTTGTATTTTATTAAACTTAATATCTTTTCTACGTGTATCTTCCCTAATTTGACGTTGTTCTGTAGTCTCATATTCGTGTATGTACTTAGCCAAGTTACTCAAAAGAACAAAGACATAAATGCTTGGCACTGTAAGAATACCTAAGCTTCTAAAATACGGTCGGCAACTCTCAATTTGTGCTATTCGTACCATAGTCCGGATTGCGCGCTTTTGTAACACAAAGGCTCTTTTGCTGTTATAGTCGTAGCTGTTTCCCCAAAGAAGAACACTGTACCTTATTTTAGATTCTACTAACGCAAAATAAACCATTTTCAGTTGTTCTATACCGATTTGGCTTCTTAAGGCTCTCAGAGCATAACATGCAGATGATATTGACGCGTCTATTGCCTTCAGTTCTGGTTTCCAACTTAACAGTTCATCGATATGAACACCTAAAAATTTTACTTCATTGACGAGTTCAATTTTCTCATTATTTAAACTTAAATCTAAATTGTCCTTGTTACGGGTTGTCGTTCTAAATAACATGATCTTGGTCTTAGAAGTATTAATTAATAATTTATTTACAGTAAACCACCTATGGAAGGCTTGTAATGCAACATTAATTAAATTAGTCAGTTCAGCAATGTCTTTATGTGCTACAATAGCATTTGTGTCATCAGCAAAAATTACTATGTCAAGGTCAGGTAAAATTGAATTTATATAATTAATCAAGTCATTTATAAATATAATAAACAAAATCGGTCCAAGTATGGATCCCTGTGGAACTCCCGAAGTCAAATTTACGATCCTAGATCTATGAGACTTTTTGTAGCCATTTTGAATTTTATCAATTTCTACAAACATTTTTCTATTTCTTAAATACGAACTGAACAGTTCTAAGGCCTCACCTCTTATACCATAATAACTTAATTTCGTGAGAAGCAATTTATGATCAATTGTGTCAAAAGCAGAGCTTAGGTCAAGAAAAATTCCTGCAACTTTCATTTTAAGATTAATTTTGCTCGTCACAACTTCCATTAGAGTATATATGGCATCAGCAGTACCAACACCTTTTTGATAGCCAAACTGTCTTTTGTTCAAAATTTTATTAACACTTAAGTGGTTTAGAAGTCGCTTTTTAATAATATTTTCAAATATTTTTGATAGCGTAGGTAATAAGGAGATAGGCCTATAATTTTTTGCATCAGTCCTACTACCTTTTTTATAGATAGGTATAACCTTAGCAATTTTTAATTGATCGGGAAAGATAGAATCCTGAATACATTTATTAAAAAACTCACTTAGAGGAGCTGCTAATATTTTAATGTGTTCCTTAATTATGGTTATAGGAATCTCATCATAACCGCATGAGTATTTGTTTTCCATTTTATTTACTATGGTTAGTAACTCGTTAGGAGTGGTAATCGAAATTTTCATATCACTGCTAATTTCATCACTATATTTCTGTAAGAATATTTTTGACTGCTCGATTTCACCTACACTGGATCTAGATTTGTAGTCAAATTGTTTAACTAGAATGTCAGTAATATCTTTAGGATCAATTATCATTCTATCGTCAACTTTGAGCCGTAATTCTGGTTTAATTTCCTTCTCCTTATTTGTGCATTTACTTACTATTTTCCACACTTCTTTACATAAGTTGTTAGAACCATTTATTTGTTCCATTATTTCCTGTTTTTTTGCATTGGCTATAATCCGTTTATACAATCTAACATAATTATTCTTATACTTTCGAACACTAGATTCAAGATTATTTCCATTACATGAACATAAGAATCGTTTCATTTTACTAGAAGTCCTAATTCCCTTAGTAATCCACTTTGATTGAGAGTTGTTCTTGCGTGCTTTTAATTTGTATTCTCTTTTTCGATAGCTATCTCGAAATACTTTATTGAATGTTCTGAGAAATGTATTTATGCCCATAGTGCTCCAGTCACGTTCAATAATGCCCCGTCCGAATAATGCACTATTTTTTCGCTTAAATGTTCTTTTATTTATAATAATTGGATGCCTATTGAAAGATTTTGATACATTATTTGACGAATATCCGCAAAAATACCACCATGACCATCTGCCAAGCCATTGTGATCTATTTCACAACCCAAAATGCTCGAAGTGGGCAGGTTGGTTATTATATTATCAAGACACGAATGACTATTATTGCGAATAAAAGTAGCAGAATCTATGAGATGTCTGAAGTTGTAACACTTTAAAAGACTTAGAAATTCGGTGCGCCTTTTGTTGTCCACTAGCAGATCTATATTGAAATCACCACAGATAACAGACTTCCTATTGAACAAATAGTCTAGCAATTTCTCTAGCTTTTCTAAGAAAATATCAAAATTTTTGTTTACAGGATTACGGTAACAACAGCAGACATATAAACCAGTCTCAATATCCTTGACAGCACATATTTCGAAACATTCTATTTTATACAGTTTATTTATTGCAACAATGTTTTCAGTTTGCCTATCTACATGCCCGAAGATTAAACTGCCTCCCCTTATTTTATTTTTCCTAGTATTGCATGAGACTAGTGCATAGTTATTTAGAGTTAACATTTTTGCAGTATTTTCATTCAGGAAGTGTTCACTAATACATAAATAGTCTAGTTTCTTATCTAGTGATTGTAGGTATACTTCTAATTCATTTATTTTGTTATATAATCCACAAACATTCTGATGAAATATGTTTAAATTAGTCAAGAAAAAAGTTAGCATCATTGATAGAGTTAGATATCATACTAATATTATTGTCAGGCAATACAAAATTAGAACTACTAGCATCTTCATAGTCTTGGATGTGTGAAGTATTATGAGTTAGTTCTTCTATGAGTGATTTCAAATCTCTGAATATTGTGCTTATTCCGTGGTTATTTATTCTTCCTGTTCGCTTGTCAAACATTGTGCTGTCATAGATGAGGTTCAGATTGGAGTCCAGTAGATACGCATGAAGATGAGTCATTATGTCCAGATACAACAGGTTACTGAAGTTTTCAATTCTTGCGTTATACATAGTTGAGTATCTATCAATTTTAACAGTGGGTACACATAAAATAATGTTTGTATTGTTGATTAGTGTCAATGTTTGTCTTATGTCATAAATTAAATTCACATAATTCCCAGTCCTGTTAAAGTCATGTTCTCCGATTAATACAATACAGTAGTCGTTCATTGTGTAACTTTTTAATTCAGTAGTCATTCCTTCCAGTAGTCGATGGACCCCACAATTAGTTTTTATGTGATGATAAATGTTGTAGTCTTTTAATTCATTTTGTGCAGTTGAAAGTATGTTGCTCGTATTATTAGAACTAATTATACATATCCTGTTCTTAGGCCTACTCTTGTTTGAAGTCGGTTTACTAATGCACTCTTGAGGCACTTCTTTTATGCTTTCCTTGTTGCATACCGTACTTAGACCAGAACTGATTTCGTTATTAAAATTTGTTGTTATAAAAATAAAAAAATAAAAAATGTTTTTATTTTACATAGGCCTACATGGGCACTTATAAAAAGTCGAAGCTAGTGCACGGTTCCAAATTGGTCGTTTCCTATGGAGAAGAACCGGCAAGAAACTCCATGGTTACTCTTTTCAAAAAAAATGATTGGGTTTACAATATTTTCACATTACAAAACAGACACATATGCGAGGACAGTGTAGACCAATCAAAATTGTAACCCAAATAAAAATAGATTCAATCAAAAACTGGGTTGAATTAAGTAGTAATTAAAATTCGTAGTCTACAGTGTTCTCTCATTCACACTTTAAGAGAGAGGCTATATAAATATGAGAGAAAAGAAATCAAACCTATCAACAAATTAGTTTTTATCAAAATGAAATCACGACTTAATGAAATTAAGGTGATTAATATCCAAATAATATAAAAATATTGCAAAAGCAACGTGTTGAGTAAAAAATAAATTTATGAGTAATAATATTTTATGAAATAAAACAAACATGGAGCAGTTAATAGACAAATTTACACAATAATGTTACCAGGGGGCCACATGTGCAGAAGCAGTTATTTCCAAACAAGCGCGTCTTCGACATAGTCTCTAACCTTGTAATATGCTTTTTTGGTTAGGACACGCTTAATATGGGTTTTGAACTTTCCCTCGCTAAGTTCAATAACCGACTTGGGCAACTTATTATAAAAGCGTATACTATTGACAAGGAATGACTTACTGGTCTTAGCTAGTCTCCATTTTGGTAATACGATTTGGTGTTTGCTACGCGTATTTTTGTCATGTAAATCGCTTCTAATTTTAAAAAGTCCTAGGTTTTTGCGTACATACAATATACTTTCCAGAATATAAAGCGAGGGCAGAGTTAGTATATCAATTTCTCCGAACGTATTTCTAAGGGACTCACGGGGACCCATTTTATAGATAGCCCGGATTGCTCTCTTTTGCAGTATGAAGACTGATTTCACATCAGCGGCAGACCCCCACAATAAGACGCCGTACGACATAATACTGTGGAAATAGGCATAGTATACTAATCTAGCTGTAGCTACATCTGTCAATTGCCTTATTTTTCTTACTGCATACGCAGCTGAGCTTAATCTACCTGAAAGAGTTCTAATATGAGTGCCCCACTGAAGTTTAGAATCAATAGTTAAACCTAAGAATACAGTTTCCGTAATAGTATCAAGTTTTTTGCCGTCAAGCATTAAATTAAGGCCCACTTGAGGAACATTTGGTAGTGAAAACTTTATACATTTAGTTTTGTTCGCATTTAGTAAGAAGTTATTAGCTGCGAACCATTTCGAAAGAACAGCCAGACTTTCGTTTACATGCAAGACATCCGCATCTTTTCTGTCTACTTTAAAAATAAGAGAAGTGTCGTCAGCAAATAAAATTATATCAGCTAAACTAGCCATCATGTAAGGAAGGTCATTAATATAAACCAGGAAAAGGAAAGGGCCAAGAATTGACCCCTGGGGCACGCCCATCTTTACTAAAGACCCCGAGGACGTCGCCCCATTAATGGTTACTTTCTGCTGCCTGTAAGATAAATAGGAAAAAACAAGATCAGCAGCTCGTCCACGAATTCCGTAATGATGTAATTTACAGATCAGAGTATTATGATCAACACAGTCAAATGCTTTTGACAGGTCACAGAATATGCCAATAGCATCCTGGGACTTCTCCCAGGATTCCAAAATGTGACTGATGAGTTTCACTCCTGCATCTGTCGTTGACCTTCCTTTCGTGAAACCAAACTGATGACTATGCAAGATCCTATTATAATTAAAATGACACAACATCTGGTCAAGCATGATTTTTTCATAGATTTTACTCAATGCTGGAAGCACAGATATCGGTCTATAATTAGAGGGATCACTCTTACTTCCTGATTTGAAAATTGGTACTACTTTACTATGTTTCATTAAATCAGGGAATGTACCACTGTCTAAACATTGGTTAAATATTCCTGTTAGGATAGGAGCAATTGTGTCAATAATATCTCCAAGAACCTTAACGGATATACCCCACAAGTCCTCAGTGTTTTTTACGTTAAGACTTTGGAATGTTTTCTTGATTGTATCAATAGATATACGCTTGAATTCAAAGGTTGGTATATCCTTAGTGAAATTTTCTTTCAAAAAAGATTCAGCTAGCAAAGATGAAGAAGGGAGAGATTTCGTAACTTCTATTGGGATGTTGGTGAAAAAGTTTTCTAATGTCTCCGCCACTTCTGACTTATCTGAGATGATCCTATTATCAATTTTTAGTGACAAATCATTCCGATCTCGTTGATTTGTCTTTCCAGTTTCCTTGTTTATTACCTTCCAAACAGTTTTAATTTTATTATTGGAATTTCCTATTGTCTTACTTATTGACTTAGATTTAGCTTGGGCGCAGACTCTTTTGAATATCTTTGAATAAAGTCTAACGCGGTTATGCAAGTTAGGATCAGACGTCAATGATTTTTCATAGTATAACTGATATAAAGTATCTCTGCTTTTTCTAATACCAGCAGTTGCCCATTCATTAAATTTGGATTTATTATTTATTTTAACTTTTTTAATTGGACAGGACTTATTAAATTCTTGGCATACTGTAGAGAATAATGTATCATAATTTACATTGGGGTCTTGCGAATCAAAATTGGCTGTTGAGAGACTACTGAGAACATTGTTATTAAAAGAATTTAATTTATTTTTAGTAAGCGGTCTAAACTCTGCAGTTGAATCTAATTGAAACTTCTTGACTAACTCAAAAGATACGAGCTGACCAGTATGGTCAGATCAGTGTTATTTGGCATGATATTGGTAATTTTTTACTTTTATTTTTAGGAGTAAGTATAGTCTTATTTAAGGGACTACTAGTTACTTTTTTGAAGAGGTCATTCTTTTTTTGTAGCTTCTCATTAATAAATTTTAGATTGGTATTTTCTAAGGACAAAGATTCTATTTCGTTATGAGCCGTCTCTAGTTCAATCATTAATTTCTTGATTTGGTTTTTTAACTTTAAAACCTGGTCGTTATCGTCATCCGAAATGTAAGGAAGGCTTGTGCCGCCATCTGCAGGCGATTCAGTCATCAATATACTGTTATTATCACGGGGTTCTATAATCGAGTCAGATTTAGTGCGCGTGCGTCGGTAAGTAATATTTTCGAAGAAGTTCATGTTGATATCAATGTAAGTACTCAACGAAATTGAACAATGTTATCTGTAGATTTTCAAAAATAATCTCAGTTGGTGAGGATCGAACTCGAGCTCATAGCATCACAATCCGACGCGTACACCAACTTGCTGTCTGTTCAGTGTAATTATGGTCCAAAAAGCCGATCGTGTTCTGTCAAATTCAATATGTCTCTCTCATGGATAATAGATGTCGCTACTTGAGACGCAAATTGTGAGTGTAAATATATTATTACAATTGCAACACTACTTGTTATATGGTATCAATTTTCCTAATTAGAAGACATGTCAGTTTGACAGATAACCACTAGATGGCGTCTTTAAAACTCGATTGTTTAAATAAAAAACGAATCTCACAAAGTTGCAATTTGAATTTTGAAATTGAGATTTTGTATTTGTCAATAGTTCACTTCAAGCTCACTTTATATTTCCATTATAGCATAGGTTTAGAGTCATAGCACATTTCCGATCACTATTTATTAGCGTTTAGCGCTACTTGGCAAGACATTGGTTCATCAGTTTTATTTATCACTTATAGTTTAAACACTTCAAATGTCGTTGATAACACTGCTACAGTTAAATCTGGTGTCTTTTTACATTTATAATGCACTTTTACGGTCTTTTGAGCACTTTGAATACTTTTAAAAATAATATTTATGAGAGCACAATCTAATACTTTGTTTACCTTACAACGCCACCTGGCGGGGCTCTTCGAAGCCATGCATTTTTGATTCAAGCGTTTTTAGTATTATTTTTCCTTATAGAATAAAAACAGCATGAAGTACAGTGTTACTCCAGTTAATGGGTTGTGGAGGTCTGGTAGGCAGCCGCTCCTCGTAAAATACTGGTATTCAGCTAATCCGGCTTGACTGGAAGCCGACCCCAATGTAGTTGGGAAAAAAGCTAGGTAGATGACGATAGAATAAAAACAGGAGTTATTTATCTACAAATATTTACGTTCACTCGAGCGAAGCGTCTAGCAGACGCCAGTTACAATCTAAACCCAGAAACTCGCCATCAAGGCTTAAGGAAATGAACAGAGCCACGAGAACTAATTGTTTGCCCCGACTCCCCTCGGTTTGTACGACAAACTTAATTTCCAACTATTCGACGTGTTAATCCTTGGCGGGAACTTCACGGGAGGTTTCGGCACGTCGCGGCGCAAATTATTGGCCTAACTTACTTCCAAATGTATTTCGGAATATGCTTTTATGAGATCAGGATATGTTCTTTGGATATTGAATTATATTTATGGTACACTAGCTGTCCCCTGCGGTTTCACCCGCATTTTTCGTTACTGCTCCGCTCCCGTGGGTCGTAGCGTGATGGTATATAGCCTATAGCATTCCTCAATAAATGCGCTATCTAACACTGAAATAATTTTTCAAATCGGACCAGTAGTTCTCGAGATTACCCCCTACATACAAACTTACAAACCTACAAACTTACAAATTTTACCTCTTTATTTTTTATTTATTTATTATTAGTCATACATACACCTATCATTACAGAATAATCCAATGCGATAGTGTAGTCAAAGAATATAAAATATAATTAGGTAAATGTCAAATCAAATACAATTATTACAAATGTCAACAAAAAAAATAATTCTAATATTATAGTATATAGTATTATAGTATAGTATAGATAAGTCAATGAAGATAGTTTTTATTCGTCAATAGCTTCATCTATAGATATAATATATAGAAGGAGGAAGGGAGGAAATGGGGGTTCAAAATTTGCAGGCGAAGCAGCTGGCAGAAGCAGTAGTATACTTATAAAATACCTCGCCATTTAGAAATAGGCATTCTTTTTAATCCTATTTTTATTTCGTGGGCTGTTAAATGTAATAATGTGAACATGAAAAGTTTTTTTTTTAGTTATTGATAGGCTTCACTTCTGCGATGGACTGGATAGAGCACACTCGCCTGGTAGTAACCTTTTCACTTTTGACTTAAATACCTGTTAGTTTTGGAAACACAGCCACCTGTAGGGAATTCCACTTCATAGCTGTACGCACAATGGCTGTGTTCCTAAATTGTTTCGTGCGTATGGGTGGAATGCCCACCATGTAACGGTGGCGCATCGCCTTATGTTTAACGTTCCAATGATGGAACGAGCTTGGTGGAATTTAATTACGCAATTTCGGCACACAAGCTCCCCAAAATGCAACTGATTCAAAACCGACAGGCTAGCAAAGCAGTGGCGAGGATCAAGACTTTGGAACTTTGATCGTCTGGGCTCGTTTTTCAATAGACTTAAGCAAAATACTCGTATTTTAGCTATTAAATAATCAGAACAGTACTTCTAGAAATGTAAAGATTACTACCTACATATAACAGACCAACAATAAAACAACTTGTAATCTTAATTTAAGAAGATAATGCTATTAGAGGCATCTATCATCAACGTTTAACCACGGCTTGATTGCACTTGATAAACTTCACCATACTCTCTTTAATTCATGAATCCCCGACCGGTCTCATAGGACCGCGCTGTTATTGTTTTACTATTGTGGCTCGTTTCGCGGGTATGTGATAGGTTAACCGTGCACCGTAGGAGCGCGCATGCGAACGACGAACAATAGGTAGCTCGCCGTCTAATCGATCGGTAAGGACTGACCCCCAGTCGTCAACACGCGCACCTCAAAGAGAATCAGTTATCAGTAAAACCATAGAGACCCAGTAAAGCAGATGGCCGATAGGATCACGGGGATTTTTTGAAAGTAATACCGTAATACCATTTTTACTTACTAGGTTAGGTAGGTTTTTATGTATGCTAAATTTCAGGAATATTAGTCTAAGAAATAAAATTTTACATACAAACGAATTTCCACCTATTCACCACCTTCCAAGTTGAAATTTCAAAAACCCATTCTTAGTGCTCTCCTACATAAAGACTTGTGTAATATGTGACGTTCCTAGGCCCAGTAGTTTCGGTGTCTCCTTTTAGATTCATGTATAGATAATAATATTACTCCATAACTTATGTATTGGCCAATTATGTTAATGTTATTACCTATAATAACCGAATATCAGTCAGTTGGAATGTGATATGTTATGTCAATTATGTACCTCATCGCGAGATGACAACTTGCGATAGTATTGACACATTATGCTAATATGTATGTTCTTGATACATTATTATGTGTGACAATATCGTGAGTTTGACGTGTGGGTATAGTTGATATTCTATGTCAGGGAGGTGAGGGATTTTTTGTTTGAGATGGGTGATCTTTAAATGATTTTTGGTGCTTTAAGTTTTTTAGTGCCAAATGTCTGATAGTCCAATGATAGCACTCACGCCCGTTTTCAATAAGCTATCTATCTACAGTTGCAGCTATTAATGATAAAAATATCTATCCTTTTGCCCTTACTTGCTTTCCTATAGCCTACCGACGGGTAGCATTTCCTACTAAAAGTTGTGGATGGATAGATAGAATCTGACTGTTTATTTATTTGTTTATTTATTTATACTTTATGCACAAAAACGTACAAAGGCGGACTTAAAGCCGTAGGCATTTTCTACCAGTCAATTATCGGGGATAGCTATCTATCTATGAACTGCGGTAGGTTATTGAGAACAGGCGTAAATAATTACTCGCGCTTTAAGTGGAGTTAATTAGTGGCAAATGTCTGGTAGTCCAATGATGGCACTTAGTTCAATTAAATATGCAATTATAACGTAGGTATCAAATATGCAATTATAACACGATATTACTGTGTGTGAAGTCTATTTTTTATAACATTGGCGTTTATATTTTTTAATTCTTGATAGTTACTCAGTCGTCAAAAGGGGCTACGACCTATTTTATAGGTCATTTTATCTTTGTAGACTTTTACTGAACAAAACCTACAGTTCCTTCAGTTACTCTCTGTATATCGGAACCATGGCAACCCTTTTCATCAACAACACAGTCTTATTAACCGACATGTAGAATGGCTATTAAAATTGTTTCAGTTTAAAAAAAAACAGCCACACAGATAAGAAAGAAAAATTCGTTTCACCGCCTCATAACTTTCCTTATCAAAATCTTGAGGTGCAAAAACAAAGCCATTCAAACAAGAAAAACTTTTCTCAACTTACTCCACTGCAGTCGTTGGAAAACTTAGTTTTTCCAGAGGTGTCATAAAAGCCGACTTCAAAACAATCCTCCTTTGTTCTCTGTTCAGATTTCTTAATGACTGACAAGAAAAATAATGAGACGGATTCATTATTTAACCGCAATACGTCCTCGTAACCCATTTTCATAATAGCTTGCCACTTATAAAGGCTTTGTAGGACTTCATGACTATAAATTTCTCGAAGAAATGGGCAAAACTTATGTTAATTCGTAAATGTTGCCAATTATTTTATTTTTTTGGCTGTTGCCCACAACAGCATATCAATAATCGGCCTTAAAATGTCTCTACTACTGGGACTCAGGCGTCTTCTCTATGTAGTTACTCAGATACCCGCGAAACGAGATACAATAGTAAAACAATAACAGCGCGGTCTCATAGGACCGGTTGGGGATTCAAACGTTAAGCATTTGAGTCATTTATTTCAGCACCACTGCTCTTAAAACGATGATGGAAAACTTTGTTAGGAAACAAAACAAAAATTCGCTGACATACCAATATAGCCGGAAGAATCGTCAAACTTTAATGGCAATGGGCAGGGCCGGAAATAGATGGTCGATGAAGACGAAAGGTTCTAGAGCGGTAACCACGTCTGAAAGTAGCAGCCTTGGAAGGCCTCCCACAAGAACTGATGACCTGGGATCACGAGAATTCGATGAATGCAAGATCAGTCGTTATGGCGACACTTGGGGGAGGCCTATGGCTTGTGGAGGTCTTTCAGCTGAAATTATGATGATGATGAACCGCATTGGGTCTTCGGGGCCTGCATGCTGAATTACGGCCTTTTCTAGAGAGGCCTAAGTCCCTTAGGCCTCTCTAAGCCGTAAGCATAAGTCTTTTAGTGTTCCCACTACTTCCCAGTAGTGGGAACTTACAAATACTACTTACAAATAACCTCCTACCTCACCTATCCTCACTTTCCCCCCAGGGATGTTAATATAATCTAACCACATTAATCTCAACGCCCGTTTCCGACGCTAGCTGCAAGCTAGTTATAAATCAATTACAGTTATCATCCGCACGCCGACTTATGTTAATTTGTAGTCGGGTTATAAACCGACGCGTGTTTCTGACGTCTATTGACGTTTGGCCCGCGTAAACAGCCACTAAATATTATCTGTGGTAGGCGCGGATTTTGGTATAAAGTATGTTGATCTTTTTGTGATATTTCTGCGTGGGTAAACGAAAAATGGAACTGTGTTTAACTGATATCAAAAAGGAATAGGTTATATGTTTGGCTGCTTATTTTCTTTTAGGATAACACACTGATTTTGAAAATTTTTGTTTGAGAGTTTATACTCCCGAGTTGGTCCCTTAGGATGTGTTATGATATGATGATGGATATCGACGATATGGAACGGAAGTCTTCATAGAATCAGAAAGGAATGTTGTAACAAGTAAAATTGCTTTGTTTATACATGTAGTCGATGACTGACTAAAGAAAGAAGGCTGTATGCCCTGCATATCGACCTTATCTGTTGATGAAGCTCAAAAACGGTGTTAAATAGCAGAGAGACAAAACTGTAGTGGAAACACCTTCCAAAATTAGGGTTTCTTGCAATTTTAAGAGTATTTTTTTTACATTGAAGTTTGTTGTATGTTTTTGTACACTTGAAATTGATGGCCTAAAATTGCCAAAGCCAGACAGCTAAAATACTCGTAATGACCAATTCTGTTCATCCTCTTTAACCGTAGAAGCATTTGATCCACAACCATATATTTAATCATAGGTGAGTATCTACTTGTATTTTTGCAAGCCAGACTAAAATAATGTATTTTAAGTGAAAGCTCTGGCGTCGTTTCAACGCATTAAAGTTATTTAATTTGTGTAATGCGAGCATATGTACATAGATTATAATGGAACGGAGTGCTTGTGGTAATGCATGCCTGGCTCTGTGAGATGGGAGTATGAGTGTACCTGTAGTGCATGATTGTGTACTGAAAGCTCTGATTTTACAGGAAGAATATAATATACAGAACGTAGATATAACACCTGCAAACAAACCGTTAATCAATGTTTTAGGTTCACGTGTGACGATTATCTATCATATACGTGATGATGGAGTACGCTTATATAGAAGTACACTTGACTTAAATACCTCCAGTTGTAGCTATCATCATTTCTACCGAAAGGCGTTCACTTCTAGATATATACTTACCACAAGCGTTGCCACAACGACCGGTCTTGTGCGTCTCGCATCTATGAGATACACGTGACTCACCTTCTGGGTCTCCAGTCCACCTTGTGGCAGGCCTTCCAATGCTGCGTCTTCGGATACGTTGTCGCCACTCCAGAACCTTCCGTCCCCGTCGACCATCTGTTCTACGAGCAATGTGCCCTGCCCACTGCCACTTAAGTTAAGCGATTGTTCGGGCTATGTCTGTAACCTTGGTTCTCTTGCAGATATCTTCATATTTTATGAGATTATTGCTTTTTGGGTAATTTTAAGCCTCTTATGTCATTACTGGCTACATGCACTGGTCGTAGAATGTCGTCTTGAAACACTATAGCTATCAGGACCAACGCTGAAAGCTTTAGTTAAGCATCTACTTACTATGTTTATTGTGAACTGTGAAGTGATGACTGAATAAATCGATTTTTTAGATTTTACGCGATTCTTTACTAACACGTTTTTCCTCGCCATTTCCAATAAATGAACTTGAGATTTCCTTGTAATGTATTCGGCGTGAGTTTTCTAGCCGTCTCTGGGTGTTCTGGGGGCCTCATTAAGCCCCCATTTCAGTAATTAGAGAGCAACTTAATTACTGAGGCTCTGAACTGCCTCGGCTGTGAAGAAAATAAGGGTGGGTAGAGAAAAGTAATAAATAAAAATCTAAATAATCTAATTAAATTAAGAGTGAAAAGGTTATTTCTAGGCAAGCGTGTTCTATCTTCGACAACATCGTCGCTTTCCATCAGGAGAGACAGAGGTCAAAAGACAAATAAAAAATCTTGATATAAATTATTATCTTGACTTGATTCGTTTAGTAAATTCAATTAATGAAAATTCCCATCTTACTTCTTTTTTTTATTTTAAGCTATTAAAAATGCACCTTCTACACCTCCAAGTTTTTTATCTGTATTTACAAACATGTGTTGTCTATCTAAATTTACTTTTAAAAATAGTGTTTCAATTGTACAAAGAATTTAGTCGGAATTTCGGAACGATGAAATCCCAAAATAATTCTGTTCTGAATACCAACCCCTAACATAGCACAAACTTGAGCCGTCTCTATGTCTCCACATTCACATACCTTTATATTCGGCTAACTGCGGAACTATTCCGAACTAATTTGTGAGCAGTTCCCTTTCTAAGCCCCCGTGTTGCTGGACAAACCTGTGTGAGACAGGTATAGCACGACACAAGTTAGAGGTTACATCGGTTCGGTTTGAGAATTGTCTTCTTGCCTTTGATAGTGCGATAATCATAGTCATTCGTTAGGGATTATTACAAGTCATATAGGGACAACAAATGATTAAAAATAAGGTATATTATTAGTCAATGTCAAAAAATAAAAATAATGTTAAACCAATAAAAGGAAATTATTATTATTATACCTAGCCATTCTCCCCGACTGCTGAGCAAAGGCCTTTCTCTATTCCAAAAGGAAAAACAAAGAAACAAATACATAGTAAGTCAAATCACCGTTCCCTCCTGTCAAATGTCGCGCACCACTCCCTTTTGTTTTAATTTAATTCCTCCTTTAATTCATTCATCTTTTCCCCCTCTCCAAAAATAATACATTACAAGCATTTTTTTCATATAATTACGCTCGCGTGTCGATGCCTGGCCATGACAATGCTTTTTTTTTTCAAATTGATATTTAAAAATCTAAAGACCCTCGGCGTCATTAATTGCAGCATTTTTTAGTGATCGTTAAAGTTGCAGTTATTCTTGTTAAAGGCCTTAAAACAAAAGTGCGATACAAGGTCGCATCGTAAAAATGTGCGAGATCGCAGGAGCATAGTCAATTGAACCAATGCTTTGCCGCACGAAATCGCATCGCAGTAACTCATCGCAAGTTTCTGCGATGCGGCGTCCTATTGCACCGTATCGTAGTTTGGTGTAAAACCCCTAGACCAACGCAGTTACATTCGGCAACAAGCAGACTCAAAATACTGTCGCACTAATTTAAATTCAGTAAGGATGTTTTTTTTTTTAAGTAGAGTTACATATACTTTTGGATTCCTTTCATTACATCCTCACTGCGTTTTTAATTAGTACAGCAAAATACCATCCTCTCTACCTCAAAAATTTCTTTTCTAATGTAACTTCTAAGTCGTGTCGTACTATAAGGCCATTAATTTGTGTATATGCCGACACCCAGCATCCTCACTTGACCGTAAGCTTTGATTTAAATCTCGTTGTATGCCGTGGGATGGTATTTTCATTTGTCGGTAGGATTTTAGGAAGGAGAAGCTCGTGGCTAAATAATAAAAGCCGCACGATTCGATCTTCAAGGTTAAGCAACGCTTGCCAAGGTTGGTCTGTGGATGGGTGACCATCTTAATATACCGAGTTTCCTCCGTGCCTCCGATAGCACGTTTAGCCGTAGGTCCCGGCGGTCATTTGTAGATCTTTGGCAGTCGTTACGGATAGTCAGAAGCCAGTAAATTTGACTCCAGTCTTGCCATGAAGTACCGTGTTACCCCATTTAATGGGTTGTGGAGGTCTGGTAGGCAGCCGCTCCGCGCAAAATACTGGTATTCAGCTAAATCCGGCTTGACTGGAAGCTGACCCCAATATAGTTGGGAAAAGGCTAAGCAGATGATGATGGTAGGATTTTAGAAGTTTTCTCGTTTCAGCACCCAGATTTTCGGCACCCAAGCTATTCTCGATTCGGTACCAATAGGTATTTTGGATGGTAGTAACCAACACAAAATCCCAATCCAAAATACCTATTGGTTCTGAATCGGGAATAGCTTGGGAGCCGAAAATTCTGGTGCTGAAAATCGGGGTGCCGAAACAAGAATACTTCGGATTTTATAGAGGTTGCAGATGAAAATTGGAGGTTGTATTTGTACCTGGGTTTTTGCGAAACGTAAACGGGAGTTGGGCTAAAGCAAACTTGGTTTTTCATTCTTTTAAAGGGTTCGGCGTAGGACTGTATAATTTTCTTTTTAATCGAGATTTAGGTTTCTAACGAGGACACTGTGTGTTCATTTACTCGGTGTGATGACCTTTAATTCTTTATTCTAAGGGCCTGTTTCACAATGTCTGAGTAGGCACTACTCACTGAATAAATTCAAAAATGTGACAGAATTTGTATGAAATTATCTGCCAAGTAAGATACTCGAAACTTAATCATAGGTGGTGAAATAGGCCCTTAGGCCTGAAACTGCGTTAGGCGGGCGCCCGCGACGGGCAACCGTCGCGTGTCTACGCGCGTGGACACGCGGGTGGGCTCCGTGGCTACGCGACGGTCTCCGCCGCGGGGACCCGTCGCGGAGACCGATTTACGCAGTGTCGCTAGTTCAATTTTAACGGTGTGCTCGTATTGTCTTGGAAATGAATTCTAATCGACATGAAGATTGGTTAAAAAATATTCTTCCAAAATTAAAACCGATTGCAGTATACAGTATCAGTATAACTGCATTCTGTTTCAATTTTGGGAGAATATTTTTTAACCAGTCTTCATATCGATTAGAATTCTGAGTTTGTTTCGGTGTTTCTTCTCAGGGTAGTCAGTTAGTAAACACCGGCCTCATCTAGTAAAAAAAAAATCCAACAAAAAAATTGACGTGTAAAAGTGTTTGTGAAAACCTATTTGCAAAATAAATATCATTTATCATTCATTAAATATTTTTTTAATGTTTAACATAAAAATATACGTTATTACTTCTGCATTTTTTCATTTTAAATAGCTATCTACTATTCAGGAAAAAATATCATAAAAAACGATACTACTTGATTTTATTAACGGCAATTAAGGCCTGAAACTGCGTTAAGCGGGCGCCCGCGACGGGCAGCCGTCGCGTAACAAACACGCGCTTTGTTTTGCTTGCTTTGTTCATACCGACGGTCCTCGTCGCAGAAACCAAATTATTATCCTCGTAATGAAGCTTGTTCAACTTGAACGGTGTGCATGTAGTCTTGTCGATGGATAACTTAATGTATTATTACGTAGCAAAACAAATGTGGGGCGCGCCTCCCCGTGACGGACACCCGCGCTGGTCTCCGCGACGGAGCACTTTTGTATGAAACCGCGCGGGTGCCCGCTTAACGCAGTTTCAGGCCTTACGGTTGAGGTACATCACTATTTAAGAATTGCAAAAAAGTGGCAACATTCGTTATGTCATTTTTGTCAAATGATGAAATGACAGCCCTGAACAAGCCCGTGCGTGTTCTCTGGCGGGGACCGCGCGTGCCCCCGCGACGGGTTCCGTCTCACGGAGGCGGGCCCCGTTGCGTGGGTGCGGGGCGCGACTCCCCGTGACGGACACCCGCGCTGGTCCCCGCGACGGAGCACTTTTGTATGAAACCGCGCGGGTGCCCGCTTAACGCAGTTTCAGGCCTTAGAATACAAAAACTAAACATACACAGTGATTTAAACAAATGAAGCTTATCGTGACAATGAATTTTCTCGCAGCAAACTTTATACGGGTCTTATCTTATTTTTATTTCGGGGGAAACCTTTAAGAGGTGTTTTTAGCCGTTGGCCAAAAGACCAGGGTCTCAAGTCTGCTATTAGAATAGTATCAGAATTGTCGATTTTGACATAATTCTTGATTTTGACAGTTTGGACAATACCATCATCATCTGCCTAGCCTTTTCCCAACTATATTGGGGTCGGCTTCCAGTCAAGCCGGACTTAGCTGAATACCAGTATTTTACGAGGAGCGGCTGCCTACCAGACCTCCACAACCCATTAACTGGGGTAACACGGTACTTCATGACAAGACTGGAGTCAGATTTACTGGCTTCTGACCATCCGTAACGACTGCCGAAGATCTACAAATGACAGCCGGGACCAACGGCTTAACGTGCTTTCCGAGGCACGGAGGAAACTCGTTATGTTAAGATGGTCACCCATCCACAGACCAACCTCGGCAAGCGTTGTTTAACCTTGAAGATCGACCTGTGCGGCTGTTATTATCTAGCCACGAGCTCCTCAGTTTTGACAATACCAAATTTGTCAAAATCAACAATTATGAAGCCAATGATCACCAATTTTAATACAATCCTAATAGCAGACTTGAGGCCCAGGGGTTGTGGCATTTTTAGCTCACTAAAACTACCCCGGTGATAACCATCAGCACATGGTAGAGACCCCATTAGAAAACCACTCAGAAACGCCCTCTGTACAACGTCTGTTACGGCACTTCCCTTTTTTTCTGCTCGGTGGAACCAGAGAAATTTCGAACTTTTATTGACTGACCTGTTGGTCTAGTGGTTAGTTACCCTGACTGCTATGCCGGAGGTCGTGGGTTCGATTCCCACCCAGGACAAATGTTTGTGTGATGAGCAACGATCATTTGTTCTGTGTCTGGGTGTAATTTATCTATAATATGTATGTATTTAGAAATATATAAGTATGTTTATCAGTTGTCTAGTACCCATAATACAAGCTCTGCTTAGCTTGGGACTAGATGATGTTGTGTGAAAGTTGTGGAATATTATTATTATATTATTAATGACTAAAACGCAAAGGGTTCCATCAGTAACCCTTGACCCTAAAATCTCTTGGTGATTAGTAGCTTACACACTATACCTATTGTTTATCGTGTACATAATGTGTGTGTAAACGCGCCCTACCAAGATTGCCGATTCTATAAATACGTGTATCTCACACCCTTGACCTAAGTAAGAACCTACAAAGCCCTAAATCTCGGCAAAACAGAGGAATCTCAGCGACATAGTGGAATCTTGGCGACTCAGTATTCAGGGCGGCCAAGATAGGCTGTCTGCGTGACAGGGGTCCTAGCGGCTGGCCTACGATAAGGGTTACTTACATATTGTGTAGTTTTTCTTTATTTATATAAGTAGTGTTTTTACGAAGGGCTGTATTAGTTTAATTTAATATAGATGAGTTAATTCTTGAAACACTTTTACGGGATTTTTTTTAACATTGTAAAACAAAGCGATTCATAGGCGGAATTGATGCTTTAAGGCATGTTCTATCAATTTTTGGTTAGGGTTTGGTTATTTTTAGGATCCCGTACTTATAGGAACAAAATCTACAAAAATAATAATAGTAATACGCTGTCGTTGTGCGGTTGGATTAGGAGCTCGTGGCTAGATAATAACAGCCGCGCGGGTCAATCTTCAAGGATAAGCAAGCTTGCCAAGGTTGGTCTGTGGATGGGTGACGATCTTAACATAACGAGTTTCCTCCGTGCCTCGGAAAGCACGTTAAGCCGTAGGTCCCGGCTGTCATTTGTAGATCTTTGGCAGTCGTTACGGATAGTCAGAAGCCAGTAAATCTGACTCCAGTCTTGCCATGAAGTGCCGTATTACCCCAGTTAATGGGTTGTGGAAGTCTGGTAGGCACCCGCTCCTTGCAAAATACTGATATTCAGCTAAATCCGGGTTGACTGGAAGCAAACCCCAATATAGTTCGCAAGAGACTAGGCAGATGATGTTCTGCGGTTGGATCAAGGGCCTGATACAGAAGGCAGTACTCCTTGATACGGCTCGTATCGTGAGGAGGTTCCTGTCTCTGGAGTCCTAACCACTGGTAGGTTGGACCTTGCTTCCGACATCGGTGGAATTCTATATTTTATCATTTTTTTAAGCTATGTATTTATACGAAAAATGTGATAAAATGAATAAGGAGACAAAAATAATAAAATGATCAACTTATCAAAATTGTTCGTCCAGAAAGACACGTGTCCATGAAAATCATGATCCCAAGTGGCCCAACCACGAAATGCCACTTAAACCTACTTGAGACCTCGCCAGCCTTACAAGTACCGTAATACTATGGCATAAGATGTTTCACAGGATGTTCTTATCTGGCACTTAGGTTTTAATTTTCACTCGATACCTGCACGTGCTCCCGAAATATTGGGTTTTGATAAACAGAAAGACAGACGACGGACAACAAAGTGATCTTATAGGGCCCCAATTTTTCCTTTTGAGTTACGGGACCCTAAAGATTAACTGCCTATCAAAATTTTTCGACCAGAAAGACACGTGTCCACGAAAATCATTACCCCAAGTGGCCCAACCACGAAATGCCACTTAAACCTCCTTGAGACCTCGCCAGCCCTTCAAGTACCGTAATACTATGGCATAAGATATTTCACAGGATGTTCTTATCTGGTACTGTCTGGTATCTGCCTCGCCTTCTTTTCCCAACTATACTGGGTTCGGCTTCCAGTCAAGCTGGATTTAGCTGGATACCAGTATTTTACGAGGAGCGGTTGCCTACCAGACCTCGTGCTTCCGAAAAAAGCTCTTGACAAATAGAAAGACAGACATAAAGAGAACATGTGATCCTATTAGTGTTTAGATTTTTTCCTTTTTAAGTTACAGAACCCTAAAAAAATACTGCTTATTAAAATTCTTCACCCAGAAAGACACGTGTCCACGAAAATCATGATCCCAAGTGGCCCAACCACGAAATGCCACTTAAACCTCCTTGAGACCTCGCCAGCCCTTCAAGTACCGTAATACTATGGCATAAGATGTTTCACAGGATGTTCTTATCTGGCACTGTCTGCGAAAATCCTATTCATGAGATACCTTGATAATATTGTATCAGCAATTTTTTCCGATATATACGACCGTATCTTTTGTTTTTGTTAACTTAAAAGTTTCATTTTTTCACAGCTTCATGGGACCACAAACTTAAGTATATGGCTTTAATTTTCACTCGATACCTGCACGTGCTCCCGAAATATAGGGTTTTGATAAACAGAAAGACAGACATACGGAGAACATGTGATCCTATTAAAAAAAACATACACACCCTAACACACACACACACAACTACACACACTAATTACACACACTCACACACACTATTTTATTTTTTTAAATAAATTAGTGCATCGATTTTTTTCCTTTTGAAGTTACGGAATCCTAAAAAAATACTACTTATCAAAATTATTCGACCAGAAAGACACGTGTCCATGAAAATCATTACCCCAAGTGGCCCAACCACGAAATGCCACTTAAACCTACTTGAGACCTCGCCAGCCTTACAAGTACCGTAATACTATGGCATAAGATGTTTCACAGGATGTTCTTATCTGGCACTTAGGTTTTAATTTTCACTCGATACCTGCACGTGCTCCCGAAATATTGGGTTTTGATAAACAGAAAGACAGACGACGGACAACAAAGTGATCTTATAGGGCCCCAATTTTTCCTTTTGAGTTACGGGACCCTAAAGATTAACTGCCTATCAAAATTTTTCGACCAGAAAGACACGTGTCCACGAAAATCATTACCCCAAGTGGCCCAACCACGAAATGCCACTTAAACCTCCTTGAGACCTCGCCAGCCCTTCAAGTACCGTAATACTATGGCATAAGATATTTCACAGGATGTTCTTATCTGGTACTGTCTGGTATCTGCCTCGCCTTCTTTTCCCAACTATACTGGGTTCGGCTTCCAGTCAAGCTGGATTTAGCTGGATACCAGTATTTTACGAGGAGCGGTTGCCTACCAGACCTCGTGCTTCCGAAAAAAGCTCTTGACAAATAGAAAGACAGACATAAAGAGAACATGTGATCCTATTAGTGTTTCAATTTTTTCCTTTTTAAGTAACGAAACCTTAAAAAATTACTACTTATCAAAATTATTCGTCCAGAAAGACACGTGTCCACGAAAATCATTACCCCAAGTGGCCCAACCACGAAATGCCACTTAAACCTCCTTGAGACCTCGCCAGCCCTTCAAGTACCGTAATACTAAGGCATAAGATGTTTCACAGGATGTTCTTATCTGGCACTGTCTGCGAAAATCCTATTCATGAGATACCGTGATAATATTATATACGAAATATCTCGCACTTAGGTATCAGCAATTTTTTCCGATATATGTGATACGATTCTTTTGTTTTTGTTTACTTAAAAGTTTGATTTTTTCACAGCTTCATGGGACCACAAACTTAAGTACCAATCTGGGTTTTAATTTCCACTCGATACCTGCACGTGCTCCCGAAATATAGGGTTTTGATAAACAGAAAGACAGACGACGGACAACAAAGTGATCTTATAGGGCCCCAATTTTTCGTTTTGAGTTACGGGACCCTAAAGATTAACTGCCTATCAACATTTTTCGACCAGAAAGACACGTGTCCACGAAAATCATGATCCCAAGTGGCCCAACCACGAAATGCCACTTAAACCTACTTGAGACCTCGCCAGCCTTACAAGTACCGTAATACTATGACATAAGATGTTTCACAGGATGTTCTTATCTGGCACTGTCTGCGAAAATCCTATTCATGAGATACCTACACGAAAATTGTGTAAGGAACTTTTGGATAAAAGATTTTCAGGACAACAGAATTTCCCAAGAATTGTTCTTCTAGTCTATTGAAGAATTGCTAAAGAATTGTATTGAGCCATTCGAGGTCTTTTTTTGTTTGAGGACACAGAACCTATCTAGGTAAGTGGTCTGGGATTGTTCAATTTATCACATATTTTTTGGACAACATAAATTTTCTAACAGAATTTATACGGCACTAAATAAAAATAAATGAACAATTTATGTTTTTTTTTGGAAAACATTATTTTAACTTTTGTTAGACTAGATTTTTATTTTCATTATTAATAGATCGGGAGTAGGTACAATCTTTCAATCAAAAAAGATCTGAATCGGTTCGATTCTCATAGATTTTTTGGTTAATTAACCGAGAAATTGGTGAACACACATAAAAAAGAAAATATATACACCTACACATTATAATCTCCTCCGTTTTGAAGCCGGTTAAAACCTAACCAAGTACGAGTTGAACTCGAATTCTGTGCCACAATATAAAAACCAAGCACAGGACGTTGACAAATAAAGTTTCTTGTATGGGAAACTTGTTTAGTAAATCTGACTCCAGTCTTGCCATGATGTACCGTGTTACCCCAGTTAATGGGTTGTGGAGGTCTGGTAGGCAACCGCTCCTCGTAAAATACTGGTATTCAGCTGAATCCGGCTTGACTGGAAGTCGACCCCAATATAATTGGGCAAAGCCTAGGCAGATGATGTAGGGGAAACTTGTTTAACTTTATAGCCTCTACCTTTTACGGTTTATAACATACAACCCCTTGACAAACCCCAAAGTTTGATGTACAGTCCTGTTTATACCCGGATTTAAAAAAAAAATAATCGAGCAACACAAAAAAAACATATTCTGAGCAAACGTAAGCTAATTTCCTGTGTGTTCAGCGATAAATAATGATAATATTTAAATACAAATTCAAGTTGTCACATGAAAGTCGCGAAACGAGACATTTTCTTTCATATTTCTTCAGAACTCTCGAGAAGGGGAAATAAACATGATTGAGTAAATAATATGTGTTCTTATGTTGTTCGTTTCAATTAAATTAATGTCACATGTGTTTATGAAACATCCTGTGTGGAGGGAAGAAGTATTTTGTGTTATAAAAAGTTTTTTTAAAAGGAGGTTCTGTTTATGACCTGTATGGGTTGCGTGTTAAGTAAGGATCTAACCTGACTGTTGACGGCGCGGAAGCCTATGTCATGTCTATGCCATTTCACAATTATTATTTAACAGTTTCATTTCGTTAGATTATAATCTGACGAAAAATAATGCTTCAAATTGTAAGCAGCATGGTACACAACAACACGGTTAACTATCTACCGACAGTTTACAATCTCACAAAATAAATTGTAATCTAACAGTATTTACAATTTGACGGTGACTTATGTGAATAGTACACACCGAACCAACTGCGTATTTCTTTTCCTTCTCTATCAAATCCATCTAATTACAACCACGTGGAAGACGTTAAGGTTGTCAGTAAAAAATGGCCTTGGAGAAAAGACAGCCCATTTGTTACACCCTATTAATTTTAAGCTCCTACTGTAATTTTTTATGGCTTACAATAAAGTGCATAATTATCTATCGAGATAGATATATATTTGTCCTAGATGTCTATCCTTATATGTAGATAGATATCTATCCTTATTACTACCAACTGCAAATTATTTGTTTTAATCAGTACAAAGCACTTATTTGCAGCAAAAATTCTACTGCAGCAAAGCTTCTTCATTTGTAATTTATTATGTCGTATAAATAAAAAGAATATCTACCTATCATTATAACCAACAACAAATTTATTTCATTTAATTCAAATCGGTGCAAAAATAAACCAAGAAAGAACTTTCCCATCTATTTTTTTAATCAGAAAACACCTCAAACGGTTTTTCTTTTAATTTCTCCTTTACTCTCCGTTAACTACAGCTTACCAACAAGTATAAATTATACTGCCTTTCAAGTATAAAGCTGAGCTTTTCAATTCGCGAGTTTCCTCTTGAAACTTAGTAAATTTCAACTTGTTCATAAACTAGGTACATTTTTAACTTTCAGCAAGTAAAGTTTTACGGGGAAGTTTATAAGGCGGTATAAGACCTCTTTCGTACGTTAAACCGGATATATCTGGTGCGAACTGGCTGTAAACCGGTTTGGGGCGGTTCGAACTGGATCGGGTGAACGGTTTGGGAATTTGATTATTGATTTTTCGATAGCCTTTGAAGAGGAGTGTTGATTTTTTTTTTGTATATTTTATGGGGTTTTTGAACCGTAGCTATAGTAATGTTATTAAGGGTTTTTTGAGGAATGAGAATATAATTGAGGTGATTCACCGGCGTTATATTTTCTTCTTTATCTTGAATCATCTTGGATACCAATGAATCAAAAATGTTGATTGTGAAGCTCAGAAAAAAAATGGTTCTTTTTGATTGGTGATACATAAAAATCTGTTAAAACTTCCAATTTTTACGGTGGAAAACAAGATACTCGTAAATTGTAAAAATGTCAATATAGTAATATTTTTTGTTCTGCAAAACGCATGAACCTTTGTACTTTTTGTTCTTTTTACATAACAGAGTAACTGTCAGTGACACAATTGAAAACAAACCTTTCTTTTTTGAAGTTGGAATGCATGCAATGACGTCTCTCGCTCTTGGGTGGAGTGAGAGCGCAGGTCAGACTTTTATTGAGTAATACACACTGGTGTCCTCCATTTCCCTTTGCGTTCTAATATCACGGTTTCCCTTTCAGAAATTCCCCGTGGTCCTAGTGGGATAAGGATGGACTGCGAGATTATTCTAAAGAGTTACCCCGGCCCTGGAACGCAAAGGGCAGCTGAAGGAACACGGGCGAGTTTAAGTCAATAAAAGTGTTACTCCCCCTCGCATTCAACCCAGAATAGATAATCGGCCGTAGCTATTTGATAATCCCCCACCTATAAAGAGGCCAACTAAAAAAACTTTGCTGCCACCATCCTCATTTCAGTCAATACTAACCATATAAAAATGGAAAATGGAATTGGGGCAAAGAAGGAACAAGTGTGGGTTTTAGTCAGTAAAAGTCTTACACGCTCTCCCGCTCCGCCCAGAGCGGGAGAAGTCATTTTGAAGATTCCCAACGTATAAAAAAAAATCATCGTCTTCGTCTTCCACGATGTCCCTCACACGACCGATGCTGTGGTCTCTCAGCCTTACTGCTGGCTTAAACAAAACACCTCACCAAATTTTTCAATTAACTAATTACGTCACTACCTACCCTACAAATTAAACAGTCAGCTACAAACGGTCACAGAATAACGCAGAGCCATCAGCTGAGCGGCCATGTTTGTTCACCTCTTGACGTTTAATATCCGCCGGAACCGAGCCTCATATGCACACACTTATTGTTAGCCAGTAGGTGAGGTAGGCAGAAGGACCAGTAGTCCCATTCACGTAATCAAAACCAAAACGATACCGTACCGACTTACAGCCGAAACCAATAACCTATCTATAACATATCGGAGATAGAAAAACAAATGAAACAACAGAAAACATGATAATTTTTGTATTGTATCATTTGTTTTACAATCTCCAGTATGCCAAAACTGGAGATATATAGGTTATTGGTTTCGGCTGTTAGCCTTTTAAACCATTATCGTATTCAGATCCATCATAGAGCTTGAACGACACCGATCGAAGTATCGTTGACGCATATACCGTCAATCATTATCCTGGTAGAATACATAATAATGTACTGTGTTACCACAGTTAATGGGTTGTGGAGGTCTGGTAGGCAGCCGCTCCCCGTAAAATACTGGTATTCAGCTAAATCCGGGTTGACTGGAAGCCGACTCCAATATAGTTGGGAAAAGGCTAGGCAGATGATGAACTAGCTGGCAATAAGCCGTTGCTAGATTGTTTAGTTTCGCGAGTGCCTTAACCACTGAGACATAAAAAGGAAAAGAAACAAGTAAACTTACCTTCTTAAAAGTTCTAAATGAAAAGTAATGGCACACCACATAATAGTTATTTATGACAGGATTTAGGAAGGTCCTAAGAACAGGAGAGTAGCAGGCCTAACTTCTTGTTTTAAAATTATTGTTAATGAACATGTTTTTTCAACGTTGGAATTGATCCAGGACTGGCTCTTTATACAATAACTAGCTGCTGAACCTACTCACGGAATAAAAAGTACCCCGTTGTATTCCGGGACATGGGCTATCCATGTGCTAAGTTTCATCGAAACCCGTGCGAACGTGGAGAAGTAAAAAACATACAAACACACAAACTTTTGCCTTTATAATATTAGTGTAATAGTTAAACATTGTCGTAAAATACTGGTATTGAGCTAAATCCGGCTTGACTGGAAGCCGACCCCAATATAGTTGGGAAAAGGCTAGGTAGATGATGATGACGAGTTAAACATTGTAGTCTTACTGTTATTCCTGCGAGGTGTAGTATTCGTCCCAGATATAATTTGCACAAGCAACATCCTAGTATCGATGTTTGAAGAACTCCGTGTTGCATAAATAAATTAGATCTGGCTAACTATAGGCTTCCGTGTTTATGATATATCGATACACAGACGGAATATAAATGAACAGGACTAGTACTTTGCCAGCGATTTCGTTCGGGAGAATGTTTTCGTAAAAGCTTTCTTTTGTGGATAGTTTTAAAAAACGAGTTTTGATTTTTTTTTATTTATTTGGTTTACTATTTACGCTAAGTTTCAAGGAATATTTAACTTACAAACGGATTTCCCCATTTTCACGCCTTTATATTATGTGATTTTTTTAAAACACTCGCTAATGTTATAGTCTTGTACATAATTGTACGTTCCTAGTCCCCTTAGTCCCAATAGTTTCGTTCGGCCACACATCGATGTTTTATTCCGTTGAGCGAACTCCATATTTTTAAAGAACGTTCACAATTTGTAGCAAACACATCCATTTTTTTTTATTTTGGCAAAATGCGTTTGCGAGAAGTCTCTTACCGGAAAATAGCACCCAGCTGTCCATTTGAATAAATGAGTGCTAAAATTATTCATCTTTCAAACACACAAGTCGACAAATAGCTTTAATAAACCTGACAAAATATCAAAATTACTAATTCCCCAATCAATAATATTGATCGCGCAATTGCTTTGACAAACTACGGTCGCGTCAAATTAAGTCAATAACTTACATTTCCGTCAAACATCGACTTATCTGTTACACAAAAAGGGCTATATTTCTTGGGAGAGCAATAAATTAGCTTGCTGAGCAATAACGCGGGTGCCGGCAATCGGCAATTAACCGGGGAGCAACATTAACTTGACGTATAGCCGTCTAAACTACGGAGTTCGCGGCGAAACTATTTACTGTTTACCTTTAACTTCTTGTATTAATTAACTAATTATGTTAATTCATTGCTTTATATTTAAACTTTAAAGTTAGTAACGAGGCTGCAGTTAAGGAGTGGAATTCTTTGCTGGAGTCTGTGTTTTCTGATAGCTATAATCTAGAGGTCTTTAAGTCGAAAGTGAATAGCTTACTTCTAGGCAATCGCTTTCCGTTATCGGCCACATTATGGCTTAGGTACCATCAGGTGAGATAGTGCTCAAAAGCAAGCCTACACACTCGTACCACAAGCAATTTTGAAATCTTTTTATCACATTTAGCATTAGCATTAACGGTCTTATAATGTTCCCACTTCTGGGACTCAGGCCTCCTCTCTAGGAGAGCAGATGGGCCGTAATCCACCACGCGGGCCCAGTTTTTTTCCTTCACCATTTTGAGAGCAATGGTGATGAAATAAATTACACAAAGTAATACGTCTGGCTGGGTTTGAACCCGCGACCTACAACTTGTAAGTTGGGGCAGTTACCACTCGGCCACCACTGCTCTTCTGATGTGCTTTTATCACATTACATCATCATAATTCTCGATAAAATCTCTTTTGAAAAATTATAGCTTACTGTCATCTATAACTAAAACTTAAGTTTATTTATAGAGAAAAATGGTCTACAAAAATCTTTATAAATATTTGTTTGTAAGGTACACAAGAAAACAAAATACCTGAACTGCGAACTTGTACAAGACACAAACGGGTACCTAAAAATACACTTACAAAGCACTTATTGCTTTTTCCTGGAAGCAAACAAATATAACTCTTATAACAATGGGAGAAGAGCTAAATATACTTTATGTATTTGTACACAAATTGTATGTGACAAGTGAAGTCTGACCTGTCATAATGTTGGATATTGTGAGGCAAGATGTAAGACCACGTGGAAAATGGACTGAGCACGAAATGAAAACCCTGTAAGTAAATAAGTAAACGAGAATGTAACGCGGCCGTGCCGCTTAAATAGTTAATATTAAAAAAAATAGTAATTCGATGAATAAGTAGTATTCGTAGTATATCGAATAATAAATAATAACCTCTGCCTGTCCCCTCAGTGGTAGAATTTTCAGAATTATGTAATCGATCCATGAGGAGCTCGTGGCTAGATAATAACAGCCGCACAGGTCGATCTTCAAGGTTAAGCAATGCTTGCCTAGGTTGGTCTGTGGATGGGTGACCATCTTAACATGACGAGTTTCCTCCGTGCCTCGGAAAGCACGTTAAGCCGTTGGTCCCGGCTGTCATTTGGAGATCTTTGGCAGTCGTTACGGATAGTCAGAAGCCAGTACATCTGACTCAAGTCTTGCCATGAAGTACCGTGTTACCCCAGTTAATGGGTTGTGGAGGTCTGGTAGGCAGCCGCTCCTCGTAAAATACTGGTATTCAGCTAAATGCGGCTTGACTGGAAACCGACCCCAATATAGTTGGGAAAAGGCTAGGCAGACAATGATGTAATCGATCCATGGTGTTCGTCTGTGCGTCGATGTCGGACTCACGGTGTATACATTCGTACCCATGGTTTTCTTGAGAATAATCTCGTTTCATTACACACCTGCCTAAGGCATTAAATCCGATTCTGCACCTTTGTGTTTTATGAAGATTTATTGCATAAATAAAAAATGTATTCATTGCACTATTTGCACTACCGTGTTTTCTCTCACACCTTTCTTCCCGTATTTACTTTAATAACAAGTTGAGTCTTATTCATCATCATCTGCCGAGCCTTTTTCCCAACTATATTGGGGTCGGCTTCCAGTCAAGCCGGATTTAGCTGAATACCAGTTTATTACGAGGAGCGGCTGCCTACCAGACCTCCACAATCCATTAACTGGGGTAACACGATACTTCATAGCAAGACTGGAGTCAGATTAACTGGCTGTAACGACTGCCAAAGATCTACAAATGACAGCCGGGACCAACGGCTTAACGTGCTTTTCGAGGCACGGAGGAAACTCGTTATGTTAAGATGGTGACCCATCCACAGACCAACTTTGGCAAGCGTTGCTTAATCTAAGAAGATCGACCTGTGCGGCAGTTATTATCTAGCCACGAGCTCCTCCGTATACTTGTTTAATACGCCTTATAAAAAGGTAACAATCCGTTATATAAGTTATATTAACTGGAGTAACACGGTACTTCATGGCAAGACTGGAGTTGAGTCTTATTATAGGTACTGAAAACAAACTTTTCTTACAGTTATCTCGCTTATGTCCCAAAGGAGCGAAGTGTAATCGCGTTTCTTTTGTTCAGTAACAAACTTCACAATCGGATCACTACTTCAACAGTTTTTTCTACAAACCTTTAAAATAGGCACTATATGATATTTGTTTGCAATTTATGTATATTATGTTTGCAGGCACTGTTTGCTACAGAATATTAAAAGTTTTATAGCTATACTATCTGACCCAGTAAATGTTGTTCTGCCATATACAATACATAATTATATACAAGTATGTTTATCAGTTGTCTAGTACCCATAACACAAGCTCTGCTTAGCTTTGGACTAGATGGCGTTGTGTGAAAGTGGTGGGATAATATTGTATAGAATCATCAAAAAAGTGGGGGTGAGAGTAGGAGGATAAAAAAAGTTTTTTTAGGTGGTTAATCATCCAATGATCTTTGTCTAAAGCGGAGCGAGAGGTAATCTCAGACTTTTATTGACTAAAATCTACTCTAAAATTCCTTTTTTGCCTTCTTTCCAGAACCCGGGTGGGGTTCTTATTCGCAAAATCCATGGCCCCAGTAGGTCTCGACGCTCTTAGGTCCCTACGGTTTTGTTGACATCTCCTTAAGGTGCGCGTGGAATAATACGCGCCATCGATGACTCGGGCTCGGCGTACGACATATTCTCAGGTCAACGAATAGTGCACAAAAAATCTCATGTATAGGTCAAGCCGTTTTGGACGAATTCGATGACAAACACGTTGACACGAGATTTTTATAATTCCAAAATAAAAGAAGCAGGCGTACTATCAACCAAAACTTCGACAGACATCCATTATATTAAAATATCTGCACCACCACACAACACACGAAAGTTTTCCAACAAGAATATTTTTATGAAAAACATTTTACATTTTCACACAAAATAAAAAGTTGCTTGATCCTCCATATCGTCGCAACTCATTATTCCAGCGACGACATTTTATTAAAATTCTTGCAACGAGACGTGGACGCAACTTTTGCCTTTTGTCATTCAAATACTAGCTGTAGGTAAATATGTGGCGAAGAGGCAGAAGACTGGTGGAACAGTTATTTCATGAAAATATATGAGAAATTGTTGTGTGTTGGGACTTTTGGGAACGTCTGTGGATATTCTTAAGTATGTACATGTATTAAGGTGAATGTTCAAGGTAGCCCGCGAAATTCAAATATTCTTACGTTTTTTGCAATTTGCAAACCAGTGGTAGGTCGTCTGAAGTTTAAAATGCTTTAGCGACTGTAAAACGTAACTAGTTACATAATTATAACCATAAAAATTATCAATACAAGTCTCCAAGCTCACTTAGTTGCAGTTACGTTTTTGACCTCGGAAAAATGGTTTCTGCAGTTAGGTGAGCTTAAAAGCTTATGTTGATCATTTTTATGGTTTTAATTATGTAACTAGTTACGTTTTACAGTCGCTTAATTATTTTTAACTTCATACAACCTACCACTGGCTTGCAAATTGCAAAAAACGTAAGAAAATTTGAATTTCGCGGGCTAACCTGAAGCTTCCCCCTTAAGGAAAAGAATGATATTTTTTTTGGAGCTGGAGGCCAAATCAAATGTCAAATTACATATATTAGCTGTAGTTTTAGAAAACAAATCACAACAGTAAAATAAGTTTGTTGATCGCTGATTAAATTTATCAAACTAAACAATTTTCCGTTCCTGACTCGACTTGTCTATCGTTTACCGGAGCTGGTTGGTTCATCCAACGACATCATCATCATCATCTGCCTAGCCTTTTTCCCAACTGTATTGGGGTCGGCTTCCAGTCAAACCGGACTTAGCTGAATACCAGTATTTTACGAGGGGTAGCTGCCTATCAGACCTCCACAACCCATTAACTGGGGTAACACGGTACTACTAGTACTGTACATGTCGTTGGTTCATCCAACGACATGTTTTAAAAAGAGGCAATTCGAAAAATCAGAGATAGCACCTGAGCGCTCTGTTGGCATTCAGCAATACATTCACAAAAAAATATTCGATTTCACAAAACTTGATCCAAGCAATACCAATATGTTTCAAAGTTAAAAAAATTACTATTTTATTTTTTTAATTTATAAGTTCATTATAAAGGGCCAAAGTTCACGAAAAATAGCCGATTTTCAGAGGACTCTACTGGATACGTCTTAAAAAACATAATAAGCTAATAAGATAATATCCATAAGATAACTGTGTTTCCAAAATATCTAGAGAAGTTACTACCTAAGGTCGTTCTTAATTAAGAAATCTCAGTTCTTTTTTTTAAGTATATATTTAGATTTAAACCGATTTCATACACAAACACTACTTACAAATAAAAAATAATTTTCAATTTTAACAAATTGTCACACACAATTCCCGCCAAAACCGTAGTAATCTCTCACACACACATCAAACCATAAATTGTAGAACCGCATCTCGTTGACGTGTTACAAAATGTCTGCCAATTCCCGCGCATTCCCGCGACGCCATCTTTTTTATTGGAGTTGCCGAGACTTGGCAGTTGGCTGAATGATGTTACCTTTGCTTGTAAAAAAGTTTCGTAGGCACTTTTCACCAGGTTTCTTGGGATTAATATACGAGTGTTTATTTTTATGTTTGTTATAAAAAAATAATGTTGGGTTATGTCTGTTGATTGTGATTATTTATGTTTGGCTAGATTTAGATGAATAAATAATGTTTTTTTTTACTTGTATCTCGGGGATTGCTTGAGAACGTATTTCTTAAAGAAAGATTTTAGAAGTTTACTTTTTTGTTTTGGCGATGGCTTCGCTAAAGCATTTAGCCGACCAAACAGTGTTGGAATGATTGATATTTTGGGTATGTATGGGCTTATTTTAATTACACAGTGCACGAACTGCGGATTTATGAACAACTAATACCTACTGTTTATACTCTATATGTACTTCGGAACTACGGACACATACAGTGGAAAATGTTCGCTCCCCTAGTGATTCCAGTAAAAACGGTTGTAGGTACAGACAACCGACTTTCCTGGTACTGTATGAACAGAGTGAATAGGCTCTTGATAAACTAGTGCGCCTCATCATCAACGATTGCATCACTGGTTACCAAAAGGTGGGATCGCAGTCAAGCACATACACACACACAAATCTCACCCACACACACACGCACCCACACACTCTTCAAATCATATTGTTATGTGTTACAAAAATCTTTGTTACATATTTAATAACATTATTACCTAAGCTAATTGCATACACGTTTACCTATCAACAAACGATTCCAACGAAACCCACATCAAAGGAATTCTGGTTTATTGAGTTTGATGTTCGCCAAACGAATACGAATAGCATTCGAGTCGATTATTTGAAAATCGACTAATTAGTCGATTGACGTTCGAATCGAACTCGGTTCCTAATGAATGGGGGTTCTGTGTGTTCTGTGTTTTCTCTTGTATTCATAATTTGAGTTTGTGTTGCATGCAATGATGGGTCTGCGCTGTTTGTGATGTAAATTGACTTGTTAATGGCATGTTTTGATGCTAGTTTGCAAACTGTATCTGCAATTGAGGCCGAGATACTGGAATGACAACCCCACAATATACAGGTTTTTTATACTTTTTGCTAGTTGACCTGGCAAACGAGGTTTTGTCATATAATTAAAGAAAAAAAATAGGCGTAAAAAATAGTTTGGGTACGTCTTATTCTCAAACCTACTGATTATCAAAGCTGTAGAGGCCCAGTTATTGGATGATTTCACACCTAACAAAGAAAAAGACCTACTGAATTTAGACTCAAAATCATCAAGCTGTTTCAGAGAAGTTTAACGTGTAACAAAACTTCTCTGAAACATTCAGAGAAGTTTTGTTACACGAGAATTTTATATCTTAGAAGATATAGCATGAGGCTGCAAATGAAAAACAAATGCTTCATTTAAAACAAGCCTCATCTCATCTTTAACCCATATACCTTGTTTTAAGCAAATAAACAAATACGTACAAAGGTACAAAACCAATAAACACGAAATAAAAAAAGTAAAACCCACGTAAAACAAATTATTTACAACCCACATACTACAGTGAAACTCCTCAAAATTCAGTCCGAACCAACAAAAAACTGTGAACAGCGACAAAAGTAAATTACAGCGAGACTTGTGCTGAAAAAATTCATTCATACATGGGAATAACCCAGTTCGTGAGTAGGCGGCAGGGTTGCCGACCCCGAGGTTTTTACTGTAGAGTAACAGATTTTTTTATTATTATAGGTAGGTACGTGGTTTACAACTATCTCATCTGATGGTAGGCGATGATATAGTCAACGGTATTGTTATGCGAAGCGGAAGTCTTACTGACTCAAATCTAGTCCTATGTTACTTCGTTGCCTTTCGATCCAGAGTCAGGAAACAAATCAGAGGCTTCACCTCTGCTGGGCCACTACGGTTTTGCTGACATATCCTTGAGGAAGATTACATGCCGTTGACGACTTGGGCGGCTCGCTCCAGATAATTACCGGACTGCCGGACAGCGAGTTACCTATTGTTCGCCGTCCGCAACCCACGATGGTCGACAGTAGAATACACTTACTTATAAGTAACCTATAAATCACCATCTACTTTACGACCCTAGATTATAGTTATCAGGAACCAGCAGGAAATTCCACTTCTTAGCTGTATGCACAATTATTGAGTTTCCAAAACGTTTTACTTATGCGTACATAGTACATACGTTTGTCATTTAGGTATATGTATTTCTCAAAAATATAACCAATGTGTCTGATTCTGAGCTATAAAATGATTCTAAAGTTTCTTTAAAACTCCATTCCGCAGTTTTTGAAATTTTCGCGTTGAAAAAAAGAAAAGATTAAGGTAAAGCTGTAGATTGTAAGTTTCTTTTAATTAATTATCTATACTAATATTATAAAGAGGTAAAATTTGTAAGTTTGTATGTTTGTAAGTTTGTATGTAGGGGGTAATCTCAGGAACTACTGGTCCGGTGTAAAAACATTCTTTCAGTGTTAGATAGCCCATTTATCGAGGAATGCTATAGGCTATATACCATCACGCTACGACCCACGGGAGCGGAGCAGTAACGAAAAATGCGGGTGAAACCGCAGGGGACAGCTAGTTATTAATAATTTTTTAATAAATTGTGCATTACATGTGTGCAATAGGTAGTAAACTTATGCAGCCATGATTTTTTTTAAATATAATATAAATTGATATACTAATACTAAAAATTTAAATAAAAAACTTAAGTTAAACCTAAATACTTTTTTAAGCTTAGTCTTTGAGCAGTTTTTTCAAGCACGAGGGTGGCAACCTTAGTAGAGAGCCCAACACATACATATAGCGAGACTCGCGGGCGCACTCGACGGAACTGAGAGTTTATTTACATTCGTACTTGTTAGTTTAGTCTGTGAGGGCTTTAGGCGCTGTCCTGTTTTGGTGCCTAATTGTTTTGGGAACTTAATGAGGAGTGTGAGGAAAAAGGAAAGGTATGGTGGTTAGTTGTGTGTGTTTTTTGTAATAGAAGTATTTTCTCTCATTACGAATACCAGATGTTTATTTTCTACTAATGAGTATAGAAAAGGAAACACTTGTCATCATCTGCCTAGCCTTTTCCCAAGCATATTGGGGTCGGCTTCCAGTCAAGCCGGATTTAGCTGAATACCAGTATTTTACGGGGAGCGGCTGCCTACCAGACCTCCATAACCCATTAACTGGGGTAACACGGTACTTCATGGCAAGACTGGAGTCAGATTTACTGGCTTCTGACTACCCGTAACGACTGCCAAAGATCTACAAATAACAGCCGGGACCTATGGCTTAACGTGCTTTCCGAGGCACGGAGGAAACTCGTTATGTTAAGATGGTCACCCATCCACAGACCAACCTTGGCAAGCGTTGCTTAACCTTGAAGATCGACCTGTGTGGCTGTTATTATTTAGCCACGAGATCCTCCTAAAGGAAACACTTGTACACTTAGTTAAATGAAATGCACAACTAAGTTTCAAGAGTAGGTCATTAACCACAAGATTATTTTGATAGGTATTAAAATTTCCATATTTAAACCTCGACATGTAATGTTAGATGACATGTTTAATAAGGCATCAGGATCGAAAAGAGAGGGTTTTAGTCCGTAAAAGTCTGATACTTCCTCTCAATCTACCCAGAGGGGTGAAATTATTAGACGACTTGCCGTCTCAAATAAGAAAAAATGTTAAGACAAGCATAAATATCACAACTTTCAATGCCAACTAGAAATCCAGCAGCAACAAGAATATTCATATTTCAAACTGACTTATTATTACATATTTATTTATTTATGAAATTATATTACCTTTACATACACGTCCAAGGCGATATTACAACTAACACTTATAATACATAGTTATGATAGTATTAAATATGACTATAATAATTAATGAGTCCAGAACTTTTTCTATACTAATATTATAAAGAGGTAAAATTTGTAAGTTTGTAAGTTTGTATGTAGGGGGTAATCTCTAGAACTACTGGTCCGATTTGAAAAATTCTTTCAGTGTTAGATAGCCCATTTATCGAGGAGGAATGCTATAGGCTATATACCATCACGCTACGACCCACGGGAGCGGAGCAGTAACGAAAAATGCGGGTGAAACCGCAGGGGACAGCTAGTCAGCAATAAAAAAGTAGTAGCATTCAAGTCCAGCATCAGGGTATAACGTGTGTACGTACCTACAACACATAGCATGTCCGAATCAATTTACCTACATTTTTATACAGGTATATGTACAAACGCATGCATCACATTCACACGCCTGCTCGTTAGTGCATTTCTATTGTGCTTAGTTTTATTTACACGTTCCAGTTAAAATCACTACGTGCTAGTTTTACAGTAGGGCTTTTCCTGTTTACGTTGGTTCGTAGTTATTTCCATTTTTTTTTTCGTTTTTTTTTTTTTATACAACATGTAACTGGAATAAAGCCCCTATACAATCAATTATAAAATTAAGTAACAATCGTAATTGAAGCACTGAAATTTTACATTATGTGTGTTTTAAAAAAAAATTAGTTGTTTTATTTGTTACATTTGTAGTTGTGTGTTTTAGTATTGGTATCTAGTCACGCACACACAAACACGCTAGTAACTCAATCAAGAGTTATCAAGAATTTATCAAAATAGGTATTTTTAAATTTCAAAAATATTCTACTTACTAAAAATCTCGATGATAAGTAACGGTACGTTTTCATTCATTCTTATTAAATTTTATATGTATGCTTTTAGGCCTTAAAAAAATAATAATAAAAAAAATAATTGTTACTAAGCTGTGGAAATGGCATTTTTAACGTGAAAAATGAACAAGTATCACATCTACGCTCTGGGTGTATTCCTTTGGTTGCCCTTTGCAAGACTTTTCATATTTTGTTTTTATTTTTAGCCACAGTACAATAGAGTCTAACACATTGTTGAGCTAAAAATAGAAGTGCTTGTAAGTAGCTCAATGTTAGTACTTTAGAGCGTGACTAGAGTTTTTTAACTTTTCCGTGAATGTGGAAATGAAAACATCAGGCCTTTGCACGACTGTTCACTAAATACCATTGCAATGACGCGCGTTTTTCGAGTGTTTGTTTCGCGATAATTAAAAAACATGTGCTGTGTGGTTCTCTTGCAGGATTGTTTACTAAATGCAATTAGGAGAAAGGCATTTTTCACTTGTATGTACATGTATTGTCTGTATATACTCTGTAAACGATTGACACAAATGTCTCTTTCAACTGAGCTTCTGCTACGAACTTGTTCCATTATACGAGACTAGTTTCCGCCTGCGACTTCGTCCGCGTGGAATTGTTAGTGCTCCGCTTCTATTGGTCTTAGCATGATGATTATAGCTTATATATACCCTTCCTCAATAAATGGGCTATCTAACATTGAAAGAATTTTCAAATCGGACCAGTAGTTTCTAAGATTAGCGCATTCAAACTCTTCAGCATTATAATATTAGTATAGAAGTATAAGATGTGTGATTATTACGTCACTACACAATCATTATATAACACACTTTTTGCATCTTTTTTAGTATACTTTTTTCCTAATACCACAGCTAAGTAAGTAAAGTAAGCGATGATGTAGTCGATGATGGAACACGCTTGACTAGAAGAAACCTTTTCGTACTTTGAGCTACTTATTTATACCTTTAGTCTACTACAAGTTTTTTATTTAGCATAGCATCAGGCTTATAATGGCCTCACTGCTGGGACTCAGGCCTTCTCTCTAGGACAGAGAATGGGTCGTAAATAGTTTTTATTCGATTTAACTCTATTGTTTTCCTCTGCTAATATATTAACTAGCTGCTACTAGCGGCTTCACTCGCAAAAAATCATCGTAAGGAAACATATTCTTGAAATAAAAATATTTTATGTCCCATTCCAAGATGTGTTCTACCTGTATGCTAACTTATATCCAAATCCGGCTAGCTATTCCAGCGTGAAGAGATGGCAATCACACACCCACATGCACAACTTCTGGTCTTTATAATAAAAATATTAGTGTGAAACTCTGTAAATACCAAACGATTTTTTGGCTAGTCTGGTAAAAACTACCGATTCTTTTATAAAGCATTCAAAAAGCCCTTTGATTTTACTTCAAAACAAATCTCTCTAAACGAATCCACTTGAAAAACTGCCAGTAAAGGCAAGGATCATAAACACTTGCCAATAAAACGAAACTTCACTACAATCCAATCAGCAAGGGAACTACTAACTACGCCGTAGCCCGTAGCCCGTAGCTCGTAGCGCTACGGATTCGTAGCACGCGCCGAGTTTCGTAGCGAGTTAGTAAGCGTAGACACGGGGTAATGGAATTGTTTAGATATTTTGTTACGTGTGTTTTTATACGTGGCTGAACTTTTTGATTTATTGTGTAACTTATATTTTTGTGAGGGGATGGTGAAATAAATTATACTCGTTTTATTACAATGAGGGCACGTTGAGGAAAATTCACACCACCGCACCAGTTGGTGCCTTGGTACTTAGCCAGGTTTTTTCTTTGATACATGACGTTTACGTCTGACATTGATGTCTAGCTCCAGTACAGGACCTGTCAAATTGCATACAATTCGACAGGTCCTGGACCTGACGCTTAAGCGCTGCAACTTGGTGAACGTCATTTTAGAACCTTCATTGGAAGAGCTAAGCAAAGTAAACGTATCTGTGTAAGGGCCTGTTTCACCACCTATGATTAAGTTTCGAGTATCTTACTTGGCAGATAATTTCATACAAATTCTGTTCCATTTTTTAACTTATTCAGTGAGTAGTGCCTACTCGGACATTGTGAAACAGGCCCTTAGCCATACAGATTGTTAAAATGTCATTTGATATTTTCGTAGCGAGACTGCTGGACAGAGACCTCCTCCAAATGTCGCTTCAACATCTAGTCATGAGCGTTACGGATCCATCACAATCCCTAGACCTTCACCATCTCCCCCTTGTAGGAGTCCTTCGAACTCTGCGTCCAGAACCTTTCGGCACCATCGGCCATCTATTCTGCGAGCAGTGTGCTCTGCATATTGCCAATTAAACTTGACGCTTATTCATGCTATGCCCCAAAACCAGGCCCATTGACCATCGGTACTGCGAGCAATATGCCTTGCCTGCTGTTACTTAAGTTGGGCGATTCTTCAGGCATTGTTAGTAACCTGGTTTCTCCTGGACATCTTCATGCCTGATTTGATCACGCACAGATACTGAATATAGCTCTCTACATTTAGATGACTTAAAGCCCTCTAATGAGGCCTATTGTTAGGTACTCTATTAAGGTCCCAAATGAAGCGTGTAATTAACGAATACATCGATTTTTAGGCTGGCAATACTTGTAAGAGGCGTTTAACAAGGTCAACTAATTTTTTGGCAAATTAATGAGTCCGCTCTTAATTAATTTCTGTCGTGAATTTAATTAATGATTTCACGTATTGAATAATTATTTTGCGAGTTTTTCGTCTTAGTCAGCATCAGCAAATTACTGTGCTTTTTTACAATAAGTACTATGATTACATATGATACAATGATTTTGCAATGTTCAATTACAGAAATGGAGGAAATGGAGGAAATATTAAATTTTTTTACTAAAATTCCAACCTTGAAACTATATAAATAAATGAGCTTTTCCACACCGTCGTATTATACGAACGTAAAAATACTAAACAGTTTTCTTTAATGAATTTCATTTTTGATTCACGCCTATGAAACCGCTTGTAGCAGCTGGTCATCTTTAACCCCTGTGAGTGTGGGAGGTGTGAGTGACAGTAAGAGCATCGCTGACTTATTTAAGGAACACTTTGGGGTGAGATCACCACTTGGTCCGTCAAAGATGATGCCAGATGCTGATCCTATTGTGACTGGTGACTTGTTTAACGTGTCTGTTAAACAAGTGTCAGGAATAATAAAAAAGATGACCCGGGGTAAGTCGCCTGGTCATGATGGGCTTAGTATCGAACATCTAAAGTATGCTGGAGTCCATTTACCACGCGTTTTGGCAATGTTTTACACATTATGTCTAAGTCATTCATACTTATCCGTTGACCTCATGCGAACTATTGTGGTACCAATTGTTAAAAATAAAACTGGTGACTTATCAGACCAGGGCAATTACAGACCTATATCGTTGGCAACAGTAGTGGCCAAGGTGCTGGATGCTGTGCTTGATTCAGAGCTGGAAAAACATCTCCATATACATGATGCTCAGTTCGGGTTTCGGCCTGGACTTTCTACTGAAAGCGCCATCCTGAGTCTTAAGCACACTGTCCAGTACTACACACAGAGGGGTATACCTGTATATGCATGTTTCCTCGACCTGTCAAAAGCATTTGACCTAGTGTCTTATGACCTGCTGTGGGAGAAGCTTAAGAAAACGGAAGTGAAATAATGTTAGATGGGCAGGCAGCCTCTCTGACGTGTACAGGTTGGAGTGCGGAACGAGACAAGGTGGGTTGACGTCTCCCAAGCTCTTTAACCTGTATATAAACGAGCTGATGGTTGAGCTCAGCAGCACGCGTATTGGCTGCTCGATCGACAATGTCTGTATAAATAATATCAGTTATGCTGACGACATGGCGCTGCTGAGCCCAGCTGTCAGTGCGTTGAGGCAGCTCATAGGTATTTGTGAGAATTATGCACAAAAACATGGTCTCTTGTACAACTGCACGAAAAGTGAGTATTTGGTTTTCAAGTCTTCGGGTAAATGCCCAGCGAGCGTGCCCAAAATTAAGCTAAATGGCATTGAACTTAAGCGGGTAAATCATTTTAAATACTTGGGACATTTCGTTACCGACGATCTTGATGACCAAATGGACATAGAAAGAGAACGCAGGGCATTGGCGGTTAAGAACAATATGCTGGCTCGCAGGTTTGCTCGTTGCAGCGAGAATGTTAAGATTTCACTTTTTAAGGCATACTGCCAAACCTTCTACACGAGCAGCCTGTGGGTTAGTTATACACAGAGATCGCTCGGTGCCCTGCGCGTTCAATATAACAATGGCTTCAGGATGTTGCTGGGGCTGCCCCGTTTCTGTAGTGCATCTGGAATGTTTGCGGAGGCTCGCGTTGATGGTTTTCATGCCATCATTCGCAAGAGAACCGCCTCCTTGTTGCGCAGAGTGCGGGGCAGCACTAATAGCATCCTGAAGGTTGTCGCAGACAAAGTCGACTCGGCAATAAGGCAAGCTTTTATGCGGGTTCTAGTTAGATAGTATGAACTGTATAACTGAGCCTGCATATAAGCAACTTATTTTGTTACTTATAACCAATTTCAATGTTACTAACTTTTTTTTTTAAGATTTTGTATTACTAACAAAATATGGACGTCTGTCCGAAATAAACGTTATTATTATTATTATTATTTCCTTTATTAACTTTTTTACATGTCTTTTTCATTTTTAAATATTTCTTTACAAAACCAATAAGTAAAAAAAAAACATTTAAAAATACAAAAAACAGTGTCCCACCGGTATCGGGAACAGGGTCCAAGCTACCGGTGGTCAGGGCTTCAGGGAAAGGAACCTCCTGACAATGCGAGCCGTGTCCAGGAGTACCGCTTTCTTTATTATTATTAACTAAGTTGCTCAAACCAATGTTTAGTTCATTCTACACTATTTACTTTATTCTATAACTATGTCATGAAATAGACATTATTTCATAAAAAAGTTAATCAATAGAGTAAACTGACACAAACCAGCAAAAAAATTAAGAAAATTTGATTTCGATTGAATTTGAAGCCACGTTCATTACGGAGCCCGACTTCAATACCCACTTGTGATCTGAGAACCAGTTAACAAATAAACAGACACAGAAAGCAACTTAATTTTATACTCTATAAAAAGTTAAAGAAGCCAGTACTGTAAGTGCAAAAGCGGCATCTAGCACTTACTTGTTCCAAAGAGCACTTTGCACTTTCCACTTTAAGCGCAAAGATTCATAATTGCTATTTCTAGTTAAACAACGTCGATTGTTGACATTTTCCATTTTATACTTTAATATTAAAAACAAAATTAATTTCTTGTTTCCTCAAAGTTCCTCGTATTGATTCTGGAACGTGATTGGGTAGCAAAGAGAAATTGCTTGAGAATAGCGTTGGGAAATTCCGAGTTGTTTTCATAATCAAAAGAATCGGTGTCGTTAAAATAAAGCATCGAGTCAGCTATCGACTCGCCGTTTCATAAAATAATCGAGATGTTTTTCGATTTTTTCAAGTCGACCATCGACTAAGCGTTTCGCCTCTTCTTCTATACCGTGTGTTTAGGGTGATTAGGTTGAGTTTTGCCTAGCACTGTGGTATGTGTATGTGTATCTGGTATGGAACACCGTGTAGTGTGTACATCGAAGGACTGGAACAATTTGCCTGCAGCGGTCTTCCCGTCTGATAATAAATAGGGAGTTTTCAAGGCTAGAGTGAATGGGCTCTTTATAAACTAATACGTCTCACCATCAACGATTCTATCACTGCTTAACATTAGGTGGGATCGAAAATATTTTCGATTGTTTCGTTCGAATCATCTACTCTAAACCATCATCATGATCTGCCTAGCCTTTTCCCAACTATATTGGGGTCGGCTTCCAGTCAAGCCGAATTTAGCTGAATACCAGTATTTTACAAGGAGCAGCAGCCTACCAGACCTCCAAAACCCATTAACTGGGGAAACACGGTACTTCATGGCAAAATTGGAGTCAGATTTACTGGCTTCTGACTATCCGTAATAACTGCCAAAGATCTACAAATGACAGCCGGGACCAACGGCTTAACGTGCAGTCACTCTAAACCATCGAGGAAAATCTCGTGAATGAACGCACCATGCGTTAGTCGCACAGACCAAGTTGCACTCGAGTCAAAATCGAAAGAATCGAGATGTTCGAACAATCGATAAAACCTCTCGCCATAGCGCATCGCTACTTAAGTTCCCTAGGGGTAGCATGTCGGATGGAAGTCGCTCTTTGACTTCTTTTTAATAATCTTTCTTCAGTTGCTGAGATCAGAGAAGACTATTTTTAGTATTTGGACGATGATAATAATCTTTGGGATCGTGCAACGTTTGATTTTATTTTTGGTGCTCTGTAAGGAATAAATCGTGTGGATAAAGTTACTTTCAATTTTGGGGAAGAATTTTCAAACATTCTTTTTTTTAACTGTTATAAACTAATGCTTGACCGCGATCCCACCTGATGGTAAGCAGTAACGCAATCGTTGATGGCGCGCGTAGATACTTTCTTAGTAAAGTCTAGACAATAATGTCCAGATTCTTTATATCAGGAATTCTTGTGCAAAATGTCGAGATTATAGACCTTAGGATCAGGATTAGGATTGTGAATGGAAGAATTCAATACCTTTCTTAAATATTATGATAATGTTCTCACTGCTGAGACTCAGGCCTTCTCTCTAAAAGACTCTCTAGAATGGACTGTAACCGCAGGCCCAAAGCATGTTAGATGTCCCATGTTTTCAAATCTGTTATTTGAAGTTATTATTATGGTTTCATCACCATTATGAGAGCAGTAGTGATGAAATAAATTACACAAAGAAAAATTTTGTGGTTTGAAGCCACGACCTACAACTCGACCTTACTACTAGGCTACCACTGCTCCCAAATAATCTACAGAACAATAAATACGTATTTGTACTAGTATTCATGCGTTTACAAAGGTTTTGCACGTGGCTAGAACCGTCCTACATAGTTCTATAGTCCTAGCTAATTAGTTTACAAAGGTTCCGTCCCTTCTGACTGACAACTAAACTTTATAATTAGGCCTAATTGTCTGTTTGTCCGTGTAGGTATTGTGTTTTCAACAATAATTTTTTTCTGTGTTTTCAACTTACTTTTTGAATAGGACTAATTACATACTAAACTAGCTGTCACTAGCGGCTTCGCCTGCGTGAAGGTAGTTTTCTCCATACAAAATTTCGGCCCGATTTCATCCCCTTAGGGTTTTTAAATGACTTCTCCCGCTCTAGGCAAAGCAGCAGGGCCTGTCAGACCTTAACTAACTAAAACCGACTCCTGTTCCTTCTTTGCCTTCGTTCCAGGGCCTTGGGGTACTCTTTCATACCACCCAGGGCCCATCCTCTTAAGGGGTGCATTTTGAAATATCTTTTCTTAGCGCTTACGGCATAATAATACTTTTTGAAGTACAAAACTAAAATTACCAACTATCGTACATTTTTCATTCCACTCAAAAAAGCCTGTCAAAAGTGTACAATTACCATAAATATATCTCTAAACAAAAAAACTCACGCAAACTGAAACTACCACTTTTAGAAATATTCGTACCGCTGCGGATGCCAAGAAATTCGTAGAAATTGTAGAAACTTTGCTATGAAACATATTATGCTAATATCTAAGTATTCAGTTTTCGCTTTCAACAGAGAACTACGAACTATAAACGTGACTATAACTGAAATGCTATTTGTATGAAACTGCAGTGAAATCTTGGGTTTTGTCTGGTGCAGACAGGATACGACTTGTTTGTATTTTGCTTGTTTGTCTCGGTACTTTGAACAATTTTGTTATAGACTAATTTTTGTTCAGACAGTTTTGACTCAGTCTGTACACACTTACTCAACCCTAAACGTAGTGTTATAATATTATGATAACACTAACTGCTACCAACTGCTTCACTCGCGTGGTAGCAGAAAAAATCATGTTATAAGTATAATTTTCTTGCAATAAAAAATACATAGCCTACATACATACATGTAGGCTATGTATATTTATCGCGTTTTGTTGAAATTCGTTCAGCCGTTCAAGCGTGAAGAATTATCAAATATATACAATTATACATGTCATAAACTTTCGCCTTTATTATATAAGTGACAAGCGTGACAAGCGTTGGGGGAGGCCTATGTCCAGCAGTGGAAGTCTTTCGCCTGAAAGGATGATGATGATGATAAAGGGTGGTAAGTGTGATAATTAACGTGGTTTCAACTTAAAATTATATTACAAGCTGAAACAGTTTAAACTTACGACTAATTAAATAGTTAACAATTTAGTCAAATCTAAAATCCACTCAACAAAATTCAAATATTTTTCAAAGAATATTTAATACAGACAAGTTAAATAATTTATTGGCATTGCTAAGAAAGCTTTATGCCTAAACAGTACAATGGCAAGGGGAGATCAGGAGACTGTCGTGTTTTGGTAAAATGGCGGATTGATGTTATGGATAAAGTTTGAAGTATTAGTGGCTGTTACCGTCGTCTCGGTGATATGAAATGTCTGAAGGTTTTAAAATACGTTGTAGTGAAGAATCGTCCAGTGAAATTAAAGTTTTCTCAAGTTTTTTATGTATTTTGCAGTTTAGTGTTAAGTTGTTTGTGGATTAATTCATGAATCCCCGACCGGTCTCATAGGACCGCGCTGTTATTGTCTTACTATTGTGTCTCGTTTCGCGGGTATTGATAGGTTAAAGTATGATTTGCGATCGTAACAATTTACTGACGCAATTACGAGTATAAATAATCATTAAGCGGGAACTATGTTAGACCACTACACACGTTGGCGACGGCTGAGTCTTGTGCTTTCTCTACAACTGTAGTTGCCATATAAAATATATGAAGGCCGATGCGTCCAGATTTGCGTAAGTGGTTCACGTGGATCAAATGTAGTTCTACGTTTAACCTATCAATACCCGCGAAACGAGACACAATAGTAAGACAATGACAGCGCGGTCCTATGAGACCGGTCGGGGATTCATGAATTAAAGTCATCAATATAACCCTCTCAGTCTGGCCCTTTTGAATGTATTTCATGGAAAAGTCATTCAATAGGATAGCTTATAATTTTTTTATAAAGTTTTTATAGATTATCTTTTCCCATTCAATAAACAGATTAACAGAACCATTCCGAAATTACCCGCATTTGTAATAAATTCGTGAGCTCAGTAGAAATCGAATCAATTCGCAATCACATCAAATAAGTGAGCAAGGGAACATTTTATCGCACCACAGAGAGGTTTACGACGTAAACTGAATCGTTTCGGCGTTTACTGAAATGGCAGTAATTAAACCTTTTAATGGAATGTGATTGAAATCGATTTTTCAAGCAAATAAAAAATAAAAGCTGTCTGGAGGTTCCATAGAGTTCTTTTTAAATTGTTATAAACTAGCGCTTGACTGCGATCACTCCTAATGGTAAGCAGTGACGCAATCGTTGATGGTGAGGCGCTCTAGCTTATTAAGAGCCTATTCACTCTAGCCTTGAAGACACCTAAATTATAATCGGACGGAAAAACCGCAGCAGGCAAAAATAGTTCTGTTTTGAGAGAAAAAATGGACTCCTTCGTTTATCATGGACACACTCAAACTTATTCAAAACAGCCAAGGAGAAGAATTCCCTGCCGGAATCTGTGTTTCCTAATGGCTATAACCTAGGGATCATTAAGTCAACAGTGAATAGATTACTTCTAGGTAAGCGTGGGCCATCGTCAACCACATCGGCATTTTTCATCAGATGAAATAGTCGTTAACGAGACTATGCCTATCAATAACAATTCTTAAAAAAATAGATTGACCATTTTCTTCAAAGGTAGGCAACACATCTCATCATCATCTCAGCCGAAAGACGTCCACTGCTGGACATTGGCAACACATCTACACACAAATAATGGTAGCACAGCAATCCATAGGCACCACTTCCAATCAAATGAATCTTTGCAATGTTTACCAAATAAATACCGTCTCGCACCAAAAATAGCGAGTCAAGCGCAAAAAGAAGGGGATACAAACATGCCGAAAGCTTATTCTTTCCTTTTATTGTATCATCGGATATCTATTCTCCCACATAGGATATTAAATTCCGATCATTCAATAGGGAGCGAGATAAAAAAATAAATGATATAAAATATTTCTGGATGAGAACCGGTCGCCGTGTTTTATGCCCGGGGCGCTCCGAGCGCCTTTAATAAACTGCGAACGAGGCCGGTCCGGGGAAATGTATGAAATACCGGTTTTTTTTATATTCCTTTAGGTATCCTAAATTTTCTGGTGTAAAGGTAGTGCGTGATCGATTCTGGCGATCGCCTTTTTGTGGGCGTGATGTTGGTTTGGGAAATTGGACCTTTTTTATTTATTTGCTAATTTTGATCGACTTTTTGCAGTCACAGTTTGGTTTCAAGAATACGAGTTGAAATTATGATTTACTTTATAGATTCATAGAGACAATTTTCATGATGTTTATTACTTTTTCGTTTCTTTTGGGGAGAAGGAAATCATATAATGACTTTGTGGAATACAAATAATTTGTTTTCATTCACAAAATTATGTACTTCATCTAGTGGTTGAAGTGACCTTTTAGACAAAAATTGCCTGTGATAGGGCACTTCGCTCTTCCGAAACTTAAAATTATACGCTGTACACTATTAACAAATCAATTTAGACTAATAGTTTTAGTTTTACAGAGATTAAAGTTTTAGATTAACAAAAAGAACAGATATGCCAAATTAAAAATGACAAAAATAGGTACGGTAACATGGCCATAATAATATAGAGTGCATTAAATATTTCCATGCCTGACTTTTTCCCTTTTTGGCAGTCATGTTTACGGTTCAATGGTTTGAGGAAGCAGCTTGGATTTAATTTCATCAGTTTCATTATCATATTACAAATAATACACGAAATACACGGTAGGCGTGTTTAATATTTATGTGGTTTTCTCGTCATCAATTGTAATGAAATTGATATAGAGTTGGAAAGGCATTTTCCCAAAACTTTTCTTATCCTAGGGTGAAGTGAGAATGTATCAGACTTTTATTGACTAAAACCCACCCATGTCCCTTCAGTTGTCCTGTGCGTTCTAGAACCACGGGTTTTCGGAAATTTCTCCTGGCCCTACTAGATATTGGCCCTGCTTGGTTCTAAGGCATTGCTGACGTCTCTTTGAGGCGCCGCGATGGTCACAGACCACTCTGTGATTCTCGACGTAAGTGGGTCTCCTGTCGTGGCGGCTGAGGCGTGAAGATGTACGTACCCTCACACGCGTGGTTGCCTTCTTCGTTAATATTACTGCTTCGCACAAGGAGGCGACCGCATCCCATTCCCTCTCGTTCCAGTCCAAGTCCTTAACCAGGGCCCAGACCTACGTAGACTCTTTGTTAGTCGCTATATATATAAACTATCATCATCATCATCTGCCTAGCCTTTTCCCAACTAAATTGAGGTCGGCTTCCAGTTAAGCCGGATTTAGCTGAATACCAGTATTTTACGAGGAGCGGCTGCCTACCAGACCTCCACAACCCATTAACTGGGGTAACACGGTACTGGCAAGACTGGACATATATATATACCTAAACTATGTAAAAGTAAGTAGTAGTGTGTAACTATGTAAACTATGTAAAGTATCTGAAAATTTCCAACGTAATTATGTAGGTACATAATTATGTTGGAAATTTTCAGATACTTTATTAAATATGCGCCATCAACAATCAGCAATATTTCCAATTCCATAAAAATTCACGATTTTTATGGATTCAAACTTCTGTGAAATCCGGCTCGAAAAATTCCAGCTTAAATGAAAAAACATGGAACCATGTTGGGGATTTATCCAGGAATTTTGCAATACAAGACTTTCAGAAATCAATACCTTGTATTCCGATGAATACGTAAAAAAGAGAATATTTTTTACGTAAAAAAGTAGAACACACAACGTCACAAATAAAGTAAAACTTATCGACGACGAGCTCTTACACCTGCTGAAAACGTTGGAGATAGTCTAAATATGAAAAGCTCTTAACCGACTGCGGACTCAGGTTGACCGTTGTAAGAGCAATCTGGCCAAATGGGGTTCCATCGACCCATCTTTAAGACAGTAGCAGTGTGGAGCCGCTTCACAGGACATGCGTCAACTGATAAACTGTCCATCCTGCAACACCACCTGTACTTTTCAGGATCTATGCGAGACCAATGATAGAGCCGTGCAGGTTGCCAAATACTGGTCAGAAGAGGTTTACGAATAGAAGAAGAATTAGTGTAAATATATTAAACACTTTGTACTATGCTGTTCAAGAAACATACCTTCTATTCTATTCTACAGATGCCTAGGTATTATACCTACATACGATCCCCAAAATACTTCGCTCTGTGGGCAGTGCCTGCGGCCCTAATTTAATATCTGCGAAGCGTTCCGCGGCTAGCCATCCGGATTGCGGTCTTTATCAACAACACATATAAATAACATACACTAATATGTGTTAATCTTGAGATACTTACAGCAATTCTTGGGTTTCTGGATTATTAGATACTTACATAACATTTTTGGAACATCATTTTATTTCTTTTTCTCCTAGAAAACGTTGCCCCGCGCCAGGATTTACTCTTGTATTGTGGATGCGCTCGCAAACATGTAAACTTACATATAACTTGAAAGTTTTTATGTACTCGTACTTATGTACATATGTAGGTATTGTTTTAGGCTATCACGGTTTGTTTCACAATTTAAATTGTCACTTACGGGATATCTTCTGTGATTTTTCATTGATGATGATCGCGGGATCAGGATCCCGCGATCATGGCGCTTGCAACAGCGTCGAAATATCGGGAACTCAAAATAATGAAAAATCACGGACAATATCCCGTAAGTGACAATTTAAAATATGTAGGTATATTTATATTTGTAACTCCTTCACGCTCATACGACAAAACGGATAAATGAAAGGCGCATAGGTAGACCGAGTCTTGAAAATAAGTATATCCTATTCTATTTACTGGAATACTTATGTATATCCTGGGAGTATGTTATATTGAGGTATTTTTTTTTACTTTCATACGGTCGAAGCAGGCGGAGCATCAGATTTCAGGGGGGTCAGGAAAGAAAGAAAAAAAAATTTGGCGTACAAACATACAGAAACTTGAGACTCAGGCTGCGAATCTAACATGAAAGAAAGAAATACTTAGTTTTTGGTTTTAGCTAAAGTTAAGAGCAGCTTAGATAAACTTCTTTTTCGCCAAAAAGAAGTTTATCATAATTTAAAAAGCACTGCTTCAACTTTTACAAAAGCGGCGTCCCTCTATAATCGAAACCATCTTGTTCGTAAGTCTTAAACGAGCTACCTTTCCCGAAAGGCTAATACAACTCCACATAAGCGAAAAGTTTCCCTTTCTCAAGCAACACGTTACAGTAACAAGTTCGTTGCAAAGTTTCGAGCAGCTAATAATTTAGAACTACCCTCGAGCCTTTTAACATACGACTATTGTAAGTTTTTTTATCAGTAAGCTTAGGTAGGGGACATTGATAAAGTTGGAATAAAGTATAGTTCTAATGGACTGGTGGTTTTATGGACTGGACGTGTGCTGGGGAGTTTAAATAAGTTTTGTTGGGAGTTTCGTGAAATTAAAATTGTCCGAGTATGTTGTAAGATGGTTGACAGGATTCATATACAATATTATTTTGTCGATGTCGCATAGTTTTCCAAGCGCATCTCAAAGAGTTGACAGAAAAACCGTAGTCGAATAGGGCCGATGCCCGCTAGGGCCACGGGTTTCCTTTTCTGAAAATTGTAAAAAGAACCCTTGGTTCTAGAACGCAAAAGGCAACCGAAGGACACAGGCGTGGTTTCATTCAGTAAAAGTCTCACCCGGGGATACTTAGCACCACTGAATCCAGGGCAAAACTGCCGACCGTTATCAGCAGTAACACTACTGTCGCCACCAGGCATTTGGAGCTTTTTATTCTTATTCTTCGTCATGTGTGAAATGGATTAGGCATTTAACCTACCACGCTTGTCTAAAAAGTTTGCAAAATATAAATCATTTATTTAAAACTTAATTACAGAAATAAAATGTGTCATTTTAAAACGACAAGCTGTTACAACCGACCGTCATGTCAACGTAACATGCACCTTTTTATGCTAAAAACGAATAAAGTGTGACATTTTAATGCGTCAGGCACTCGTTAACGCCGTCAAACTGTATTTCACACGTTCTGACGTCGTTCAATGTGTTATAATTTTGTCAAATTACGAGTGCCTGTCACTGAAATAATTATTATGAAATTAATTACACTGGCATGTGTCGTTTCAGAGAGGTAACGGTGATGTATGGATACGTAGGCGTATGGGGATTTTGGGTTATGAGAAAGTAAACCCCAGGTCCCGGACGAAAGCAAAGAACAGGAGTGGGTTTTAGTCAGTAAAGTCTGACACGCCCTTCCGTTTCGCCCAAAAACGGGAGCAGTTATTTGATGGTTTTCCGCCTAAAAAAAGAAAGAAGGTGTACTTGGATTACGCAATATTCTTCGGTTTAAAGAAATTTATTTCTCATGAACTGTATGTTCATGAGAAATAATGAGATAGAAAGTAATAAAAATGATAATACAGTACAATTCCCTCCAGAGCATTGGCAGTTATAATGTACATAAATGTATTCACACAGTACATACCTAAATGTATTCATTTAAACGCACATTCATATCTGTAATATCTCTTTCATTTCTTAAAGGCTTACCATCATATTTTAAATCATTTCTTATGAATCGAATTGAAAGCCATCATTTATTGTTTACTAGCTTTCGCCCGCGGCTTCACCCGCGTGGTGTGTTGATAAAAAGCAGCCTATAACAAAATTGAAGAATAAATAAGATTAAGTTTCATTTTTGTTTTCCTTTTGACCGGGATAAAAAGTATCCTATATGTTAATCCAGGGTATAGCCTATCTACGTACCAAATTTCAACCAAATCGGTCCAGTCGTTTTTGCGTGAAAGAGTAACAAACATACATCCATCCTCACAAACTTTCGCATTTATAATATTAGTAGGATTTACATCATAAAGGGGTTTGTTTAGTGTCTTGACAGCCCAAAGGTTAAGGCACTCGCCTGTCATGCATGATGCAGTGAGTTTGAAACCGGGCAAGAAGCTACCAATATAAAAAGAAGAAAAAAATAATTTCATATGTAGTTTTGTAAATTTATCTAGGGCATTACTGACACCCCGTGAAGCTGTTGGTCCCGGCTCTCGTTCGTAGATTTTTGATACCTAGTTGTTACAGGTAGTCAGACGCCAGAAAGTCCGCACCGGAAAAAAGCACCGGGTACATAAAATGATAGCTATGGCACTGATAGTATCATGTAGTTTGTGGACACGATATCAACTTACTGCGCAAAAAATTTTGTGCAACAGTTAACGCAAGTCAACAAAAAGATCTAATCACGTATCCCGACCAAAATTTCAACCCTTACACCCAACTTAATAAGCTCAAAAAATACTGTGAAGGCCCGTGGTCTAATTTCGGCCAAGGATTTACTTAATTATAAGGGTACCGCACCAAAATATCAAATCCTTGTGTTGTCACAGATGTTAACAGAACCCACAATATCTCTTTTACTTCTTTAATAAAACAAAAATGCTTAGAAATAAACTGGAAAGAGTTACATAACTAAGTTACGGACAGACAGGCGGTGTCCGATCCGTCCGCGTCCGGATAATTTAATATTTACGCCCCGGACAGCTGTCCGGTTTCCGCTGTCCGGTTACCGGCCGCGTGTAAACGTGTTAGGTCCTTTTGTTTTTAATTGTGCGTTTTTTAATAAAGTTTTATGAAGTTTATTTCATTTTGTTTTAGGTTTTGTGTTGAGTCGTTTGTGGGTTTATTTGCTTGTTTTGTGAATAAAGGGCTCGTGGTGGAGATAGAAAAACGGATTTAGCAACTAGTAGTTTAAAAGTAGATATCGTGCCGATGAGTAAAATTTTGCTCTTGTTTGATACTAAGTTTTGAAACTATTTATTGCACTTATCTGAGAATAGTTTCGTGTCGGTATAAAGCTAGGATTACTTTACTTACAATAACCTAGTGTAAAATTTAAATTACTTTAACTACATCAGTGGTAAGAGCTAAAATTGGTTGGTAATAAAAGCACGTTAAGCCGTAGGTCCCGGCTGTCATTTGTAGATCTTTAGTAGTCATTACGGTGAGTCAGAAGCCAGTAAATCTGACTCCAGTCTTACCTTGAAGTACCGTGTTACCCCAGTTAATAGGTTGTGGAGGTCTGGTAGGCAGCCGCTCCTCGTAAAATAGTGGTATTCAGCTAAATCCGTCTTGACTGGAAGCCGACCCAAATATAGTTGGGAAAAGACTAGGTAGGTAGATAGATGGTGTACCTTTTTTCTTCCCTAGCCTATATTGACCAAAGGTCTCCTCCAAGCTCTTCTAACATTCTTCTCCCGCGCCATCTTAAACCAATCCTCATCGTACGCATCTAGGTCATCTGCCCACCTGTTCTAGGCCAGCCTTAATTGCGCTTTCCCTCTGTAGAAATCCCCCTGACGATGCTCGCCCAGCGGTCTCTGTGCGTGCTGTTCTTATGACCCATGGTTGATGGTGTGCCTACCTTAGTTTTTTTTAATAAACATACTTTAATTTTCTTTTGGACTCTTTAAGATTTAATAGGCTCCTAATAAACTAATGCGCCTTACCACCAACAATTGCACCACTGCTTACCATTAAGTGAAACCGCAGCCAAACACTAGTTACATAAAAAAAACTATAATGGTCCACGATAAAAAGGTCTCCAATCTTTTCTTCATTGAGGACCATCGGGATCACTGAAGTAAAAGAAAAGCCCAAATAAAATCTTTTACAAAATTGATTAAACACTACTACTGCATCACTGCACAATGTACGAGTACATACGGTCTACAAAGAGTATAAAGCCACCTTGCACGGTATTATTTTCTGTTTACAGCAGCATAAAGTAAAAAGCAACATTCTGCTCTACTTAAACCTAATAACTTTCTAACAATTACATTGCACACACACTCCCACACACAAAGTTCACCGTACTGCACACACGTTTGTAACTACACATAGGGGCCTCGCCCACGGCGACTCTTTGAAGCGATGCAGTAGCGCGGCTTGAGGAGCTCGTGGCTAGATAATACCAGCCGCACGGGTCGATCTTCAAGGTTAAGTTACGCTTGCCAAGGTTGGTCTGTGGATGGGTGACCATCTTAACATACCGAGTTTCCTCCGTGCCTCGGATAGCACGTTAAGCCGTAGGTCCCGGCTGTCATTGGTAGATCTTTGGCAGTCGGTACGGATAGTCAGAAGCCAGTAAATATGACTCCAGTCTTGCCATGAAGTATCATGTTACCCCAGTTAATGGGTTGTGGAGGTCTGGTTGGCAGCCGCTTCGAGTAAAATACTGGTATTCAGCTAAATCCGGCGTGACTGGAAGCCGACCCCAATATAGTTGGGAAATGGCTTGGTAGATGATGATGATGATGATGTAGTAGCGCGGCTTACCCCCCTTACGATTCTCAGTCGCGATGCAAACGCGCGTCAGCCGCGCTACTAACGCGCTACTGCATCGCGATTGTAGCGCTGCTAACGCACAACCGTGTACCGTGTGTAGATTGTTTTTGTTGTTCATTCATACATGTGGAGAAATGGAGAGGAAGAGGGAGACCAAAGAAAAGATGGATGGATTGTGTGAGAACTGATATGAAAGAAAAGGGAGTTGATGATAGAATGACGGGTGACAGGACAGAATGGAAGAAAAAAACATGTTGCGCCGACACCAAAAAATATGGGATATAGTTATAGTTAGTAAGAAGAACTTTTTGTTTTTCATTCACGTGCCACCCTCCCTTCGTCCTCTCCCCGCTGTGGCCTGTCACGGCCGCGCGTTCACAGCGCTACAGTCGCGATGCAGTAGCGCGTTAGTAACGCTGCCGACGCGCGTTTCAAATGCGACTGTAGCGCGTTAGTAGCGCTACAAAAAGTCGCCGCGGGCGAAGGCCCCTACATGTATCCCCCAGTACACACAGTGTTCAGTGCTGTTATTACGTGCACAGATTAATGTTCCCTTTTCTTGGACACACTATTTGTTTTGTCCTGAGTTCACTTTTATTCTATTTGTTCTTTTAACAGAACATGTTGTAATTTCAAAGTGCATTTCTACAGAGTAGCGACCTATATTTAATTAAAGGAGTAATTAGAGAAGGTTTTGATGTGGTCTTTATGTAGTTTTTCTGTTGTGTTTTAGTTTAAACTAAGCTACGGCTATAGTTGAAGGAAAAGAACGTGAGTTTGTCAAAAGATAGGTTTTTTTATTCTGGGAAATCATCCAATGAATCTCCTGCTCTAGGGTGGAGCGAGAGGACGTGTCAGACTTTTACTGACTAAAACCACACCTGTGTCTTTCATTTGCCTTTTGAGTTAGAAGGCTACGGGTTTCCTTTTCAGATAATCCCCGCAGCCCTAGTGGGCATCGGCCCTGCTGGGCTCTACGGTTTGCTGACATCCCTTTGAGGAGCGTGTGGATCACTACCGCTGTCGACGATTTGGGCTTGGTCCGGCCGATTACCAAATGGCCGAACGGCGAGCTACACAGACAGAGATGCCTCCTCCTTCGCTAGCATTACTGCTTCGCAAAAAGAGGCATACTTCTAATCTGTGACTCTCGACTATGAACATCAGCACAGCCTTCGGGCAGCATCATGACGTCATTGCTTCCTCAATCTTTTGAGCAGCGATGCCACCATCATGCCGTACCGTCCTCTAAATCAAGACACGTGAACTCTTATATCACGTACTTGAACTCCGTATAACTGATCTCTCATTCACATAACATCAAAATTTAATTAATATAAAATTAATAACGTAATATAACCAAGCACCGCCTGTGCAACCTGCTTAGGCCATGTTCCCACTACGTCGTAACGGATAATTTATCGTCGGACGATTATTATCATCTCTAGCTGTTCCCATTGTAACCATTGTTTGTCGACAACAATTTTTATCGTTTAGCGACTATCGTATCTAGCTGTATATCTATTTTATTCCCATTAAATCACGACGACATAATTAGCATCGTTTCATAGCAGTCGCTTTATCGTTGGCACATCAGTGGCATGCTACACAGCACAGAGCTGATATTTTTTTATCGCTTTAACCTATCAATACCCGCAAAACGAGACACAATAGTAAGACAATAACAGCGCGGTCCTATGAGACCGGTCGGGGATTCATGTATTAAGACTGTTTGCTAGACATTTCCACGGTCATGGCAATCTGTTATCACCGCAAAAAAGTCGTAAACGACAGTTAATCGTGTTGTTCTATCTGTGAACACCTCTATTTAAATATAGAAGCCACGACCCTTTTATCTAAACGATTATTTTGTCGTCATGACAAAGTGGGATCGCGGCCTAAGACGTGACACATGGGGATTATGACAGGCTAACATTTTCACGTTCATATTAAATACTTTATATTAATTCCGCAAACGATATCACTTCTCCGACAGAAATTAATGAATTGCTATGAATATTAATATCTTACTGATGTCGGAATTTAAATATTTACATATTCCGGGCCGAGTATGATATCGCAGTCCGGATGTCAACCAAGAATAATCTCGGTTTTTACAGCGAGAGGCCTGAACAAACGAGAGGTATTGTTTCATAAGCCAGGCTTTTTATTTTACTTGTTTAAGTATAATGGTATGTCTCTTCATGGTATGTTCTTTGTGGAACATTTAATGACAATATATAAACGTACAGCAGAAATTACTTTCCTTTAATGACTTATGCGAGCATATTTTCCAAAATTCACCCCACATCACCTACCTACCTAGCCCTTTCCTAACTATATTGGGGTTGGCTTCCAGTCAAGCTGGATTTAGCTGAATACCAGTATTTTACGAGGAGTGGCTGCCTACCAGACCCCACAAGTCACAACCAATTAACTTGGGTAACACCAAGGTACTTTATGTCAAGACTGGAGTCAGATTTACTGGCTTTTGACTATCCATAACGAATGACAGCTGGGACCTACGGCTTAACGTGCTTTCCGAGGGACGGAGGAAACTCGTTATGTTAAGATGGTCACCCATCCACACATAAAACACATAACGGAAATATAATAATACTTAATGCAGGTTAGAAGATAATCTGACTAACTGATCATTATAATGGTTAACGTAGGCCAAAACTACTTTTCTTTTATAACTTAGGTCAGCACTGAGAGAAGATTTTCCAAAATTTAACCCCCTAAGGAGATGAAAACCCGAAAGCTCAAGTCAAGAGTGAAAAGGTTACTTCTAGGCAAGCGTGCTCCATCGTCGGCCACATCATCGCTTACCATCAGGTGATATAGGGGTCAAACGCGAGCCAATGTATAATAAAAAAAAAAGCTCCCGTTTTGAGCGAGAGGTAATGTCAGGCTTTAACTGGCTAAAATCCCCCCTTTTTCCTTCAGTTGGCCTTTGCATTCCAAAGCCGCGGTAACTCCTTCGTACCACCACGGATTTTTTAAATTAAAATGACAAATAAATATATTAAAACGTTTATAAAGAAGTAGGCAAATTTTCGCCGCCATTAAACCTTTAATTTACTTCTCATAACACGTGCCTTATATAAGAACAATATGTGCGCATTTAATATTATAATGTACTCCTAAATTTTGACGCCATTGCGAAAATTAATTAATTAATAAACCGTCTCATATATTGAGTTTATTATCTAATTAATTTGAGATTTAGTTGAAGGCACGCCGATCTTTGCTTCTGTTGGAGAAATCTTACTTTGTAAGGAATTCATCTGGCTTGAAATACCACCTCATTTAATCTTGTGGTTGAATTATTCGCTGCAGGTTTTGAATAGCAAAACTACACAAATAAATTTGACTCGGAATATGTACTATTTATTAATATTAAACTCTTTGCTGAGTTAAGCTCGCCTTTGTACATGAACAATCTATTTATCACCATGTTGTTTGTAATGTTTTTTTTTTGTGTAGAATTAAGAATTATTATAGTATCGGTAGCAAAAGGATGACTAGAGTTCTCGGTAGAATATTTTGTGTGGAATTCATTCGCAAATTGATTTCTAGTGGATATTGTTATGTAAAAGGGTTTACAGCCGAACCCAATAACCCATCTGTCACACGTCGGAGATAGAAAAACAAATGAAACAATAGAAAACATGTATAATATAATTTTTGTATTGTATCAGTTGTTTTATTATGAGGAGCTCGTGGCTAGATAATAACAGCCGCACAGGTCGATCTTCAAGGTTAAGCAACGCTTGCCTAGGTTGGTCTGCGGATGGGTGACCATCTTAACATAACGAGTTTCCTCCGTGCCTCGGAAAGCACGTTAAGCCGTTGGTCCCGGCTGTCATTTGGAGATCTTTGGCAGCTTCGTTACGGATAGTCAGAAGCCAGTTAACTAAGGGTACAAATACAGCATTTAATTAAGCGGTTGCTTAAACTATTTGGCTGCGACATACCAATATAATTTTAACCAATGCCGTGACCGCCCCGGTCACTAGTTTTACCTGATGATTCCCTAAAAAAAATAGTGAAAACTATCGTAGCGCGTTAACTCGGAACAAAACAGTCCCCTATTCAAACTTGATAATACCATCACCGAAAAACCAGTTTCGACACTAAACCAATTCGTTCTGCGCAGTGTTTTGTGTCTAGGAGAGCATGTTTCAGCCAGGCCGGGTACTTGCTAGTGCCACAAAAGAGATAGGTACAGAATGTAATCTACATACAAAGCGCGCTCGAGCAACGCACACATTGACACCGCTCACGGACACGACATCTCAGACCAACGCGCTTGGGCTGTGCTCGGACTGACCGGCCGGCGCCTATTCTAGCGCAATCGCCGAGCATAAGTATGAAAAGTTAGCCGGCGGGATTCCAATCCCGATTTCTAACTACCGTAGGCATGTAGGGCTTGTAGACGACGAGCAATGGGTAGCTTGCCGTTCGACAGTCCGGTAGTAATCCGGACCGAGCCCAAGTCGTTAACGGCGCGTACTGTTCCACTCGCGCGTCAAAGAGATGTCAGCAAACTGTAGGGGCCCCTACAGTTAGAGTCGAAGCCTCTGGGGCCAAGGGTCGGCTTCCGAAAGAAAAACCCGGGACTCTGGACCGAAGGCAAAGAAGGAACGGGGTGGGGTTTAGTCACTAAAAGTCTGACACGCCCTCCCGCTCCGCCTAAAAGCGTGAGAGTCAATCTGATGATTCGCCACTTAAAAAAGAGGTATGTAAGTAAAGTAAAGCAGGTATAACATAAGTTTGACTTCTGGGTCTATTTTATGATGGTGTTTTGTTCAGTTCACTGGCACTTCTGTTCCAAAAGGCGTTATTAACTTTTTCATGTCCCTCCAGCAGAGTAACCGGATTATTGGAAACAACGTTACTTTAGGAAAGATTTTGTGATATCACAAATGCACGTCAAATTGTGAACTAGGCACTGATTTTCACTAATTCCTTTTCGATCACATTTTTCGGTAGTACTGAGAGATCGACAAGTATAATCATCATCATCATTACAATTTCAGCCGAAAGACATCCACTGCTAAACATAGGCCTCCCTCAAGTGTCGCCACAATGGTCCCGTGCGTCTAGTATCCATCGCATTATCTCGAGTTTCAGCAGGTCATCATCGGCCCAAGTACATTAATATCATCTATACTTAATACTTATATACTTAATATTATAAAGAGGTAAAATTTGTAAGTTTGTAGGTTTGTAAGTTTGTATGTAGGGGTTAATTTCTGGAACTACTGATTTGAAAAATTCTTTCAGTGTTAGATAGCCCATTTATCGAGGAATGCTATAGGCTATATACCATCACGCTACGACCCACGGGAGCGAAGCAGTAACGAAAAATGCGGGTGAAACCGAAGGGGACAGCTAGTACTACATAGTTTGTGAGTGTGTGTATAGTTTGTTACTTCTTCACGCTGCAACGTGTAAACGGATTGGGATAACATTTTGGTACACTAGTAGCCATATCCCGGAATATCACTTGAGATACTTTTTATCCTAAAATTAAGATCTATTGGGAAAATTTTCCACTTTATGAGGGCGAAGCCACTGGTAGTAGAAATTAAAATATAAAAATAAAACCCTTCAGTATGAATATTACAATTGTCGCTAAAAGCTAAACAACAAAGGCTATTCAAACCACTTTAGCCACATAATCTTGGCTTTCAACCGCCAACTATTCACCTCTAAATCCTCAAAAAACGCTGGTCTTACCCGTAATCCTCACCACAGTATATCTGACAAAGAGGTAAGGTATTAAGAGACAGAACTTGGCAGTGTTACCCTGCCATAACTTTGCAGTAGGGGAGCTTGGCCACCAGAATTGTGGGAGGTAGTTGGGCGGTGAGGTACAGTGAATATGTGTGATTGTTTCCACTATGACTAAGAGTTGTACAGTCAGAAAATGAGTAGCGAAGCTGTGAAACTTTAAAATGATATATACACACGTACAAAACGTTTTGGGATCACATTCATTGTGCGAACAGTTAAGGAGTGGGATTCCCTGACGAATTCTATGTTTCCTGATATCTACAACCTGGGGGGTCTTTAAGTCAAGAGTAAATATGTTACTTCTAGATAAGCGTGCTCCATGTTCCACCACATCGTCGCGTTCCATCATATAGGATAGTGGTCAGGCGCAAGCCTATCGATATACAATAAAAGAAACTATGCTTAACGGAGCGGTGACAAAGGTTACTGTAAACTTGCTTATTTCCACAGTATTACGTCTTATGGCATTTTACTGCGGGGATCTGCAGCTGATGTAGAATCTGTTTTCGCAATGCAAAAGAGAGCAATCCGGCTAGAGATTTGAACAGCCAGACTAGATAAATAACATCACATAAGCAGGAAAACAAAACAATTAAAAACTAAACAAAATTAAGTGCATCTCATTGTTGATATTCTTAAATTATATAATCATTTGTCCTTGCACTCAATCTAGCTACCTCTCACGTCTCTAACGAAACAGCACCCTTACTGACAACCCTGCAAAATCCCATTCATATTTATATTTTCTGGCAAACGTGCTCCAAAGTGCTAAAGTAATAACAGAAGCTCGACAGGGCTGCCTCGTGCGAGGACCAAGTTTAAATTAGGCAATTATGTAATACATTTTGGAACTACAGCTAATTCAATGTTAGAACATGTTTGGTATGACTTGCTTTATCGTATGAGAAAGAGAAGTTGGTGGAAGTAAAGCTAAATTAGGCTATTAGTTTGTTTAGTTTGCAATATTTGCCTTTAACCTATCACATACCCACAAAACGAGACACAATAGTAAAACAATAACAGCGCGGTCTCATAGGACCGGTCGGGGATTCATGAACTAAGAGGGCCCTTTTCGACCTAGCTATCGTCTACCTGAGTATACTCATATGTAGGTTGAAAACATGTTGGTTCATCCATCGCAATGTTTGATAAATTGGCAATGCGAGAAAAGAGCGATAATACCTGAATGGTTTGTTGGCAGTCGGTAATTCTGTCATGGTATATAAAAAACATGTTTAAAAAAATAGTGTTTTTTGAAAACATAAAAAAAACTTTTGGAAAAATATTTCATCGTTCAGAATCTTTATTCTGTATTTCTACAACATGTTGAGAAAAATGTGCAATAACGTCATAATCGGTTAAGAGCGGCTATATAGTACGCTTTTATTAGCATACTGCACACTGACACTTGAAAGTTTGTGTCTATATACTTCTTCACGCTCGAACGCTTATATGGATTTGGATGACATTTGGCATTCAGATAGACTCTATTCTGAAATAGCACGCATATTTTTTTTTATTGTTGTAAACTAGTGCTTGACTGCGATCCCATCTGATGGTAAGCAATAAAAAAATACAATAAAATACAATCGTTGATGGTGAGGCGCACTAGCTTATTTAGAGCCTAATCACTCTAGCCTTGAAGACACCTAAATTATAATCGGACGAGAAAACCGCAGCAGGCAAGTTGTATCAGATATACATTTTTTTATATTCCAGGTGTATGTTTTCTGAGGACAATTTTCTACTTTCACTTGGCCTAAACCGCTGCATATAAAACTAGTCTGCATATAAAAATGTCTAACAAAAGGCTTGAAACGTCCCCTTTAAACTTAAGCACTATGATTATTTTAAAGTCCGTACTTACCTGCGACCGGAGATCCCCCCAGGCATTCAAAAAGGGGGGATTAGAATGTGAAAATGAACGATATCGTCTGACCGCGGTAGTGATGGCTATATCGAGAAGTTTCATCGATTATTTCGATAAAAACAACAATTGGTATTGCGGCTGGCGTATGGCGCGATTATTCGCGAGTTAGGCCGCTTGTACACGTTAAGAAAAATCGCCGGGTCTATGAAAGAATTCGTGTCGTTTCTACGCATGAACTGCGTTAAAACTGTTTTGACACTGAGTAAGAAGAAAATCATATGGTGCGGTAGGGGGCCGGGGTAGGTAAGGGGGGGTGCCAGGATACATTTTTGTCCTTAGATACGACAAACGTGTACATGATGTATTAATCCTATCTGCCGCAGACACGTTAACCTTTCTTAACAAGCGCCCTTATTCTTCGATAGTTTAGAGATTCGAGTGAGATTGACTGATTAGAACAATTGAAAACATAGAAAAACATATCGATTATTTTGTAGACCAGCGAGTCGATGGTTTACTGTAACAACTGCGATTCATTCGATTATTAAAACATTTCGGAATCGCCCCTCACTAGCCGCGGTCACATTAAGAGCTGGAGAGCTGAACAATACCGGATTAGCTGGATCGTAAGGCCATTGTGCACCGCTAAGATTATTTCTAGGGCTGGCAAACAGTCGTTAGAAAGTTTTGTTTGTTATTCAAATTAACTTAGCTTAGGAGTAATGGCTAACGAAGATTAGAGGTTTTCTACTATAGAGAGCCGCGGAATTAGTGTTTTCTAAAATGACGTACACTAGGTGGCAGCAATGAGTCATCAGATCCAGTCACCTGATATTAACATTAGTTAGACATCAACGTCAACGTCATGTACAACAGTAGAATACTTCTTGGCTAAGTGGTGCTGATTGTGTGTTGTGTAGGGTGTGTGTATACACACACACTGACAAATTTTCGCCATTATAATATTAGTGGGATTGTTATGAGTGTTTTGTTGTGGTTTTTTAAAGCTCTCTCTCTAGGTTTTTATAAAGGGTTTAAGTAAAGCCCCCAATAGATATAAATAGGATACAAATTACCTAGAATTTTCCAAAAGGCTTATCTGACCTTCACATTCCAGTTGTTTGTTAAAGGCAAAAGTTTATGATTATGTGTGTATGTTTGATACTTGTTCGGGTTTGGATAAAATCTGGCACAAAGTCTGGGTAAACCATGTCATGAAATAGCAAATAGGATACTTGATACTTTCCATGAGGAGCTCGTGGCTATATAATAACAGCCGCACAGGTCGATCTTCAAGGTTAAGCAACGCTTGCCTAGGTTGGTCTGTGGATGGGTGACCATCTTAACATAACGAGTTTCCTCCGTGCCTCGGAAAGCACGTTAAGCCGTTGGTCCCGGCTGTCATTTGGAGATCTTTGGCAGTCGTTACGGATAGTCAGAAGCCAGTAAATCTGACTCTAGTCTTGCCATGAAGTACCGTGTTACCCCAGTTAATGGGTTGTGGAGGTCTGGTAGGCAGCCGCTCCTCGTAAAATACTGGTATTCTGCTAAATCCGGCTTGACTGGAAGCCGACCCCAATATAGTTGGGAAAAGGCTAGGCAGATGATGATACTTGATACTTTCCATGGGTCAATCTTCTAATTTCACTTGGCCGAAGCTGCTGCTGTAATCAGCTAACTCATAATATAACATCCTAATCTTCTTCTTCTTTCTGCCCTTGGTCTCATATTACTAGGGGTAGGCGCCACACGTTTTATTCTTACATTCTGTCCTGTCACGCTATCACTAACTCCTTTTCTTCAATATCACTCCTCATACCTCACACAAAACCATCCATCTTTTCTTTAGCCTCCCTCTCCCTCATACATAACCAAAAATAGTTTTTCTTTCTTTCTTTCACATATCATTTCAAATACTCCTCTCAACACAGACTTCACACCTAAATTCCAAGTATTTCAGCAATAATTTTCAGGTCAGTTTTCAAGCATTGTACACTTTCACAAGCGCCACAGTCTCCAGAGACCGCTCGGCGACATGAGACGAAATACCCGAGATGCTGGCAAATATAATAAAGTTTAATGCGGGAATATTCTGTGGAGACAGGAATGAAGACGAGGCAAAACACTTAATTTTTTTTTTTTTTTTTTTCAAACACTGTTTTAGGCTATCACGGTTTGAGATATCCCGTAAGTGACATTTTTAATACCCATTCAATAGGGTAAGACGAACAGAGACGGTTGAATTGACGATTTTAATAATTATAATTTTAAATTTGTAAGTAAATACATATTACGTCGGCCAATCGTATTTTCTTTCTTTCTTTCATATATCATTCTCTCTACCCAGACTTCACACCTAAATGCCAAGTATTTCAGCAACAATTTTCAGGTCAGTTTTCAAGCATTGTACACTTTCACAAGCGCCACAGTCTCCAGAGACCGCTCGGCGACATGAGACGAAATACCCGAGATGCTGGCAAATATAATAAAGTTTTATCACGGAAAAATCTGCGGGAATATTTTGTGGAGATCGGAATGAAGATGTGAAAAGAATTAGATGATTGAGTGAAGATTTTTGTGTTTCGTTGAAGTGGAATTCTTTGTTGCTAGTCTGTGTGGGTCTTTGTTTAATATGTCTCTAAGGGATTGTGCGAAAGTTATCGTGGTCTTGCAATGCAAAGGGTAACTGAAGGATCAGAGATAGCGTTAAGTCAGTCAAAGTTTGACACTTAGGTACTCTCGCTCCATCAAGAGTGCGAGAAATCTTTGATGATTTCCCACCTCCCACACATAGATAGGTATGGGAAAAGGTGGGTAGAAACATCAATACTCATCATACTCATCATCTGCTAAAATTGTAATGGTCTTTTTTTTCCACTTTTTCAAAACGTAAGCACTCAATAAAATAAGACAAACAGAGAGAGTTCTAAAGATGATTTTAATTATTAAAATTCTGTAAATGAATACGTATTACAGCCGCCAATCACATTTAAATCTATATAGTACTAAATTTTATTAAAATAGTAATCAAACTTTCTTAAAATTTACGTTTAAATAACTTTATGTCATTAAAATTATATACAAATACTAAAAATTTCAATAAAAAACTTAAGTTAAACCTAGCAATGTACCTACATATAATACAAATTTTTATTTAAATTTTTAGTATTTATATAGTACTTGATTTTTGCAATATACAAATCTTTAATCGACATACAATTTTTTTTTTGTATTTTGCAGGTCCTGCTGTTTTATGTGAACTGTTTGTTATTATGTGAATTGTATCATCATTACACCAATTTAGAATATTTCGATGGTCCCTAAGTAAAGTATCGAATCAACAAAATAGCAATTTTTTATTATGACTGTTTTGAGCTCTTTTTAAAAGGATGTTTTTTTAATACAACTTCAAAAATTAGGAAAACTCATAAGTTTCCCGATATTTGAAGTTGTATTAAAAAACATGCTTTAAAAAGAGCTCAAAACAGTATAATAAAAATTGCTATTTTATTGATTCGATACTTTACTTAGGGACCATCGATTTGTGAAAAAATTTATTCATTTTATTATATAATGTTTGAATCCCCAACCGCTCCTATGAGACCGCGCTGTTATTGTTTTACTATTGTGTCTCGTTTTACGGGTATGTGATAGGTTAATCACTTTTCTGAATACGATTCCTCATAAACAGAAACGCAGATGCCTAAAAATCTCCCACCACCCCGCCGCTCTCTCGTCCCCCAAATAGCTCTAATCTAGTAATGCTCTGCTGCTGCTCTGATGAGTACAATAACAGGCACGCGTTTGAGGGGACACAATCAGCCGTCACTGCGAGCTCGTTCGGAGACCAGCGTCCGGTCCATTCATGGAGTAAAGGGACCATGGTTTGTGGAAGACTAAATGTTTGGAACTATCTGCTTGCTGCTGTTTTCTCGTCTAATTATAATTTGGGTGTCTTCTAGGCTAGAGTGAATAGGCTCTTCATAAACTAGTGCGCCTCACCAACAACGATTGCATCACTGCTTACCATCACGTGGGATTGCAGCAGTCAAGTAATAGTTTACGTTACATTAAAAAAATGAAGCCCATTTTGAATAGTCGTGCAGTGTTGAATATTTTTCTTATTTCATCGTTATTCTAAACACACATTTCCTAATACGATTCTTCATACACAGAAAAAGCAGTTGCCCAAAAAGCCCGCCCCTTTCTCTTTCACCAAATTGCTCTAATCTAGTAATGCCCCCTATTCTGTCCGTCCCCTCTCGAGCTGAACTCAGATGAGTACAATAACAGTCCCGTGTTTGAGGGGACACAATCAGCCGTCACTGCGAGCTCGTTCGGAGACCAGCGTCCGGTCCGTTCATGGAGTATAGGGACCATGATTTGTGGAAGACTAAATGTTTTGTGCAGGTTACCCAAATGGTGAAATAGGACCCTATTACTCAGACTCCACTGTTTGTCCATCTGTCCTGCTGTATTTTAAGAGACGTGATAGCTTTGTTACTTTAATAGCAAACAAATACTAAAAATAGAATAAAATAAATATTTCATTATTTTCCTATGGCCGTCCATAGCAACAAAATGTGAACGAGACTCGCACTTGGCCGCTTTTATTTTATAACTTTCACGCAACGATATCTGATCCCAAACTAAGCTATAAGCTTTACTAAAACCGAACCTAACCTAGCTATATAAAACGACATTAGGTATACGAAGTATCGACCGCTCAAACTTCGAATGTAAGAAATAACGCGATTTTGTCACAGTGCATTTAAAGCCTGTTTTTTTATTAAAAAAATAAATCTAAATATTAAAAACACGCGTCAAAACCCTAACAAAAGCGCGGCAAACGAAAAAAGTTTAAAAAACGAACGCGCCAGTCCCAACTAGAATTCCAACATGGCCGCCGTACCGGGTCGTTTGGCCGTACCTGCAATTTGTCCGGTCCCCGAGGCCGGTTCCGGCACGGGACGGTTATTAACCGTTTACCGCAGACGCTTGGTGTTAACCGCTTTTTAGATTACTTTGCTTTATTTGTTTTTAGGCTGAAACACAGGTACGGCAAAGTTTTGAGGGGAGGCTTTTTGTTAAAGCGTTTTTTATTTTAAATTGTGCTAGCTTGTTTACGGTAGCGCATAGTGAAGTGATGATCACTTTGAGCGAAAATTTTCTGTTTTTGAAAAACTTACAGAAATAAATAAGTTCTAATTTGACTATTTTTTTTATTATTATGTGCCTGTAGTGACCCACAGCAAAGCCATGCCTGTCTTCCATTTTTCCACTTTTATTGGTTCTTGGTGACTTTTGATCAGTCCTTTAAATAGGAGTCTAAATCGTCATGCCATCTCCTTTACAGACACACATAATATCCACAAGATCAAGAAGATCTGTGTGTCTAAATATCTAGAGGAAGATATGTGACAGCGTCATAATGACGTAAGAGTAGTTGTATGGAAATAAAGGTATCTCAGGTTGACCGCTTGTCCACCTGTAGTGTATACACCTAGACTTAAGAGCAGAGAGAAAATTAAATAAACACCTACTTCAATTGATTGTATTCAACAGGCAATTCCCTCGCTGAACACGCTGGTAATAATGAAATTAACGGCACCAATCTCCTTAACCCACTGCTAAATCTAACACTACGTTAGTTACTCGGGATTGCTCAGGGAATTCTACAGAGCATCGAATAGCTTGCTCTAAATGTATCGAATGGACGGTGATCGCTTCAGAAACTAAGATTACTGATATAGTCCGAAGAATCTCCCAACAAAAAATCACAGCAAAGCTAGGGTGTGTCGCTACTGTTCAAAAAAATAAATACCAATAAACATTTATTAAAAATCTTTATTGGTATCTATATTTATGTTTAAAAAATCACAATACTCGTATTGTGGTATATTCGTTGCTCGTAACTAATAATATGATTTAAAAGAGTGTCCATGGAGGTTCTTGCTCGTTCTTCTCCATAGAGATCTACGCTTTGACGTGCAATTTAGCTTCTAACTTTTTTTTTTAAATGACCGATATTTTGAATATTCAAAAGTGCCTATAAATGCTCTATGGGAAATTCCACAAATTCCGTATAGTGATAGGGAATTTCTGGAATTTCCCATTCGCTATGCTTTTCATTTAGATTGATGAAGGCAATATAAAGTCAGCCTAGATAGGTGCAATTGTCTATTGTCCATTTGTTAGATTGGATTACTCTTTATGTCAGATATTAGAATGAAACGTGACCTAGGACTAGATAGTTTGTTGGCGTTAAGAATGCAGTAAAGTCATCATTATCAGTCGACCTAGCCCCGCTCCCTAACCAATCAAAGCTGTTTAAGTGTATTTTTATAAATTCATTAAACTTTATTTTTTAAATATAATTTATATAATATTTGTTCAGATTTAACACCACTGTAAATACACCTTAAATCTTGCAGTTGCACTGATAAATCACTGCATTCTTAACGTGAACGAACTATAAGCGTAGATAGCGAGGTAGAATGATGTAACTATGAAATAAAGAAAGAAATATAATTACTTGTTCATAGTCACCAGGTTTACCCACCAAAAATAATATAAAGAGCTCAATTTAAATTAACTTTTGCTTTTTTTAGCATACAAATAGACCATGTCTTTAAATTAGACTCAGCATACATTTTATCCTGGAAATACCTTCTCTTGCGACAATTTTCTACTTCGACGCGATCGAAACCACTGGTAGCAGCTAGTATAAATATAAAGCACACGTAGGCATCAAGCTCACTGTAGCCAGTCAAAAATCTTTCTTCATCATACTTTAAATTCCTCTCTCTAATATTACCTTGAAAACCTTCAAGGAACCACCTTAATATAGCAAGTCTAGATATCGCAAGCTTACACATTTTTTACAAAAAAGAAAACCCCCAGAAAATATGCCACAACAATTTATGGGTATCATGATTTTCTTAGGAAATGTTGCCATCAACAAAATGTGAGTTAACCTTTCTAAATAATGAATGAAGATAATATAAAAAGTGTGCGTGCGACCCTAATGTTCCTCATGTGAACTTGAGGTGTGTCGGAGATCACCCAGAAACTTTGTCGCATGTGGACTCTTAGAAAACTCTTATACGGAACCCTCTTCCGTTATTAAGGTTTGCTTCTGAACTTAAGCAAACATCGTGCATATTTAAATAGGTTCCTAATCTATCCTTAGCTTTCTGTACTAAGAATTATTTGAGGACGAGTTTAGGTGAAATTTTGAGCCTGAAAACTTGACCAGTTTTGGAATTACGTAGTAAGTAGTTTAGTACCGTAACTACACGTTCGTAATTCATCATCATCATTTCAGCCAAAACGCCTCTCCCGAATGTCGCCACAACACCTGGTCCTTTGGGTCACATATCAATCATATTTTGTGCAACCCTCACGAGGTCGTCGATCCACCTTGTGGAATGCCCTTCAACGCTACTTCTTCCAGTTCACAGTCGCCACTTCAGAATCTTTCAGCTCCATCAAACTGTTCTGCGAACAATGTTACAGCAAGCATGCGTTTTTTTAGGTGTTCGTAGCACAAAATACATAGTTCAGGAACCGACGCTATGTAGGATCGATTCTCTTTAAGCTTATAAGTAGGTATTGTAGGTATTCCATATGCTAATTCATTCACAAATGGCGTATTATAATGTTCTCAGTACTGGAAAGACTCTTGGAGAGGGAATATTTCGGTATATCCACCATAAAGCCCAGGTATGAATTGATGGATATCACATGTCTTCGAAGTTTTGTTTCTACCGGTTTCCTCACGATGTTTTTCTTTACTATTTTAAGAACATCTATGTACAAAAGCTCACTAAATCAAGGTAAAACCAAACCAAAAGTATTTAGGTAATTAAATTCATTAACAATTAGGAGAATGATTTTCAGAGCCATGGGCATGCTCATTGTTTAATTTGGCAGACAGGACAGAACAAACAACAAACAGAAACAAGCGTATAGCAACCTTTCTAGACGATGTAATGGATGTACAACGTAACTGAATATATTAAAATACTAGCTGACCCGATGATACGAAGTTCGACGGGTCAATTAGTATTTAGCTCACAGTCACTGAATGTATTGACCGAATGATTGCGACCATTGTATTTGTCAGTTCGGACCGCGGGCGCGGTTCGGACAGTTCTGTCAATTTTCGATTTCGGATATTTGAGGCGGAGACGAATCCAACAAAGAAATAATCATTAAAATTAATCTAGGCGTTCTTGAGTTATAAAAAAAATGTGTAGGTAACTAACATGACTTTATTTTTAGATTTGGGTGTGATCCCAATCACTTAGGTAAAACTAAGATATTAAGTTCAATAAATAAGTAAATCACTGTAATCCTACGTAAAATTGCGAGTTTTATAAAAAAAAATATCCTAAAAACTCGTATATCGCCCCAGGGTAATAAATAAATTAGGAAATAAACCAAAATCCTTGTCCGTAATTCGAAGCAAGCACCTTAAGCCGGCGGTGTTGCCATAATCATTTGGCCGGCATTACGCAGCGCCCGGCGTAACGCGTAGAAATGCGTAATGCGTGCCGTTACGCTAGATTATGTCGCATAACGTAAATATAAAAAGTTTCGACGACGTCTGTAATTGCGGTAAGGCTTTGGTCGCAGTGTAAGCGAGACACTAATGTGAAAACGACTTTTCAGATTTTACCTTCCAAATGTATATTTGGAAGACGAAATTAAAAAGGCTTCACGTCCGATTATAATTAAGATGTCTGCAAAGTTAGACTAAATAGGCTCTTAATAAACTAGTGCGCTTCATCAGCAAGAACTAGTTTTATTATTAAAAAAAGTCGTTTTTGGAAGTAGTCGGCAAGGAGACTCCCGGCTACCGAATGCAAGTGAGCAATGGGTAGCTCACCGTCTGATAAGGCCCGGGTCGATAGCGTGTCGTGTTCCACGCGCGTCGAAGACACATGTCAGCAAAAATGGGGCCCGCGCTTCCTTTTGCCAGTTCTGGCGAAATCTGTCTAGATCGTCGCTCCATCCCCTTCACGGTCTACCACGACCCCGTCGCGCATATTGGGGGCACCAACTTTGCGCACAATTTTGTAGGCGTAAATAACACGTAGGGCTTCTGACTATCCATAACGACTGCCAAAGATCTACAAATGACAGCCGGGACCTACGGCTTAACGTGCTTTCCGAGGCACGGAGGAAACTCGGTATGTTAAGATGGTCACCCATCCACAGACCAACCTTGGCAAGCGTTGCTTAACCTTGAAGATCGACCCTTGCGGCTGTTAATATCTAGCCACGAGCTCCACAAAGCCACCCGTGTATTATCCGTATATAATATCTAAAGACATAAATGTCACCCGCTATTTGCTTTCACTGTGACCACAGCCCACCCTCGCCCTGGCTACAGGTTGGCGGACGCGCGGGCGTTTTACTCCTACCCACATAAATTTTATCATGAATAAACTTTATCTTTATTTTTTGGTAACAAGTTATTTGATCAACGTTATTTTCCACGTTGTTCTGAGATGAAAGGAAAGACCCCTTTTTTCTTGTCGTAATTTTTTTCTTTGTAAAGTTATTTCTGTGTGTTTAAAGTGCAAGTTTAGTGATCTAGAACTTCTGGTTGAGCAGAATCGACAGGATTATTTACAAAATAAATTCTACAGTTCCAAATACAAGAATTATAAAGTTGCAAATTCGGTATTTATTTACTCAGATACCCGCGAAACGAGACACAATAGTAAAACAATAACAGCGCGGTCTCATAGGACCAGTTGGGTATTCAAACGTTATACAGTTGCAAATACAGCAATTATACATTATGCCTGTTCCGTCTTTGCCTTCGTTCCAAGGTCCCGGAGTTTTCCATGGCCCCAGAAGGCTTCGACCCTGCTGGGCCCCTACGGTTTTAATACCACAAATACAATGCAACAATTAAAAGTCTATTAAACGTCTGCTGTCATTTGCAGATCTTTGGCAGTCGTTACGAATAGTCAGAAGCCAATAAGTCTTGCCATGAAGTACCATGTTACCCCAGTTAATGGGTTGTGGAGGTCTGGTAGGCAGCTGTTCATCGTAAAATACTGGTATTCAGCTAAATCCGGCTTGACTGGAAGCCGACCCCAATATAGTTGGGAAAAGGCTAGGTAGATGAAGATGTCTATTAAATATTATCCTGAAAGTAACGAAAAAGCCGTGATTTACCCACAAAATGTAACTCAAATGTAACCGCTACACTTGTTCCTAAGCATAACGTTTTTATTCCTTTATCTCGCTCATTGTAGCAGCCACAAAGGATGCCGCCACATTATACAGGCTTCAAGAACTCCTGATAAGGGTCCCCGCTGTTTTAGCGTCGGTTCATAAACTGAACGAGCGGGATTGTTGTTTTTGTAAACGTGTTATATTGTGGAAGAGTATTAAGGTGGGCGCGACGTTAGAATTATCCATACAAACGTAATACCAAAATCATTTGAAATTTAAGCATATTTACACCATAATATGATGTTATTCGGATTCAGACAATAATTATCTAGGTTCCTACATCGTCTTTTTGTTGAAAAACTTACCCCAAACGAAATTTAAGCGAATTTAAATTTGCACATTTTCACAGCGAAAATGTCATGTTTTTATTTGGTTTTTTCTATATTATAAACAACAATATTTCAAAATATCTTTCCGTAGGAACACAGATATTATTATCAAGTTATAAATACTCGAAACAATATTGGAAATACATTAATTTTTCATTCATCATTTTTGGTATTACGGAACCTCTCCCAAATTTCCAATAGTTTGTATTGCTATCACAGCAAGCAACTGTCAGTGTGCGGATGATGACTGTACTCCAGTCGGTGTGTCCAAGAATTGTTTATACTATCTGGATTGCTTCCATCAACCTCAAAAACGTATTTTTTTGCGTCTCAACTCGAGATAGCGCGCGGTCTCCGCAGGCCTCTTAAGCGTAGGATGGTGTATGTTTGAAAAGGTTAGGATGTATTAAAACTTAAAAATAACAGCGGCCTACAGTTTTGTTATGTAAATTTTGTATCCTTTTATTAGATACCCCGCTTATAAACCATATTTGCAAGCATTCGATTGAACATTGCCACTTTCACACTCGTACCCCCATCTCTTGCACCGCCGTGTCCTTGTGGAGGCTATCGGGAGCGGCGACCTCTCGCGCCGGGCCCTGGTTCAGGCCATGGTCCGGAGCGAGGAGGGTTGGCATGCGGTCGCCTCCTTCTGCGAAGCAGTAATGCTCGTGAAGGAGGCTGCTGACCGCGAGCGCGTGAGGGAACGGTCCTCACGCCGCCGCCGCCGAGATCCCGATCCCGATTTCCGACCACCGTAGGCGCGGGTTCGCGGACGGCGAGCACTGGGTAGCTCGCTGTCCGGCAGTCTGGAAATAATCTGGACCGAGCCCAGTCGTCAACGGCGCGTTCTGTTCCACGCGCGCCTCAAGAAGATGTCAGCAAACTGTAGGAGCCCGGTAGGGCCGAAGCCTCTGGGGGGAACATGTGGTATTCCTAAAGGTTGACACCGAGTCCCCCCCAGAACGAAGGCAACGAAGGAACGGGGTAGGGGTTTAGTCAGTAAAAGTCTGACACGCCCTCCCGCTCCGCCCAAGAGCGGGGGAAGTCATTCTGATGATTTCCCTACCATAAAAAAAAAACCCCATCTCTTGTAAATAGCTGAACCGATTTAGATATAAAATTGTCTAATAAAAAACCCTTCTGATCCTTTCTACCAATGAAAAAAAATCCGGTACATCGAAGGACTTTTAAAATAAACATCTAAACAAATATACAATTATTTTTGTTATAATTTGATTATTTGTATGATTTTATAGCTATTGATAATAATAGAAGATGACATACGTAGTCGAATAGCCTGCCTAAAAATTACCTATTCAGTCTTGACTTAAAGGCGCTATTACAATTTTTCTTAAATTTGAGCGTTTTGACGGAAATGCCATTACAACACAAAAGAACTGGCATCATCTTATAGTAATTTTGACATTTCCTGTGTCAATATAGTCTCAGGGTATAAAAAACAGACGATAGGTAAATTAAACGACGGGCGGCAGCAGTCGCGCTCGATTTTTGCATTGCATACAAAAATTATTTAAAAATATTATTTAACTTTTAAATAGCCCAATATATTTTTTTCAAGATATATAGAAATACCACCTTAATTGGTTAATTTTTTTTATTTGAGTTTGGATTATAATTTCGTAGATAAAAATTGTAGTTTCGTACGGAAAACTGTCAGTAAATCTTGGTTTTACAGAATTATTTTTGGTGTATTACTGTATGAATAGTAATAAAGTGGTTTCAGCACTCCAATGTAGAAGATACAGTTGTATCATAGACATTTTTATAAATGATTAAACTTTAATATCTTCGGTGTACCAAGGCGTCAAAAGATACCCAAAAGCAACATTTTATAAAACATCCTTTGCGGAGACAAGGATTTTACTGATGTAGGTAAACAAATTCAAATATTTATTTAACGTTTGAATCCCCAACCGGTCCTATGAGACCGCGCTGTTATTGTTTTACTATTGTGTCTCGTTTCGCGGGTATCTGAGTAATTAAAGCACTCCCAAGATAAGTTATCAAACTTTCTTATCCATATTTTTGTTTTTTTTTTATGGCTATATCTAAAGCATCGTCACACCTCAAAAATCGGATAAAACGTTGAAATTCATCAAAAGTTGCGACAGCCCTCTTAAAGATACCTAGGTTGTAGCTATCAGGAAACACAGACTCCGCCAGAAAATTCCACTCCATAGCCTTATGCACAATGAATTTCTTCCTTTCCTTATTCCCTTTATAATTTATGTTAATGCATCTTTCAAATACACATTGTTTCTACGATACCACTGTCACTCAAGTTCCGTTGCCAGTAGAACAAGGCCAACAGTGCTGCAGTAAGGAAGTGCAGCCAGGGTCCCTGGCAGTTCGCCACACGGGAGCTTCCTCGTCGTACCATGTAACCCCTATTTACGCCGCCATTATTCATGAATCCTCCAGCATTCCATATCTGTCCGTACTTATGGAATGCTGGAGAAGCGCTGGCTTGATGTTTTTTGTTGTGTAAGTGATCGTACGTGCCCCACTTTTGATGACTACCACTCGACCGGGCACACGACGATAGAATGTAGCAGATTCTAAACCACTTTGTGCTCCAATGGCAATAGCTTTTTTATAAGGTGAGACATCTTTAAAATGACTTCTCCCGCTTTTCGTGTCAGACTTCTTCTGACTAAAACCCACTCCTCTTCGTTCTTTGCCCCAATTCCAGGGCGCCGGGGCTTTCTTTGGTCAACAGGCTTCAATAGGCATGGTGTAATTGCTTGAAAGCGTTCCGTTGTGAGAATAAACAAATATAAAACCAACTGTTTCTACAGTACCACTGTCAGTGGAACAAGGCCAACAGTTCTGCAGTGAGGAAGTGCAGTCAGGGTCCCTGGCAGTTCGCCACACGGGTAGCTTCCTCGTATTAAATAATCTCTATTTATGCCGCCATTATACCCGCTGGTTCGCTCTTTGCGAATGATTCATGGTAATTTTAGCGTTTGTTTTTGATGTTTGGTTTTCGTCTGTGGACTGTGAAATTTGTGGTGTACAGGTTGTGGTGGTGGGGTAATTTTAGAGTAGGTATAGTAAACGATATAACCTTTTAGTATTGTTTTTATTTCTATTTCTATCTAAATAACTTACAAATTATAATACTTCGTATGCATTTCAGTGCCAGGCAACCTTTTATTTTCAATTTTATAACGTCAAACTCAAAAACAGCACAATGCCAATTGGTTACGATTTCAAGAAGTTTATTTTTTGCGGAACTCTTATTTTGACTAAAATAGAAGTAGCACTTAGGCTACTAGCTGATGCTGCTAGCTGATGATGCTAGCTGTTACTGGTTATTTACAAGTGGAAGTCCCTTCAAAATCGGTCGAATCGTTTCGGAAATGTCTCCTCGCCTTCTGATATTAGTGCTACTAGTGATACTTAATTTCTACATTTCCATTAAAAGACATAATTGTAAAATAAGCTAGTGTAGCTAGGCTCTTGCTAAACTAGTGCGACTCACCATCAACGATTGCATCCCTGCTCACCATCAGGTCGGATCGCAGTCAAGCGTCAAAAACAAATCTTAACCAGTATAATAACATCTTTTTCTCTTCCTTCCAGCCACATCACACGGACAGCCAGCTGGCTGCCTCCTGCAGAGAGCTGGCCCACCGGCAAGGAAGGCAGCGGCAGTGGCAGCGAGCAAGATGAGGAGGAACTGCCTTACGGCTGGGAGCAGGCGCTCGACTGCCACGGGAAACCTTATTATGTCAAGTGAGTTCTTTTACTAAATTAAAAAAAAACTCTCTCTAGACCAGGCCACAGCCTGAACCGATGCAGCGGTGGCCAGCGAGAGGTCACGGATTAATATAACTTTAACTATACTAAATTTGTTATAGGGTGGTTTCAGTGACAGCTGTCAGATTCATACAATATAGCTATCTATCTTTTTCTCTCATCTTAAAGATGCATATTTTTCTAACCTAAACTTTTTTTTTTTTTCGGGTTGGAAATCCTCATTCTAACCTAACCAAACCTTTTTTTTTTTTTTTTTTCGGGATGGAAATCCTCATGGATGTCCTCCACCCTGGGGTGGGTGGAGGGGTCTGTCAGACTCTTACTGACTAAAAACACCCCGGTGTTCCCTCGTACCCTTGCGTCGGGGCTACGGGTGCAATTTGACTTCCGCTAGCCCGAACTAGTGGTGACCCGATCCTTGTGGGTCCCGTCTCGTATTGAAGAGTAGCAGCTCTCTTATAAATCTACGAGAAGCGCGCGTGGAACACTACGCGACAACATCTCGGGTCCAGATTGATGGGCCGATGGATGTCCCCTAATCCTTCGACCCTGGACCTTTTTCTTTAGGGGGGTTGGAAGAGGGCGTTGTCTGCCCGTCTTCGACGCCCGGAGCGCCTGGTTCGGGTTGGGAGAGAGCTCATCTCTCTTTCCCTTTCCGCAGCCTCCTTCTGCAAGATTACATTCTCGCAGAAAGAGATCACTGCATCCCAAGACTTTGCGCTGCCGACCATGGACTGAACCACGGCTGACAGCGACAGGTCGCTTCCGACTATAGAAACAAGGGCACGGCGCGGCTCCTCCCATGCGATACACTCAGCCAGCGTATGCGACGCCGTGTCCTCTGGGCAGTGGACACAGTGATGGCACCGAGCATCCGGCTCCCTGTTTATACGACACAGGTACTTCCCGAAGGAGCCATGCCCCGAAAGCACCTGCGTAGCCCGAAACGTCAAAGACCCGTGTTTCCTCCCAAGGCATTGGTTGAGTACCGGCTGGACCGCCTCGATTGTGAAAAGACCGGAAGTAGAAAGCAGGAGCCTCCTCTGCCATTCCGCCACTAAGACCTGATGAAGCTCTGACCGGTACAGAGTGACCTGTCGCTGCACAAGTCTCTCGCCTCGTGCTTTCGCTTCCTCGCGCCACCGGTGAAGTGTTGCGAGTATCTTCGCTTCCAAGTCCCAGGGAAGGGATCCGGCCAGCACGCAAGCCGCCTCACAGGAGATCGTAACCTAACCTAACCCAACCCATGCTATGTAAAAAGACTACATATAGTGAATTGAATTTTTAAAGGATAACGACATTTACTGGTGTTACCAAAACCAACTTAATGCCTTTAATGACATTTTAATTAAAGATGACGTGTTGAGTTTTTCCACATTTTATCACCGTTTAAACTTCTCCTGGAGTATCACGTATATCTCAAGGCCAAAATACCGCCATGTGTCAATTTGATGGTCAGGATACCCTCATGAGTGCTGGCAGTGTAGCTCTCTACACAAAAACTTGAGGAAGTCATGATGATGTTATGATGTTATAGTTGCACGAAGGCTTTGCTGACGCTCACAGTCGAAGGTCAAGAGCCATTGTTTCTTTGATTATCATTTTCTATATCATACAAATATTAAATGACTTGCTTCTGTCCGCGGCTTCGTCCTCGACACTTCAGGGATAAAAAGTGTACTATCTTTTGCACAATGTTTTCTTTCACCGTTTTGAGAGCAGTGATGATGAAATAAATTACACAGAGTAATATTCTTGGCTGGGTTTTGAACCTGCGACCTAGGTACTACTCAAAAGTCAAGGCCCTTACCACTGGGCTACCACTGCACTTTCACGTAAATATAATATTAGTGTAGAAGTATCAATTTAAAATGGTTTTCTCCTCATTCGCAGCCACGTCAACAAGACCACGACGTACGTGGCCCCAGAAGGCTGTTCCTGCGAGTCTCCCCCCGCGCCAAGAGACGTGGTGCTGGAGAGGGACCCTGAGCTCGGCTTCGGCTTCGTGGCGGGGTCCGAGAGACCGGTGCTGGTGCGGTTCGTGACTGATAACTCGCCCAGTGTGGGGAAGGTAAGAAATTGGTTACTTAATTTTAACGTTGATTGCCAAATTAATCTGTGTGCTGTGATAGTAGAAAATAATATCCCAAGGTTGTTCCCATACATATCTATATCTGTATATCTACTTTTTATCCTAGAAGAACATACGCCCAGTATGTATAAAAAGCATCATATAACACAGAATAGGTAATACCTATATCTGCAATGAATTCACTTGTTTATGCGTGAAACAGTAACATACATCCACACAAATAAACTTTCGCGTTTACAATATTAGTAAGATTTCTAATGCAAAAAATACCTTCTAAATTAAATTAAGAATATTCCTTACTTTTTGGTAAGCCACCGATATCACTAAACAAGAAAAAAATGTAACAATCAACCTATTAAACCCTAAACTCCCAAATTCCAGTTGGAACCCGGAGACCAGATCCTGTGCGTCAACGGCGAGGACGTCAGCCTGGCGGCTCGAGAGCACGTCATCACCGCAGTCAGGGCCTGCTCCGAGCGGGTGACCCTGAGGGTCTGCCAGCCGGCCAGGAGTGGGAACCCAGCCAGGAGATCAGCTCTGCTGTCGGCTGCAAAGAGGGCGCGGTTGAGAGCCAGGCCTCCGAGGGTCCGGTTCGCGGATTCTGTGCAGCTGAATGGTGCTCCTATGTATCCTGTAAGTGTATTTTAGTTTTTGAAATATTTTTAGGAACATGCGTAAAAGCTTTTTTATAGAGTTTAGCAATGCTTGTTGTCTTTGATCCGTACATAGGTGAGACACCTGTTTTTTTTTTAGATGGAAGTCGTCCAATGTCTTCTCTCACTCTACGATGGAGCGAGAGGACTTGTTAGACTTTTACTGAGCAAAACTCACCAGTGTCCATAAGTTGCCTTTTATGCTCTAGGGCCGCGGTCATTCTTTGCACATTGTGGGTTTTAGTCAGTAAAATTCTGACACTAGTAGGAAGGAGAGAAGTTATTTAATGATCTATGATTGACATGACATATGATTTGTCAAATATCATCCAAATCCGTTTGAGCCTCTTTTTTTTTAAATTAAAACTATATAAAACAGGTTTCTTATTTTTACTAAACTGAGCATTCCACCACTAGGGTGTCACACACTACACACAAATACAAACGAACTTTCACCTACATAATATAAGTTTAATGAAAGGAAAACTGTTCCAAAAAAACGTTGTTATGACTATCTCAACTATTAATAGAACTGTTGACATTTACCATATTTGGTTACTTTTTTAATGAAGTGAATCTATTAGCTAATTGATACGAATATGTGCGACACATTATCTACAGCTAGTGGGCGTAATTATCAATTATTCGCTCTAATAGTCTGTTCATTATTAATTAGGAAACTAAGTGATATTGAGGATGTGACGTGCTTTGTAGTAAACGTTGACGATATATTAAGATACTGTCTTTACCTACTGTTGCGGGAACTGTTAAAAGAATGGATTTTTTTTTTAAGTGGCAAAGCTCTGACATCATCCAATGATTTCTCCCGCCCTAAGACGAAGGCTTTTTTTTATTCCAATTTCCATTTAGGGCCTTTTGTCCAAAAAGGATATGTCATTCCCATCGTACCTTATAACAATTACTTCACAAATACTTATTAACTTATACACATAAACTACATTACATCGCAGATATTAATAGGACGAATCACCGCTGAGAGACCGCTGTTAAACGACATAGTTTTCTGGCCGCCTCCGATTTCGGTTGTGACAAAATGCTTTGGAGAGAGTCAGACTTTTACTGGCTAAAATCAACTTTAATGTTACTTCTTTACCTTGCGGTTGAGGGCCCCGGGTTTTCCTTTCAGAGGCGAACCCCTGTCCTACTCCTTAATAGGATTTGACCATGCTGGGCCGCAAAACCGTAAGAGGGTAAAAAAAGGGTAACTGAAGGACACAATTGGGTTTAAGTCAGTAAAAGTATTACACGCCCTCTATTTCTACCTTAGAGAGGGAAAAATCATTGGATGATTGTAGAAAAACATCTAACCTAACCTAACTATCATCAATCACAGCAAGCATTGCTAAATTCTATACACCCCTCTCCTTCCAACTTAGAGTGGGAGAAGGTACCTATTGGATGATATCCCACCTATTAGTATTAGTATTATCGGCCCTAATGTTCCCACTGCTGGGACTCAGGCCTCCTCTCTTGGAGAGGGAATGGGCCAAAATACACCGCACGGGCCCATTGCGGATTGGTGGATGTCACATGTCTTCGATTTTTTTGGTTCTAGGACATGCCGGTTTCCTCACGATAATATCCTACCTAAAAAAAATAAAATTATGTGCAAATCCTTATGTTGGAATACAGGTGCTATGCAAGTCACAGGTGTAACCTAGTAACTAGTTTTCGTAAAATTGCGTTAAATTCAAGCGAAGTTTTATACTTGAAGTTAACTTGGAGTTGCGGAACATTGCGGCAGCTGTGTTCTAGTTTCAAAGTTAGGGTTACAGTTAGCATCAAAAGCATATACAACAAGTTTAGTGGAAATGCACAGCCATATACACCCCAATTAGAAAATTAAGTTACTTTCATTCTGGCGCTGAAATTTTACTTAAGGTTGGCCTATAGATGGGTGACCATCTTAACATAACGAGTTTCCTCTGTGTCTCAGAAAGCACGTTAAGCTGTAGGTCCCGGCTGTCATTTGTAGATCTTTGGCAATCGTTGCGGATAGTCAGAAGTCAGTAAATCTGACTCCAGTTTTGCCATGAAGTACCGTGTTACCCCAGTTAATGGGTTGTGGAGGTCAGGTAGGCAGCCGCTCCTCGTAAAATACTGGTATTCAGCTAAATCCGGCTTGACTAGAAGCCGACCCCAATACAGTTGGGAAAAGGCTAGGCAGATGATAATGATGAACGCCAACACTGACCCTTGAGTTTTTTTCTGTGTTTTCCGTGTTTCTCCTCAGATTAGTAGCTTGGAAAGAACGGCCTCATCTAGTTTAAATTCAGAAAAAACAGCGTGTTTTTTTTTTAATTTTCGTTTATTATTTCTTCATCGCGATATCGGGCTTAGTAGTCATAGTAAAAGTTGGTCATTGTAATGAGTAACGACAGTGTTTTCATTTATTGGTATTTCTTCTTTATGTTGTATAAACAAGCTAACTTCCAATCAATATTTGTTTACTAATATATTTTCTAAAAGAGTGACAATACGAGTATACTGGATACTAGCATTAGTTGGCAACTAACCGCGAAGAGAGAAGAGGAAGAAGCATTAGTTTCAATAGTTTTGCTGTGTATATTGGTTTCTTGAAAGTGTGGAAATTTATTAAACAATATCGAACAGTCTCAGTCTCAGTCATACATGCAGACGTCGAAAGTGCTTCAGTATCCAAACGGTCGTTTAAATACGAAACAACAACTGTTTTAGTGAAAGCATGATAGGTTCCTAAAGTATAGTAAAAAATTTGTTATATGTCGTGATAATGATTGTAAAATAATTAATAACATGAGAGCTACGCCTTCCAAAAAACTAATATGCAGTTTGGCAGAAGTATTAATGTATTGTAATATTACAATAAATTAAGTACAAAGCGAATGCTTATCTGTCTAGCTGTCAGTTGTATCGGTGAAATAGCAATACAGGCATTTCAACCCTGTACCTGAAAAATTCTCAAACTTTTTGTTTTAAAGGAATAATTGTCCAAGTTTTTTTTTGTTCGACATTAATAATGTAGTACGGAATCCCACATTTGCGAGTCTAACTCGCACTTAGCTAAAGTATATCTAACTCATTTATTTCTTCTTCATTCCAGCCATCAGCCTTCTCTCTCGGCGATCTCTGCTTACCTCCAATGGCGAATGTTCTGAAGGTATTCTTGGAGAATGGTCAGACCAAATCCTTCAAGTACGACACCACGACCACGGTAGCAGATGTGGTGACGAGCCTCAAGGATAAGCTGTGCATCACTGCAGAGGAACACTTCAGTCTGGTGGTGGAACACGTCAAGAGTTTGAGGAGGAACAAGCTGACGCTACTGGATCCCAAGGAGTCTTTGGCTAGGGTAACTAGAATTTATAATATTGATTATGTGACCAAGAGTCGGCCTATGATGTGTAAAACTGAGTATATTATGTCCTGGTGAGATATAAAATTCCCGCATCACGGTATCACAGTTCACATTCGGACAGTTGCCCGGATCAGACACAACATTCATCTGGTCGAAGGATCCTCCCTTTTCAAAGGAGGTTTGCAGGACTTTACACCCTATTCTGAATGCTTTTAAACTAGGATACCGCGTTGCAAGATTTTTGTATTTTAGTTCCTCTTTGGCAAAATAGATGTCGCTACCAGCCTGTATCTACTTCTTTTCTTTTCTCTGTTTCCATAAATCTGTCTTCATTGAGTCTTGTTTTCACTTTTGAAGGCTAAAACAATCTCCATATTAAACTAGTCTATCATACCTAACTATGCATAATTGTGTATAACAGCATATATTTCTCGTCCCCAGGTAATAAGTTGGGTGAGTCATGTAGTTTTTCAAATAATAAATAGATTGGTTCATGGGTTGTATGGTTTTCAATCTGGTGACGGTCTAGCCATTCCTACGACTGAATGGCTGTAGTAAAACCATTAGATTATTATTTGCTTTGGATCTTAACAAATAGTATTATTTCACATTGAAATCTGATGTTAAGGGTGCACTAGTTAGAGGCTCGAACTTGTATATGGCCGATGTTAAAATCCGACAACATGTGCGAAAGTTAAAAACGCTGTAAACACCAATTTGAAACTATTGCACATATCTACGAACGCATTCTCACAATATATACCTACGGTGATTTATAACAAAAAAACGAGTAAAATTTTATGAACGAGAGACTTTTGGGAGTGTGGGTATTATAAAATCTTCAGAGTTAATCTGTTCATAAGTAATAAAAATAATTGAATTTTGAACTAATAGTTACTAATTTGCCATTTTCATACTCCTTATTTTATTTTTCTTTGCCCAAATATGCGTATTTTAACATAGGATCTGGAAGTTTCAACGCATATAGCTTCCATCCATGATTTTTGCTTGCATACTAGGCATACTAAACTACTACAATACTGGGGATACTGACAATAAAAATTAACATTTTATTTTATTTTGAAATTACGCTGCCAAACAGTGAAGTAATCGCCTTACTACGTTTGTATGGAAGAACGACCGACTTAGTAGTTTTTTTTTTAAGTAATTTTGTAAATAGGTACTTAGGGAAAAATTAATGGATAATAGTTTTGTGGTAAACTCGTTAAATTGTTAGGACCTAGGGTGGCTTCTCTTCTCTCCCATATCCTCTTTTAACAGCATCCCCCTATTAATCTTTCCAGATCGCCGCCCGTCCCGGCTCGTACAAGATGCGCTGTCTCTTCCGCATCGTCTTCATGCCCACCTCAGCTGCAGAACTGGCGCAGAGAGACCTGGCTGCACTGGACTACCTGTATATGCAGTGCTGTAATGATGTGGCTCAGGAGAGGTAAAGATCTGTTGAATTTATTATCGAAAATGTTACGGAGTTTTCACATAGATCTCGAATTAGGCTACTATACTTAGAGTAATTACAGGCTGGCCTAAACTTTGTTGGCTAAAAACATATTCTAGAAAAATGCTCGGTAATAAGGAAACGTAAACAGAAATTAATTGATTTCTAAAGGTTTTGGTCGTAAAACAGTTTTTCTACATCTTTATGTTTAAATGTTGAGTTATTAGCAGCATTTTATTTTTTTATTTGGGTCCACACAACATGATTGAAAAGAGTGTCCATGGAGTTTCTTGCACATTCTTCTCCAAAGAGACCTAGCTACGCTTTGGAATGTGCAATTAGCATCATTTTTCTGACTGACTGGCTTTTCGACAATTCAAAAGTGCTAAAAAATGCTTTGAATCTTTGAACGTAACTGTTGGATTTAGTTTAAAATAAAACAGAACTAGGCGGAGAATAACAATGCCCTTTTGTTTTTCGACAACATAAAGTTAGTCCATTTTATTTAAGTGAGTTTTTTTTCTTATTATTTACAGGTTTGCGCCCGAGTTGCAACCTGACGTGGCGCTAAGGTTGGCAGCTCTTCACATGCATCAACATGCGCTGGCAAACAACATGTCACCAGCTAAGCTTACTGTTAAAGCTGTCGAGTGAGTATACACTTCATCATTTGTCATGTGAAGCGGTGCAAGTTATTGGTACAGTTGTAGCGATATCTATGGCGCCACATATGAATACGAAAAGTTTTGAACATATAGAACAACACACCTGCCTGGTCAGAGGATCCTTCTTTTTCAACTATGTTTGCAGGACTTTACATTCTGTTTTGCATACCTCTGCACAGTGTGCCCAACGTGAAGTGTTCTCAAGGCACTGGCTTAATTACCGTAGGCCTAGGCAAGGCAGTGCTCCACTCAGAGCAGGAGAAGTTATTTGATGATTTCGAACGTAAAAACAGTTTTTTATACCCTAGGGCAGCTTATCACCCACCCACGTCGCTGCCTCAAAGACCAACCTATAAATTTATAACAAGCACTGACCTCATTGGGGACGCTGGATTACAACCGAGTGGAAGACGTTTTACGATACTTAGACACGCGTTCTATCTTTTTGTAACAATTTACTGACTCTATTGTTCATCAATTCCAGGAGAGAGTTCGGCCTCGAGCGGTTCGTGCCCAGCGGTCTCCTGGAGAGCATGAAGCGCAAGGAACTGCGGCGGCTGATCGCGCACTTCCTCAAGATGAACTCGCAGATGACGGGCAGCCAGCGACAGCTCACTCAGCTGCAGGTACACCCTATAGACTAGGTGACCCTGTAGAGCATGAAGCGCAAGGAGCTGCGGCGGCTGATCGCGCACTTCCTCAAGATGAACTCGCAGATGACGGGCAGCCAGCGCCAGCTAACGCAGCTGCAGGTACACTGCTTAGACTAGGTGACCCTGTAGAGCAAGGAGCTGCGGCGGCTGATCGCGCACTTCCTCAAGATGAACTCGCAGATGACGGGCAGCCAGCGCCAGCTAACTCAGCTGCAGGTACACTGCTTAGACTAGGTGACCCTGTAGAGCAAGGAGCTGCGGCGGCTGATCGCGCACTTCCTCAAGATGAACTCGCAGATGACGGGCAGCCAGCGCCAGCTAACTCAGCTGCAGGTACACTGCTTAGACTAGGTGACCCTGTAGAGCAAGGAGCTGCGGCGGCTGATCGCGCACTTCCTCAAGATGAACTCGCAGATGACGGGCAGCCAGCGCCAGCTAACTCAGCTGCAGGTACACTGCTTAGACTAGGTGACCCTGTAGAGCAAGGAGCTGCGGCGGCTGATCGCGCACTTCCTCAAGATGAACTCGCAGATGACAGGCAGCTAGCGCCAGCTAACTCAGCTGCAGGTACACTGCTTAGACTAGGTGACCCTGTAGAGCAAGGAGCTGCGGCGGCTGATCGCGCACTTCCTCAAGATGAACTCGCAGATGACGGGCAGCCAGCGCCAGCTAACTCAGCTGCAGGTACACTCTTTAGACCAGGACACATCATGCTTGTTTTAGGACTTAGGGCAGATGAAATATGGCTGCGGAATGCTTTGAAAGATGATGATGCGGGATGTAACCGTGGCATTAGAATTTAAAGGACAACTGAAGTAACAACCTGTGTTGGTGTGTGTGTGGCCCTGGGCTTTTCAGGGAAATCGCAGGTGGCTGTGCAGGATGGGCAGCATAGCAAGTACCGCAGGTCCTGCGCAAAGGAGCCACACTGGCATTGTGTTAAGGATGGGTCGAGGAAGCCCCATTTATCTGTTTTAATCTCAAACTCTTCAAATGACAAACTTTTTCCACATGTATCAAAACGTACCAAAGCTTATTACTTTTATGTTTCTTGCAGGCGAAGCTGCACTACCTGGACATCGTGGCAGGTCTGCCAAGCTACGGTGCCAAGTGCTTCAGCAGCAGCCGCCCCGAGCGCGTGCTGCTCGTGTCGCCCAGGTTCGGCCTCAGCCAGATCGTGGGCAGGACTAACTCTGTGGTAAGCTACATCATTACACTAGGACATCGTGGCAGCTACGGCGCCAAGTGCTTCAGCAGCAGCCGCCCCGAGCGCGTGCTGCTCGTGTCGCCCAGGTTCGGCCTCAGCCAGATCGTGGGCAGGACTAACTCTGTGGTAAGCTACATCATTACACTAGGACATCGTGGCAGCTACGGCGCCAAGTGCTTCAGCAGCAGCCGCCCCGAGCGCGTGCTGCTCGTGTCGCCCAGGTTCGGCCTCAGCCAGATCGTGGGCAGGACTAACTCTGTGGTAAGCTACATCATTACACTAGGACATCGTGGCAGCTACGGCGCCAAGTGCTTCAGCAGCAGCCGCCCCGAGCGCGTGCTGCTCGTGTCGCCCAGGTTCGGCCTCAGCCAGATCGTGGGCAGGACTAACTCTGTGGTAAGCTACATCATTACACTAGGACATCGTGGCAGCTACGGCGCCAAGTGCTTCAGCAGCAGCCGCCCCGAGCGCGTGCTGCTCGTGTCGCCCAGGTTCGGCCTCAGCCAGATCGTGGGCAGGACTAACTCTGTGGTAAGCTACATCATTACACTAGGACATCGTGGCAGCTACGGCGCCAAGTGCTTCAGCAGCAGCCGCCCCGAGCGCGTGCTGCTCGTGTCGCCCAGGTTCGGCCTCAGCCAGATCGTGGGCAGGACTAACTCTGTGGTAAGCTACATCATTACACTAGGACATCGTGGCAGCTACGGCGCCAAGTGCTTCAGCAGCAGCCAGCTTAAACCTTGGAAGTTTTGCATCAAAGTTTCTTTTATTATGTATACAAAGACTGAAACAAGGTTTTCTTAAATTCACCCCCTAAGGAGAGAAAACAGGGGTCCCAAATTTGCATGGAGAAACCTACTTTCACTCGGGCAAAGCTGCTAACAGAAACTTGTCAAATAATGAACCTGTGTGTAAAGTATTTAAACGAAAGATAGATACGTACCCAGTTGATGACATACCGTAAAGTGGCATAACTTTATTTACTATTTGGTTAATAATACGCTTGTGCCACAGATATACCGCAGGGCCAAAGTAACCACACTTTACACGGTATTTTACTTTAAGGGCCTGTTTCACAATGTCCGAGTAGCCAATTCAAAAGTGGAACAGAATCTGTATGAAATTATCTGCCAAGTAAGATATTGGCAACTTAATCACAGGTGGTTCAGAAACAGGCCCTAAGTATAATTTATTAAGCCCACCCCCACTTTATTAAACACCACTCAATTCGCATCCAAACTACATAACCAGCCAAACACATAATAACATTGGAGAAGGACGGTTCCCCTTTCCAGCCACAACCCATCGCCTCTCTCGAAGAGGTGGAGGGCATCAGAGTGAAGCGCGACTGGTCCAGTGGCGGCGCTGACGTCGCCATCTTCCTGCAGAGGGACCGAGTGCTGGCGCTGCTGATGGATGAGAAGGATGCTGCCGAGATGCCTCTTATCATTGCTGGGTATGTTATGGAATTATTTTACTGTCATCACCAATATTTTAGGCGAAAGTTTTCCACTGTTAGGCATAAGTCTTGCTGCCCAAGTGTCGCCACAAGGATCAGTCCTGTGCGTTTCGCACCAATATTTTCTCTACAACTCTCACCACGTCGTTGATCTAACTTGTGGGAGGCTTTCCAAGGCTGTGTGTTCCGGTGCGCGGTCACCACTCCAGACCTTTCGGCCCCATCGACTATTTGCTTCTAATATCTTCAATCTTGTTACGATAACGCAAGAAACCTTCTTGCATAGCCATTTACATTACGTTCACTGACGGAAAACATTTTATTTGGCACACAATGAACAAACAAGTCTATAAACCCTTAAATTAAACAGAAAATAATCATAATGTGTCTCACCCTAATGCCAGACAACTTCGTGGCAGTTGCCTGACGCTAGTTTATGTCAAATTAGTTACATATGGCACCCTTTTCATCAATGCAGCTAAATATTTTTTTCTTTTGCAGGTATTACCGCTTAGTGACCGGCCAAGATTTGAATGTCGAGCAAGAAAGGGAACCCATGACAGAAGATATAGGTAAGTTAACTTAATACTAGATGATGCTATACTTTAAAGTATGAGCTATAATGTGCTAGTCTTCCGAAATTCGATCGCTATCGATTTGTTTTTTATTGACAAGAATTAATTAAATTAAATCAAAATAAAATTGGGAGGGCGCTGACTCTTGACATACAGGCCTGCCTAGTTCGGGAGTCAGAGGCTTCATAAACTGTATCAACCTATGATTATGCCAATAAAGAATTTATTATTATTAAAATAGGTACTCAACCTGTTGTTTTTTCCGTTCCAGCTCCACCATACTTGTCTCAACACAACGTGGTGCCAGCTAAATGGAGCTACCTCCACTACGACGACCCGAACACGCTCTCCAAGAAGCACTACGCCATCTTCAGCATGCCACCCCCCTACCACTCCACGCCCGACCAGAACAAGTCGCTGGACACCAACATGAACACCAACATCAACAACAGGAACCATTCCAACAACTCCAGCCCACTAATAGGCTACGACTCCAAATCTGGCCTCTTAGGACACGATGTCCACTTCGAGAAATGCAAGAGGAACGATGACTTCCGACTCTTCGATCCCAACGATGCCTGCTATCTCGACGATGGTATGGGCTTCGACCTTCAAAGCGTTCTGTCCATGGAACTCTTAGAGAATGCCTCGAACAACCCACGCCTAGTAGAAGCCAAAAACGAAGAGGTGCTAAGAAGAGTAGCAGAAATGCAAAAACTAGTAGAAAACTCCGAACAATATTTGACTGAGAATTGTGATTACGATGCTTATCATGAGAATTTAAGAGATGAGCTAGTTGGTAAAGAAACTTGTGTAGATAATGTAGAGAGTGATACAGAGTCTAATACTAGTAGGATGACTGATGACGCGCCGGGTATACTGAGACATAGTGATTCCTTGCTTTTGCTGACTGAAACTATAAACCAAGGGCTGAACGGTTTAAGTGTACCGGAGAGTGGAAAAGACAATAATAGCTTAACCACGCGCCAGTCACAAGGTCTCAGTGCTATTCTTAATAACTGTGGTCTGACTGATGCTTTGATAGCTTTGAACAATGATATATGCCACTCAGAGAGTGATAATGATTCGCTTTACACACCCACAAGTAGTCCGATACGTAAACATCAAAACAAAACGAGCACAACCAAAGGCGTCAGGACTAGCTTCGGTCTGGTCAGCCCTGACGCACCGGTAGACAATAAGGAACCTAACCTAAAAGAATATTTGAAGCAACTTAGAGAAAAGAGTAGTAAAGAGGAGACGAGAGCGGCCGAGTACCCGTATCTATTTCAGGAAGGCGTAGTTGATAATGATGCTGAGCTTATAGATTTAACTTTGATACCTCCCCCACAAACGCCCGACGAACTAGACTGTGCTACGCAAGTGCCTCAAATTTTACCCGTAGTTCCGCCATCGTTCGCTGATGAAAAAGTAAGTTCGCAAGAAAATTTGTCGAATGCACCTAAAACGAATGCGCTAGAAGAATTTATAGCTAATGTTACTATACAGCCACCGACTGTGAAAGTCACGCCAGCAATAGAACTGACTCCAGAAGAAATAATGTCATATATCATTCCACCTCCACCGGCTTCTAACTCATCCACGTTAGATAGAGAACAAGTAAGTTACGCTAATCATAGTCAAATACTAAAAGCAAAAAACGAACAAGCGAGTGCCGAAGCAAAAACGGCCAACGGTGATGTCGTGAAGGGAACATTAAGCGTCAGTGAGATTAGGAATATGTTCGCAGCTAAAAGCCTTAGCGACGCCAGAAATAGTCTCCTACTCAAAGATAAAAACAAAGTCGCTAATCAAACGAAATCAGACTCGCCTAAAGGGAAGAGAAAAAGTGTGTCAGGTGATAAACAAGCGAACGGTACAGCGCATGTTATAGAATACCCAACAGTTGAGAGAAAAGGAATGTTCTCTTGCTGTAGTAAAGACAAGAACAAGTCTGAAGAGAATTCAGACGAAAACGAACCAGTTGAAACTAAAATCCAGAACTCGGATTCCATTCCCGATGTTTGTGAAATCAGACCACCGCCGAGGAGAAAAAACTCAGACTGTAGGAAAGCGCCTGAAAGACCACCGAAAACGCCGCCTGTACCTGCGCCCAGACCTCGGTCCAACTCGTTTACGTGCTTAAACAACGAACTCACAGCAGTCGAGATATCTAACAACCACTTCAGCACATTGAACAACAGGAAGCTGAACTACAAAGTGGTCTGTGACATAAATGAGCAACACACGCAGACTGCGCCACAACTGCCTCCGAGATTAGAAAACAAGGCTTTATCGCCTCCTCCTCCAATACTGCTACCTCCTAAAAAGCCGCCACTACCTCCTGTACCAAGCATCGAAGTGTTACGACTGAAGAATTCTCAAAAACAGTCGCCTATACGCAACCCAGAACAACGACTAGCCAGCATTGGCTCCCCCCACTTTCAACGTAACCTAAACACTTACAGAAACCTTGAAATCGAGAACAGATTAACTGATGAAGAGACTCAAAACATCAGATCATCGCCGAACTACAGCTCCATGACTTTACAGACTCGTCATGTGAGATCGAACTCGGAAACGAAGAACACGATTTTAAAGAACAACACAGCATTGTCTTTATGCTCACCACAGATGAACAGGCGGTTTAGTAACCGTCCGGACTTGTTGAATGGTGCACCTGGGGAGCGCGTGTTTAGTCCACCGTTGTCTGAGAGACAGTCTTTCCGTAGAGACAGTGCTAGTCCTACTCCTAAAGTCCAGAACCATGTGAGGTTTAAAGATGATGTGGTGGATGATATTCCGACACCGCCTTCTCCTCCGACGGTGAAGTTCCCGGAGTTCCAGTCGGGGAACAATGGGCACGTGTCGATCGAGAGCCTGCTGTGTAAGACGGAGGTGGCAGTGGATGGCCTGCTGCAGCGACTGCACCAAGCTGCGCAGAAGTGCTCGCACCAGCATGCGCATGGAGGGGGAGAGGATATCGATGAGGCTAAGTTTCAGGTGAGTGCAATTTGTTGATTATAATAGGATATACAAAATTTCCCCATGATGTATTAATAATAAACCAGATATTTATTTTACAAGTAGGTTTTAAATATTAAATAAATGAATAGATGGTTAGTAACTGTCAGAAACTTATAAACTATGTTAGTAAGACATATCCTATTTTTAATAGACAATATGTCATGTGTCATTAAATGACCCGCCCCTGGTCGTTCCCGGTGCAAAGGTGCCCATAACACTCGCCGCATTGCCTCGCTGAATAGCAATGGCCATCCTTTGCACCAAGAACGACCTAGACCGGGAGTCACCCGTCGCCTCTCCAAGCCTACGGCCCAAATCACCCACAAAACATTTCGCCTCCGTACTCCAACTACCCAGGGTCTCCACATTAATAATTGTATATTTTTCACTTACACTCAAAGTATGATTATTTTATTTGAATAATTCGTCTACTAAATTAACGGTGTTGCTACTTACGGACATTATCTATTATATTTCTTTTGTTAAATAATCTATAGGCAATATGCCTAAGTATTCTCGATTCGTGTAGAGTTACAAAAAGTTATACAGCGGTTCCAATTTGGCATGAGAACTTGGTGATCCGTAAATATCTTAATAAGGACTTCAGTCTCCCACAAAAGTTCACATTGAATGCTTCGATAGTTCTTAACTTGTTTTTGTATTAAAACACGTTTATCAAATGCTTATCACAATTCAATTATTATTATTAACGCTCTAAATTAGCACTGAGCTAGCAATCTGGCCAAGTTCTTTCGCCCATTCGATATACGAGGTGTATCTACTTATAGTTTATTGGTTCTCTTTTTTAAATTTTATTTTATTTTACATAGGCCTACATGGGCACTTATATAACGTCAAACACTAGTACACGGTTCCAAATTGGTCGTTTCCTATGGAGAAGAACCGGCAAGACACTCCGTTCTAACTTAAATCCCAAAGTAAACTATTCTTCATTTACCAACTAATCTTCTATTCCTTACACAGCGTGCCCGCAGCGAGCTGACAGCGTGCGCGGTGACGCTGGTGACGGCGTCGCGCGCGCTGGTGGGCGCGCTGGGCGGCGCGCAGGGGGGCGCGGCCGCCACCGCGCTCGCTGACTGCCTCACGCCGCTCAGAAGACTGTCTGACTTGGCGCAGGTGAGTGCTCACTAAACATGAAAAGCATTACCTCTCCTAGAGAGGAGGCCTGAGTCCCAGCAGAAGGAAAATAAGGTCGATAATGCTCATGCTAAAAAGGCAGCATTTGGTCCTTATGACTGGATCGTGCGAACCACCGCTTAGTATAGATTTTGTATGGCACCAGTCACACGACGCGATCGCCTGATTTGTTTAGTAATCCATACAAATACATACTAAGCAGTGGGTCGCGTGACCCGGTTGCGGTCGCCAATTGTCAAAATGCACAGAGTACAGAGACAGAGACATTTTCTATTAGTCAACCTTTGGATGATGCAGTGAAAAAAGTGCTAGTTGCAATAAAAGAGAAAGAGAAGGCGAATACAAGAATAGATATACGAATAAACTATATAAACAATACATATACACTTATACTCAAATTCATTAACTACTTAATACAGTCAAACAATTAGTCACGTCGACAATTGAAAATCATTAACGCTGTGATGATACCACTGCCAACTTCTCCCGAATCAGCTCTCGAACTGTTCGTATGTCAATGGGTTTGTTGTAGTCCTGATCTCCTAAGGGAGCGCATTCCACAGAGAAATAGCTTAAAAAAAGAATGAATTGTGAAGAAAGACATTACGATGAGTGGAACATTAGGCTGTTATGAGATGAGCGCAGATTTCTATTGTGTAGAAATGTGGCTGGATGAAAGTAGCTAAGGATTCACTGAAATTATGTATGATTAGTTCACCTTTGAGTCTATAGATGGCGTTACGAGTATCAGAACTGTGTGTGCTGTGATCGTGTGTGCTTGTGTGTGCTGAATTGTGTGTGATCTGAATTGTGTGTTAACCATATACTCGTACGTATTACTTATCATTCCGATGAAACAAAGCCTAAGGAATACATTCAGTTACAAACAACGTTAATATGTAGATTACAACCTAGAAAAGTTTACATAAAATACTAGCCACTCCATTATCTTTCCAGGCCCTAGGCAGACACACATCAGCGCCACTTCAAACCCGAAACCTGGTTCTCCGAGTTCACGACGTGACAGCAGCCTTCAAAGAGCTGGCCGGCGCTGAGATGGCACAAATCATCCATGAGTACAACTCCAAGAAAACCCAGGGTCCAGGACAAGAGAACAACTCCACCTTGGAAGGTCAACTGGCCCTGAGAGCTGAATGTCTGGCTAACGTCCTGGCGACATTACTGAGAAGCCTCAGGGTATTTTCTCCGTAAGTCCAAAAGGACCAATTTTTTTCGCCTTTGGAGGCAAATGTTTTGAAGAAAAGAGCATAATATTTGTAAGGGAATGATGGAAAAGTAATTTAATGATAAAAGGAAGTGTGGATTTAGATAGGAATGATACTAATATTTGTATAGCGCAAATCATGACGTACAATCAGCTGGCGTCGTTCAGCGATTTATTTTACAATCGATTTTTAGATTTTATTTCGAATTAATCGACTCACGAATCGGTTATCAAACCATGACAGTTAGAAACAAAATTTCTCTCGAGTGAGTTGAAAGTAATTGGAGGACAATCTGAAATAAACGAATAATTATGACGTTCTTTATTGAACAGTTCCGATAAAGGATAATTGAAAAAAAAAACAACTTTTAAATACGAATAAAACAAACTGTAAATCCATTCTATGTATAGATTTAATTTGTTAATTGATTTCTGTTAATAAATAAATAACCGTTACTAAAATGAGACCAAATAAATTTAGGTACGTTTTTTAAATAATTCGAAAGTTTTTTTCTTAGTTGGCAACATTTGTGTTTTTATGGCTCCTTTATACAATGACCTACCCTCGCAGATATAATATTATTAAAGATATATGCTTCTATGATGGACTTTCTTAATTTCTTCGCGAATTAAAGAAAAATATTACTTTGAAAGTTATGTCACTGTATATTGGAACCATTAGTATGTAGATTGTAAATTAAAATGTTAATGTTCACATTTGTTGTTAATATAATTTTCGTGAAGTAATTTTAATTATAATTGTCGCTTATTTTTAACTTGATGCATAGTTTCCAACTTGCGGTTGATATTTAGAACAGTCTTTGTTGAATCTCTGGTTTATCAAAAAAATCATATCGCGTCTAGGTAAATCTCTTCCTAGAAATTATTCAAACCATATCAAAAGGTACTAAAACATATTAAAACTTGAATCTCAATCCTATTTTATGAATAGGAATAAACTGAAATATAAACCTCTATGCTTCACGTTAAAAAACCTTTTCAAGCGGAAAAACAAATCCACAGAGAATATCAGTTTTTCTGGCTTCTATTATCTATGATTCCGTAGACAAAGTGTTACCATAGTTTAATTAATTTTACCTTTATTACATATCTATTTATACAAGAATAAAATGTATATTTTCTATTTTAAGATGTGTGATTGGATAAAAGGTGCGAGATCTGTAATCTTTCAGTGTCTACATACCATATCTTAATACTTTAAGCTCTATAATCAAAGATACCACTAATACGTACCTATACTGTTGTTCAGTGCATATTATCTCTTCGTTTTTTTACACCTTAATGTACTAAAATACTTAAAAAATACTCCATTAAGGGTTGTAATGATATTATCGCGCGAATTTGCATAAAGTTTGGTGTTGCTAGCTATTAATTTGTTCAACAATGTTGCCAGCAATCGTTTTTTGGTACACCACGATGTGCTGATATTAAAATATTGGTGCTATTTTGAAAAAAAAAGTGTACGTTTTCGGTATTGTGATCGGTTGAACTGTAATGATTTTTTGCGAGTACATAAATAATACTTGTGTAATGCACCAGCGATTTGAATTTTTTATGTAAATATCAAGTAAGGTTGTTTTTGCAACGCAGTAATATAAACTAAGGCAAACGCAAGATGTATTGATCATAATCTGTTTCACTTTCCTCGCCTGTTTAGTACAATTTTGTGTTATTTTCTCTGCTGGTATCCCAAAGCTTTTATAGGAACCAAAGACGAGAGTTTTTCATATATTTTATGTTGTTTCTTGATTTTGTTTACGAGTATCGTTCACTTTTGGCTTCGTATCAATTTCTTCATGTATTGAACAGACTATAGTTCTGAAATGTTGAATAGATTCTCTTATTTGTTGATTTGATACACATGTCGAAGTTATTATTATTAGTTCTAAGACCTATTTATTTTCAATAGTTCATGGTGTCACTTTAGACCAACACCTCCCTCGTATCTTTCCACCTGTTAACTGTTAAGGGGATGCTTTTTGATCTACCCTCTGGCATCCACTGCGTGGTGACATTTGCCCAGCAGTCATCATGTCGATAGCGGGTCATATGACCCGTTAGGCCCGTACATTATTTTTAAATCACGATAACCATCAGATTTCAATACCTATATTCATTTTATTTTAATTACAAGACCTATTCGTTAATTCTAACTAGCTTTTTACTGTGAGTGACTCAGGTTAGTAAAGTAAAAGTCACACTCTCCTTGGTATTTTCTCCAAAAAGCCCAGGCTTCTGAAGTTTTCCATCGATAGCATAAAAAGGTCTACCATTTCAAAATGACTTATTCCGGTATTTCCATACAGGGTTAGATAAAGGTGTGATCACAGTACGGCCTCACTACACCAGTTAATGTTTGAATCCCCAACCGGTCCTATGAGACCGCGCTGTTATTGTTTTACTATTGTGTCTCGTTTCGCGAGTATGTGATAGAATAAGGTGCAACTTTTGTACCAAATTAAAATAACAGATGAATTCTCGACATTTATAACTAATGGACATCGCCATGTGTGTCAAGTCACCAACAGTTATGTGTATAAAATGGTTGCAAACATAGTTTATCGTTATACGAGATAACACACCACTTTATTTATTGTTCCCAAGTAACAATGCAATGCATTTGATGTAATAAACGATATAAATATTTATTGACATTTTATTTTTTACCCCGATATTCTGTAATTTTAGTATGATCTAGTGCTTGACTGTGATCTCACCTGATAGTAAGCAGTGAAGCAATCATGGATGGTGAAGCGCACTAATTTATTAAGAGCCTATTCACTCCAGCTGAAAACGCCTAAAATATAATCGGACGAGAAGACCACAGGAGGCAAATTGTTTCAGTACGCGATATAAACGACGAAGCAAAACTTTTCATTCGGACAGTTAAAGTTTTAACAACGTAAGTTACGCAACGTAAGCACTGAGAATAAAAAAATATCCTCAGTGCTTTAGCAAACTGTAGTTTTTGTCACATCAAACGATACAATAACTGGCTCCTTTTATTAATTCATGAATCCCCGACCGGTCCTATGAGACCGCGGTGTTATTGTTTTACTATTTTGTCTCGTTTTGTGGGTATGTGATAAGTTAAAAAGAATAAGTTAGAGGGAACAGGCACTTAATAAACTAGTGCGCCTCATCATCAACGATTGCATCACTGCTTACCATCAGGCGGGATCGTGGTCAAGCACTAGTTTATATATTAAACGTTGTCTACGCATTAAAAAAAAAAGTGTAGCCCTCATGTCCGTAGCCTTTTCCCAAAGTGTTTGAATAATTATAGTAGTATACCTATATCTACATTAGCTAGCCACAGAAAGAAAAAAACAAAATAGGCGGCGACTGACATACGCTGTGCGTTATAAAAGTCCCTAAATTTTCTTTTAAGAAATAAAAAAAAAAAAAAAAAATAGGCGGCAATTTGATCTTCATTTGTTTTTTTTGAGTTGTAAGTAGTATTGTTTAGAACGACCTAACTATAGCAGAAATGAGTTACACGATAAGGGCCTATTTCACCACCTATGATTAAGTTTCGAGTATCTTACTTGACAGATAATTTCATACAAATTCTGTCACTTTTTTTAATTTATTCAGTGAGTAGTGCCTACTCAGACATTGTGAAACAGGCCCTAAGTCAATCAGATAATCGTACATATATGAATTTAACGCCTGATTTCATAAGAGGAAAAGAAGTGTTTACCCCAGGCCAAATACTTATTTAGTCCCTCGAACTACTGGCGACACTTACTTGCTACGTTCGAACGCCAAACTCCTACTCGGGTTATAAGTTACTTTCATCCCTAATGTAACAATGTACTTATTACCATATAAAATCAAATTGAAAAAACCTTTTGAAAAATTGAATTCCGCAGGCTGCCCTGAGAATCTTCATCTTAACAAATTCTCTTTAGCTTACAACCAAGACAATTTCTTACGCCTTTAACGATAAAGGCCTGTGACTTTCATCCATCGCTCGACTTTCCATTAAAAGTTCCATTAAAGTAGATAGTGGAACAGCAATGGACGTTTCTCAATGGCTTTGGATAGCCAATATGTAGTAGAATAGAATTTGCGAGAGCGATACGCCAGTGATATCTATTTAATTTCTCACTCCGATAAAACTAATGTATGTTGAAAGGACAGCAATCTGTTGTTACTTCGTGTTGCTCCAGATTCAACTATCTATATATACCTTTCTTCTCACTTTATTGAGGTAAAAACGTTTATAAATATTGTAAACAGAATGCTTATTCGAATATTGAAAGTTAAATATCTCATTCTACCACCACTAACATTTACAACTTCTTTTGGTGTACAATAAAGTTTAGTCTATTCTATTCTACATACTATTGAGCACGCCATAATCATAGCGGTCAGTTGCACACCAGGCGTGGTAAGTTTGGGAGATTCCTGCATCGGATTCAGGCCGAAGAAACGCCCGGGTGTCACCATTGTGTGGAGCGCCCAGAAGACACAGTGGCGGTGAAGGTATGCCCCTCGGTGGATATTGTGATGTAAAATTGGTGTAGTTTTGTATCTCAACTGTCTCTACACCTGGATAATGTGTGGAATCATTACGTGGGTTGTCACACTTGTCACAACACAAAAGAACTGGCATCATAATTATTGTAAGTTTGACATTTGCCTGTACACAATAGTAAAACAATAACACCGCGGTCTAATAGGACCGGACGGGGATTCATGAATTAAAGGACTTAGTATCAAGCAAAAAAAATGAGAGCCGTATAATATAACAATAGATCTTTGTTAATTAATGGTAGAGTATCTACCATCCAATAATGAATTGTAATCCGACAAAATTTATTTGTCTTTATTTAAATAACCGATTAATCGGCAGAAAAAACATAGATTCTTGAATGTATTCTTATGCCAATTAGCAGCCCAACTATTTCTGCCGACAAAAACCGGCATTCTAGATAAAAATAAACTAAAAACTACAAGAGAAGAGATGTTTTAATTTATACAAGTTGATACGGTAAAGTAATTGGTCTTGGTAATTTAATGGTTTTGATAAAACTACACATTGTAGGCTACTAATTAATAGGAAAGAGGTAATGTAATACCGAAGTGGTGGGAGATCGGACCCGATTTTTTACTCTGTGAAACATTACAAATGTTTTTATTTTTTAAATCTTTTATTGACATTATGATATACTCGCATTTGACGACGATATTTTACTTTTAACCCTCTTTAAGGTTAAGCAACGCTTGCCAAGTTTGGTCTGTGGATAGGTGACCATCTTAACATAACGAGTTTCCTCCGTGCCTCGGAAAGCACGTTAATCCGTAGGTCCCGGCTGTCATTTGTAGATCTTTGGCAGTCGTTACGGATAGTCAGAAGCCAGTAAATCTGACTCCAGTCTTGCCATGAAGTACCGTGTTATCCCAGTTAATGGGTTGCGGAGGTCTGGTAGGCAGCCGCTCCTCGTAAAATACTGGTATTCAGCTAAATCCGGCTTGACTGGAAGCCGACCCCAATATAGTTGGGAAAAGGCTAGGCAGATGATGATGATGGTATAAAGTAGTGCTTGACCGCGATCTCACCTGATGGTAAGCAGTGATGCAATCGATAATCGTCATGGCCTCCGTACCAAGTATTAGAACGAAATCTGTCAGTGGCTTCGCCTACGTGATAGTAAGTTTCTCCATACAAACTTTGGAGCCCCATCTCTACCCTTTAGGGTGTGAATTTGGAAAAATTCTCTCTCAGTGCTCGCCTAAGTAATAAAAACAAACCATAAGCAATAATAATAAAAACATTCAATGGAGCCGCCAATGTTTAAAAAGGAAGAATACATTGGAAGCTCTTCTTTCTTAGTTTGTTGTGAAAATAGGTTTTTTTTTTACTAGCGAAAAAGCTCCTTAAATAAAGATTACAAAAAACCTTATGCAAATTTTCACACTCCTAGTTACGACTGTGCGTTGATATGTCAGTCAGACAATTTCTCCTTTTATTCTTCCTTCTTTTTTCCAGCTACTTCGCACGAGTCAATTGATCCTGGTTTCTCCATACAAATTTTGAACCCTGTTTGTATTTCAATAATATCCATCAATTCTGTCAAAGATGTAAATTGGGCCAGTGAAATTTTGTCCCATACAAATTTTGCCCCCCTTTTTCACCCTCTTAGGATTAAAATTTCGAAAAATCCTTTCTTATCGGATGCCTACGTCATACAAAGAACATACACAGACTCCAAGTTTCAGGTCTTTACGATCACCTTTCGACTATGCGTTGATCCGTCAGTCACTCAGGACAAAGTATCTTAAATAAGTACAGACATTCATATTGCTACTACAACCTGCAATAATTATTACCAGATCTTTCCTTTTAAACCATCTGGCCAGTTAAAAACAATCAATCACTTTTTACGCCAAGCAAACACCAACTTCATTAAACTAGTAATAAAAATATAATCAATGAAATCGTTCAACGATAAAACTAGCCACCTTTAAGCGAAAAAAAACGAGACCAATTCAAGTGTGAACACAGTGAATACCCATGTATTATTTTCGCACCTTTAATTGAAAAATATGGGGTATCATTGATAGGTGGTTGACCATTCGGAGCAGAGGCACATAACCTACGTTCCTCGCTCCACGGTCGTGGAAGGCGTTTGTCACGGCCACTCGTATAGTGAGCCTGTATTATTTTCACACGATTGCTTACGACCGGTTATAACATATATAGAAAAATAAATTCAATAGAATAGATGCTAGATCGGGAGAAGGGTTCTGTAGGGATAGATTCTAGATCTGTATAAAGGTGAATAGCACTTTTCTTGATTTTTCTCGTTGAAGAGACAGACGAAATAAATGTATCACGAGTAGAAACGTAGCTAAGTGACCATAGACGCTGGGGTAAAAAAAAACTAGGGTCCCTTTTTTACCTCTAAGAAATTGCTGTGCCCTATAGGGTCCATGTGCACTTAAAGAACTTTTTGGAAGATCTTATAAAACACATGTGATAATGCATTTTACACGGCGAATTATCAAATAACCTCTCCTGCTCTGATTGGAGCGCGAAGGAATATGAAACTTTTACTTAAGACATGATTTTTCTTCACGCTCAAACAGTTGTAAATATTAATTCTATGAAACGTGGTGGAGACCGATGAGAGGGATGTTTCTGCTATCACACGGTTGAAACCGCCCGCAACAGTTACTGATTTTATAAAAAGCGAAGTGGAAGACAATAAGTGTCATAAAAATACATAGGTATATACTCAGAATAAACGCTTCAATGCTTATTAAATGAACCGTTGCCAACAGAATAGGTAATTGCTTGTTTAAAACCAACATTAAGTAATGAACCACAATGTTGCTAACTAGAAAAATAATCGAACCACGGATCTCCGATCAAGCAACGACTAGGCTCACTAACAAAAAGATGTCCACGAACGCTCGCTAAAGAAACTGTCACACAGTGCAAGCTATGTTTTATACTAAAAGAAAACTATATTTTATGACCAAAAGAAAACTATCTTTTTGCCTCAAGAGAATGCATCTTAAAGTAAGTATCGTCTAGTACGGGCAGGAATTAGAAATTGATGGAGGTCCTTCCCAATAAAATAGATGTAAGTTTCTTGAGTAAAATAATAAATATTTATTGAAGAGCATTCGATTTATGACTTCACACTCAAGTTGCCTGGTTACTTTGGAAATAAATTAGTTGTTTTAACAAAGGCAAGTTCTCGTAATGAGTTTCGCAAAATGCTGTAGGGTTTTTAATTATTTGATGGGTTTCTTGAATAATGGCGAGATGAAATTCAAAGAACATACGTCCGTTAAATACAGAAAAGCCTCTAACTAGATGGCTGTTGTGTCTAGTCCGGACAACTGCTTGATAATTGATTTCAGGCTATCTTAACATAACGAGTTTCCTCCGTGCCTCGGAAAGCACGTTAAGCCGTAGGTCCCGGCTGTCGTTTTTAGTTCTTTGGCAGTCGTTACGGATAGTCAGAAGCTAGTAAATCTGACTACAGTCTTGCCATGAAGTACCGTATTACCCCAGTTAATGGGTTGTGAAGGTCTGGTAGGTAGCCGCTCCTCGTAAAATACTGGTATTCAGCTAAATCCGGCTTGACTGGAAGCCGACCCCAATATAGTTGGGAAAAGGCTAGGCAGATATAGCTTGACCGCGATCCCACCTGATGGTAAGCAGTGCTTGAAATCGTTAGGGTTAGGCGCACTAGTTTATGAAGAGTCATTCACTTCAGCATTGAAGACACCCAAATTATAATCGGACTGGAAGACCGCAGCAGGCAAATTGTTCCCGTCCTTCGATGTACGCGGAATAAACGACAAAACGAAACGCTTTGTCCGGACCGTAGAGGTTTTAACGATATGGATGGATACTCGCCGTACGCCGTAGTTAATAAATCAAATCATGCAATTTGATTTATTAGCTTCTGACTATATGTAACGACTGCCAAAGATCTACAAATGACAGCCGGGACCTACGGCTTAACGTGCTTCCCGAGGCACGAAGGAAACTTATGTTAAAATGGTCACCCATCCACAGACCAACCTTGGCAAGCGTTGCTTAACCTTGAAGATCGACCCGTGCGGCTGTTATTATCTAGCTACGAGCTCCTCGTCTCCAATAACCCCATCATCATCATCATCTCAACCGAAAGACGTCCACTGCTGGACATAGGCCTCCCCCAAGCGTCGCCACAGCGACCGGTCCTATGCGTCTCGAATCCATCAGATTCCCGCGACCCTCGCCAGGTCGTTGGTCCACCTTGTGGGAGGCCTTTCGACGTTGCGTCTTCCGGTACGTGACCACCACTCTAAAACCTTCCGAATCAAGAAACAATAACCCCAATCACATAATAATTCATCTCATAACCAAATTATAGCAACGCAAACGCACTATAAAACCGGCTTTAAATATCGGGTGCCACCAATGTTTACAAATAAGGACTGCTGGCCACCGTTTGTTCAACCCTATGTTTTATATCTTATTTCTCTAGTTACAGGGCAGGGCCCTTAAATGCCTGGATATCTAGAAAAACACCTTTATATAACGTATCTAATGGCCGTTCTCAGGAGTCGAAAAGATCTGTTTTTTTTTGGTCGAGGCGTTTTTGCTATTGTTGGGTTTGGTAAGCCCTACTGTCTATGGATGTGTAGCTTCATTGATGTGTTTTCATCATTATACGCTCTTGGTGTACGCCTGCTGAAACTTGCGTAAAAAAGTATGAAATTATGTTGACGAAGCTGCAATGACAATGCCGCTTCGTCGACAGTGCCAGCTACCAGTGAAAGTTCCGTCAAAATCGGTCTAGCCTTTTTGGCGATTAACTGAAACAAAGAAACAGACAGACAGACAGACAGACAGGTTTATTGTACAAAGTAGACCAGGCAGATGGTTTATTGTAAACTCGTCACATTTTTATTTCATTTTCATTCACCAGTGCATTGTGTGGCGTGTCAAACTGTGACGAGTTTACAATAACCCGGACAGATTAGGGGAGGGGGAATAGGAGTTTGTGATCAGGTGTCATATTTAACGACACGGTAGCCGCAGTAGTTGGTGCAAGGCTGCGTGTCACGAGTTCGATTACCGAATGAAATATTTGTGTGTCCTACAGATACTATACTACTACTTGTGTATGTGAGCTTACATGTTTGTGAACGCACTAACGATCATCATCATCTGCCTAGCCTTTTCCCAACTATATTGGGGTCGGCTTCCAATACCAGTATTTTACAAGGAGCGGCTGCATACCAGACCTCCACAACCCAAACCTGGGGTAACACGGTACTTCATGGCAAGACTAGAGTCAAATTTACTGGCTTCTGACTATCCGTAACGACTAACGACTGCCAAAGATCTACAAATGACAGCCGGGACCTACGGCTTAACGTGCTTTCCGAGGCACGGAGGAAACTCGTTATGATAAGATGGTCATCCATCCACAGACCAACCTTGGCAAGCGTTGCTTAACCTTGAAAATCGACCTGTGCGGCTGTTATTATTTAGCCACGAGCTCCAAATTTTATTATTAAGTAAATAGAAAAAATAAAGAATTTCTAAGAATCACACGACGAGCTAAATGCTAATACCAACAGCATCCCTAATTGGCCGATAAAACAGTAATTCCTGATGGATTACTCGAATTATTATAATGACAGTACTTTAGAGAGAGATACATAATTATTATGATATAGCTTTTATGTGGACATGGCGGTATTTATACTGGCAGGTCGACTTGTCAAGTTGCTTCACAACCTGATGTAATATTTAAAGTAAATTGGACTATGAATTGTGGATTATTCAGTTTTTATTTATAACTGACCTGTAATTTATTTTTAAACAACTAAAGTTATAAATAACTTTTTATTTATAACTGAATATTTATAACTGTAATTTATTTTTAATCAATTAAAGTTATATAAATAGCTTTAAATGGAACTTGAAATATAAACGTGTTTATAGGTATGTGGAACAGGGTGTAAAGTCCTGCAAACTTCCGTTGAAATGAGACTCCACCAACCAGACGGGTGTCGGGTCTAGTCCAAGCAACTGCTCGATAGTCGATTTTGTACTGTTGTATATGTTAGCGAAGAACTTTTTGTTTGGATTTTCCTACTCCTTTACTCTCAAACGACTTTTGACGATTGGGATGACAGCTATCACATGAGTTGGTAAATCACGTTCAGTAATAACTGTTATAAGACATAGGCTACTTTATATGACTTTTTGACCCTGAACAAAATTCCTTTAGGATCATACTTTCCTATCACGCGGACGGAGCCGTTGCCAGGAGCAATACACCTACTTAAAGATATATAAACGATACTTTATTCAGATCTAATGTTTCTGCACCTGACTAAGTACTTACAATACATAAGTTTTTCTCCCCAACACCTATAGAGCTAAGATAGCGTGCCAGTACTTAGAAGCCACCCCTGACGACATTTAAAGTTCATATAATTATGACGGCGATAACTTCTTACACGTAGTTAGGGTTGCCAGATATTCAAACCGAAAAGCTGGACAAACCAGCCAGTTTAGCTGGACATCATAATCTGCCTAGCCCTTTTCCCAACCACATTGGAGTCGGGTTTGACTAGAAGCCAGATTTAGCCGAGTACCAGCACTTTACGAGGAGCGACCGCCCACCAGACCTCCATAACCCATTAACTGGGGTTAGCCAGTTTAGCCGGACATTTGAGTAAAAAGGCCGACAGTCATTTTTTTGATCCCATGCACGGAAGTTTTACTTTTTACATTGTAATGAAATAACAAGTAATTGCTGGTCTGCAAACGAAAAACCGAAAAACAAAAAAACAGACAAAAAGCCTAACAAAAGCCGGACAGGCCGTACTAATTTGGCCGGACACACAACCAAAAAGCCTGTCCGTGTCCGATTTTATCCGGACGCCTGGGCAACGCTACACGTAGGTAAGTTAGCTAGTAATTAATTGTCTTAATCAATTCGAAGGATAAGGTTTAATATAATTACTGTTTCCCGTAATTTCTTTAAAACTATAGAAGTTAATAGAAATTAAATAGTTTTGTTTGCTGCTTGCTTTTTTTTTTTTTTTTTGGTTATGAGTAATAAGGGAGAAGGCCCATTTGCTATCGTCCTCTAAAAAGGAACATTGACAAAGAAGCTATAAAACAATCGAATTTCCAAAATCAAAGTTCCATTTTTTTTATTCTGCATAGGCTCGCGTTTGACCACTATCTCACCTGATGGTAAGCGATGATGTGGCCGAGGATGGAGCACGCTTGCCTAGAAGTATTCACTCTTGATGTTGGAATAAATCAATGTAATACCTTTTATACTGGTCACATTGCTTTTAAGTTGGTTATTTTTGTAAGTTGGTAACATTGTGTTTGTGTTTTGTTTTGTGGTCTATACTCTCTAATAAAAAACCGCCCAAGTCACATTTCTAAAATACTGTTCTTTTATTTTTTCCTTCACTTGACTTGAAGACTCCTAAGTTGTAGCTATCAGGAAACACAGACTCAGGCAGGGAATTCCACTCCTTAGCTGTACGCATAATAAATGTGTTCCCAAAAGGCTTTGTGCGTATGGGTGGGATGTTCACCATAATATACCGATGGCGCATCGCCGTACGTCTAGTGGTCCGATGATGGAAAGGACTTGACGGAATTAAATTGTGTAATTACTATCCATACCATTTACAGACTATTTTGAATAGTAAAAAAAAAAACATTTTTTTAATCGTTATATTAAACTAGATGAGGTCGGTGTTTTCTAGCTGACTAGAAAAATGCTGAGGATTAACAATATATTACTTGGACCAACAGAATTGTACTCTAAATCTATAGAATGTTTGGTAACTCACACTACACACATAACACACAAAATACACATGGCACTACTTCTACAAATTTAGCTTTTTGTCCGTTTATACCAAGTATTAACAAAGCTGACATCTTGATAATATCCGGTAGGTTTATTGTAAAATTTTAGCTGCTATAGAAATATTCCTAAGATTAGGTCAATGGTCCTTCGAGCCGGATTACTGACTATAACCAACTCCTCTTGCGTCTTTGCCTTCGTTTCAGGGCCCCGGGATTATCTTTCGAACAACCCAGGGCTTTCTGTTTTGTGGGTGCGTTCACAAACATGTGAACTCACATACACAAGACACCCAAACTTGAAACACTCTATACAAATATTTGTCTCGTGCTAGAATCGAACTCGTGACACGCAGTGTAGCTGTCAATCGCCAACCACTGCGGTAACCGTTTCGCTAAAAATACAATACAATACAAACAAAAAAACAAACTACCTCTTTATTATAAGTATAGATAAAGATATCTAGTGTAACCTCATACTTGGTACTTCTGCACCCTACCTGCCCTCGTATTACCAGGTATTTAAAAGTCAGCATGTCAGTTATTCGGTCAGTTTTTGCATCAGACCACCCCTCGCAGCCAAAGGTCACCACCGCTAATTAAACATAGAGGATATTATTATCTAAATGCCAGTTGAGTGAACTTTCCTTAGGTACTGACTGAACGTATAAGCTATTAATTAAGTTTTTGAAATGTGGCGGAAGGAATACGTCAGTTTGTGAAAGAGTGGAGTGCGGTTTTTAGGCATGGTTTGTTCCCTTTTCTCCTGTTTCATCATCTGTGAGAGAGACTGTGTGTGCAGTTACATGCTAATCTTCTGTTTAATTTCATTTATAATTTGATTTACTATTATTATTTTTGATTATTTAATTTTAAATGTTGTAGGTATGTAATTTGACACCACGGATTTTGATTATTTAATTTTATTGTTTTATGTAATGTGACACCACAGCAGTGGTGGCCCAGTGATGACTGCCCCAACTTGCAAACTTGCAGGTCGCGGGTTTAAATCCAGTCAGGCACATTACTTAGTGTAAATTTTTAATCGCCACTGCTCTCAAAACGGTGAAGGAAAACATCGTGAGGAAACCGTCATGTCTAAGAACCAAAAATTCGAAGACATGTGACATCCGCCAATCCACACTGGGCCCGCGTGGTGGATTATGGCCCATTCCCTCTCCTAGAGAGGAGTCCTGAGTCCCAGCAGTGGGAACATTATAAGGCCGATAATGACTAATGAAAAAAATATGTAATGTGATATGGACAATATCTCAATAAATTAAAATAACCGTCAATCTATGACATATTAACACTATATCATAATCCTACTAATATTATAGACGTGAAAATTTGTATTTATGGATGTTTGTTACTCTTTCACGCATAAACTACTCAATGCATTTCGATGAAACTTAGTAGGTACATCAAGAGCTACTTAATTCATGAATCCCCGACCGGTCTCATTGGACCGCGCTGTTATTGTTTTACTATTGTGTCTCGTTTCGCGGGTATTATAGGTTAAACCAAGGTCCGGAATGGCATATACAATACTTTTTATCCTAAGAGTAGGTATGTTATCTTGGGATAGTTTTCTACTACCACGCGGGCGAAGCCGTTGGCAGCAGCTAGTAATATCATAAAACTAAAACTGATTAAAAAGAAAGACTATCATAGATGACAGCTAGCCAATTACAAGTTCGCGTATTGAAATTATTAAAAGGTAAACTTGGCACAATTTATGGAAAGTAACGATTTTGACACGTTTGCGACTGAGATATAAATACGTTTATTCCTTGAAAATACGAAATTAGCTCCTCTAGTCAAACTCCTCCACATAAAGTTTGCAAGAACAAAAATAACTAACCGAATTCCACGCACGTACCTAACAAAAAAATTCGTTCATCTTCGGTTCTTGTAGCGTTGTCTGTTCGACCTGTCCGAAAAAATCCAAATTGAGACCTACTTATAAAAAGATGTATCTTAGATTTCTCATTTTTAAGTATTTTAAGTTGAATATTTCTCAACCTTTGCCCCGAAATCCTGTCAAAATTTGGCATTACAGTAAGGTTTAAAATGGTTTTAGCTCAAAATACTCTATTCGCAAACCTGTCTTAATATATCTTTCTTTATATCTAACCACATTACGAAATAGAAGATTACTACCAAGCTCTACCAAGAATATAGGTACTCATTATCACCTTCATTTGTTTCCCAGTACGCGGACAAAACAAAAAACCTTAGTAATATGCAACTCTAATCGTTGAATTACCATACTAGCCTTCTCTTTAAAAACTACCTACCTCGTCCATGTTTCTCAGTGTAAAACCTAGACTTTAAAAAAAGCATCTAGCTTCACCTAATCCAGTCTAAGCAGCATATCTGAACCTCATGACCGATGTCAATGAATCCCGCTTATTTTATCGCTAACCACCTAGTCTCCAACCAACATTCCTTCAAAACCACACGTTAGATACTGCAAACTATATTAGAAACTATTGCAAAACCTCAGGGAACCACGTTTCGCCGAGTTGCAGACTTGAATAGATTCCTCAAGTCTCAAAGTGCAGTTGTCGTAAACGCGCGCGTTGACGTCTAGTTTCTTAGGGTTTGTGGTAAGGGTTGAGTCGGGAACGCATTCTGGAGTCGAGTTTAGGAGTTAGCGAGTGCAATGCGCCGCTCATGCAGTTCCCTAACCGGTTTCTAATCGTTGTATTTCGCCGCCGCCGATCGAGCTTTGTGTGCCTCGGAGAAAAAGTTAAAATAACTTCAATGAAAATGTTCCAAGCTCTTTCTTTGGAAGCCGAAATTCTAACAAATTTCAGTTACGAATTGTAGCTTTTAGAACGTTACACCTTGTGCGAAAATTTAGTTTTGCCTTAGGCAAGAATCTTGTGGTTACAGAGAGGTATGTGGGTACCGTTTTCTAGCTCGCAGTTCTAGCTATTGTACAAAAATCACAATGACACTTACTCTTAGTCAGAAACAAATGTCTGGCTAGCAACATCTATGGCATTCCTCGAAGGTAATAATGAACCTGACTACGATACGAAGCTGTAGTAAGTACACGTTTAAAGTCTTTGTATGAGCACCGCACTCGCAGACAGCGATCGACTGAGGTAAATGTCGTGGTTAACCGAATAGACTAATCTAGAAATATTCCATCTTTAAGGTTGATGCGTAAACCGCAAAATTCTAATTCTCTCAAGTTTTGAAGAGAGAAATTCTAACAGACTTTGACCCTTGAGTTTGTTTCGGTGTTTCTTTTCATGGTAGACAGCTAGAAAACTCCGGCTTCATCTAGTTTAAAATGATGAAAAAATTGCCGTATGAAAGTTTTTTTTTTAAACTTATTTGCGAAATAAATAGCATCATTAAATGGCTGTTTCATGAAATAGTCAGTTAATAGGGTTAGAAAACGAAGACGGTTGTATTGATGATTTTAATGATTATAATTCTGTAAATAAATACGTGTTACGGCCCCTAGTCATATTTTAATCAACGTACTAAAACTTGACACTGACATGTAAAATGCAAAAAAACTTAGCTCTTCCACCAGATTGAATCTAGCTTCTAACAGTCCATAACTGCCCATGTACTCGTATGTAAAATATAATATTTTAAAATTGAATTTCAAGGCGGAGATACTCCTTACCTCAGATTTATAAAAGTGACTTCGTTCGCATGAATGTCGTCTAAGTGCACCCGAAGTCGAAGTCGAAGCCAGATAAAATGTACCTAACTATGTCTATCAGTTCATCATTCAGTCAGTGAATCGGTCAGGGCATCAAGCCTGCTATTATTATTATTAGAATAGTATCATAATTGTCGATCTGCTTACCATCAGGTGGGATCGCAGTCAAGCACCAGTTTATAACCATTAAAAAAAAAAGATCATTGGCTTCATTTCAAAGTTTGGTAGTCCAAACTTGTCAAAATTAACAGTTTTCATACTATTCCACAGTACTATTTTAATAGCAGACGATGCGTAGGTGTCAGGTTTAAGGTCACTCCATAGCAAATTTCATCAAAATCGGTATAGGCAAGCGTGCTCCATCGTCGGCCACGTCATCGCTTACCATCAGTTGAGATAGTTGTCAAACGCGAGCCTATCCACAATAAAAAAAATCTGTTTACTGGTTTAACCGTGAAAGCGTAACAGACTGAGTTACTTTCACATTTATAATATACAAATATATTACTTTGAATTCCTTAACCCACCAATATAATCATTCCATGGGTTATGTGAAAATGAACCCCAAAACCCTTGAACGAAGGCAAAGAAGAAATAAAAACCCATTTTGTTTTTAGTCAGTAAGTCTGACACGCCCTCCCGCTCCGTCCAGAGCAGGAGAAAACATTTGACGATTGCCGTCCTAAAAAAACCAATACAATAATTTCCAAAACCTCCACAAAACATACCTTCCAACTCAAAAATCCGTCGATCATAAAAAACTTCTAATAGCCAATCAAATGGTCAGTTATTATACGTTAACCGCGGTTGCGCGGGCGCAGGCCACCGCGCACTTTCGCCCGCTCGCGGCTGCCCGGCGCATTTCTCCCCAAGGACACTGCAACCTGTCCCTGTGAACAGATGAGATCGACCATGGCTGTATCGAGGGTATATGGCAACCATAAATTAGGAGTTTGTTTAGATTTTGACTTGATTTTTGAGTAACGTTGTATGTATTTGTGTTTAAATTTTGCGTGAATCAGAGTGTGTTTATCCAAATATACGAGTAGGTAATAGCTTTTCACAGCGACAAATATTACTAAGCTAGCTAATATTTAAAACATACGAAGTAGCTTCTCCCGGCGACTTCACCCAATTGAAAAAGTAGAAAATTAACCTAAGTTATTAGTGCGATATATTTTATACATTATCTTTATATTATGGTAAACCAGACATAAATGCTCCAACCATTAACATGCTCTAAGCAAAACTAATATACGGATTTAAAATTTGGTGCTATAGTTTATGTAAGTCCTTACATAATTTTAAATGCGTGTCGTTTTAGTTTTGGAAGTGGGGCACGTTAACGACAAGATAACATATGCCTGGTCTACCCTTTATATAATTCTTCTGTAAGTGTGTTTCTTCATGCAACTCCTCCTAAACGGCTAGACCGATTTGGATGAAATTTTGTGTGTATGTTTGAGTGAGTCCCTGGTGAAACTGCAATTTTTATTTGTCCTCAATGTGTGCTAGGACTACTAGTATTATATAACATAGATATATTTCATTAATACCTATTGCAATAGCGAAAGAGGAGCTCGTGGCTAGATAATAACTGCCGCACAGGTCGATCTTCAAGGTTAAGCAACGCTTGCCTAGGTTGGTCTGTGGATGGGTGACCATCTTAACATAACGAGTTTCCTCCGTGCCTCGGAAAAGCACGTTAAGCCGTTGGTCCCGGCTGTCATTTAGAGATCTTTGGCAGTCGTTACGGATAGTCAGAAGCCAGTAAATCTGACCCCAGTCTTGCCATGAAGTACCGTGTTACCCCAGTTAAAGGGTTGTGGAGGTCTGGTAGGCAGCCGCTCCTCGTAAAATACTGGTATTCAGCTAAATCCGGCTTGACTGGAAGCCGACCCCAATATATATTCTGTTCAATAAACCCGGAGACTAAATTGACATAAGTAATGTCAAAATTTCTATAGGAATGACGCCAGTTCTTTGGTGTTGAAATGTCATTTTAGTCTCCGGAATTATTGAACAGAATAAGGCAGATGATGCAATAGCGAAAGTTTGTACGTGTTGTGTATGTTTATTACCATTACATATATTCGAAAAGGCTAAAATGTATACCCTACCATCATACCACGTGGTGTATTGTTAAACGTCAGAAATAATGCCCGTTTTCGAGGAATTTCTCAGCCTCAGTAGGCCGTTCCTGATAGCTGTTGACCCCTGTGTCTTCAAATTAAGAGGGATTAGTTGCTTCTAAGCAAGCGTGCTCCATCGCCGAGCACATTATAGATCGCCGTTAGGTGAGGCAGTGGTCAAACGCGAGAGTGTCATTAATAAAGATATAAGTATTTTGAGTTTTTATTAAAGGTTTAGTTTTATTTTATTGCTAGGCTGAATGGTTCGATAGTATGCCTCTGTCATCATTACGATATTTGTAGGTTTTTTTTAACCGAATTCTAAAAGGAGCTGCATGTATGTTTTTTTTAACTGTAGAAAGATTTTGAAAAAAAAATACAACGAGACAAACAGGTCTGAAGAAAAAAAATTATGGGACTATTTGCTGCTATTTGTTTGGTGGGCTATTTTGCGACTACATTTTTTTATCTTGGATTACGTAATATTTTTTTATGTGTTTTTAATAAATAAATAAATAATAATAAATATAAGATTCAATCTCCGTTGGTCCCACCAACAATACTAGTGGAACGATTGGAGAAAAAAAATATACTATTACCGTATAAGTATAGACTTCCAACTTAGTTACTCAGATACCCGCGAAACGAGACACAATAGTAAAACAATAACAGCGCGGTCCCATAGGACCGGTTGGGGATTCAAACGTTAGACGGCGAAGTTGAAAGGGTGAACGGGAGCACACGTTAATAACTACTAATCTTCTTATTTATTTATCTTAAAGGTATTTAGAAATATATAAGTATGTTTATCAGTTGTCTAGTACCCATAGACTCTGCTTAGTTTTGAACTAGATGGCGTTGTGTGAAAGTTGTGGAAAAATATCTACCTTCCTAAAAGCATTTTCTTAATCCCTGAGACTAAATTGATACAGCAAATAACAAACTTACAATAATAATGTTGCCAGTTATTTTGTGTTGTGAACAGTGTGACCACCCACGTAATGTCATTTTAGTCTCAGAGATTTAAAAAAGACTTTATGTCTGGGAAAGGTCTTCTTTATATTTGAAACATACTCTGTCTTCTAAACGATAGTACACAGGAACATAGGTACTTCAATAAACGCTATTTATACAGGATGATATTCTATTAACACAGGAGCTTCATTTATTGATCTACAATTCATTCAGTTTATTACTTGTGGCGAGCTACTATTATCAATAAACAGCTGAGAAACAAGGCAAATCGTAGTTCTCGGCTTTCTTGATCAAGTCATTAAACTATCTACTCATAATCCACCAGTTAAACCTCATCATCATCATCATCATCTCAGCCGAAAGACGTCCACTGCTGGACATAGGCCTCCCCCAAGCGTCGCCACAGCGACCGGTCCTGTGCGTCTCGCATCCATCGGATTCCCGCGACCCTCGCCAGGTTGTCGGTCCACCTTGTGGAAGGCCTTCCGACGCTGCGTCTTCCGGTACGTGGCCGCCACTCTAGAACCTTCCGTCCCTAGTTAAACCTATAGTATGATTATTTGTACCTGTATCCTAAGCCCCTAGATATTTTTTCGAATGAAGTTCCATGGGGACAGGGTAAATTGCTCGAAGAACAGATGGTCGAAGGGGACAAAAGGTTCTGGAGTGGCGACCATGTACCAGGGCGACGCGGACGGTACGTGGTCGCCACTCCAGAACGTGTACCTAATGATGCAAAATTTATGTATTATATATTTCAAAAATACTAGTATTCAACTAAATCCGGCTTGACTGGAAGCCGACCCCAATATAGTCGGGAAAAGGCTAGGCAGATGATGATGATATTATATATTTCAAGAATCTGTTTATACAACTAGACAGTCGGAATAAAATAGAATAGCTAGAATAAACTTTATTGTACACCAAAAAACCAACAATTTACTTTTTTAGGGTTCCGTACTCAAAAAAGTAAATTATCTATATTTTGTAAAAAAACCGTCTGTCTGTTTGTCAAGACGCTTTATCTCGAGAACGTGTAGAGGTTTCGAGTTGAAATTAAAACCATATATTAAAGTCCGCATCCCTTCCAGCTGTGCAATAATCAAACTTGTAAGTTAACGTAAAATATAGATACAGCTGTTTATATCGCAAAACACGTATATTTTAATACTCACTAGTCGCTAAGGAATCAAAATTCATAGAGTACTTCCTTCGTTCGTTTATGTAGAAATTTGGCAAAAAGCAATATCTTGTAGCAAAAATATAGAGAAAAATCGGAAACCTGAAAAAAATTTTAGTTACGTCAATAGAATTTTTTTTTGAAAAATCGTTATTCGTTAGACTCGAATCGATGATTGAACTGTTTTCAAAGGTAAGTTGGTACGGAACCGTTGGTACGCGAGTCCGACTCGAACTTGCCTGGTTTTTTTTTAACAGCTTGTGGAATCATTGTAGCAGGCGAGATCTCGGTATAATGTAGCTTAGCTTATTTTAGCGAAGACAGGCAAATTTGTGAAGCCACCCACGACGTAAAAGTTATTCTTAATTCAAGGCAAGGTTTACTCCCTTAAAGTGACCGCGACATTAGAATTTTCCATACAAACGTAATACCAAAATCATTTGCAGTTTAAGCATATTTACACCATACTATGAATATGTTATTCGGATTCAGAAAATATTTATCCAGGTTCCTACGTCGTCTTTTTACTAAAGGTTAAGCAATACTTACCCCAAACGAAATTTAAGCGAATTTAAATTTGCACATTTCCACAGCGAAAATGTCATGTTTTTATTTGTTTTTTTTTTCTATATTATAAACAACAATATTTCAAAATATCTCTCCGTAGGAACACAGATATTATTATCAAGTTATAAATACTCGAAACAATATTGGAAATACATTAATTTTTCATTCATCATTTTTGGTATTATGGAACATATCCAAATTTCTCCCAAATTTCCAATAGTTTGTATTGTTATCACAGCAAGCAACTGTCAGTGTGCGGATGATGACTTTACTCCAGTCAGTCATCATCTGCCTAGTCTTTTCCCAACTATATTGGGGTCGGCTTCCCGTCAAGCCGGATTTAGCTGAATACCAATATTTTACGAGGAGCGGCTGCCTACCAGACCTCCACAACCCATTAACTGGGGTAACATGGTACTTCATGGCAAGACTGGAGTCAGATTTACTGGCTTCTGACTATCCGTGACAACTGCCAAAGATCTACCAATGACAGCCGGGACCTACAGCTTAACGTGATTTCCGAGGCACGGAGCAAACTCGTTATGTTAAGATGGTCACCCATCCACAGACCAACCTTGGTAAGCATTGCTTAACCTTTAAGTCGACTTGTGTTCTATTACTTACACTGAGCCACCAAAAAAAATTTACGCAGTGGTTAAAAACTTTGCCCGTATATAGCTAGATAATCTAATTTGTATAAAATCTGCTTGATGATGTGACTGAGAAATAAACTAAGGCTCTCAAAGACTTGTATACTTGTTTAATACGCCTTATAAAAGGTAACAATCCGTTATATAAGTTATTCAAGTAAGATTAAATTATTGGTCCGGTCGGTAAGTACGGCCGTTTCCAATCATTCGGATTGTTATTGCAATTTTACGGTACCTAGGCAGCCTGGAGGTAGTAACTGTACTGTTTAATCTAATTCGCGAGACCAGACAGATGACTTAGTTTAATATTATTCTAGATACTACTTAGCCTAATAAATAGACTGTCTTCTTATGGTAGGGCTGTGTAGATAGAAACAAGGTTTATAGGTCCATCATCTTTTTTCTGCTCAGTTTCAGACTAGATGATGTTATGTGAAAGATCTGGAATTGGTACCTATTATTAATTATTTATTTAACCTCTCGAACTATTGGCAACCTCGCTATGCTCGGACACCAAACTCTTTCTCGGGGCTAAATCAGTAGCAGTACCCTTTTTTCTATTTTTTATTATTATAAACTAGTGCTTGACTGCGATCCCACCTGATGGTAAGCAGTGATGCAATCGTCGATGGTTTTAGGTCCAAGGACATCCCGGCTGTCATTTGCATATCTTTGGCAGTCGTTGCGGATAAGCAGAAGCGTAAAATACTGGTATTCAGCTAAATCCAGCTTGACTGAAAACCAACCCCAATATAGTTGTGAAAAAGGCTGGGCAGATGATGATGATCCAAGGACATCTCCTACTCTTGGGTGGAGCAGGAGGGCGTGTCATACTTTTACTGTTTAAAATCCACTCCTGTTCCTTCTTTGTCTTGGTTACAAGGCCCCAGGGTTCATTTTCAAAATTTGTCTCCTAGAGACGCTTGTGTAACACTTAGTGTCGTCGACGACTTGGGCTCGTTCTAGGCGGTTACCGGACGGCCGGACGGCGAGCTACCCATTGCTCGCCGTCCGCAACCCCACGCTCACGATGGCTGGAAATCGGAGTCGGAATCCGAATCCTACTAAGACATGAGGAAGTCCATTCCCTCACGCAAGTTACTTTCATCCCTAGGGTAACAATGTACTATTGCATCTTTTATTACTTCATATATCCATTTTCTTTCAAACAACTACTAATATTAAAGAAAAACACATTCCAATTCAAAAAGCAAGCAAAAAACTGCAGAGCAAAACCCTTAAGGCACAACAGTTGATAAATTTTTATGGCGATCATAAAATATATTGGCCACAAATTCTAGCCGGACTATAAGAAGGAACGTGACTCACAAATTCATTGACTAAAACTCACTCCTGTTCCTTCCTTGCCTTCGTTACAGGGCCGGGGGGTTCGTTTTTACATAACCAGTAGCCCCAGCAGGCTTCGACTCAGCCTAACATCTCCTTGATTGACGCAGTGGACCACTTGAGCTTGGTCTGGACGGCTACCTGGCAGTCGGACGGCGAGCTACCCATTGCTCGCCGTGCGGAATACCACGCCTACTTTGACTGGAAATTGTGGTCGGCATTCCAATCCGACTGCGGCAGGAGGAAGTCCGTTTCCTCACGCAAGTTACTTTCATCACTAGGGTAACAATCTACTATTGCATCTTTTATTACTTCATATATCCATTTTCTTTCAATCAGATACTAATATTACAGAGAAACATATTCCAATAAAAAACTGCAGAGCAAAACCCTTAAGGCACAACAGTTGACAAATTCTTATGGCGATCATAAAATATATTGGCCACAAATTCTAGCCGGAGGCTGCAAGGACCGTGGTCTCGGCTAGACGCATCAATATGTTTCCAATTAGAGTCGATTTGTTAGCCTCATGAGGAGTCTGGAAGACGATATGTGTTTACATTCATTGCTGAGCTAAGAACATGGATGGTTATTCGTTGAGTAACTATGTAGGATTTACGGCGTTAGACTTTTTTTGAGTTAGAAAAATCATCCAATGACTTGTCCCGCTCTCAAGTGGAGTGAGAGACCGTGTCAGACTGACTAAAATCCATATTTTTTTAAAGGTAGGAAATCTCAGAATGATTTCTTCCGCTCTTTGGCAGAGCGAGAGGGCGTGACAGACTTTTAGTAACTAAAACCCACTCCGTTCCTTCTTTGACTGCATTCCAGGGTCCCGGGTTTTACTTTCAGAAGCTAACCCATGGACCAAAACTAACATAATTATGTTTCTTCCATTGTTGGAACGTTGACACTAGAGCGAGATATATCATTGGATGATTTCCCAAAATAAAATACTATAGTATGTCTCTTTCACTGAAGCTGAAATAAAATAAAATTTGCTTTAGTAATTAATTGACCATAGCAACCAGCTGAAAACCCTTTGCATTTTATTTAGGGGTGTTAAATTAAGATATTGTGTAGGCAGATAACATCTTCTGAACCACGAAAAATTCTGAAAATAAGTATGACTGGATCAAAAACCCACCATTACTCCTCCATTCAGATCCCATCCAGAAAAATCCCTAAGGTACCTACTAATCACCATAAAAATGTCTCCACTCCCTCCGTCAAGTCGAAAACAATGCGATAATCATTACAAATCAAAACGACGAACAATAATCACGTCCTACAAACTACCTGACGACCAGCTTCGCTGACACAAGAACTTGCAGCCTCTGAGTACCAAACCACCACACCACATCTTCAAACACCATAAAAACTGACTAGCCCATCGAAAACCCGACCTTCCTACGTCGAGTTTGAGTCTAAATTTGAAGGGTAGAAGAGTGGTGGTTACGGTGTCCAAGTCAATGAACTGTACTGGTCAATAAATGTATGTAAAAAAGTCCTCAGACTAAGACGACATTCTTGTGAAGAGTCGGTGAGACGTTAGCGACATCTAAATGGTTAGGACGCTGGCCTTAGTATACCTTAGTTGTCTGTGCAGTGTATTATGAACATTTTTATACCATTCTATATCAATTGCTCATGATTGGCCCAAGCTTCTCATGTTAGGTGAGATGTTTCCACGTTCTAATTTTATTTTAAATTAGAACTGCCATTTTGTCCTTTTATGAATCAGTAATGGGTCTCGGTGAACGTTCCCAGTAATTTGATATGGTTGCGATTAATTATGTGTCTATGATTATCCCTTCTTTGCCTCAGATGGAGCTTAAATAGCTGGGTACCGCGACAGTTATTCATGTTTTTAAAAAAGAACTGTACAATTTTGTTAATGACCATGTCTTGATAAATCCTTTTTGCTTACAAACTGGAAACTATAAAGTACAACAATGTAACATAAACGAAATATTTCACGCAATTGCATCTCAACATGCATTAGAAGCATTTAACTCGAACCCAACTATTCCCACAAAAGTTTGTCGCATACTATTTAGCTAGCCAGTCTTCCAGGCCCAATTTAACACGGTTCTAACTCGGGGCTAAGGTCTTAGACCTACAACAAGACGAATGGGACGCTACAGGACCTTATAAGGCGTATGTCAATTTATTGAACTTACTCGATCGCTCGTTCCCGCGCATTCGATCCAAGATGGCGATGGCGGCCATCTTTTTTACGCTTTTTATCATTTTATAATATATTTCTGTTTATTATTAGATGCGTGTGGTGTTTGGTTCGTAATTGATAGTTGCTAATGCAATTAGTAGGCATGTAATGTTTCATAAAAATATGAAAATGTTATTTTTGCCGATGTTTATTACATTTTTGGTCTTTGTTTTTTGCCTGCACTGGCGGCTAAGGAACTGCTTGCTTCTCATAGCAATAATAAATTATATAATAGATCTCACACAAAAACAAGGGATCCTGAAATGGGATTGTGTTAGACTAATATTATTAAACTGAGATTTGCAAGCAGGTTTCTGAAGCACATTACATTTAAGAAAACTTACATGGCGTCCAAGCGACAGTTGAATGAAGTTCCAACAATACAATTTTCACGTGAGGAATCTCTCTGGAACTTGTGAAGTTCCAGAATATTATTCTGGTGTACTTCTAAACCTTACAGGGTCCTAGGATCACAATAGTAAAAATGCAAAAAGAAAACAAAAGTGTCAATTGCCTATCTTCCTACACGGATCGTTAAAACTGCCGAGGGCAACGGCCAAATCGTAAAAAAGCTCCAAGATATGAGTGCTAGCACCTCTATTTAAGGCTTTATCGCGTATAACCATTTGATTTATAAATGCGAAGATAACGCTATTTTAGCACGGCGGTAGAGTGAACGAAAAAACGGCGTGAAAAACTTTCTGAACTATTTTTAATGTGAAATGTTTCAGTGATTTTATTGTTAAGGATGTTAAATACTAATACGTCGAATGGAAGAGTCAGACAGACAGACAAACGGACAACAAAGTGATCCTATAAGGGTTCTGTTTTTTTTTCGTATTGATGTACGGAATCCTAATCGGTAAGTACACTTTATGAAGAGTGTCCAGAGCCTAAAGTGTGCTATTAGAATTGAAATTGACGATCATTGGCTTCATAATTGTTGATTTTGACAAGTTAACAATACCAAATTCATCAAAATCAACAATTATGAAGCTAATGATTGGCAATTCAGATGTGATTCTGATACAATTCTAATAGCAGACTGGAGACCCTGGAATCGTGTGCATCATGATGACGATTAAAACTGTTTTCAACTTTTTGAATCATTATACCTATCTCGAAAACGGTGGCACTTAAGAAAAAAGTAGATATTTAGACATTTTTGTACATAATTATCTGACTTACAAGTTTAGTCTGAACTAGTTTTATGATAAACCGCACCGTTTTTCTGAAAATCGCGAAAAACTTTTTTTTTTACCTGTAGTTACTCAGATACCCGCGAAACGAGACACAATAGTAAAACAATAACAGCGCGGTCTCATAGGACCGGTTGGGGATTCAAACGTCCGCGAATTATTTTCAAGATGTCGGATTGATGAGGACTTTTTATGTTTCATTTATAATGGTGTGTTGAACAATCATGCCAAGTTTCAGCTGGGTGCGAATTGTTGTAACCTTGAATGTTTAAATTGACCCGGCTTTTAGTTTGGAACTATACTAAATTTGTTATAGGATGGTTTCGGTGACAGCTGTCAGATTCATACAATGTAGCTAACTATCCTTTTCTCTCATCCTAAAGATGCATATTTTCGTCCTGCGGTCACCCAACTCATGCTATGTAAAAAAGACATGACGTTGTGTGAAAGTTATGGAATTTATTATTAGACAAATATTTTCAATTACAAGTAGATCCTTACTTTATTTATTGAAGCATTCATAAATAAACCAATATTTGTAAATTGTAATAAACAAAATAAATATAGCGTGGAGCGTGAACCACATACGTTTGTTAGACGTCGCGACAACTTGCGCCGGCGCGGGCATTGCACATGAATTATTGAGGGAGCTACAAATTACGCTTGTCTTTGCAGTTTGATACTTGCTTTAGTTATGTTAGTATTTGTGTTAAATGTGAGCTTGAAATACTGGTATTCAGCTAAATCCAGCTTGACTGGAAGCCGACCCCAATAAAGTTGGGAAAAAGGCTAGGTAGATGATGATGATGATGATGTGAGCTTGAAATGTCAAAACGAAAACTAAGAGAGGAATAGAGTTTCAAGATATAGTCTGTACTATCTTAGATGTCATCCAATTTATCGTACCTATGTTTTATAAAACCAGTACAACGGTATCTTCTCGTCCAACCTACCGCAGTGTCTCAAGACAAAAGTCTATGACCAGTGTGTGTTGCCAGTGATGACATATGGCTCGGAAACGTGGTCGCTCACAATGGGCCTCATCAGAAGGCTTAAAGTCACCCAAAGAGCAATGGAAAGGGCTATGCTCGGAGTTTCCTTGCGCGATCACATCAGGAATGAAGAGATCCGCAAGAGAACTAAGGTTACCGACATAGCCCGAAGAATCGCCAAACTTAAGTGGCAGTGGGCAGGGCATATTGCTCGTAGAACAGATGGTCGATGGGGACGGAAGGTTCTAGAGTGGCGGCCACGTACCGGAAGACGCAGCGTCGGAAGGCCTCCCACAAGGTGGACCGACGACCTGGCGAGGGTCGCGGGAATCCGATGGATGCGAGACGCGCAGGACCGGTCGCTGTGGCGACGCTTGGGGGAGGCCTATGTCCAGCAGTGGACGTCTTTCGGCTGAGATGATGATGATGATGATGATGATGTTTTATAAACCCGGAAACTAAACTGACATTTCAACACAAAAGAACTGGCGTCATTCCTATAGTAAATTTGACATTACTTGTGTCAATTTAGTCTCCGGGTTTATAGAACAGACGATAGATGGTTTCTAATACTGGACCCTATTGCAAAGACTCCGCTGTCTGTCTGTCTGACACAGTTGAAATTTTTACAAATGATGAATTTATGTTGCCACTCTTACAAAAAATAATATACCTTAACAGTATTAAATTAATATTTCAGTGGGGGTCCCATATAGTTGGGAAAAGGCTAGGCAGATGATGATGATGGTCCCATACAACGAACGTAATTTTTTGATCTCAGAATAGATCACCCCTAGTTATATCCTTCTAAGTATCCTTTCAGGAAAGATTAATCTGGCGAGACTTGGAGGACCATGTTCATCGGTGGACGTTCAATTCCTAAAGTCGGGTTAAGTCGGGTAGTTTTGCCACAACAAGATTTTTTCCTTAAATTCCTACTAACTCGTTAAAGAGATACTGATCATAATGATCAGATTTTTTTTAAGAAATAATATGTGTACCTAACGTTCTAATATTGAAAAGTATCAAGGCTGCCTTGACCTTCAATAAACACCGGTTAGTAACTCACAAAAAACCAGAAAAAAAATACTATCACCAACCATAAATTCGCACTCGCGTAATATCATAAACAACAACACACATTTTTTTCTATGCCTTCCCACCACGCAAAGAGAAAAATAAGAGGCCTAGCAGGTTGATAGAATATTTACAATCGAGTCGGGATCGGTAGCCAGCCTGCGGTCAAGCGTGAGTCGCACAGCCCTTAGCTCAATGCTTGCATGCATTAATCTAGGATACTTATAGACAACTATAACTTGAAACTTATCTATGGATAAGCTCCCGTTAAGGGAACTGCAGGTTTGCGGAAAAAACGCTGCGTTTTTTGTTTTATAGGATACTGGATTCTGGTTTTGCTGTATTGGTGTGGATTGTAAATAAGAGTGCTTATGCTCATTATAGTACTAAATAAATTAAGTAGCTATAGGTACGTCTTAAGTGAAACATGACTGTAATAACATACACAAGAATTGTATTGTCTTTTTATGATTATATTTTTAAGGTGGGAAGATATAGTGACATCTGCCGCTCTGAGATGGAGCGGGAGGGCTTAAAACTACACCTATGTTCCTTCAGTTGCTTCTTGCGTTCCAGGACCAATAATATATCCCTGCTTGTCCTAGTGGTTTACTGGTATCTCTTTGAAGCGCATGATTATTCACGGTTCGGTTTCGGGCTGTTGTATCTATTCAAATCGCACGGAGAACTTTGATTGCGCGATGCAGGATTTGTAGTTCTTATGTGACATCATAGATGTCGCTACAGTAGGAAGGAGTACTCTCCATTTATTTAAATTTCATGTACAGTGGTGGTACATGAAGTTGGTCTGTGGATGGGTGACCATCATGGGTGGTCAACAACATAACGAGTTTCCTTCAAGCCTCGGACAGCAAGTTAAGCCATGGGCCCCGACTGTCATTTGTAGATCTTTGGTAGTCGTTACGGATAGTCAGAAGGCAGGAAATCTGGCTCCAATCTTGCCAGCCTTTTCCCAACTATATTGGAGTCGGCTTCGAGTCAAGCTGGATTAAGCTGAATACCAGTATTTTACGAGGAGCGGCTGCCTACCAGACGTCTACAACCCATTAAATGGGGTAACACGGTACTTCATGGCAAGACTGGAGTTCGATTTACTGGCTTCTGACTATCCGTAACGACTGCCAAAGATCTACAAATGACAGCCGGGACCTACGGCTTAACGTGCTCAACTTTCTAGGTATTATTAGAATGAAATGGGCTAATGGCATGCAAATAGGCGATTATCGGCAACGTTTCACATTTACTGCTTAGTGTTCATGCATAATGACGTCATTAAACCTTCAGTTATTAAATATAATAATTAGTATCTGTAGTTATTAAAAATGTAATAATTGAAAATGATTGTATGTAGTTGAGATGTATGTGTGGTGTGGTGAGAATGGATAAAATGAATGCCGTACGTCCTCCCGAGCCAGTCGTCGAAGACGCAAAAGTCTTCCCCGCTATTCCACTACCAAGACTTGACGGAACTCTGGCTGGTACAACGTAATTCGCACCGGTCTCCAGTCAGGTGCCTTCGCTTCCTCACGCCAGCAGTGAAATAACGAGACGATTATTAGGTTTTATTAAGAGGCCTGCGGAGACCGCGCGCTATCTCGAGTTGAGACGAAATAAAACACGTTTTTGAGGTTGATGGAAGATATCCAGATAGTTTAAACAATTCTTGGACACACCGACTGGAGTAAAGTCATCATCCGCACACTGACAGTTGCTTGCTGTGATAGCAATACAAACTATTGGAAATTTGGGAGAGGTTCCGTAATACCAAAAATGATGAATGAAAAATTAATGTATTTCCATTATTGTTTCGAGTATTTATAACTTGATAATAATATCTGTGTTCCTACGAAAAGATATTTTGAAATATTGTTGTTTATAATATAGAAAAAACAAAATAAAAACATGACATTTTCACTGTGAAAATGTGCAAATTTAAATTCGCTTAAATTTCGTTTGGGGTAAGTTTTTCAACAAAAAGACGATATAGGAACCTAGATAATTATTGTCTGAATCCGAATAACATCATATTATGGTGTAAATATGCTTAAATTGCAAATGATTTTGGTATTACGTTTGTATGGATAATTCTAACGTCGCGCCCACCTTAATGCAATATCACAAGTTTGACAGGCATTTTTTTTTTATATTAATGAAAAGCAGTGCTTGACTGCGATCCCAACTGATGGTAAATATAAATCTGTGGTAAGCAATTTTATAAAGAGCCAGTTCACACTAGCCTTGCAAAAGAAAATCTCCGCACAAAAAACGCAACGTTTCCTCAACTAATGTGTGCTCCCCCCTACATCCCGGGAACGTGGTCAAGCCGCCTTAGAACCTGTCCCTGGCAGTTATTAGAAGTTATTAAAGAGCGCACTTTTTGCGCGCTGTCGCTCGCACAGCCACCAGATTGCGCGTCTAATTGCGCGCTGCGTGAGAATAACGAGAGCAAGTGCGCAAATGGTGCGTTTTCAGGAGATTTATTCATGAACCGCTTGTTTACAGGGTTGGGAATCGTGAATCGTTAGAAACCTTTTTTAGGAGACGTCTGACATCGACTCGCAAACGATTACATGATTCTGGACCCCCTGGGGTGGAATCCCTGTTTCTAATCAACCCTGATGACATGTTTTAAAGAAAAAAATTAATTACATTTTAATTTTTTTCCTTTAACTGGCCTGTTGGTCTAGTGGTTAGTGGCCCTGACTGCTATACCAGAGGTTGTGGGTTCGATTCCCACCCAGGACAAATGTTTGTGTGATGAGCACGATCATTTGTTCTGTGTCTGGGTGTAATTTATCTATAATATGTATGTATTTACAAATATTTGTATGTTTATCAATTGTCTAGTACCCATAACACAAGCTCTGCTTAGCCTTGGGACTAGACGGCGTTGTGTGAAATTTGTGGAATATTATTATTATATTATAATTAAAAAGTCATTGGGGTTGATAAACTTGTTCTTCTAATCAACCCGTATGACTTTTTTAATGTAAAAATGTATATTTTTTCTCTAAAAATGTTAAAATAACGATTTTACACAGTTTGAATTTAAAACAGCAAAGGTATAATTATTTATTAAGAAAAAGCCGACGTAAAATTCCATCACTGGGGTGTCCAGAACCGTGTATTGGATCTATGGTATTCGTTCATTCCTGTATAATGTACATGACCGGTCGTTATGGCGACGCTTGAGGAGGCCTATGTCAAGCATTAGACATCTTTCGGCTAAAATGATAATGATGATGATATGTCAGATGATATGTTTGCCTAGGTTGGTCTGTGGATGAGTGACCATCTTAACATAACGAGTTTCCTCCGTGCCTCGGAAAGCACGTTAAGCCGTTGGTCCCGGCTGTCATTTGTAGATCTTTGGCAGTCGTTACGGGTAGTCAGAAGCCAGTAAATCTGACTCCAGTCTTGCCATGAAGTACCGTGTTACCCCAGCTAATGGGTTGTGGAGGTCTGGTAGGCAGCCGCTCCTCGTAAAAGACTGGTATTCAGCTAAATCCGGCTTGACTGGAAGCCGACCCCAATATAGTTCGGAAAAGGCTAGGCAGATAATGATGATATGTCAGACGGACGCAGAATTGTGAGGAGATTCGATCCCAAGATAATAGGAGTAGGGACGGACGAAGAAGTAGAAGATACGTCAAATGGACGGACGGACAGTGAAAGCTTAGTAATAGGGGTCCCATTGACACTCTTCGGGATTTGGGAACCCTAAAAACGTTGGAGGGATTGTGTGAGAAGTGATATGGAAGAAAAGGGAGTTAGTGATAGCGTGACGAGTGACAGGGCAGAATGGAAGAAATAAACGTGTTACGCTGACCCCAAATAAAACAGGACAAAGGTAGAAAGATGATGTTGAGTCATCGATTTCTCGTCAATTGTGGACTTCTTCTTCTGTGGCCCAGTATTCGGTTAATTAATTGTGGACTTACCTATTTTGTAAAAATCTTGTCTTTGGCGTCCCTGTACATTAAAAAAATACATAGGTACAACCGAACACATAACCTCTTCCTTTTTAAAATCGGTTAAAAACTAATCATTATGCACTTAGTTGTTAGAAGTTTTCTTGAGAAAAACGTAATGTAATGCAGGACTAGTAGGCACCCTGTTGAGACCTGTCCTGTGGACCTGTTGGGACTGGGGACGTTATCAGGACCTGTAACGCCATTAGCAGCTAGGCAAGCTCACGCAATCTATGCTATGGTCGTGATATTGTGTGTAGCGCGGATATGTCTGTCTTATTTGTAATTAAATTATAGTTTAATTTATTTACTTTACCATTCATAGTTTCCAGTCAGGCGCATTACTTTATTTCAAAATGGTGTAGGAATAAATCGTGAGGAAACCGGCTTGACCATCAATTCGAAGACATGTGACATCCACCAATCCGCACTGGGCCCGCGTGGTGGATCATAGCCCATTCCCTCTCCTAGAGAGGAGGCCTGAGTCCCAGCAGTGGGAACATTATGAGGCCGATAATGCTAATGCTAATACTTTACAGTTCTTACACACATCATAATAAAAGAGAAGAAGACGGAAACAGAGAAATAGGTAGAAAGATGATGGTTATTTCTACAGAAATCTCTTCCAGCTTTACCATAGCAGCATAGTCTTCGTGAGACCTAAGTGTTAGCTTCTATCTCGGTTAGAGTTTAAGCATAGCCATACAACATGGCAATGCCTCCAGTCTTTTGGGCATATTTTTAGTCGACAGCGATGCGGAAGAATTTTCTAGCGCAATATTTTAGCTAGAAGTCTTTAGTGTAAGCTTTATAGTTTTAATTGGTTTAGTTTCTTGTTTTTGTACTTTATTTATAAAATTTTAAAACAATAAAAATAACTGAAAAAGTTATGATATAATAAATCAGACTTCGAATCTTTTCACTACGGGACTCAGGCCTCTTTTTAGGAGTAGGAATGGTAGATATTGGGTTCACCTTTGTACATTTGTGTTGTACAAAGTTTTAGATAAATTGTAATAATAGCAAAAGGATAAATAAAGAAAATCTTAAGAAAAACAACAACAAAAAAAATATACTTACCAGAAAATCAAGAAATGGCCATAGTCTATTCCACAGCACCTAATAGCAATATGAACACATACAAGTTCTTTGAATAGAAACTCCACAAAACCGCGGGTTTATTACAAAGTGACAGACAGTACGATATATTTTATATGATCTAGATTAAATATTAGAAATACACGACACGACGCTTCTCGTATTATTAATGACACGGCCTGCGATGCTCAAACTTTAATTATAAACACCCCGTATTTTACTGAACACGACTCTACATATTATGGAAGAGTGGGGTTTTCTGTCAACAGGTCTTCAATACTTAAAGGAAGGCCTCTATAAAATGGTTACTTGATTATGATATAAACAAAATGTCTTTAGGCATCTCACGAGTCCTGTAATGCGCTATATATACTTATACTAATATTATAAAGAGGTAAAATTTGCAAGTTTGTAAGTTTGTAGGTTTGTAAGTTTGTATGTAGGGGGTAATCTCTGGAACTACTGGTCCGATTTGAAATGTTTTTTCAGTGTTAGATAGCCCATTTATCGAGGAATGCTATAGGCTATATATCATCACGCTACGACCCACGGGAGCGGAGCAGTAATGAAAAATGCGGGTGAAACCACAGGTCACAGCTAGTAATATATAAATAAAAAAATTGGTATCTACGTTCTAGTTTTCAACATCCAGTTTTCCTTTATAGAAATAATCTAATCGAATCTGTAAACTGCCAAATCAGCTGCTTTATAACGATACCTACATCAACGTTGTATTTTCTAATTATTTTTGACGTTATGACATACAATTATTTTTATTAAGTTAATTAATGATTGCAATGTATCGGATCGGATTTAGTAAGAACACAAATTTAATGATTAATATTGAGCTTTGTTTTTGGGGGCCTGGTGACCTGACACACAGGTTTTGGAAAAAACTTAGTTCAGGCACTAGTCTTCCACAAATTCATTTCACTGTTTTTAATTGTAGACTGTATATTTTATTTATCTGTAATTTGTGGAAAGAAATAATAATAATAATAATAATAATAATAATAATAGTTTATTCTGAATTAAAATGTGGTAAAACAGTTACATAAAATCTTAAAAATAATTACAAAGGTATGAGTATGTTATGTGCCTGTACTAGGATAAACCTGTATCACAGGCAATAAAAGCTCTTATAATATAGTTTATGTAGAACAATAAAATCACTATCAATATTTAACATTCAAAGTCTCTAAATAATGGAAGAAAAAAATAGATTATAATGTTATAAACCTAGTTTACTTAAATACTAAAGAACGCAATAAAACTGTTACTTGCACTTTATTCTCTAGTAAACACATACGATTTAGCGTCAGCAGAATTAATAATAGGGTTAACGTCGAGGTTGCGTTAATACGGAAGAGTAAATAAACAAATTATTATTAATTGAAATGGTTTCGACTCTCTTCTACACGAAGGGAAAGGGCCTTTTAATTCTCGTGTGGTCCTGGAATCATATCACGGTTCGCAAAGCAACTAAAGCCGTCGGTCCTGCGTCTGCTCTCGGATTGCCGTTAAATCTGTCGACGACACTCAAGAGTTAAAGAACAGAGTATGCACCTGTGGCCGGGTTTTCACACATGCTTCAACACTACAATATCTCCTGTGTACCTACTTGGCATAATTTTTGTTAAAATAGGGTACCATGATCGAAATTCGGTCCGGAGAATTATTATACACGTAGTTATCGCCAAAATGAGATTCAAAAACCAACATATTATCATGATAAGCACAATTGTAACCTACTTGTTTGCGCCTGCCGCCCCTCACGCTGTTAAATCAAAACCATGACGAACATACAATTAAGATTATATTCTTTAATGTTATCGTAAGGGCACATAAACTGAAATTAATTAGGGGCAAATATATGAGCTTGTTTAATATTTCTGACTTGTGCTTGTAAGAAAGGAAATTCTCACGAGATAAATTAAAAGAAGGGAAGAGTAATACGTCCTCTTGACTTGAACAATGTTAAAATACTTACTTTCCAAGGAGGAAGTTTGTCAAGTTGTCAGAATGTTTTTTTGTTATGTAGATATCTTGATCAGGAATATCTTCGTCAAATGTGTGTTTTGAAAAGTATTTTTAGCGCGTATTTTCAAAATTCGGTACGACTAAACCACCGATTCCCGAAATTAAAGTTATTTTGCATTGCTTTTTAAGTCGGTTGAGTATACTCGTATTTAAAAAACCCTTGCTTTTTTACTAATGAAAATTTTAACCTGTGGAGCCTTGTGGGGCCCGCCATTTTTTAAGGAGGAAATGAAGTATTTAAGATTTAAATAATTAAGCTTTTTAAACGATTTATTCAATTAGGGCCTGTTTCACCACCTATGATTAAGTTTCGAGTATCTTACTTGGCAGATAATTTCATACAAAATCTGTCACATTTTTGAATTTATTCAGTGAGTAGTGCCTACTCAGACATTGTGAAACAGGCCCTTATTGTTATTAACATAGTAGATAACTATTTGAACCATTGATACAGGTTAAAATTTCGTGTTTTACTAACTTTTATAAAATTATACTTTTTAAGGAAGCAGAAAACATGCAAGAACATATCCTAGCAAATCTTTGACAATCACCATCAGATTATCTCCGTTGATTAACCCGTTGAGTAACTCTTAGCTGACTAGTGCGCAGTGACCGCCGCGGTAAGCGCACACCGCCCCGTCTGAGGGTTATGTTATCACAACTAATTATACCTCTACATTATAACATTAGAAGCTGTATTTATTTTGTAATCATATGATAAATGATTGGATTTGGATAGATTCGTGGGAGCCCGAGCAGCAGGAGAGGGTGTTACGGAGCCGAGTGCTGCAATAGAGATACGAGTATAAGTGATTGATCTAATGAAGAAGAAGCTTTGTCATTATGAATGTGGCGGTATTCGTCCGAGCCGCAGGAGAGGGTATTACGGAGCCGAGTGCTGCTGTGACAAATTTCCATGCACACAGAAAAATGCAGCACTTGGTAAACAACGATTTTCAATAGGTACACTTATTTTGGTCATTAAGTTAATAAATAGGTACCTAAGACTTCTAAAGCTCTACTCATCAACTAAGTACTCTTAGCTGACTAGTGCGCAGTGACCGCCGCGGTAAGCGCACACCGCCCCGTCTGAGGGTTATGTTATCACCACTAATTATATAATATTATCTCTACATTATAAGCTTTACTTTGTTTAGTAAGCACCCCTAAATGATAGGATTTGGATAGATTCGTGGGAGCCCGAGCAGCAGGACAGGGTGTTACGAAGCCGAGTTTTGCAGTGGAGATATAAGTGGTTGATCAAATGGAGAAGAGACTAAGCTTTACTTTGTTTTGATCGGATCTAGATAGATTCGTGGGAGATGGGCAGATTTTGGAAGAATCTTGAGAGATGTACCTACGTGGTCCATCAATATTGGAGAAACTTTGTCATTGCGAATGAGGCGGAATTCACCCGGGTCGCAGGCGAAGGTAAAACCTAGGGGTCTTCAAGTCAAGATTGAATAGGTTACTTCTAGGTAAGCGTACTCCATCGTCGACCACATCATCGCTAGAAGCCTAGAAGTAACCTATTCCCTCTTTTTTTTTTGGAATGAGAATCATCAGAATGACTTCTCCCGCTCTTGGGCGGAGCGGGAGGGTATGTCAGACTCTTACTGACTAAAGCCCACCCTGTTCCTTCGTTGCCTTCGATCTGGGGGACACGGTGACAACCTTTCGGATTTTCCGTGTTCCCCAGAGGCTTCGGCCCTACTGGGCCCCAACAGTGTCATCTCTATCAAGTGGAGAAACTTTGTGAGTGTGAATGAGGTGGAATTACCCGAGCCTTAGGGAAGGGTAACACCGAGCCAAGTGGTATAGTGACAAATTTCCATAAATGTAAAAATTTTTCACTGTATGAATTGGCAAACGACGATTATAAATACACTAAGGAAGAAATAAAATAGTAGAAAGAAAAGTATTTTGGTAATAATTATTCTTTCAATGACCAAAACTGGGTAATAATATTAAAAATTGAAAATTAAAAAACACTTGAGTAGGTATTATTTTTGTAGTATGTTCCCTTGGAAGAATTTGCTACTATCATGCGGGCAAAGCCGTTGGCAACTAAAATTTCCAACGTTTAAACAGGAGATATTGAAATATGGAAGTTTTGAACCTATCAGAAAAGACTCCAGACTAATAAAATTAACCTTGCTTTCGGAGTGAGTGGAGATAGAGGCCTCCAACATTGAAGGACAGATACGTCAGGTATTGTGTCACACTGGTTTGTGATACTGGGGGGTGTGGGTTCGATTCCCATCAAGGACAAATGTTTGCATGATGGGCACGATCATTTCTGTGTCTGGGTGTAGTTTTTAATATTTAGAAATACTAGAACGAGTATATTTATCAGTTGTCTAGCAGGCTCATAGTACAAACTCTGCTTAGCTTGGGACTAGATAGGTATGTACTAGCTATCTATCAGACAGGCTGTTATAGTGCAAAAAGGGAAACAAAGAAATCATTTGAAAGTACTCTGTCTGGGCACCTCTTGGACCAAAACCGGGCAATGTCCTTTAAAAATAAGTCTGCTGTCTGTTTGTTTATTACGTTTTCACACCTAAACCGCCGATCTCTGTCAAACATTAATGTAGAATCGTTTTGTAATCGTTTTTAGGTTTGCCGTCAAAAATGTATGATAGTACTATGTTATGAGTATTTAAGGTCTAAAACACTTGGGTTAGGTTATTTTAAAATAAAAACTATTTTATAAAACCTAAGCCACATACTTTTGAGGTATGTCAACATAATAAAGAAAGAAAAATATTTATTTGGCACATATAGATTATAGACACACAATTTATAAAAAAAAAACATTATTCAACTAGGGTCTAGTTGAATAATGTTTTTTTTTTATTTTTCGAATGACACCTGTTTCAAATCTGTTGGTGAGTGGGGTCCGTTTTACGCATTATCTTTTGATGAATTTGCTATCGAGTTTTATTGAGCCCTGAAGAGATACAGAGAAAGACGGCAAGCAATAGGTGGCTTGCCGTACGGTAGTCTGGTAATCATCCAAGCCGAGCCCAAGTCTTCAACGGCGCGGAATGTTTCACGCGCGCATCAAAGAGATGTCAGCAAAATTGTAGGGGCCCAGCAGGGTCGTAGCCTCTGGGTCTGGGGCCGTGAATTGTACGAAAGAGAACCCCGGAGCCCTGGAACGAAGGCAAAGAACGAACAAAGGAGTAGATTTTAGTCAGTAAAAGTCTAATACGCCATCCCAATCTACCCACGAGAGCGGAAGAAGACATTCTGATGATATCCCAGCTAAAAAAAGTACTTTTGAGGTACGTCGACTTAAAAAAAACTTTATTCAACTAGACGTTTCGAATGACACCTGTTTAAAATCTATTGATAGGTGCGGACAATTTGATGAATTTGCTATGGAGATAACTTTAACCCTGCAAAAATACAGAGAAAACATTTCTCATCTTAAAAATACAAAGTTTCTAACCAAAGCTAGACGCTATAAACTTATATAATCGCATCGTAACTCCAACAATTCTAACCGAAGACGTACCAAGAAGTTTTCACGTAAGTTAACCTAACCATCTTATGGGAACCTGTGTAACATACCATGGCCACTTCCTGACTGTGTGATCCATCAAGACAGCGTTCCTCATAACCCATGGGATTTACGTTGCGTCTCTGTAAACGTAATTACTATTTGTCATTTACATAGAAGTTTTGAACTAGCTGAGTTCGATGCGAACTCGCGGAGGCTGTCTGTTACACCGGTGTGTAAGGTGTGCGGGTTGGCGAATGTTCGGTGTTACAGTTAAAGTTTAGATGGAATAGAAACTAAATGTAAACAATCTTGGCATGTCTTTCTATCTAAAAGTTGTCTAAAAATTGTATGTAATAATCTTTGAAATTAGGTATTTACCTAAATCGATGTTACCTAATAATCTTTGTTTATATTTAATACGACCTCTTTAATATAAAAAAGACATAAAAAGATTGTTTACCTTTAGTTAACTACCTAAACCGATAGACCATAATAATAATATTTTTTTAAATGGCCTAGAATTAAGGTGGGCGCGACGTTAGAATTATCCATACAAACGTAATACCAAAATCATTTGCAATTTAAGCATATTTACACCATAATATGATGTTATTCGGATTCAGACAATAATTATCTAGGTTCCTACATCGTCCTTTTGTTGAAAAACTTACCCCAAACGAAATTTAAGCGAATTTAAATTTGCACATTTTCACAGCGAAAATGTCATGTTTTTATTTTGTTTTTTCTATATTATAAACAACAATATTTCAAAATATCTCTCTGTAGGAACACAGATATTATTATCAAGTTATAAATACTCGAAACAATATTGGAAATACATTAATTTTTCATTCATCATTTTTGGTATTACGGAACCTCTCCCAAATTTCCAATAGTTTGTATTGCTATCACAGCAAGCAACTGTCAGTGTGCGGATGATGACTTTACTCCAGTCGGTGTGTCCAAGAATGGTTTATACTATCTGGATTGCTTCTATCAACCTCAAAAACGTATTTTATTTCGTCTCAACTCGAGATAGCGCGCGGAGACCGCAGGCCTCTTAAGTGGTAAGTATGGTTTATTAGTACAGTTGGCACAGTGGTTGAACGATAGGCTACTACGCTGCGCCTAAGCGTGAGTTCGGTCAGATTTAGAATTAAAGTATTTTTGCTTACACAACATTTCAAACAAATAATTTCAAATACAACAAAACCTATAAAAGTTCGTTTTCGACACACTTGCTCATAAAGTGGCTGTTATTGCGCTGCACTTAGGCATATAAAGGGGCTCGTTACCAAACTGTGACATTTTGATTACTATTATGCACATGTGCGGTAATGTAGTTAGAACCTCTTTGTTTAACCTCTTTTTTGTCAAAAAAAGGTTTTAAGACAAAAAATAATAAAATTTGTTATTGCGTTCAATAGCATAAATTAGTGTTTAACTTACTTATTTTATGGAATTTCGTGTTTAAATAAACTATTTAAAATTTTACATACTTAATTAAATCTTATATCAAGTTTGTATTTTCTGTTTATATGCAACCTCATTCTTATTTTTTCTAAACCAACAGCTAGAGTAGCTAGTCTATGGTATATTTAAAAATAAAATACAGATTTTATAAATATGTTTATAACAACTATTTATGAGGAGCATTATTTGTGCTGTACGCAAGAAAATCTATGTCATGGGACCACTACACAGTCAAAATAGATAATTATAACTTTACTGACTGCACATTTACGAACTGTTTCTTTAAATAAACTTGTCATATACCTACCTACTAAATAAAGTTGATTTTTTATTTATTTTCTTCACAAGTGTGTCGAAAAACGTCGTATGATACACGTGAGTAATTTGTCATTATCGTTCTTGGTTCTCTTAAGACCCTCGCCATGGCTCGGGTCTTAATACCACCGCGACGATAATGACCCACATTACACACTTGTATCATAATGTACTATTGTTTACAAAATATTTCTTTCCGTTATTTTTGTTTTATTTTTTTTATTATATTTATATTTCACACCTTAACATTGATGATAATTTATTTATTTTCATTATAGAATTTGACATTAAACAAAAATAAGTTTGATACGAATTTGCTTTGTAAAGATTAAATTTGAACACATTTTTTTATAAATCCTTGATATATATTATCGTACTTGAGTCACTAGCATGTTCTTTTTACATACATTGACACCAATACCGACCAATGTAGTGCGTGGATTCCCATATTATTTACCAACAGTCAGAATAGCATAAAATTGCTCAAAAAACATTTAAACACTACCTAAGTGCATTTAAGTAAAATTTTTGAGCTTGAATCATGATTGCACCGAACTGAATTTTCTAATTAGAGTTTATAAGGCAATAAGGGAATACATTTTTCTAGTAAGATACAATCATGTTCTATATGTATATTTGTATAATATTAATTCATCATTAAGACCAGATAGTAGATGGTCTACATTGAGTTTTTTGCGTTTATATAAGATCAATAAACTTCAAGTACTTAAGAGATTTTAATGCATTTCGTCACAATTCTACCAGTATTTAAATATGACAGACCTTCAAATATAAAATCTACTGAAATAACAAATTTTCTATCTATTTATTTACTTCAAAAACTTTCTTCACCACCAAAAAAAAACCCCAGCAACACTTCGGTGTAAACGCATCAGTGCAGCTGTGTGCGGTGTGTACTTAGGCCACGCACACACGCGCAGCATTACGTGAGCGAACATAATAAAGGCGCACGCACACACTTGCACGTCGGGCAACGTCCCTAGCTCGCTGTGTGTACGTACCCGGCCATAGTGTTTTATTTATACTTTCTTAGCTTAGGGGGTACGGGCAAGCGGCGGTGACTGAGAATTCCTCAGTGCCAATGTCCACTTAATGGAGTTTGAATTGAGCGGGATAGAATCGTTGGATTTTTTTTTTGTGTGAAAATTAAATTTTGGATGGATTTCGTTTTTTTTTTCAGTGTTACAATAGTCTGATACGAAAATTAACAATTGACAAAAATAAGTAGAATTGTTGAATTAACCAATAAAAAGCTAATTAGAAATAACCTAAACATTTATTATTAACTGGAATTGAGCTGCATAGAATTGTTATTTTTTATCGGATTATTATAGTAGGTAGTATTGTCAAATTAATCAATAAAAATCTAATAAGACATTTGCTTTAAGCATTTATTATTAGTTTAAATTGAGCGGGATAGAATCGTTGGATTTTTTTTTTGTGTGAAAATTAAATTTTGGATGGATTTCGTTTTTTTTTTCAGTGTTACAATAGTCTGATACGAAAATTAACAATTGACAAAAATAAGTAGAATTGTTGAATTAACCAATAAAAAGCTAATTAGAAATAACCTAAACATTTATTATTAACTGGAATTGAGCTGCATAGAATTGTTATTTTTTATCGGATTATTATAGTAGGTAGTATTGTCAAATTAATCAATAAAAATCTAATAAGACATTTGCTTTAAGCATTTATTATTAGTTTAAATTGAGCGGGATAGAATCGTTGGATTTTTTTTTTGTGTGAAAATTAAATTTTGGATGGATTTCGTTTTTTTTTTCAGTGTTACAATAGTCTGATACGAAAATTAACAATTGACAAAAATAAGTAGAATTGTTGAATTAACCAATAAAAAGCTAATTAGAAATAACCTAAACATTTATTATTAACTGGAATTGAGCTGCATAGAATTGTTATTTTTTATCGGATTATTATAGTAGGTAGTATTGTCAAATTAATCAATAAAAATCTAATAAGACATTTGCTTTAAGCATTTATTATTAGTTTAAATTGAGCTGGATAGAATCGTTGATTTTTTTTAATGAAAACTGAATTTTGTATAGATTTGATTTTTTTTATTAGAGTATTGTCGAATTAGCCAATAAAAAAACTAATAAGAAATGCTCTAAGCATTTATTACTCATTGAATATTTAATTTATAATTATTTGTATATAGGAATTGGCTGAAAACAGTTTTCTAAAAACAAGTAGTTAATAATAATTCAGGGTTTTTCTAAATTTTATTGTATAAGTATTAGGAATTATTCTTTCATATTTCTTAATAATTACCTAATTATAATCTAGTCTGAAATACTACAACTTATTATTATACGTTTAAAGGGTGTTTATCTTTCCCCCGCCTCGTCTGACTGTCTGGTTGGAATAAACTCAAAAATTACCGAACGGATTTTCATATGGTTTTCATCAATAGACTTAAGCACAGATAATTATAATACTAGCATAACTAAGGAATGTTTGAATACATAATATAAGTATACTATACTACAGAGAAAAACAGAGAATTTCAAAGATTTTTGAAATTGTAAAACCCGTGTGAATCTAGAATAATTTCAATGGTGTTTATTTTAACTTTACGAGTGAGTATTTCTAAACAAAATGTCATAATTCTTTGAATAAATAGTTTCTAGCTGTAGATTATTTTTATTTCTAATAATACAGTACACTTTTTTTGACGACGTTTTTTTATAACTTTACAAGAATCCAACAAGAAAGAAATTCTCTTACGAAAAAAAATAAAATTTCACTAGCGCCATTTTTCCTTGACATTCACATCGGCATTAGGAGCGGCGTCTGTGTCACGTCTCCCGGCGCGCATGTGTGCGTGCGTGCGTCTATGTGTGCGTGAGCGACTCTTGCGCAGGTAACCGGGATCGTCTGCGGTGCAGGATAGGCAGCGTCCATACTACTCGGTACTAAATTGTTAGATTTTTTTCGTCTTAGAGGAATCTTAGTGGGTTGGTTATTTAGATCTGCCTTCAGTATTTGTGTTAGAATCCCTGCTATTACAAAGTGAAGTAAAAAGGACGAGTTAAATAAAGCAAGGTGTGAACTAAATTAATTGAACTTGAAGACGAGAATGCGCTTCGACTGCTAGAGTGAATGTAACTATATAACATGTTGAAGGAATTCGAATTATTCCAATTTAGTTAACGGGTTTATTGTACATTCAATTACGCCCCTTAACTTATAATAATAACACTAATTTCATATTTTTTTATTAACAGAAACTACACACATTAAACAAAAATTAAATCATCTCAAAAAATACTTCCAACGATACGCACTCGAAAATGGCTACCCATTATCGCACGAAAGATCATTTATTAAAAAAAAAATCGCATCGCCAAAAATCTTACAAGAAATTAATTACAGAAAAAAAAGAAAGGGGTGTGCTCGGCCAGTGTGCGCGCTGACGTAATTTCACTGACGGCGGGAGTGCGCAGGCGCAGTGGCCGGCTGGCCCTCGCGCGTCCCGGACGCCCGTCGAGCGCGACGCAACCTAACCTAACTTGAACAAAATATCCTCACATCAAAAAACATTGACAACTACAACATTATGTAAACGATTCCTTTTTCAATTTTTTGTGCTTTTTTTTTCTTCTTGACGTTTGTTTGATGTGTCGATATTTTCTTCAGCCACACATCACTCCACACAGTGTTGCACATCGCCGGTGCACGTGTGGTGACGTCAGCAGCGGCCTACCCGGAGGGAACGATGTAAGTTTTTTTTTATTATTTCTAACACCCTTTCTAATAAGTTCCTAGTAAGACGATTGTTGTGAAAGATTTCTGGGAAAAATCGTACAACTTTTCTTTCAAAACCATCCTTAATTCTATCTTACCTATTTGCGGTTTTGTTTAAAAATCATGTTCTTTCATCGAAATGCTCTTTTGTTATTTCAAATATTAGCACATTTTTTTCTATGATTGTGTAAAATAAATTTTACCCAGGTATTTCAGAAACAAAACCCTCATTGTTTTACGTTTTTTCTAGAATATTTAACTAAACATCTGAACTTAATAGTTACCTAAGTCAGTAACTTTTATTATTTTATACATCTCTCGTTTTTAAACTAATAAGAACCAATAATAAAAAGCACCTCACTAATTTTACCACTACGGCACGCGTTCATTTTTTAAATTTTCCTAAACACGTGACCGAGAATATCATCCAAACTTAATTTCAAAAATCGAACCTTCCATAACCAACATCTACCAACATTACAACACTTATAAAAAAAGCATTTTTCCCGGCATTTTACCAATAGAAAATGGCGGCAATACCACGTCACCGCTAGTGGTGACGCGCGGCCTAACCTAGGCCAACATAGTCGATAGGAAGCACAGGTCAATACACCCGGTCATGGTCATGCACTTTCCCGGGAATAGAATTATTCTTGTTTAGTCCTATGTAGGAATTCTAATTAGACGCTGAGCGTGGTAGACGGCGTACGAGTATTGTTACTGTTTTATTGTAAGTACTGTTTGTGTATTGGAATTTTTAGTTTTTATGTACTTATCGGATTTTTTGTTGTCTTTAGAAAACTTCGTGTACTAAATAGACAAAAGAAGAAATAAATCTGTCGGAATTTAAAGCAAATTTGAATGGTTAGTTAGTATTGATATCTTATTAGGAAAAACCTTTCATATTGAGCACTACAAAAAAAACTTCAACAAAATTACTATATTTTAAAGTAAATAAATAAAAATAGTTGAGAAATAAACCCTTTTCTGCTTTTCTATAAGTAGGTATATAAAATTTAATAGATTATAAATAATAAAATAGGTACCCTAGGAATAATGCCATAGATATCAATTCCCACCATACATTTTTAAATTGGTCCTATTTGTATGATCAAACATATTAAAAATAATAGAATAGCTCTCAAAATTCTCAACATAGATTTTTAAAACTCATATTTCTATGGTTTTTAAATACATACAAAGCCTAACAAAGCAAAATAAAATCCAACATTCCAACTCACACAAAACGAAAAACCAGTCCCTGCCAACCCTAGGCTGTGTTAAAAACAGTTTCTAAGTCGAGTCGAGCGCACTCATAGTTGCATGTTATCCTAGGTCACTGGCTCGAGCTTTCACGATCATTGACGAAGGCGCCCGACAACGCCCGAACGCAGACGCCTGACAACGATAGACGTGCGATAGTGTTCGTAGTAAGGTGACTAATTCATTCATAACTTGGTGGAGATATTTGAAATGGGTATTATTTTTCGGTAAGCGGTCGTTTAGATACCACGCTGGTAGTTTAGGCATTATTTTAATGTTACCACGGTAGCAGATACTTAAGATTTTCTGGTTACTTCGTAAGGCCACGTTGTATGCGCCTATGCTTCTTTCGTACCTACATGCTTTCTCAAGATTTGATCGTCATATCTTCTGAGAACGAAATGTTTCTACATACATACGAGTATACATTATGAGAAGCTGTCTCCTGCGGTTTTACCGACATCTTTGGCTTCTGCCCCACTTCTTTTGGTCGTAGCGTGGTGTTATAATAAAGCCAAGACTTTCTCGACAAATAGGCTATCAGACATACAGACAGACTATCGATACTCGATAGATAAGCTTGTATGTATACAGACACACTTTTTGTCTTACCTTTATGCAGTTTTCTGCAATAAGAAACAGATTATTTTTCACTTGTAATTAAAATTCAATGAGACGGTACATGGTGAACATCCCACCCATTCGTACAAAGCATTTTGGAAGTACAATTTTATTATGCGTACACCTAAAGAGTGGAATTCCCTGCCGGGGTCTGTGTTTCCTGATAGCTACAACCTAGGGGTCTTTAAGTCAAGAGTGAATAGGTTGCTTTTAGGCAAGCGTGCTCCATCGTTGACCAAATGATCGCTTACCATCAGGCGAGATGTGGTCAAGCGCGAGCCTATCAATAATAATAAAAAAAAGATTTCAAGATTGATCTGTCTGCAAAACCACAACAAAGACCAATACGTCTTCCAAGCATGGTACTTGTATCAGGATCTCTGAGTGTTCTAGAAAGCTCTACGCTTCATCATATTTTATGCCTTTAGCCATTGTTTTTACAGGAAACCAAAAATACAATTACTAATAATATAATATTCTACAACTTTCACACAACGTTATTTAGTTATAAACCAATCAGATCTTGTGATTAAATGAAAACTGATAAACATAGTTATATCATTATATCTAAATAAATACATATTATAGATACATATTATTTGGGTGTCTTCAAGGCTAGAGTGAATAGGCTCTTAATAAACTAGTAGTAGTAGAGTTTATTTATACAACTTGAAAAAAAAATTACACTCAGACACAGAACAAAAGATCGTACTCATCACACAAACATTCGTCTTGAGTGAGAATCGAACTCACGATCTCCGGCATAGCTGCTAGTATCCACTAGACCAACAGGCCAGTCATTCTTGCAGTGCGGAAGAATTGCATTGTCGTTGCAAAAACCTATATTTAAACCCATGTCCGATACAAACTGGTAGTCAACGGAATTTTCCTACCATTCAAGTTCCTAGAAACAGAAAAAAATGGGCAAGTGCGAGTTGGACTCGCACATTGAGGGTTCCGTATAAACTGACTTATGTAAATAGTTCAATTCCCGAATCGAGTCTCAAAGATTTTTCCGAATTGATAAAAGTTATTTTTGTGAAGTAACTAGTTTACAGGTTTTCAGAATTAGGTATTCCTATATTTCTGCTATCAAAACTTGCTTCATGCCGAATATTGATTGCACAGCTTCAAGGAATTGTAGATTCGACTATATGGTTTTAATTTGAACTCGACATCTCCTCGCGTTCTCGAGTTAAAGTGTCTTGATAGACAAACAAACGGAAAACAAAGTGATCCTATGAGGGTTTCATTGTCCTTTGCAGTACGGAACCCTAAAAACCCATTAAAGTATAGACCAAAGCAATAATAAAGAGAACAGTAGCCTCTCTGTATCCTGCAATCAACCAGTACTGGTCTTCATAACCAGTTTCTGTGTGGACTGTCAATTTCTGGGAAAATGGGCACCTGTTTTACTTATAGTGCCTTCGTGTGTCATTTTTCTAACTAGTGTAGAAAAAGAAACTACGATTTAGTTTTTTGTGTTTTTTTCTTTTATTATGTATCACCTTATTATTCTATCCTGTTGTATTATGCATGTACGCATAGATAAATAATAAATATATTTAGTTTACATACATAAACATCTAAATATCATACATTCTGATCTATAAATACAACGCATCCGCAATTCCGCATCCATCAAAAAATATTTTAGAACACGTTGTCAAACTTCGTTTTTTTTTGTTTTTTCTATTGCAAAACCTTAGACTAAAGTAAACCCTTAGGTAATCACTAGAACCCCGGTAGCACGAAAACGTGCCAGTAAACAAGTATAAAATAAAATACTCTGCATAAAAAAAAACACAAATGAATCCTAATTATCCAATTCGAATTCCACCGTTTGACATTCGCCACCATTATTCCGCCATATTGCTTTTTACTAACCTAAAAAACAGACGTCAAAAAGGCCAGTTTAAGGGTTACATGTGACCATAAACTATAACAATTTGTCCCTGCGAGGGGCGGGTGTAAGCAGGAGGGGGGAGGGACCCTACCTGGGGAGGTCATGAGTGACCACCAGACAGGTTTTTTGTTTCCGATACTAGGGATGGGGGAGGCTGTTTCAGTCAGCTGTTTGAGTCGAGATATCGATAGTTTCGAATAACTTTTTGGAAGTTTAAATTTAGAATGGGTAATAATTTATTGCATCATCTTCCTGCACTTAGGTATCTTATTTTTAGTTGGGGTCGGCGTAATACGTTCTTTTCATAACGTTTGTAATAGTAATTAGTTGTTGCGTAAACGATAAAATAAGCTATGGTAGATAGTTAATTTTACTGACCCCTCAGAGACATTTTGTGTTAAGCAAATTATTAGATTTTGCAACGTTATTGTGAAGTATGCAATAATTAAAATGTTTAATTGATCTTTCGCTAGTAACAATTGATATGTGTACTTATAAATATGTTTTTCTTAATGATCTACGGCTTTTTTTTATCAAAATGACTTCTCCCGCTCTGAATGGAGCGGGAGGGTGTGCCAGACTATTATTGACTAAAACCAACTCCTATTCCTTCTTTGCCTTAGTTTCTGAGCCCTTGGGTTCTCTTTCGTACAACTCACAGCCCCAAATGATCTATTGCTAATTTCCTTAAACATAAATGATTTATTACACAATATTAATTACTCAAATACCCGCGAAACGAGACACAATAGTAAAACAATAACAGCGCGGTCTCATAGGACCGGTTGGGGATTCAAACGTTAAAAGACAATATTAAACACAATAGTAATAGATTATCCTTCAAAATAAACACAAACTTTTAGCCATCATTTTACAAACGCTAACTTAGCTCAAAAAACCACGCCGCCATTTATCGACATCGGCGCATCCTTAGGCACACATGCCGACAGCCGACATTTCACTGCCAAGGTCCCGCCACGCCACCCCATGCTCTAGAGAACACACATTATATCGTCCAGTATTTTATTGAGGCCTTTCATGCCAGTCTATTGAAACCCGAAGGTCAAGATATGTATATTCAGTTTGCATGGCGACACGTTTAGATTAATTTTTCAAAGGATTCTTTTATAAATGGCTGTTAGGAGTTTTTTAACCGTTTTTGCCAGACTTCGGAGGGATAAGTTGAAGTTGCGCGTAAAGTCTTTTGCAGTTAGTGATTCAAATTGCTTCATTCTTTCTAATTTCGTTATTTCTGAATACCTTCCATCCGGCCTTTTCATGGTTACATTTAAGTATATCTACATAAATAAAATTGAAAATTTTGTTTGTAATATCAAAATAATATTTTACTCAATGTTTATGAAATCATATTCGATACTAATAAGAAAACGTAACTATACTACTACTCTCTTTACTAGTCTCTTTCTCACATCTTTATATAGGTAATTTGCGGGTGTGGTCGAAAGAGTTAGCGTATTTTTGGAACACAAAGAATAAGTGTGGTAACACGGATAATTTAATCAGTAAAAGTCCTATACTCCCTCTCACTTCACCCAGACTAAGAGAAGTAATTTCATGTTAGCTCAATCCAAAACAAAGCAAATCCGCTAGGATATTTTAAGAAGAGTTTTAGTTCACTCGTGTTTCTGTCGTTGTATGAAAGACTCTAACTAATTATTTAGATAGCTGAAAGTTGCACTCACCTGTATCGCCGGATGTCTTTTTTATATTTTTGATAGGCTCGTGCTGGACTACTATCTCACCTGATGGTATGCGATGATGTGGAAGACGATAGAGCATGCGAGCTTAAAAGTAACCATTATATATTATTCTCTATTCACTTTTAAATCTCTTTACTATCCCCTGAGTTTGTTTCGGTGTTTCTTCTCAGGGTAGTCAGTTAGGAAACACCGGCCTCATCTAGATTAACCTATCAATACCCGCGAAACGAGACACAAAGGTAAAACAATAACAGCGCGGTCCAATGAGACCGGTCGGGGATTCATGAATAAATAATTATGACAAAAAAAATTGACGTGTAAAAGTGTTTCGTGAAACCTATTTGCAAAATAAATATCATTTATCATATTCACTATCCCCAGGTTGTATCAATCGGAAAACAAATTCGGGCAGAGAATTCCACTTCATAGCTGTACGCACAATTAATGTGTTAGGTTAGGTACCGAAACTTTTTTGCTTGTGGGATCTATATCATCTATCTGCATATCTGCTCTCAAAAGCTCAATATCCATCATATCTACAAAAAACTGCACACTACCCAAATTAACATTTGACGCGTAGCCAACAGTAGGTGCCGTTTAAGGCGGGCACCCCACACCCCAGAGCTGCTCATAAACAGAGTTTGTTGTGTGATGTGACTGCTACACATGGCGGAAACAGATGCCAGGTTATTAGTAGATACAACGCGTTATTGCTTTAATTTCGGTAATTTCTTGTCTTAGAAGATTGGGGCTTGTAACAGGGATAAGGGTGAAGTTCAAACTAGGCAGGATTTTTAAGCCTCAAAGGCACTTCCATTCAAGTTTTGTTAATAAACACTTACTAATCATTTCCTCGAGCTATGGTGATATTATTTTGGGAAGAAGCCTTTCAAATGAAAATCAAATCAAAACATTTATTTAAAAGAAACATTTACAGGCAATTTTAGAATTAGCAAAAAGTCAAAAAATTGAAGCTGATTGCTCATTCCAAAGTATAGACCTCTATGGGGAAGAAGCTGCTCTTTTAAATCATTTTATAAATGAAAAAGTTCTTACCTACCTGTGTCGTAATATAAAAGACTCCCGGAAAGTCTCGTGACAGCTCTATTTTTAACGGTTTCAAAAATCGATTGGACAGACTAAGTGTATTTAAGATATTTGAGACACACGCATCAACTAACGATATTCAAGCTTCAATGCAACAAACGATCCCTTTTTTTTGAAAAATCGATAGGTAGATACCAACCTACAAAAAAGCAATTAGAACTTAACTCAAAAAACAACTCCCATTTATAAATAGCCACACGTTCTAAATATAAATACAAATGATTCCAACTGATACTATTTATAATCGACTAAACATTACATTAAACATATTCACCTCTCAACAAAGGCCCAGTCAGGCCCTCAGTGTGATAATAACCACTCGATAGGGATGGGATGGCACAGAAACCGGTATCACTCGATACCAAAAAAATAGACTGCTTTAAACGAGTCTAAGGGCTCAAAAAAGTTGGATACTTGAGAATAAAAGGTTGTTTGTTATTGTAAGTATGGACTGAGCTGATGTGAGGTTAAAGCATGCTGTATCTAGGATAAAAATATATCTTTTTGATATCTACGTCATCTGTATTAGAGGAGAAGAAACTGACTGACATAATTATCTACGCTTAGCCGAAAATATTTAGTGAAAGTACTTACAAGCATTCAATTAAATTTAAAAATTCAAGTCTGCCCTTGCACAGTGTTTCTTACGAGTGAGTGTGTAAAGCTTTAATTTAAAAAAAAAATCGGTTTACGAGCGTGAAATTTTGAACAAGATTTCTTTTTATGACTTAGGTGAGCAATACACAATTTATTAATATTAACTACTTCATAGTAAGATGAATCATTCATTTATAAATAAAGATACTACAAGACTTAAAAGATATTATGAAATATAAATTAATAATTACTTATACTAACCCTTTTATTGATAAAGGCACTTCAATACTAAATAAAATGATTAAAATCATTGCAATTCCATAAATTCTTGTTTATTCTTACTCATAATTACACGGAGCTTAATTTTAAACTTGCGTGCAAAAGTAACATAACATTAACAAGTTATTAAATAAAATTATTAAAAGGACCAAGGAGAATATAATAAGGAATAATCCTTATTCATTGCGAAGTTATTGATAGTAGAGGCGACCACACCGAACTGGTATCGGTATAAAGATACCAAGTTTATAGCACTATTTTTTAACTTAACAGCCTTGATATAAATAGGAGTATAGAATATTAATACTTGCTTAACATCATTGCAAGTTATTTTTATGATCGGATCAATTATTTAATTTTGTATTTCTATTATATGGTTGTATAGTCTTCACTCGTGTAAATGTAGTTTCCTCTGTCCAAATTTTGACCCCCCGTGTCATCTTTTTAGGGGGTGAATTTTGGAAAAAAAATTCTCAGTGCTCGCTTCAAAATTTCAAGTTCCTAGTCCCAGTAGTTTTGGCTGTGCGTTGTTTTTTATATGCTCATTACTGGTGCACCATTAAAAGAGATACTCAAACAAAAGGCTAGTTTAAGTCTTTTATTTGTCACTAGCTGTCCCCTGCGGTTTCACCCGCATTTTTCGTTACTGCTCCGCTCCCGTGGGCCATAGCGTGATGGTATATAGCCTATAGCATTCCTCGATAAATGGGCTATCTAACACTGAAAGAATTTATCAAATCGGACCAGCAGTTCCAGAGATTACCCCTTACATACAAATTTACAAACCTACAAACTTACAAATTTTACCTCTTTATAATATTAGTATAGATAATTTTAATTAGTACTTGAGCGCTCTGAATTAAAAACTAGATTACCTAAAAGAATTTCCTGACTACCTTTTTTTACAAGGAAAAAAGTACATAAGTCATGATTAAAGTACCTAATAGTCTTACTTGAAATCTCTCTACTCTTATTTGAAAATTCATTCTCAATAATGTCACTGTTAATTGCGCACTAATATTTGAAAGCAACAGTTTCAGTTGCATTGCTTAATCTAATGTAATACACACCCGAATATTGAAACCACAATCTGTACCCGAAATATTAATTCCAATATCGAAACTAGGGCTTGATATAATTGCATCACTGCGAACACCTTCTCACTTATTCTCAAAGGTATTAGTGGGCAACATTTTTTCTTTCAATTTCAAATTCGTATATTTGTATCACCAACAGATTATTCCACAATTAAACTCAAAGTTTTGGTTTTCATACCATGGGTATTTCTTAGTTTAGTACTTTCAAACCCCATACAACTTTTAAAATATCTCCGGATATTCCAAAACGAACCCATTTAGAACTATCCAAAAACAACCACAAATTCAAATCCTCCTAATATTTATACAGATTCAAAACTGACCTCACTAAAACCTGTCCAAAAAAGGCTTTCACTAATAAAAATATTCCCAATCGTAACGCAACAGGACCGGACCCTTTTACCGATACCGTGTTAAATTTTATATCGACGTTTACCGTTTCACCACGCTTCTAACCTGTCCCTAGCGATAGAAGTTTGAAATTCGAACGCAGCGTACGGAATGGGAATTCCTAATCGATTTCCCAGTTGTAAAAATTTTTGGGTATGAAAATTTGAATCGGTTGGCAATAAGTGCTAATAGTTTGTCAGTATGTGTAGAAATTAGTTTGATGCATTCTATAAGTATTAAGTGATGCCTACTGACTTTTGGAATCAAAGTATACCTTTGTAAAAATTGTTTAAATATACACTTCCAGAAAACAGCAAGGAATAAAAAAAAAATACAATCATCTAACGCTTACTAGTCTCTTAAGATTTTGTATTTTCTCTACGTTACTACGAATTTAATGCTTATTCTCTCCAAATCAGACGGGGAATATTTTTTAAAGCATAGTCCTTAATTAATTGCAGTTTCAGTTAAGTTCTATAAGATATGTATAAATATAGTCATGGCATAAAATGATTTACTCACAATACATCATTCTCCAGTGAACATCTTGATACCATTTAAAAAGATAATACAATTAAGCTTGTTAACATTAAACTGACACAAGTAAATAAAACTTGTACACTGCCTATTAAAAGTACATTCATACCCATTTTATTACAGACTTTAAAAACACTTCATTTATTCTGCATATATCAGTTTTAATAGTATTTTTACATCAACTCTCCTTATATAGTCGAGATGCCATCTCAAATTGACGTGAATCAAATTCCGCGTTTCCAATGGGAAAAGTGAAACAATAGTGGGACCTGTCCCGACCCTATGCTAATATACTTTGTAATTAGAATCCAGTCTAGTGTAACAGCTGTTTTTATAAGAATTTCAACCTTAGCTTCTCGTGTCTAGAGTTCATTTTCAAAGGTTGGAAGAGTATGAAAAAGTTATAAATTTTTTATCGTCTTATCTTTTTGAAAGTGATTGTAAATTTTTCTGAATATATTCTGCTGGGGCTTATCAACGGTTTTAATTACTTCAGTTTCAGGGAGGGGTTTAATTTAATTTATGAATTCGTTTAGCGTATCGATTGGGAATTTATTTTCTTCATCTAAATCTGCAAGATTTCGCTCAATTCCTCTTTTTCTAAGTTTCTATTTAGAATGTTCATTCTAGTTATTGATCCAGCTTGTGGGCTGATATTTGCGTAACGTGTATGCTTCATTTCAAGTTCAACATTCGGTAGGGTAGCTGGAGTCACGTTCTGTAAACATAATTCTTAATAATGCACGTTGAATGGTAGGTTCAAAAGTTCTTGTTCATTTCTAAAGGACCCTAGTTTGCTACCAGTTGCTTTTATGTTATGTTTTATAGATATTTTTTTTACTACTGTGTTACTTTTTGAATCTGTAACGAGTTTTTAGTTTAAAAGTAAGGAATGATTTCTAGTAGATGCGTAATAATTTGTTTCTGTTCTGGAGTTAGACACTGACTTACTTTAAGTAATAGAAATATTTTATGCTATACTCAACAAACGTTGAAGAAAACCATCGTGAGGGAATGGCATATCCTAGATTCAAACATTTGAAGCCAAGGAACCATGTGGTCGATTGCGGCATATTCTATCTCCCAGAGAGGAGGAATGAATCCCAACCCAGCACTACGAGTATAAGGTTGATTATGCTAAAGTATGCTACTTTTTATTGGGACACTCACAGATATTTGCATAGACAGACACATTGTCAGGTAAAAAGCAGATGCAAAATCTCAAAAACAAATGGACGCAGCAACTATTTCACGACATTTCGCCCACTTTCCTGTCACTCACATGTCAAACTACAGCTGTAACGTAAAATTAGTCCAAAATAATTATACTACGACCCTTTTCACACGTGTTGTGTTAGTGCTGTCAACATGTACAAGTTTTGAGACACAGTAGGACTTTTTTGTGACAAAACTGAGTAGTGATGTGCGACGTGACATGTGTTTTACACACGGCTACATAATTTGTGACGAACCTGACAAAACTTACTAGACATTCCGTCTGCGTATAATATCTGTTGAATATTTGATCGTATTAGATAGAAGTATTTCGCCATAGGAAATATGCTTTTAATTTTTGTATTTGTTAAGTAAACTATTTTTTTAGATCTGGTGAAAAAAGGCTCTAAAGCTGCTATTATGAAAGAGAAGTCCGATATTATGATCTTTGAAGTCATAGGCCATGATACCCGTACGGCCGGCCGCCGCCATAAAAAACACCGTCTCGGGGAGAGAGACCGATATATTATACACATTTGTTTAAAATTGTTATATCTCGTTTGATTTCTTACCAATTTTGACATTGACATTTCATAATTAGCATTTGCAACACATTAACATTTGTATATTTATTAATAAACTGTTTAGTTTACATTTTTTTTTTGTCACGTATATTCCTTAATTATTATTTTACTGGGTTATAGGTAGTGGCTACCGTAACTGAAGGTTCTTTTTTAAACTTTGCTCTCGTCTATCATTGATCGTGAGTCTCAGGTCTTAGTTATTTTCGACAGCAAGCAGTTTTTATGTTTTATCAGACAAAACCTAGGCTAAGATGCTACCTGCTCCTATCATCATAAACCAAGTTATATTTTTATTAGTTTTCGTTAAACAAATTCATTATCTTTCCAATAGAGTTCGTATCTATCGTGAACACTTAAATCATGCCAATTTAGAGTGCAGTTCGTTCAACTGTTTGCTAACAGTGTATTTTCCGTGATTCCTGGGAACTTGGCTCTTTGCTAGTCAATAGGTGTCTATTAAGGTGCCAACGTTTTCCTCATTCCTCATTGGAACATGCTTTTAAATCTTTAGGACACATTGATTGATTGATTTGTTACTTGGGTTTCCTACTTTAAAAAAATCTTGTTAGATTTCCGATTCTTTATGCATAGTATGATTAAGAAATGTATCTTTAAGTTTTGTTTCATGATTTGGTTAACCTTTTTTTATACATAGGCTAGCTTCTGACCACTATCTCAACTGATGATAAATGATGACGTGGCCGACGATGGAGTACGCTTCACTATTGTCTTGACTATTTCTTACAAGAATATCTATTATGAGAAAATGTTCGACTGTGTTTGTTGCAGTCTCCTATAACCAAAAACTCTGCCATTCAATAACGTATTTAACCTTTATATTAAAGGATTGCCTCTCAATTGGTCCTTTATTCGCTGTATCTCCGACAGTATTGTAGACATCTATATACGTATAGTTCGGACATCACTTTCAATCGTCATCTCGGTCAACATGTCACCTAGCAACACCAATTCCACCGGCTATTGGTTCAAATCTCGCCCAAAAACAGTCAAACACAAGAAGGACGAAACAAGTTTTACCAAAAACGGGTAGCCGGCATCACACAGACATACCTCCCATATTTGTTCCACCATTCCACTTGACAAGAGCAAATACTATACAAAGACGCTGGAAAGTGGAAAAAAAGATAATGAAAGAAAAACAAAAGAGAGTGTGGTGTGGAATAAGAATAGGACACTGTGTGTTAGTGAGTTTTATAAAATAAATCATTATGTATTCCAGCCACGAACGCTTAGCAATAATAATAGTGCAGCACGGGGTGGACACAGGGCTGTCCGAGAACTGGTTCATGAAAAAATTATTTTAAATGATCTGGAATTTAATTTTTTTTTTTTTTGAATTTTTAATGCAAGAGAATTTTGATTAGGTTTTTGTTTGTGTAGATTTGGCAAGAGCCTTTGAAGCCATCAGCTATTGCGATACAGGCAGAATTATTGAAACAGTTTGTACAAATAAAAGTAGAAATGATTTAGATGAAATATTAAGTTCGAAAACTGAAAAAATAGTACTAGTAATCATGGCTTTTTGAATGAAACACAAATAGTGGTAGAATGGAAGCAACTTATTGTTATTAGCAGTGCATATCGATAAAAGGGAATTGACAGCGCCTTTTAATTAAAATGATTTTGTACTGCAATAAAGACTTCGCAAATATTTCATCAAAACTGACTTTTAATGCATATTGCAAATAAATTATGATACAATAAATATGTCATATAAAATTATAACTATCAATAACTTTTTTATATAACTTTAGACACAAACATCAATGGTGCCCTGACTTTTATACTAAGATATCCTGTAGGTATTCAAACAGAGACAGCCCTACTCAAATATCACACAGCTAATAATATTTGTAAAACTTAGAAAACGTGTAGTAATGAAGTATTAAAATACCATCATACATTAATGCAAGCAAGTTCGTTCAATTACCAACAAAAAGCTCGCATGAGAGCTTTACAAAAAGCTGACACCCCTAACGATCCAGTTGAACAAACGACGCGCGCCGTTGCGCTTGCGCCTCCCTCTCATTGGCCGATGCAACTCGCTGCGGCGGGCGTGCGAAAGAGACGCCGATACCTTTCAGCTGCAGTGAGAGTGAGATGGAGGACTGCAGTCGACGGATGCGAGGGTTTCCGATCATTGACTTCTTTCAAGGCCACTGGCAAGTAACTTTTTTGTTGTATGTCATCGTAACGCTTGTAATACTGACTAAACTGACCTTCACTACTTTCTTTTGAGGTCGTTTTGGGGACGGACGCCTTTATATTTAAAGATGTTATTAATAAACTGATCGGTGGGGAAAGTTTTTCGATTAAAACTGTGTCACAGTCTTTTGTTGTATTTTGAAGTAGGTTTTATTCGAATGATATTATGAGACTATTCTTTTGTAAACTGTACCCCAGTTAATGGGTTGTGGAGGTCTGGTAGGCAGCCGCTCCTCGTAAAATACTGATATTCAGCTAAATCCGGCTTGACTGGAAGCCGACCCCAATATAGTTGGGAAAAGGCTAGGCAGATGATGATTCTTTTGTAGATTGCAAGCAAGCATTCTCTGCATGGCACCAAAAGTATATAATAAAATACCAAATGCTATCAAAGATTTGAATTTGATACAATTCAAACGAAAACTGAATTATTTTTTAGTTGAAAAATGCTACTATACCATTGACGAATTCCTTCTTGACAAAATGTAAAAACTGACTATTATATATTTATGCTTGACACCTTGACTAACTGATTGTATTTTGATTTTTGTAATAATAAATAATTGTATTCTAATATGAATTGTTATCTCAATTTTGACATTTTTACTTAGTACATCAATTCTCTCAATTTTGACATTTTTCTCTTTTTTGTATTTCAATGTAAATACATTTTGACATTTTAGTTTTGTATTTCAATGTATGTAAATCAATTTTAACTTCTGATATTTTTAAAACGTGTATGCCTAATGGGTAGCTTTTTGAGTTGCCATAAAATAATTGTAAGACCTGTTGTATCACCAAAAAGCACACGAATAAATACTTTGACTTTGACTTTGACTTTGATTGTATTTAGCTGATCGAATTTCTGTTACTAAGCTTATTGCATTCCATAATTGGTAAGACTTAGAAATAGGGTCGCCCCCAGTTGCTAAGGGCCCTCTGACTAATAGAAACATTAAATAGTAAAATGCTGTTGACAATCTCAAATTCTTATTAATGACAGGTTTTGAAATAGGCCTACCGTAACAATTTGATGCTAGTTGGGGCCTATTTCGAAATAGAAACTATATCCATTTTGGGTTCTACCGTAACCGTTTAAAAAGGGGCCTCCGATTTTTATCATTCAATTTCAAATCCCCTATTTATGTGGTATAAAACCTTTTTGGGACTAATATTTCGATTCTTAGAAATTACAAAATTGAATATTGTTGCTAACAATTGTAATGTACGAGTTAGTCTTTAAAAAAAAACACATAAACGACTAGCGATAAATAATATTAAATTCTTTGTATAGATCAGTACACATTTTATATTTATACTCATTTGTTCACCATGGTAAATATTATTCAGGTATTTATACATATTATATAAGCGTTCTATGAGACACATCGGATAAAGAAATCTTGAATTTCGTTTTTTTAGAGCAGGATATATTTTATTTTATATTCATTTGTCCAACTTAGTATATATTATTCAGATATTTAAAGATATCATATAGTGGTTACACGAGAATACACTCAGGTTAAAAAAAACTTGAATGACGGTACAATTTTGGTGGCATAGCAACAGCCTTCACTACGATACCGACCGAAGATTCCAGAGTATCGTACGCTACCTACGACACACACTTTCGTTCACACGTCAGCACAGCCTAGCCGAGCCTATCCCAATTCCGGTTCCCCATAAAAATAGATAAGTAACGTAAACAGGGTGGTAGATAGTACGCTCTTCTGAGGTCAATGGTTTCTTATCTGAGTCAGTTTAGTGGAGTTTTTAGAGAGATTGATTCATTATTTTTCATTGTTAAACTTGTGCATGATGCATTTTGATAATTTTATTTAAATAAAAGGAGAAACTGACTGACATATCAACGTATAGATATTATAGATACTACTAAGACTAATTCGCTTACAAAACGCAAAAAAATTATTTGGACAGGGTTTCTTTTTATGACGTAAGCGAGCACTAAGAGACGATTTTTCAAAATTCATTTTCTAAGTGGAAAAAACAGGGTTCCAAAATTTGTATGGAGAAATCTACTTCATACAGGCTAAGTATAGGACAAGAGAAACCTAAAACTAGGCTACATATGGTACACAAATACATTTTGGATTGATCTGATCAAAGCAGAGAATAGCCGAGAATATCTAAAATATTAGCACCGTGTGAAGCAAAGATATAACTATAAATTATGATTCTAAAATCACATAACAGGGAAACTAAAAGAAAACATAATAGATTTAAGGGCAGAGCAAAGGCATAATAAATGTGAATAAGTTAAATTCCATAATATTATTACTATAGATACTGACATAACATCTATAGGCAAAACAGATGCTGATGCATTTCACTGGAATCCTATAATACTCATGTAAAACGTGCCGTACAAAGACTTCCTCGAACCACTTCTGTTTATAATAACTTTCTCCGTTTTATAGGAAATTCCTTTGTTTCCCTCATTCAACATAAATGAAGGTATCGATACCGTCATCGCGAAAGAATTTGAATCTATTATCCTTTGATTCAGTCTTTGTTGATTAAACAAACTGTGCATATCATGTATTTATATAGAAATTGATTATTATAGCAATATCCCGGAAACACGTGTCGCTTTGAATAAGAAGACATTCTTGGATTCATAATATATTTGTGGTAAGGCTATGTTATAGTCATTCTTCTTTGGAGCCCTTTAGTAGGGAGTTCATACAGTTCAGGTAAGGGAAGGCATAAGTGAAATAGTAATAAGTTCTTGCTAACCAGCTTGCCAAGAAAATACTGAGGTAATTACAACAATAACCTTTATAATTTCATTGCTCGTTGTACCGCAGTAAGGGGAGCCTTCTTTATTCGTTTTTTTTAGGTCACGGTATTATAAACTTGTACTCAGAAATGGGGTTAATTAAAACTGAAGCTAATTTGAATTTAGTATCCAAAGAAATTACTTTTTTACTCGCTATTTTTAAACTTGGCTTTTTATTCCAAGACTTTTTGTTATTTTCCGGTGGTTCTTTGTCTGTGACTTGAAAGGCAACTTTAATTTAAACTTTATGAACTGTTTGTAGATAGAAATCAATCCTAACCTAAGATAATTTGAATTCAATTCCACTAGAAATAATAGGTGCTAAACATAACTCAGACAACAAGAATTTAATCAGTGTACAATCCTATCGAACTTGCCAGAGGATTTGAAGCTCTGTTACAATAGCGATAAGTGTCAAATAACTGTCCATTTATAATAATTCAATGGCCGTTGATGCGCCCACGCTAAAAAACTGTTGACTCACAATGTGAAATGAATTTAGTCGCACCAGCGTTACAATTTTATCTTATTGTCATTTAATATTGCTAACCTACTGCTAGCATACAAGTAGGTATATGAGACGGTTAATGTCCTACGTCAATAAATAGGAATTTGATAGTAGTACTCATCAGCAAAAAAAAATCTAATTAGCCTGGGAACAAAGCAACATAACTTTAATTGAACCCTGAAAATACGCGTCACTTGTACCTTGGGTTGAAAAATATCTCAAAAGCATTTGATACGGTTGCTACTTGCTTTTACTACAATTTTATACAATAAATAAATAATTCTAACATTAAAAAACGAACTTTTGATCTTATTTTCTTATATTTCACTTAAATATAGCATTACTGGGCATTTATTCTATAACCTGCTTGTTTAACATATTAAGTCAAAATGGGCGTACCCTAAGTATCCGTTCTTGGCCCTCTCCTGTTGCCTTCCTAGAAAAAAATATTGTGAGATAAAAAACAATTTCATGTGTAGTTTAAAATAACTGTATCGTCATTTTCTCAGGTTAAAGCTAATCCTACCTCAGTTCAAAACTTCTGTTCTTACATTATTATAATGTAATATCACCTAAGAATCTTATGGGAAAAGAATGTGTGAATGAGTATCTAATTTACTTGGCTATCCAGAACCTAGCTTGTGAGAGATAATACGGCACATATTATTTAAGTAGCGCTTGTTACAATTTTACCTCAGTCTTCTGTGGGAAGCGGTGTAAATGGTTCTAGGAAAAGTTAGGCCTTCCATCTAGTTGCCTAGGTACTCTAATTATAGTAATTGTAGAATGACTTCTTCATCTTCGTGCTTGCTGGTTCTATTTACTCAAGCAAAAGGACTAAGAGGTTATAAGTGTTCTTATTATCCGTTGTGGTTAACTTGTTAACATTTACAATCATTATTTGAGTTAAACTGAAATTAGTTTTTAGAAAAGTTATGATTAACTGATCTTAGAAATCGTAATTAACTAACGGATGATTGTAGAAAATAGGTTTCTGAATAGTTGGTAGTACTTCGGTTGATATGAATAGTTATGTCTAATTAGCTAGTAGAAGTGTCCACGAAGATTTATTCCGACTATTATTCTCTGCGAGGTCCGATATCCTGCCGCCATTTCTACCATATAATATTCCTAATACTTTTTTTTTTACTTTTCAGAAACTCCTGTATCAAGATCATCGAGCTTCTGTATGGAAACTATTGGATTTGGATATCTACATTCAGTCTTAAAAAAGATTTAAGTATCTTCTTTTTGTTTGTACAGAACTACAAGTATTCATGTGCTTCCCTTGCCCTTGAACCCAGTCCTTCGAATATCCATTATTCCACCATATTCAGTTTCAAGTTCTCCTCTTTGTCTCTTAACCACAAAGGAAACGAACGTCAAAACATGTGCAACTACTAACCTACTTTTATTGCTCAGACTATAATTAAATCGCCCCCAGTATTCCGCCCTTCATGCCAGCATGCCAATAAACCACAATTAAACACCCTCCCAATAAATAGGTAGTTCACTAATCAATTTAGATCGACACTCGGCAATTATTTACTTGCCATCGTTATTACTCAGGCGCTTCGAAATGAATTAGCTAATATAATTCCACAAAGGCTGCATACAATTATTAGGGCATTATTTTATATCCTTTAGAAACTGAATAGGCCCATGAATTAAACAAACGAACCCGATCCAAGATGGCGGCCGACTCGAGCGCAGCTTTTTAGTTCCTTTTTTGAATTTTGAATAGGCGGTCGTTGTGAAGGGGTGAGGGAGAGCGCAGATCGTATTCCAGTTAGTTAGAAATATAACACAGTGTCTAACTTGAACGTAGGTTTCTTATACAAGTGAGTAACGATTTTTTTTGTGTTTGTACTCGACAAAATAATGTTGTTTGAATAAAAAAGGATTCAATTTGATGTGTGCCGGTTATAGACTTGTATCGAATTCTTTTTAAAATATTTTTGGCTTGGATACTAGTGTTTTAAAGCCTTGTCCTTCGTATTAATAGTTTCTGTATACCAAATTTGGACACTCGTTTCATTCCTTTAAGGGGTGTATTTTGGAAAATCCTTTCTTAGTGCTTGCCTACATCATAGCAAAAACCCTTGTGCAAAATGTCAAGCTTTTAGTCGCAGTTTTTTCGGCTGTGCGTTGATATGTCAGTCAGTCATTCAGTTTCTCCTTTTATACAAACATATAGACTAGCTTCTTTTATTATTTTTTTCATAAAAACTTTGTCACCTTTTTTTACCCCCTTTGGGGTAGAATTTCTTATCTGATGCCAACGTCATACAAAGAACATACCCTCCAAATTACAGGTCTTTACGATCAGCGTTTTAGCTTATCCGTACGTCAGTCAGTCATTCAGTACAAAGCATTTTATAAGTATAGATATACTCGTAGATTAAAGTCTGTCCCTTGTCTGGCTTTTCAATAAAACGTACCCACGAGTTGTCAATGCAGTTAAAATTATAGCTTGTGCAGTCAAAGGGCTATTAGTCACAAGGCCACAAGGCCACAAGTGGCACGGTGCACCCTATTATCGTGTTACGGTCACTTGGCTCTTCCCCAATTTACGCGAAATTATAAACGTTGTTACCATTACTGTTTCCGGTAAAAGAAAGTTTAGGACTATTTTTGCTGTAAGTGTCATAAGGGGTGTTGACTTATGGTTGTTAATTTAATAGGTTGTGTTGTTTCCTTCAATAATTGTTAAATTGTTTTCTATTCTATCAGTGTAGTCGATTGTTTTTTAACTTTGCTACTATTTTTAAAAACTGGCTGTCTCGGCAAACATTGCACCTACTGCACTATCACTACATAGTCTAAAACAAAGCCGCTTCCCGCTCTGTCCCTATGTATGCTTAGATCTTAAAACTCCCCAACGGATTTTGATGCGGTTCGTTTTTAGTAGATAGTGATTCAAGAGGAAAGTTTATATTAATAAAAATAAATACATGAAGCCGGGGTGGGTTGCTAATTATAAATAATTAAAGACAAAATGGAGGGGTTAAATAGCCTACGATCTATTCTCAGACTTCCCAAATATACACATAAAAAGTTCGGTCAATCAATTTCCGAAGGGTTCGATAACAAACACTGTGACCCGAGAATTGTATAATTATTAGATTAGATAAAGTTTAATTGGAATGGTTTAATCTAAAATTGTACACATAAGTTCCAACTGGAACTCAGTTGGAATTACGAATAATCAACGCATTGATAGGGCAGTACTGGTTCAGAGGTAACGGCCCCGAATTACGAGTTAGGTTGTGGGTTCAAACCCAGCCAGAAGAAAGTCATGCCTACTTTGTGTAATATACCTACTTCTTTAACACTGCTCCCAAATAGGTGAAAGAAAACATTTGGATTGACTTGGAATTATAAGTTCAAATAAACTTCATACTTATTATAGGTTCAAAGTATTTAGGAATACATTTCTCTAAATTAGCATTTTATTAATTTCTTTAAGTTTTTTTGTATTATCTATTAATGCAATTTAATAATAAAAAGAGTTTTTTCATAGGAATTCCAACGTAGAAACTGCATCTCTAAGGGCAAGCAATATCAATGACGTACTTAAACCTATTATAACTTTCTTCTAACACTTCCACTAAACGTTCTTGGTTTAGAAGATTTACCTATTATTGTGGTATAATTCTGATCTATCAACCAGTAAACTTGACAGACGGTGGGATAGGTATTTTAGAAATACGTAGAACAGAGCGTTAAGCCCAGAAAATCACTTTTGAAAAGTGAGAATCCTTCGACCAGATAGGTAGGCACTGTCTGATCCGGGCAAGTGCCTGAGTGATAATTTCGGCCTGTTGTATATGTTAAATTTGCTCGGAGAACTCTAATTACGCAACGCAATTCGGAATTTTGTAGTATAATTCATATGGGGTTCCATAGATTCGCTACAGCAAGCAAAACAAAATTAACACCGTCTATAAAACAAAACTACAAGCAGCCAGACATTTACATCGTTCAGGCTACCAGTAAAGCGTATCTCTGGCACTATCAAGAGTGATAGTAGAGCCAGCCAGCCGTGGCGCGGAGCCACTGAACGGAAAGCCACTCCAATCACTCAGAGAAATTCGTTTCAAACCGAATGCGGGTTCCGGCGTTCTACGAAATTGGTTTAAAAAAAAAAGAACGGTACCCCACACTAGAAACAACTGGGGCCATTGGTTATCTTCAAGGGAACCACAGAGTCCTGAAACATAAGGCAAAGAAGGAACATAAGTAGGAATGAGTTTTAGTCAGTTAAAGCCTGACACACTGGTCCACTCCGCCTTAGAGCGGTAGACGTCATGGGATGATTTCCTCACCTAAAAAAACACTAGGAATAATTCCCGTGCCACATACACAGACACCCAGCGCCATCTAGTGATAACGTTACCACGCTAATCAACACAGTACATCCATTTTATCTTTACACTCTTGCTCCCTTTCCATCTATCAACATTTATAATCCCAACTCTAACTACACTATCCATTTTTTTTAATACCTAAACTAGTGCTTGACTGCGATCCCACCTGATCGTAACCAGAGGTGAAGGTGGTGCAGCGCACTAGTTTATCAAGAGGCATAAATTACAATCGGTTGGGAAGACCACAGCAGTCAAATTGTTCCAGTCCTTCCAAACTTATTTGATTCTCAAGACACCTTTCATTTATTTTTCAGGGTTATCTGCTACGTAACGCAATTTTCTTCAAGGCACTCTGCACTTGGAGTACTTGGCAACATCATCATCAAGAAAATCACCATATGAAGACCTTCCAGTCTACACATTCTGAGGCTTATTTACCTACCACCTACCAAGTCCATCAAGATCATCACCAGAGAAGATCACCAGCACATTCTGGGGTGTTCTAGAAGCTTCTAGAAGTTCTCCAGACGTAACTGGGCTTGGTAACTCCACCACCGTTGGCTGTGCTCATTCGCCAACGGGGGCGAAGTTCCTACTCCTAGTTGCGAGGTTCGACGAGAAAAGACTATGAAGAATTGAAGATAGAAGATTTATAAGAAAGAATAATTAATTTATTTTGTTGACGAATTTTATTTTGTTTAACTGTTGTGATTTTATCAATGATTTACCTATGTGCATTGAAAGTTCTATTCAGTTGTCAATTTATTTGAAGATTGGAATCCTCAAGATAGTTTCATAAAAAGTAATACAAAAAATAGTAATTGATTTGAACTGTTATTGAATTTTGTGTTCATGCCGAAATTTAATTGTATATTTTTATGTGTCTACTAACACTAGAATTTAACTTATCACATACCCGCAAAACGAGACACAATAGTAAAACAATAACAGCGCGGTCTCATAGGACCGGTCGGGGATTCATGAATTAAGTTAAAATTGTTACTAACCCTATTGCCGCGGCCACACACTCGACGAGTAGCATGGAAAGTAACGAGGAAAGGAGGCAGAGACATAGTGTGGCCACGTTACTCGTCATGCTCCTCGTCCTGCCCACTGTTCCCTATCTTGTCGGTCTTTGCGCACGAGAGAGAGAGAGCAACATCGCGGCAAATCACGGCAGCGCGAGGAGCAGAGCGATGAGCAGCGCGAGGAGCATAGTCTGGCCGCGGCATATGGACTCCGGTCTGAAATAAAAATATTCTATTCTATTCTATCAGCCTTTTTGTGCCTATTTATTCAAAGGAGTTATTCCATTCTCTCTTTTTAGAAAATGTCGTTCCACTAGGAATTACTCCTGTATCGTGCGTTCACACTCATGTACTCATACATAAGATACCCGTGGTTGAGTATTTTGTTGCCGCGCTGCATGTGCGCAGGTTTGATTCCCGCATGGGATTTGTAAGGCCTTCAGATAATTGTTACAGGTCTGGGTGTACTGGGTTATGACTAAGTAAAGGCTGAGATAGCAGCCAACTTTGACTAACATAAGATTGTCTTGGTTAAAATATGATAACAACTTACCTAAGTAACTCTGATAACGTATGTGTAATATCTACCGGTTATAACAGTGGATACTTAATAAAAAGTAACTTGACTTTCTTTTAAAGTAGAGAATAACAAAAAATAACTTGGATTTCTGTAAATCAGCGTTGATCACCAACTTGGTTATTAATCCAACCTGAATGATAGATAATAAGCCAAAAATTTGAATATTACTTCAAAAGTCGCAACAACTATCGTCACAGATGAATAAATAGTTACTTCGTAACTATCGTGTGCACTAATCAAGAGATTCGAGGTTTCTTCTAATCTATCCATACTTTCTTTGGCTTTCCTCTCCTGCATTCATACCTAACTCGTGTAATGAACTAAGTAGTTTATTAGCTTTATGTAGTTTAACAATAGAATAAATATATAACATACTCGTAGCTAGCTATAAGATAAGATGTAAAATAAACTACAAACGGTAATGTTTGTAGTTTATTTTACATCTTATAATTATTATTTATTACAGTAGGTATGTTCATCTAAGTTTTATGTTGTCTTTTTAGTAAATAAATAAGATTGTTCACTAACAGAGTAAAGTGTTTTATTTTAGTGTTATTATCATTTAAAAAAAAATACAATCTCAAATAGAATTTAAGTAAGTATTTTTCTTTTAAGTTTTCGTGTTGAAAAATTGACCAGTTTTAAGCCAAAGTAGGTACCGGTCCATTCAATTATCATAGTCACATCATATCACAGTCAATTATCCTTGACTTAGGATATTGGATAGGAACCCCAGAAACTTAAGATAATCGAAAACCAAATAGGTACAGTCAAACAGGGTGAATAGGAATGCAGGGGCATAAACAAAAATTTGAAGGGTATTTTCGCGTTATTTAAGAGTTTCTACTAGTATTATAGTACTTACCTACCCCTATTTATTCAATGATTGATTTCTATCTAAACATCGACTTTTATTATAATTAATGAATAAATTGTAGTTAAAAAAAAAGTTAAAGTCGATGTTGAGATAGAAACCAATAATAAAATATTTAACCAAAGTAAAAATCCTAATCAAAGTCTTGTTCCTATTCACCTCTGCGTTCCTACTCACCCCGTTTGACGATAAAACAAACAAGGTCGGTACTTACCTACCTAACTCGATCTTAAAGACTGCTCACTCCGTTAACCAGCCATGTTCAGCTATGAACTTAGCACCACATCCTCCGCATCAAGATAGCCAGTAGGCTATGATGCTGGACCAGACCAGTAAGTCTCCCTCCATCTCATATTAAAGATTACACTTGTATTCACCGTCGAAAATTTCACAGAGCACATGAGCCCTTTCTTCTAAATCAATTTTATAACACCTTAGGGGTAGGAATCTCACACTGCCATTGAATTTACCAGCAAATTATGAACATTACGAGTAAGTAAGTATTTTAAGTTTACATTCCTTTCAAACTGTTAGAAAGTAGATAGTTGGTGGGTAGGCAGATATATAGCTCAGCTTACTGCCACTTCTGATTATTATAGATTGTTCGGGTTATCAGGTTATGTTGGTAGCCATGATTCTCCTCAAAATCAAAATCGTTTTTATTTCACATAAGCCTATAACCGGCCGCAGATAACTTGGCAATGCGCAGAAATCGTTTTTTAGGTCTATTTGGTGGTCAAGCGGGACGCGGGGTACGAGGTAGCGCCGATCCGGCGCGCGATTGGTGCAGCATTATAATAGTAGTTTATGATTGGTGCGTTAGACGACTTTTGCCTCCGCACTGCGTTACGTCCTGTTCGCTCATTGGCTGTTTTGTGCACCATGCGCGAAACTTGCCAACATACTTGCCGGGTATTATACATGGCCACTTCTACAACCGTGCACTAGCTTCTGACGTTTTATGTCAGTAGCTAGTGCATGGTTTCATGTGGACTGTGGTCTTACTACTACAGTAAGTTTAGTCAGTAACGCCCGCTTTCAATAAACTATCTATCTACAGTTGCAGCTACTAAAGATAAACAAATCTATCCTTTTGCCCTTACTTGCTTTCCTATAACCTACCGACGGATAGCATTTCCTACCAAAAGCTGTGGATGGATAGATAGAATCTTACTGTTTATCGCCGATAGCTATCTATCTATGAACTGCGGTAGGTTATTGAAACCGGACGTTAGTCCACTTCTTCTCGTTCCACCCACAGTAGGAAGAACAAGCAAATTATTGTTCATACTTTTTATCTTGCACCAAGCAAGAGTCGACACCTTATTAACTGAGAACTAGTCTTTTGATCTATAGTAAACCAAGACTCAAAATGAGACAGTAATAATTCTTCAGTAAAGTTAATAATGATTAACAAATGAGTAAGTATATTAGGGGAAGTTCGTCGTTCGCTTCGTCGTTTATACCACGTACATCGAAGGACTGGAATAATTTGCCTGCTGCGATCTTCCCGTCCGATTAAAACTTGGGTTATCTTCAAGGCTAGAGTGAATAGGCTCTTAATAAACTAGTGCGCCTAACCATCTACGATTGTATCACTGCTTACCATCAGGTGGGATCGCAGTCAAGCATTAGTTTATATAACTAATTTAAAAAAAAAGTTTGAAAGCGGCGCGGCGCCAGTGATTGAAAAGTTTAAAGGAATCGTTTGTCGTAGTATGGTCATGTGAGGAGGAGGGATGAAACGCATGTTACTAAAAGAATTCTGAATTCACATGTAGATGGATGGAGAGGGGAGGTCAAAGAAAAGATGGATTCATTGTGTGAGGAGTGATATGACAGAAAAGAGAATTAGTGATTTTGTGACAGGTGACAGGACAGAATGGAAGAAAAAAACGTGTTGCGCCGACACTAAGTAATGTGAGATAAGGACAGGAAGATAAGAAAAAAAATTAGTTCAGATAACAATGGATCAAAAAACTGGTCGTAAAGAATATTTGATTGGGTTGCTATAATAGATTATGCGAGACTTACCGCAGCCCTGGAAAGCAAAGGGCAACTGATGCAACACTGTGAAGTTTTGTCAGTAAAAGTCTGACATTCCCTCCCGCTCCACCCAAAGTAGGAGAAGCAATTTTATGATTGTTTACGTCAAAAAAGAAATGTATCTAAAGGGTTAGGGTCAGTTCACACCGAGACGCCACGCGACGCGACGATGCAGGAAGAGGCCAGTGATTTTGCGCTGCACCGCGCGCCGCCGCGAGACACATCGCAACGTTGCGAGGCGCATAGTAAAATCGTTGGCAACACGACGTCGCGAATGTAAAAACGTTCCGCTGCGCAGCGCGACGCTGCATGAAGCAACGTATTCTAAATTCTAACAATGAAACGTGTATCTATTCGTGTAGTAAATAAAGTTCTATTTTGAGTCACTCTATTAAAATGTGCATGCAGCGTCGCATCGCGTCGCGTCTCGGTGTGAGCTGACACTTACAAGGCAAAGTCAAACGAAACATATTTAATGACTTCTTTTATTAAAAGTATACTTCTATTCTCACTACCATTAGACAGCCCTCAGAGTCTGCTACAAAATCCATCCGCTTCTGTCAGTTGCTTAACTTTCATAGTGAGTGTCCCCAATGGGTTGTGACTACAGACAAATTTGAACTCTATTTCTAAACAGATAAGGTCCAATTTATAAAGCGCATGATTCATCCGAAATAAGACTTTATGTAAGTGAGAATATTCTTTTTCTGACGTCACAACCCAATGGAAACTGTGCCTTAGCGTACTCAAATATTTGCTATGATACAGCAGATTATAATTAAGGCTATGACTCATGATTATATATCAGTTCTTGTAACTAAATCTATGTCAAAATATATATAAATATTTATTATTTTTCCAATATAAGTTTCGCTAGTCTCTCCCAACGCTTTACATACAAAATATCTCGTTACATCTTCCCTTTTCTTAGCCACCAGTTTTATTTATTAACATATAAACTAAAAAATTACCAAAGAAAAAGTTTATTTTTCGTGTAGACACCCCCAAATCGACAGTGTACTACTTGAGCTCGACAAATGGTTGTGCGACTAACGCTTGTGCGACAAAATTGTACTGCGACTCGCCTTATTTCGAATACACGCTTGTGCGACACAATAATTGGACTTACCCCCAGACAGCGCGCGCGTAAACGTGTACTCTCGTCTTGATTGAATTTCATTCATGAATCCCCGACCGGTCCTATGAGACCGCGCTGTTATTGTTTTACTATTGTGTCTCGTTTTGCGGGTATGTGATAGGTTAATTATAAACCGATGAAAAATTTAATCACTGTCCACAAACTATACACCGATGTTTTGCGAAACTATTACTTGCGTGAAGTTGATTGCAATTATTCCATCACACTAAAAACAGTGTAAATAAAAAACGGTTGCTAAAATTCAAACTGCTAACAAGGGAATTGGATGAGAAAAAAAACCAGAAATATACAGTAAAACATCTTCATACAAACGTGCCGCTCTCGGTTTGAATGTGTGCGTGCGCGCCGCGCGCCATGTCGGCACACGATTTCACGCACACGCTAACATAATATATGGGGGAATAAGGTGGCGGCAGTGCGGGCTGGTGCGGGCTGTGCAGCGCGACTGTGAGCACGCGCGTACGCTACATGACCGCTTGCGTTCGTCAACTCTCGCCGGCGGCCACTTACTCGTAAATTACGAGTATGACTTCAAAAAGGGGAAAAAATTACGATCGACTGAATGATATAGAATTTAAGATGCCCTGTCCATGCTTTCCCAAAAGCTTTTTACAAAAACTTTACATAAGAATGAGAATTTACTTTACATTAACAAATAATAATAAAGCGTGCCGGACGTGCAGAAACAGGAGAAAAATTTTCTCGGTGTCAAATTTGTAACTTAGGATAATAAATGTTATGTGAATAAAGGCTTTTTGTTTTTACTAAATTTATAAATTGGTAAAATATTCAATCATAATATGCTTTTTATTTCATAAATTTAGATCAAGTGCTGCTTGTTCGAAAATATTAACTAAAAGTAAAAATGACAACCCTGGGTATCAACGCAAGAGTAGGCTAATAACTCGGCGGGCGGCCTTAGATAACCTACTGTATATTTATTTACTGTGGCGACGTACACAGACCAACCATCGGTACGCGGCCTTCGCTTGACACTCGTCTGTGTTCCGAAGACACACGATCGGATCACTCGGGCGCGCTCGGGCGTGTTCGGCTGGTGTTCGGACGGCGAAAGATTCACGACTACCCACAAGTGAACGCAGAAATATTATACCTCATCTACTATTTCTGTGGAGCGCAGCGACAAGTCAGAATAAACAAACCATTTCATAACTTTTAATAATGCCACTTATTTTTATTTTTTATATTGCCTCTTAATTTTTTTTAATAATTCTACTGAGGCTGACACCTCCCCCATCGCCACCCGTCCTAGTGCTGAACCAGTTGACTGAACAAAATAATGAGCTACAGAAAAGTAGTACTCGCCTTGAGTCGGAGAAACAAGAGGACAAGAGGATTATTAATCAATTAGAAGAGAAACTAGAATTATTAGATTATCTGGAATCGAAATTCGAAATATTCTCTAGCATATGCCAATTCTTCATGTAGTAATATCGAGCTTTAGGGCCGAAGACACTAGCGATTTGCTCAGCGAAGATGTCGCGTGGCAAATTCGCACCGTTTTCTTCGCGTGTTTGTCGGGCTGGCGTTTTTACGAGACAGTACACAATGGCGTCTACGCTGCTTTTTTAAGGCGGTCTCGTAGCGCGTCCGCAATAAATTTGCTGCGTATGCGCGGCGTGTTCGGTGCGTGCCCGTAACGTATTCGTTTGGCACACGCTTCGCTTTAATTACTCAGATACCCGCGAAACGAGACACAATAGTAAAACAATAACAGCGCGGTCTCATAGGACCGGTTGGGGATTCAAACGTTAAAGCCGCTCGCAATCCCTTAGTGTGTCGCACAAGCGAGCATTCGAACTAAAGTGAGTCGCAGTACAGTTTTGTCGCTGTGTTAATCGCATATCCATTTATCGAACCCACGTAGTAACCCATAAGTTCACATCATAATACAAACATACACATAGGAAATGAAAACAAAATTAACTTGGCACCTCAACTATACTTTGCACACAAAAAGTAACTAATTTGACATCCGTGTACTACGTACTAGGCACGGATTGAGCAAAATATAATCAGTGGGGCATATTCCACTGCAAAATTTTAGGCAGTCCACTTTGCCACACCAGGGTGGCGGGCTTGGTGGGGCAAAGTGGAATTACTCATCATTATTATATGTAGCGACATTCATTACTCTTTTTTTTCATCTAATGTCTTATCCCACTCTAGGGTGAAGCGAGAGGGCGTGAGGACTCTTAGAGCTATGCGCACTAGCGGCCAGGACGCGGTCGCGGTCATCGAGATACGTACATTAGTATGAAATCGCCATAGAGCGCGCGCACCTGTGGCCGCTGGCCGCCTGCGGCCTGGCCGCTAGTGCGCTATTGCTCTTAGAGCTCATATACACAAGCGACATGTTGCCAAAAGCAGAGGTAAGTACAACTGTCGACACGTGGGCTACAGCTGATGACGCGTCGACGGCGGCCGTCGACTTTCCAACTTTGAAGATCAGCGGCAGCCATCTTGTGTGTCAAGTGTGTCGCTATAGATCGACTGCTGCAGTTACCTAAGCCGTAGGCGACATGCTTCTCCTGTGTACGAGTCTATGAGATATTACTAACTAAAACCACACCTATGTTCCTTCACCTGCCTTTTGCGTTCTAGGACCAAGAGTATCCCTTTCGTACTTTTCCCCATAGCTCTACGGCTTTTTTTATTAGGTGCTCGTCACCGACTCGGTTCTTATACCTTTCTAATGGCCCTCACCCCAATCAAAGAATACCTATACCAGTAAGACCTGTGGGATCGCAGTCAAACGTGAATAGGTTATTTTAAGGCAAGCGTGCTCCGTCGACCACATCATTGCTTACCATCAGGTGAGATAGTGGCCAAATGTGAGCCTAGCCATAACAAAAAATAAGAAAGTCATGTCATGTAATTGCCATTCATTTCATAATTAAGGTTCCCGGCAAGAAAGCAAATAGAAAAGTAGTTTGTCTAACAGCCGAAACCAATAACCTATCTGTCACATATCGGAGATAGAAAAACAAATGAAACAACAGAAAACATGATAATTTTTGTATTGTATCATTTGTTTTACAATCTCCAGTATGTCAAAACTGGAGATCGATAAGTTATTGGTTTCGGCCGTTAGCTAGTTAGAACGCAACTGAAGGACCACGGACGAATTATAGTCAGTAAAAGCCTATTTGATATTTTTCCACGTCCAAAAATAAATAAAAAGGATACCTACACCAATTGGACGCGCCTTGCAACATATGGTAAGTGTTTTGATACACTGTGCCACACATCAACGCATAAATGTGCACCATGGATCCAATACATGATTTTGGAACCCCATTAGTAGAATATTACGTCGGCGTAATTTTAGTATAAAAAAAAGCTTTAAAATTTATTTTAAACTGTATAAAATCGTTATCCTAATCAACCGCAATGCCATTTTTAATTAAAATCGTTAAGAAAGATAATAATGTAAATAAAACTAGAAGGCAAATTGAAACAAAACAATTTAATTACTTTTTCATTACAAATGTGGGTTTCAAAAGAATAGGTAACGATTCTATACACTTTAAAACATTTTTATATGAGAAATTACAAGTCTGTGCCTTACACATTCTTTTACGCCCGGTTTCAATAACCTACCGCAGTTTATATATAGACAGCTATCCCCGATAAACAGTAAGATTATATCTATCCATCCACAGCTTTGGTAGGAAATGCTATCCGTCGGTAGGTTATAGGAAAGCAAGTAAGGGCAAAAGGATAGATTTGTTTATCTTTAGTAGCTGCAACTGTAGATAGATAGCTAATTGAAAACGGGCGTTATTGGTCTTCTGATCAAAGTTATTTTATAACTAATCAACTGGAAAATGGTTAAGGATGGAGCTCCGCTCCGCTTTGCTCGAGACTTAGCCTTTGTTATTTTCTTTGTAACCATCCAGGGAATGGTTACATAGAAGATAACTATACTCTATTTACTATAAGAAAAGAAATTTAAAGAAACTTGTTTTACCGTCCGTTCAACCGATTTTGACTTTTATTGCGTTGTTGACATGACGAATGACGGCTGCAGAAAAAGTTGGTATTGTAACCACTTTTTTTGCTTTTAATGTCATCCTTATGTCTACGGAATGGAAGTCAAAATCGGTTGAACGGACAGTAACATAAGTTTTTTTTGTTTTCTTTTCTTATAGTAAATAGAGTTATAGTGGCTGAGATAGTGTCATTCAGACGCTCATTAAATGTGGCTGGCTTAGTAACTTAAAAGACAATATAGACATAGAGAGGTTAATAATTAAAAAAAGCCTTTAGCACCTTTTTTATTTTACAGTACAGATTTTTTTAAATTAGGGAAACGCTGACAAAAATCTACAGCACTGGGGGGATCCAGAAACATAATATTGGATCTGTGGTAAACGTCTGTGAGTCTATGTATAACATGGTGTATAATTCAAGAAACACAACAGATTAAATATATGAAAAATTATGATAGGACTAAAAACAAGGTATATATATTTTAGACAATATACTGATTTGCCTAACTTTTTCTCTAACCATGAAATTTTTTAGTCTGGCTGGATACAGCAGAATACTAATTTTATATGGAGTGACTGTCTATCTCACAACCCAGTAACTGGGTAACACAGTATCGTATAAACGACTGCTAAAGCACTGCACTTCATAAGATCTTACGCAAACGACTATAATATCTTACTAAAGATATTTGTTGTAAGGAAGTCGAACCAGCGACTTTCACTAGCCCCTTACTAGGGCATACTATCCGGATATTCTAATTATCCGGATATTAGACATATATTAAACTATCCACATATCCGAATTATATGGATATTAGTCAAATATCACAGTATCCGGATACCCAAATTGGCCGGATCATCTACCTAGCCTTTTCCCAACTATATTTGGGTCGGCTTCCAGTCAAACCGGATTTAGCTGAATACTAGTGTTTTACGAGGAGCGGCTGCCTACCAGACCTCCACAACCCATTAACTGGCATAACACGGTACTTCATGGCAAGACTGGAGTCAGATTAACTGGCTTCTGCTTACCCGTAACGACTGTCAAAGATCTACAAATGACAGCCGGGACCTGCGGCTTAACGTGCTTTCCGAGGCACGGAAGAAACTCGGTATGTTAAGATGGTCACCCATACACAAACCAACCTTGGCAAGCGCTGCTTAACCTTGAAGATCGACCCGTGCGGCTGTTATTATCTAGCCACGAGCTCCTCACCCAAATTGGCCGGATATTAGACAAATATAATCGTATTTACTACTATCCGGATACTAAGCAACAACATACATTTAGACATTAAAGTTTGGCATAACTTAATACGCAAATATTATAAATGGGTAGAAATAGACGAAGAGTTGACGATATGCTTTTTAGGATATAAGAAAGAGTAAGCCTTCTTTAATCTACGTATTCTATTTACTGTAAGATAAGAAATTTAAAGCAGCTTATTTTACTGTCCATTCAAACGATTTTGACTTTTATTGCGTTGGTGGCATGACAAATGCAGCTGCAGTAAATAGTTGGTATTGTAACCACTTTTTTGCTTTTAATGTCATCCTTATGTCTACGGAATGGAAGTCAAAATCGGTTGAACGGACAGTAAAACAAGTAAATTTAAATTTCTAATCTTATAGTAAATATAGTATAGGTTAAATTAATATTACACCTAAACCCTAAAGTAATGGAATATACAAATTCGTATCTCCGTCCTCTAGTACGTAGTACACAAACGTCTTTGAGTATATAACTTAAAAAGGTGAAAAATAACAATAACGCCGTAGTAATAATTATATGTAATAATGTATATAATAGTAACTATTTACAAATGACTCGAAGTGATGATTACAATGTCTCTTACTGATCGCGCTTCTATAACGCCTATAAATATTGTTTAATAATTTATTTTCTGGTGTTACCTGAAATAAAAAATGATATATTTCAATATTGTTGTAGACAGCAATATCATAATTAGTTCTTGTAAATACTACCTATATGTATCAGAATGTTGGGCTGTGAAAAAGATGAATTAAAAAGATAGAATATAGCGGATATGAAAATATTGAGATATGGATGTGTGGTGTGACGAGAATAGATAAAGTGAGAAATGAGTATATTATATAATTAATAATAGAGCTAGAGGAAGTTTGAAAGAGGCGCCAGTAACTGAAAAGCTCAAAGGTTTGACTTGGTATGGTCGTGCGAAGAGAAGGGATGAAACGCAAGTTATATGAATAGTTATGAGTATATGTATGAATGGATGGAGAGGGAAGCCAAAGAAAAGATGGATGGATTGTGTGAGGTATAATATGAAATGATAGAATGGAATGGATAGAAAAAACTTGCTGCGCCGACGCCAAGTAAAATGGAACAAAGGCAGAAAGATGATGAGTAAATTCTAAAATATTTATCAACATCATTTGACTCAAAAGACCACTGTTGGACTGTCCAATGTTGGACATAGACCTCCCCCAAGTGTCGCTACAACGACCGGTCTTGTAAAAAAAAGTTCTTGTAAGAAGAAAGCAAAGAAAGAAAAATATTTTATTAGGCACACAGATACACACAGTGTATAAACAACATGTAAACACTTAATATAAGAGAAAGAAAACTAACACTGTGTGTCTCGCGGCTGCACCCTCGCCAGGTCGCCGTTCCACCTTATGGAAGGCCTTTCAATGCTGCGTGTTCCAGTAAGATTTATTCATTAAAAAAATCATCTATAACCTAATAAAATGTTCTTATTATGCGTTTAAAAAGTTATAATTTTTTTACTTATACATTCTGATCCTTGTGACCACATTTAACCTGATACCATTCTTGCGTCAGAAAGATTTTATCAGGCGTTAAACCTGACATACATAGGTATGACATATGGGTATGTAATACTACTATTAGTAGTAAGTAAAAGATGATGCAGGTTCAGGACCTTAATAGAGTAATGAATTTTACACGGTCGCTGGTGATAACTTGATGAAAACAGCCGGGGATTTAGGTAACCAGCAGTGGACTGCTGATGACGGTAAGACCCTGCATATAACTTTGTTTAACAAAACGCTGTTCCACGCTCCTGTATAATGGGACCGTTCACAAACATATAATTTACATAAGACGCACAGACCCAGAAAAACTCTTACTGGCCATGGAAATATTTGTTGTGTTCTGTTGTAACAAACTTCTGGGCCCAAAAACTTTGTTCTAACTGATGCATAGCTCTTTCATGGATATTCCCCCATTTGGACGGTGTGTCAAGACGGTAGCTGCGCTTGCGGTCCCCTCGGTTCTTCCTCGAGAAAGACGGTTACTGAGTCGAGAAGAAGAAGAACATTTTTACCTAAGTGGGTCTGCAGGCAGGCGAGTGCAGGTCCCGGTCGGCGCCGCCCGCGAAGCTGATGTTGAGCAACATGGCCTCGAAGGGGTCGGAGCGCATGCGCTGCTGGTTGGCCTGCGCGGCCGAGCCGGCGTCGCGGATCATGCGGCTCTCTTCTTTACCGTCCTGTGAACATAGAAAAGGCAGAATATGTAGAAAAAATATCATGAAAAAAACATCAAAATTAAGTTATCGAGCGAAAGAGGCGACCGCAGGCGCGAGGAAATTCGCCGGAATTCCGACCCCCATTTCCAGCCGCCGCGTAAGCGTAGGCTTGTGGATCCAGACTGATCCTCTTTCTGTTTGATTGAGCCTCTAAGCGTTTTCAAGGCGATTGAAAGAGGGCACTGTTCACCCTTCTATGGCGCCCGGTGCGCCTGGTACGAAGTAGGAGAGAATTTGGAGTATCATTTTCTTTTCGGAGGAAATAGTCGCGTCTCAGGACTCTGCACTGTCGATCATCTATCGAATCACGGCTAGCAGTGACAAGTCGTTCCGATTGCTACAGTAGCCTATGCTGACCCAACTTCGCTGATACGAAGCGGGCGAAGGACTCAAGGATTCTAAGGGCCGCTTCGTGTCTTTTGACTTTTTGACACAAACGACGCCGCCACTGTGTTTCATCTCGTTGTTGTATCGCAGTTTATGGCCTTTTGTACACAGTACGTTTTATTACGTTCGTACGTACGGTTAGAAAAATGTGCCATGTCAAAGAGGCCTTACAGGCTCAGGGTAAATACGTATAGTCATCATCATCATCATCTGCCTAGCCTTTTCCCAACTATATTGGGGTCGGCTTCCAGTCAAGCCGGATTTACCTGAATACCAGTATTTTACGAGGAGCGGCTGCCTACCAGACCTCCACAACCCATTAACTGGGGTAACACGGTAGTTCATGGCAAGACTGGAGTCAGATTTACTGGCTTCGACTATCCGTAAAGACAGCCAAAGAACAAATGACAGCCGGGAGCTACAGTTTAACGTGCTTTCCGAGGCACGGACGAAACTCGTTACGTTAAGATGGTCACCTATCTACAGACCAACCTTGACAAGCGTTGCTTAACCTTGAAGATCGACCCGTGCGGCTGTTATTATCTAGCCACGAGCTCCTCCTCACCCAAATTGGCCGGATATTAGACAAATAAGTATTTATTTATTTACTCACATATAATCATATTTACGTATAGTATAGCCGCTAATCAATCAAGTTCTGTAACTATCTGGGGGTGTCTCCGATTCTTACAGTAACATATGCAGGCCCAACTGCCCTTACACGTAGTTACCTTTACAGGCTCAGGATAACCCACCATCTGCAGACCTTTTTAAAAGAGGGCTTTTGGCCGAAAGGTGTCGTGTTTCGACGTTTCCGGGGACGATTACGCGACACCACGCAGTACATAAACGACGCCGATGTTACGTATATAATTATAGTTTATTGTTTCAGATATTTTTAATATTATCATCATCTCAGCCAAAATAAGTTCACTGTTGGACATAGGCCTCTCCCAAGCGTCGCCACAACGACCGGTTTTGTGCGTCTTGTTAGAATATTATCAAATATAATGTTCATTAATTCATGAATCCCCGACCGGTCTCATTGAACCGCGCTGTTATTGTTTTATTATTGTGTCTCGTTTCGCGGGTATTGATAGGAAATACAAGTCTTTTTGAATTTACGGAAGGGACTGGACCTCACGACACAGGGTGTCCTAGTGTGGGGTCCAGAGCTATATTGTTAATTTTAGTATATAAGCCAACTGATGTACTTACCTAAATTAGTGTATAATACTGCTTGTACTAATGTTTGTGCAAATAAAAATTATTATTATAAGTAGGTCAACTATGAGACGTCAAGATGAAACTTTGTGTATTGTCTATGTATGAATGACTTGAATGAAACAGTTTGTTCGAAACCACCAACCAACGACTTTTATTACGTTTCGCATCCATTCCATCGGATTCCCGCGACCCTCGCCAGGTCGTCGGCATATTTTTAAAATGTATTAGTTTACTATGTATTTTGTAAGATTGTAATATTATGTCTTTTATCTATGGGCCTTTGCCTTACCATAAATAAATAAGATAACGCGGGAAAAACATTTCGAGTAGGCTGTGACTTTGCTAGTCTGTGGTTGCAACTTGTCGGAGCGCAGCCCCCCCCCCCCTGCCGCCCGCGCGCCGCACCCACGCGCACGCCGACGGCGAGGAGGCGCCCCGACCGCCATCGGACACGACAGCCAGGAACACGTAGTCGCCCTTACAGGATCGGCTCTGGGGGTCTTGAACAACCAGCCCTGCTACTTGGAACACCTATACAAGAGTCACCTACCTCAGGCCTAGGGCTCCAGAGCCGCACGACGGTCTCGATGCCGCTGGTGGCGAGCAGGAACATGGAGGGATGCAGCGGGATGCAGTTGAACACTTATAGGACAGTGGTGTACCTCAGGCCTAGGGCTCCAGAGCCGCACGACGGTCTCGATGCCGCTGGTGGCGAGCAGGAACATGGAGGGATGCAGCGGGATGCAGTTGAACACTTATAGGACAGTGGTGTACCTCAGGCCTAGGGCTCCAGAGCCGCACGACGGTCTCGATGCCGCTGGTGGCGAGCAGGAACATGGAGGGATGCAGCGGGATGCAGTTGAACACTTATAGGACAGTGGTGTACCTCAGGCCTAGGGCTCCAGAGCCGCACGACGGTCTCGATGCCGCTGGTGGCGAGCAGGAACATGGAGGGATGCAGCTGGATGCAGTTGAGGATGCTGTCGTCGCCGCGCAGGCAGCGGATGATGTTGCCCGACTTGCGGCACCAGATGAACAGGCTGCCGTCGTCAGAACTGGAATAAAAATTGTATTATGAACATTCGATCATAAAAAATACAGTTAAAAAAATGTACAGTTTATACAATACTCGCAGTTTATACCGCGTACATCGAAAGACTGGAATAATTTGCCTGCTACGGTCTTCCCGTCCGATTATAATTTAGGTGTCTTCAAGGCTAGAGTGAATAGGCTCTTAATAAACTAGTGCGCCTCACCATCTACGATTGCATCACTGCTTACCATCAGGTGGGATCGCAGCTAAACACTAGTTTATATAACTTAAAAAAAAACCAATGTTAGTTACAGGTTTCATTTTTAAATAAGATTTCATACAATAATTTCACCCGCTCTTGGGTAGAGCGGAAGGACGTGTCAGACTTTAACTGACTAAAATCCACTTGTCTTTTTTTGCCTTTGTTCCAGGGCTCAGGGGTTCTCTATCGCACAACCTATGCCCCCAGCAGGCTTTCACTCTGCTGGGCCCCTATGATTTTGCTGATATCTTCTTGAACCGCACGTGGAATACGCACTACGCACCGTCGATAACTCGGGCTCGATCGAGGTGAGCTACCCATTGCTTACCTTACGTAAAAATAAGGCTTAAGATAGGTGGTACAATGTGTACCATTTTCGGTACACTCGGGCCTGAGAGGTCAAGATTTTCACTTCTATTTTTACTAGTGGACGAGATTTCATTTTTAAAATGCACAAAACCACATCCATACTGTCTGAAGTGCTTACTTCAACTGGTCACTGTGAACACAGCTTTGCATATTAATACGATCTGATTGGTCAAAGGGCGTGGTTAAGCTGAGTGACAACGATGAATCACTATTTTCTCAACGTCTATAGTTCACAATGTTTTTATAGCTCACCCGGCTGCGATATAGTTGGCATCAGGGCCGAGGAAGCTGGCCTCCTTGATGTCGGTGGTGGTGTTGCAGTGGCCCAGGAAGCGCTGCGAGTAGTCCAGCGCGGCCGTGCGCAGCTGTCGCTCCAGCACGCTGGTGGGCTGGCTGTCTTCTATAGTTCACAATGTGTTTATAGCTCACCCGGCTGCGATATAGTTGGCATCAGGGCCGAGGAAGCTGGCCTCCTTGATGTCGGTGGTGGTGTTGCAGTGGCCCAGGAAGCGCTGCGAGTAGTCCAGCGCGGCCGTGCGCAGCTGTCGCTCCAGCACGCTGGTGGGCTGGCTGTCTTCTATAGTTCACAATGTGTTTATAGCTCACCCGGCTGCGATATAGTTGGCATCAGGGCCGAGGAAGCTGGCCTCCTTGATGTCGGTGGTGGTGTTGCAGTGGCCCAGGAAGCGCTGCGAGTAGTCCAGCGCGGCCGTGCGCAGCTGTCGCTCCAGCACGCTGGTGGGCTGGCTGTCTTCTATAGTTCACAATGTGTTTATAGCTCACCCGGCTGCGATATAGTTGGCATCAGGGCCGAGGAAGCTGGCCTCCTTGATGTCGGTGGTGGTGTTGCAGTGGCCCAGGAAGCGCTGCGAGTAGTCCAGCGCGGCCGTGCGCAGCTGTCGCTCCAGCACGCTGGTGGGCTGGCTGTCTTCTATAGTTCACAATGTGTTTATAGCTCACCCGGCTGCGATATAGTTGGCATCAGGGCCGAGGAAGCTGGCCTCCTTGATGTCGGTGGTGGTGTTGCAGTGGCCCAGGAAGCGCTGCGAGTAGTCCAGCGCGGCCGTGCGCAGCTGTCGCTCCAGCACGCTGGTGGGCTGGCTGTCTTCTATAGTTCACAATGTGTTTATAGCTCACCCGGCTGCGATATAGTTGGCATCAGGGCCGAGGAAGCTGGCCTCCTTGATGTCGGTGGTGGTGTTGCAGTGGCCCAGGAAGCGCTGCGAGTAGTCCAGCGCGGCCGTGCGCAGCTGTCGCTCCAGCACGCTGGTGGGCTGGCTGTCTTCTATAGTTCACAATGTGTTTATAGCTCACCCGGCTGCGATATAGTTGGCATCAGGGCCGAGGAAGCTGGCCTCCTTGATGTCGGTGGTGGTGTTGCAGTGGCCCAGGAAGCGCTGCGAGTAGTCCAGCGCGGCCGTGCGCAGCTGTCGCTCCAGCACGCTGGTGGGCTGGCTGTCTTCTATAGTTCACAATGTGTTTATAGCTCACCCGGCTGCGATATAGTTGGCATCAGGGCCGAGGAAGCTGGCCTCCTTGATGTCGGTGGTGGTGTTGCAGTGGCCCAGGAAGCGCTGCGAGTAGTCCAGCGCGGCCGTGCGCAGCTGTCGCTCCAGCACGCTGGTGGGCTGGCTGTCTTCTATAGTTCACAATGTGTTTATAGCTCACCCGGCTGCGATATAGTTGGCATCAGGGCCGAGGAAGCTGGCCTCCTTGATGTCGGTGGTGGTGTTGCAGTGGCCCAGGAAGCGCTGCGAGTAGTCCAGCGCGGCCGTGCGCAGCTGTCGCTCCAGCACGCTGGTGGGCTGGCTGTCTTCTATAGTTCACAATGTGTTTATAGCTCACCCGGCTGCGATATAGTTGGCATCAGGGCCGAGGAAGCTGGCCTCCTTGATGTCGGTGGTGGTGTTGCAGTGGCCCAGGAAGCGCTGCGAGTAGTCCAGCGCGGCCGTGCGCAGCTGTCGCTCCAGCACGCTGGTGGGCTGGCTGTCTTCTATAGTTCACAATGTGTTTATAGCTCACCCGGCTGCGATATAGTTGGCATCAGGGCCGAGGAAGCTGGCCTCCTTGATGTCGGTGGTGGTGTTGCAGTGGCCCAGGAAGCGCTGCGAGTAGTCCAGCGCGGCCGTGCGCAGCTGTCGCTCCAGCACGCTGGTGGGCTGGCTGTCTTCTATAGTTCACAATGTGTTTATAGCTCACCCGGCTGCGATATAGTTGGCATCAGGGCCGAGGAAGCTGGCCTCCTTGATGTCGGTGGTGGTGTTGCAGTGGCCCAGGAAGCGCTGCGAGTAGTCCAGCGCGGCCGTGCGCAGCTGTCGCTCCAGCACGCTGGTGGGCTGGCTGTCTTCTATAGTTCACAATGTGTTTATAGCTCACCCGGCTGCGATATAGTTGGCATCAGGGCCGAGGAAGCTGGCCTCCTTGATGTCGGTGGTGGTGTTGCAGTGGCCCAGGAAGCGCTGCGAGTAGTCCAGCGCGGCCGTGCGCAGCTGTCGCTCCAGCACGCTGGTGGGCTGGCTGTCTTCTATAGTTCACAATGTGTTTATAGCTCACCCGGCTGCGATATAGTTGGCATCAGGGCCGAGGAAGCTGGCCTCCTTGATGTCGGTGGTGGTGTTGCAGTGGCCCAGGAAGCGCTGCGAGTAGTCCAGCGCGGCCGTGCGCAGCTGTCGCTCCAGCACGCTGGTGGGCTGGCTGTCTTCTATAGTTCACAATGTGTTTATAGCTCACCCGGCTGCGATATAGTTGGCATCAGGGCCGAGGAAGCTGGCCTCCTTGATGTCGGTGGTGGTGTTGCAGTGGCCCAGGAAGCGCTGCGAGTAGTCCAGCGCGGCCGTGCGCAGCTGTCGCTCCAGCACGCTGGTGGGCTGGCTGTCTTCTATAGTTCACAATGTGTTTATAGCTCACCCGGCTGCGATATAGTTGGCATCAGGGCCGAGGAAGCTGGCCTCCTTGATGTCGGTGGTGGTGTTGCAGTGGCCCAGGAAGCGCTGCGAGTAGTCCAGCGCGGCCGTGCGCAGCTGTCGCTCCAGCACGCTGGTGGGCTGGCTGTCTTCTATAGTTCACAATGTGTTTATAGCTCACCCGGCTGCGATATAGTTGGCATCAGGGCCGAGGAAGCTGGCCTCCTTGATGTCGGTGGTGGTGTTGCAGTGGCCCAGGAAGCGCTGCGAGTAGTCCAGCGCGGCCGTGCGCAGCTGTCGCTCCAGCACGCTGGTGGGCTGGCTGTCTTCTATAGTTCACAATGTGTTTATAGCTCACCCGGCTGCGATATAGTTGGCATCAGGGCCGAGGAAGCTGGCCTCCTTGATGTCGGTGGTGGTGTTGCAGTGGCCCAGGAAGCGCTGCGAGTAGTCCAGCGCGGCCGTGCGCAGCTGTCGCTCCAGCACGCTGGTGGGCTGGCTGTCTTCTATAGTTCACAATGTGTTTATAGCTCACCCGGCTGCGATATAGTTGGCATCAGGGCCGAGGAAGCTGGCCTCCTTGATGTCGGTGGTGGTGTTGCAGTGGCCCAGGAAGCGCTGCGAGTAGTCCAGCGCGGCCGTGCGCAGCTGTCGCTCCAGCACGCTGGTGGGCTGGCTGTCTTCGGATTCCGCGGCTGCTGAGGTCGGAAACAGAAGTTAGAATACAAAATGGCAATAACAGGTTAGCTAACGCTAGCGATGGGCGATTCCGAGATGTTTTAACAATCGAAAGAATTGGAGTCGGTAAAATAACCATCGAGTGAACCATCGCCTCATCATCTCTAATATATATAAATCTCGTGTGACTCCTAAACCACTTAACCGATTATAATAAAATTCGCACACCATGTGCAGTTCGATCCAACTTGAGAGATAGGATAGTTTAAATCTAAAAAAAAAAGTTAGGTAAAGTAGGGTAGTGTAGTGTAGCGTAGTGTAGTGTAGGGTACTGTAGGGTAGTGTAGGGTAGGTAGGGTAGTGTAGGGTAGGTAGGGTAGGGTAGCGTAGGATATGTAGGGTAGTCATTTGACGGGAGCGAAGCCGCGGGTAAAAGCTAGTTGTACAATATAATCGAGATGTTTTGAATGCGCCATACCAGATCGAGTCAGGCTCGAGTCAAAGTCGTAACAATCAAGAATCATCATAATGTTTGAACAATCGAATAAAACCTCTCATTATCGCTCATTGCTAGTTGACATTTTATAGAAAAAAAAACTCAACCTAAGTTTAAAATTTGTCAAATCTGATTATATTTATAGGAAGGGAAAACTGTCAAGTAAGAGTTTTTTTTTATATACCATAAACTAGTACTTGACTGCAATCCCACCTGATGGTAAGCAGTGATGCAATCGTTGATGGTGAGGCGCACTAGTTTATTAAGAACCTATTCACTCGTCTTGAAGATACCCAAATTATAATCGGACGGAAAGACCGCAGCAGGCAAATTGTTCCAATCCTTCGATGTACGCGGTATAAACGATGAGGCAAACCCCTTTGTCCGGACCGTGCAGGTTTCGACAACGTAAGGATGGATACTCGCCGTACGACGGCTTGTCCGATGGTAGAAGTTAGATGGTGGAATTAACTCATGTAATTGAATGCACTGAAATGTGACGACACCACTACGTCCACTACCACGCTCCCAACCTTTCTAACCATTGTTTGAAATACTAATAACTGCTTCATTTCATAACCAATTTCCATGCTGTTTTCAGAAAAAGATTTTTTATGTTGATTAGTATAAAATATTTATTTATTTATTAAACACTTTATGCACAAAGAAGTACATAGGCGGGCTTAATGCCTTAATCATAAAACAAAATAATATTATAAAAGCGAAAGTTTGCGAGTGTGTGAGGGTTTATTACTTCTTCACACTCAAACAGCTGTACAGATACGTACGTTCTGGATTAGCACAAAAAAAAACCAGGGTCCTTTAGGAAAATTAATCCAGGACGGATTAGGAAAATGTTCTAGTTTGAATAAAAAGCTCTTTAATTCATGAATCCCCGACCGGTCCTATGAGACCGCGCTGTTATTGTTTTACTATTGTGTCTCGTTTTGTGGGTATGTGATAGGTTAACATTCCATCCAGAAAATACCCCCCTACCTTCATCAGGCGTGGTCTCCATACTCTCCAACGCCACATTGATATCCTTCTGCAGTAAGAACACGGCATGGCTGGTCGCGTGCCTGGGGAACTTGTCCTACAAACAGAAACACATTTTTTTTCAAATAGACCATTTCACGTCAGATAATCGGCGACCGATTTTTTGTAGAAAACCAGAACACACTGATAGCAATAGTGCAACGCACATGTCCTACAAAAAGTCGGACAAAATATTATATGTGAATATAATTTATTACGATTATCTGGCCTGCAAAAAGTCTGACGAGGGCGGTCTGCGTTAAATTGTCCAAAATGTCGGTCAGTCAAAAAAAAAGTGAAGTTAAATTGGACATTCCCAAGCGTAGATATTTATGGAGAAGAACGGTCTAGAAACGTTAAAACGTAGAAAGTTTTAAATCACATTATGAGTTACATAATTCTTGTCACTTCTATTCATCATCATCATCATCATCTCAGCCCGACGACAGCAGCAGCAGTGGACACTGCTGGACGGCGGCATCCCCGCGCGCGTCGCCACAGCTCGCGGTCCTGCGCGTCTCGCATCCATCGGATTCCCGCTCGCCTCGCCAGGTCATCGATCCACCTTGTGGGAGGCCGCGCCGACACTGCGCGCACCGGTCCATAGCCGCTACACCAGAACCTTCACTTGTATTATAACGGGTGATTTTTTAAGAGGTACAGGATTTGATTTTCAAAACAAAACAAAAAAATTGAAAAAATTGATGAAATCTTTATTGGAATCGATAGAACGATCAATATAATTTAATGTTTGAAGATGATTTCATGCAAATGTTGGCCGCGGCTCCGATTTAGATGGCCCATTCGCAAGCAGGGCCGCCGCGTGCGGGCGTGCAGAGCGTGCGGCGCACGCGGGCGCCGTCATCAAGGGGGCGCCAAAAATGAAACAGTGTCATAATTTCCATGCCTAATATATTTTTATTATACACTGGCTTGATGTCTAAAGAATTGATGAGGTCTCAAATGTATGTTTACATGTCAGATGATTCATTATAGGTGTACCTTTGGTGCGCGAAACCCAACACCACTTGAACAAGTGACCACGGTGCCCCTTTACTCTAAAAATTTAAACAAGTCAACGGTTATGTCGTGAAATAAACAGAAATGTTTGAAGCTTCGCATAAATTATAAAACATAACTAAAATTTTAACCGAGGAGCGTTTCTGGCCCCAAACTGGAACGGATTAGGGCTGCCCTATCGCGGCTCCAGCCCTACCTAGGGAGTCCAGACGCCTCCTGCCGGAGGCTCTCGTGGTGATCGTTCGGTCATGGGGCGCCAGTGTGCGCGCCGTCGCTGCGTAAGCGACCGGCGACCAAGCTAAACATTTGCCAGAGGGCCATGGCCATCCAGATGGTGCGGGGATACCGACTCCTTGCTGGCCTGCCACCATGGGATCTGGAGACCACATCCTTGCACGCATGCACATTTTATGCGTGGAGATGTAACGCTGGGGCGACACTCCGCTGCCGCGACAAGTCGCGGCATGCAGACGGAGTTCGGACGGAATCTCATGGTGGAATGATGACAGCTACTGACGCAACCTGTGGATGCAACCCAGTAGTTGGCACGCCATCATCATGGCAGTAATTACCCTCTTTGCGGAGTGACTAGAAAGACGTCACAGCGTTCTCATCTTTTTCATGACGCAGATGTTCACCGGATATGGTAAGGACGGAAGGTCCCTGCACCTGATTTGTGATGAAGAAACGCCCGCCATTGAACGATCCACACAATGGTGACTCGTGTGGATCGCTCAGTGGACACGGTGGAGGCGGTCGTCTCCTTCTGCAAAGTAATAACGCTAACGAAGGAGGCGACCGCACGCGTAAGGGACAGACATCCTCACGCCCCAGCCGCCGAGCCCCCGGAAATCGATTTCCAGCCATTGAAGACGACGAGCAAAGGTCAGACCGTCCAGTCAGACCGAGCCTGAGTAATCGCCGCCGCGTAGTGTTCCACGAGCGCCTCAAAGAGATGTCAGCAAAACTGTAGTGAACTAGCAAGGCCTATCTTGGAATGGCAAGAAGGAACAATGACATGCTTGTAGCTATAGTCAGTAAAAGTCTTATACGCCCTCCCGTTCCGCCCTAGAGCGGGAAAAGTCATTGGTAATTTACCCCATCAAAAAAAGAAAAAAAAACAGGGGCGCCTTAACCGGTGTTGCACGCGGGCGTCCAAACACCTAGCGGCGGGCCTGTTCGCAAGGCCCAATTTTGGCACACTCTCTCCAACATATCAGCCGGTATATCACGAATACATGCTTCAATATTGGCTCCCAGTGCGTCAATCGTTCCCTGTAGACATGAGCCTTAACATGGCCCCACAACAAATAGTCCAAAGGCGTTAGATCACACGATCTAGGCGGCCAATTGACAGGCCCACAACGTGAGATAAACTGTTCACCGAAGGCGGCTCTCAATTGGGCCATTGTTTCGCGTGCTGTGTGGCATGTGGCACCGTCTTATTGAAACCACATGTCAGGCATGTCCAATTCTTCCATAATGGGCAAAAAAAAAGTCACCAATCACCTTCAAACATTAAATTATATTGATCGTTCTATCAATTCCAATAAAGATATCATCAATTTTTTCAATTTTTTTTTGTTTTTTTTTTTAAATCAAATCCGTACCTCTTAAAAAATCACCCGTTATGAGCACAATGTAGATAAATACTAAGGAATAATACAAACCTTGAAGTAGAGGAGACACTCGTGGGCCTCCCGGGCCCTCTTGAGGTCCATCAGGCCTTTGGCGAGCCGGAAGTGGGACTTGACGTGTGAGGAGTCCAGCTTGATGGCCTTGTAGCAGTCTTTTATTGCGGCGTACGTGTCACCCGACCTGGCGAGGAGAGAATGGGGTGAATGGTTTTTTTTTATTTATTTTTTATTATTCATAGGCTCGCGTTTGACCACTATCTCACCTGATGGTAAGCGATGATGTGGCCGACGATGGAGCACGCTTGCCTAGAAGTAACCTATTCACTCTTGACTTGAAGACTCCTAAGTTGTAGCTATCGGGAAACACAGACTCCGGCAGGGAATTCCACTCCTTAGCTGTACGCATAATAAATGTGTTCCCAAAACGCTTTGTGCGTATGGGTGGGATGTTCACCATATACCGATGGTGCATCGCCGTACGCCTTGTGGTCCGATGATGGAAAGGACTTGACGGAATTAAATTGTGTAATTCCTGTGCACACTCCCCGAAGTGTAAACGATAGAAAACCGACAGGCCAGCAACTCGGCGCCGATGCCCAAGACTTTGGAGTTTCGACTCAACAAGTGCATCATTACCGATGATCTTCTTGGCTCGCCTCTCAATCGACTCAAGTGCATCAAGCTGGTATTTGGCAGACCCATCCCAAAGATGAGAGCAGTACTCCATACACGATCGAACTTGAGCTTTGTAAAGGTTGAGCAGCTGTTCCGGCGTAAAGTACCGTCTCACCTTTGCTAAGATCCCCAATTTTTTAGCAGCCAGCTGGGCTTTTGCCTCGATGTATGAGCCGAAGTTGAGAGTAGACGAGAGTGTTACTCCAAGAAGCTCAAGGCGATCGGTTATCGGAACGGTTACACCCCGGAAAGATGGAGCCGGGTGGAATTGACTCCGTTTAGCGGAAAAAAGACACGCCTGGGTTTTAGCAGCATTGAACTTGACCAGATTGGCATCGCCCCAATCAGAGACCGCCTTCAAGGACGAGTTCAAGCGCTCAACCATAGCCTCTCGGTAAGACTGGATCTGTGACCCACTAGCGCGTGCGTCGGAAACGTATCTCTCAGCAACAGTGCTGTCGTCTGCATACCCAAAGGTATACCCGGGCATACCCGGGCTTAAGTAGATCATTTATGTGCAGCAAAAACAGTGTTTCCGAGAGCACCGACCCCTGAGGGACCCCGGCATTAATCGACATTTGACCGGAAGTACAACCATCAATTACTACTCGGATGGAGCGATCCCTCAAGAAGTCGGCGATCCAATCACACAGGCCAGTGGGTAGACCGAAGGAAGGAAGCTTAGCAATAAGGCTTTCGTGCCAGACCCTGTCGAAAGCCTTCGAGATATCAAGGGAGACGGCAAGCGCTTCCCCATGCTTCTCGATGGCTTCGCTCCAGATATGAATGGCATACGCCAGGTTTTGTCTGAGTAGAGTGGGGATTTTTTAAAGTATAGCTTTATTTCGGAAGACTTGTGAGAGTTGTATTGTGTTGTTGTTGAGTTCATAAGCATCGATAAAAAAATACATAGTCTATATCTATTATTATTATTTTATATTTTCAAAGCACCGTTTTAATTAACTATAAATAAATAAATCAACCACAGTAGTAGCTGTGTTTTCTGTTGGATCTATGGTTTTAAACTTTTTGCAGACCCTGTTTTGGCTATTGCGGACCACAAATTGTAAAGCAGTGTTCACTTTTTTTAAATAATACTGTGAAGCCTACTGGGGTCATGGGTTGTGTGAAAAAGAACCTAGAAGTCCAAGAGGGTAAAAAAGCAGTGAAACCATATAGGAGTAGAAGTCATTGGATGATTTCTCACCAAAAAAAAACGGACTTACCATCCACGACGCATAAGGGCGGCCGCTCTGTTAGAGTAGAGGATGGCGCAGTCGGGGCAGGCGGCGATGGCCTCGTTGTAGAACTCCACGGCCGCCGAGTAGTTGCCTTTGTTCACGTAGTCGTTCGCCTGCAATATAACAGACAAGTGTTATTCATAACCAGCTACTGGGAAAGAATATAGACTGTTACTAAACTAGTGCGCTTCACCATCAACCACTGCATCAGGTGGGATCGCAGTCAAGCACTTCCCCATTTCTTCAATCGATATTTTAAAATTGATAACAGACGTGGCGTAGTAAACAAGGCTTTTACATTTTATTATAATGCAATTGGTTAAAGGGCGTGGTGAAGTTGAGTGAAAACGATGAGGCACTATTTTCTTAACGTCATCAACATTTTGGCAAAAACGGATAAGGTCTTCCAGATTTTTCAAGGCGTCTGAGTTGATTACTTGATGTAGTCAAGTTAAACGTAGCGCTAGTGTGGGTTAGGCAGTGGCAGTAAGGGGTATCATTTAGAATGGATAATGATAATGGAGGGGGGGAAATCATTAAAAATCAGGTTCAGCATCTCACCCGCTCCTTAAGCTGTCGCACCCTGTCAGGTAGGTGCTGCGGCGGCGGCAGCGCGTGGTGCGCGGCACTGGTTCCATTAGCGCCGTGCGTGCCGTTCCGCGGCGTCTGCTTGCTCTCGCCGGCTCTGTTCCCGTGGTTGTGCTGGATTATGAAGCTCTCTACCAGCACTGGCCTTCGTGCTGAGTTTATGTCGAATAGGTACACCTGTGGTGAAGAAAATTGTTGATCAGGAGTTCGAACTTACTGTCCACGAACGCGTAGCTTCATAGATGCATAGTCGTCAACACGACATTCAGAACGACACGACGGCACTGCCTTTTTGTCGACAAAGTTTCATCATTTTGTATGCAAGCTTTACGCAGGCACACACCAAGCGCGTCCATGGACATTAGATTTTATACAACCCTTGCCTATGTAGCCTATACGACCGTCCATTAAATATCAAAACTTCTTTATACCGTGCAAAGCACGTTAAACTGTAGTTCCCACCTCATATTTAAAGTTTTTTACACAGGATTTGTGGAGAGTTTTGTATTCTACGGTGTTGTTAGGTGTGCAAGTGGCAGGAAGCCTTTGGGAAATGAGATGTTTGCCAGAAGGGCGCAGGAAATCGATTTTTGGGCCCTTTGGCCTTGAAATTTCATAGTTGCGTGCACCCTGCCATGTGTGGGTTTTGGGACGGCTTTTGGGGTGTCAGTATGCAGGTATTTGCGGACTTGCGGCTGGGTGTCTCGAATTCTGAGGTGTAAGTACTATAATGACTGGACTATTATGATAACGCTAATTGTGACAATAAACAATTTTGTATTTTGTATATGAAAATCTTAACGTGTAGTCAGCCACCGGAATAGCTAACACAAGTCTATGGTCTTTCGGTTTAGGTGGATAACTAAAGGTAAACAATCTTGGTATGTCTTTTTATATTAAAGAGGTCGTATATAATATATACAAAGATTATTTAAATTTAGTTTATAAGCTAACATCGATTTAGGTAAATATAAACATTTTTACATACAATTTTTAGACAATTTAGATAAAAAGACATGCCGAGATTGTTTACATTTAGTTAGCTACCTAAACCGACGGAGTATAGCTGTGTGGCATATTTTTTTTTTAATAAGATAAATAATAGTTCTTACATAAAGAAATAATACATGAGGTTCAATCCATTTATAAATAATATATTTGACTGCAATTTACATTTTGCCGTGAATCATTGAAAATACGTCGCATAAAATTGCATACAATGTTGCAATTTGCGTCATATACAAAGTACAATGCGTTAGAATATTCTAATTTAGTAGAACGTAAAATCCTCAGATCTATTGAAAGATATATCACGAGTTGCATAAATTCTGCTGAAAATACACTGTAGTCTTTTCACATTTAAATTTACTTTTGATAGTAATCTTATTTTGAACCTTATACCTATTACAATAAAGGTCACTGCGACGTAATATAATCTACATCTTCCTTCATCATGCTACGAATGCCCCTCAAGTTGAATACTAAAATCTACAATTCCGTGATAAGACCTGTCACACTGTGTGGATTAGAATCTTGGGCTGTGAAAAGGACGGATAGAAAACTGGCCAAGTGCGAATCGGAGACGCACATGAAGGGAAACCGTCCACAGCAAAAAAACACGATTGTTACATGGGAGCCCACTTATATTTCTTAATTATATTTTTAGTATTTTGTCCAGCTATCACTGTTCTGATATACAGCCTGGTGACAGATTGTGTGAGAAGCGAATGTAAGAAAAGAGAGTAGAGATAGCGTGACGGGTGACAGGACAGAATGGAAGAAAAAACGTGTTGCGTTGACCCGAAGTAAAATGGGACAAAGGCTGATGGCTGGGAAGATGATAATGTAGAAATTTGGTAAAGTTCATCGACGTCATCGTCATCACAGTTTTAATCGAAAGACGTCCACTGCTGAACATAAGCCTTCGCCAAGCGTCGCCACCACAACCGGTCCTATGCATCTCGCATTCCTCGAATGCGAGATGCATAGGACCGGTTGTGGTTGTGATGCTTTTTAAATTGGAAGGGCTCTTGTGGGAGCCCTTCCAATTTAAAAAGCTGCGAAAAGTTCAATGTACTTGATTCTTAATTTATCTGGCGCTTATTATAGCGTCTACACACTGAGGGTGGTTGCATCCAGGGTTTTACATAAACTGGCGCTACTGTGCGGTGTGTATGTACTAACCATAACTTTATAAAGTTCCTTTTGTTACTAACAATATATGGAGTTTTGTCTGAAATAAATATCTTATAATTATAGTCAGTTACCTGTTCGGAGCCCAGGTTGACGAGCAGCTCGTTGCCGTCGTTGCTGAACGCCACGTACGTCGTCGCCTTCTTGGGGAACGTGTGCTCATTGGGCTCCATCGAGAGGTGGCCTGCAAACAACCACGTTAAGATCATTTACTAATCGTACGGCGAGTATTCACCCTTTCGTTATTGAATCATCTACGGTCCGCCGGACTAAGCGTTTTGCCTCGTCGTTTATACAACGTACATCGAACGACTGGAACAATTTGCCTGCTGCGGTTTTCCCGTTTATAATTTGGGTGACTTCAAGGCTAGAGTGAATAGGGTCTTAATAAACTAGTGCTCATTATCAACAATTACATCACTGCTTACCATCAAGTTAGGACTGCAGTCAAGCACTAGTTTATAACAATTAAAAAAAACATTACTCATACTCTGAAAGTAGGTCTGAAGTTACTTGAGGAGCGGGTTGAAAGTAATACTTTTCATCCCTAGGGAGAATCGGTTTCAACTGACAGCTGTCAAATTATTTCAGAAAAACTACATCATTCTTTGCGTTCATCTTCACTAAAGTAGGTAATATAAATCAGGAAAAAAAATATGCCTAAATATCATGCTAAAAGTGTATAATTAAATAACTCACCAGGCGCGAAGTAATGCACGGCAGCGCGCGGGATGTTGTTGTCGGGGTCGCCGTGTCCGGCGCGCGAGCAGCGCATGTTCTGTCGCTCCCACATCTGACGCGACGCCGGCGCGTTCACCTAGACAACATAAAGCATCATCATCATTATCACCATCTCAACAGAAATACCTCTACTGTTCAATATAGGCCTGACGGGACCTAGCACAGGCTAAGGTCCGAAGCGAGGAGTGGCAAGCAGACGCCGCACGCGTGAGGGAACGAACTTCTAAACGCCTCAGCCGCCAGGATTTTTCCGACTTCAATTTCAAGCTACCGTAGACTGTTGACTGATGGCTTGCGGACAGCGAGCAATGGGTAGCTCGCCGACTGAAATTCTGGGAACTGTCCGGACCGAGTCCGAGCCCTAAATGGCAGGTAGGATTTCTACGAGCGCATCAAGGAGACATCAGCAAAACCGTAGGGGCCCAGCAGGGTCGAAGCCTCTGGGGCCATGGCATGGGTTCGCTTCTGAAAGAGAACCCGGGAACGAAAGGCAAACAAGGAACAAAGAAGTGGGTTAAAGTCAGAAATGGTTTGACACGCCCTCCAAACTCCATAGCTCCGCCCAACAGCGGAAGAAGCCATTCTGATGATTTCCCTCTTTTGACCCTGTTTGACTCCTACGCTTTTGCTGATCTTCTCCCTTGAGGCAAGCCGCGCCGTCGACGACTTAAGGACAGAAACCAGACCACAAAAATCCGATGTAGATGCGTTCGGCCGTTTTGCATGGACGTGGCGCATATTTCTTGCTGTTTTTTTTGTTGTTGTTAACATGTTTTGTAAATTTGCCACTGTTCGTGTAAATAAAGAGTTTTTCTTTCTTTCAAAAAATAAACTAGTTTAAACTTCGTCACCAGCTCTCACCTGTAACCTAGCCAGCTTGATCATCCTAGTATCATACAGTCGCACGTAGAAGTCATTAGCGCCCACAGCCAGCTGGTAAGGACGGCGAGGGTTGACGGCCACGCACTTGGCTTCCGCGTACCGGCCCAGGTGGTTGAGCAGGTTCACCAGCACGTTGGCCGAGTCAGGGTTGCAGCTGTGGTTGGTGCGCAGGTCGTGTTGGCTGGGGAAGAGGTAACCCTTGGTTGTTAGTGTTGAGGAGCGTTTGGTGGTGGTTGAAGAGACAGTTGCAAGGACTAGATGGATATGCTCATACTCTTAAAACTGTCGTGGGCTATGAGCAATAAAACTAAGGTTTTCGAGCAGACTTTTAGAGGTTTTCTCTTTGTCTCATAGAAGATTTGATAAAATACATTGCCGGACAGTGGAAATAAAATGCAGCCAGCTAAACAATGATCATCTTCATCTTTTCGGTGTACAATAAAGTTTATTCTATTCTATCTTCATTAATGTGCTCTCATTAATCATAATATGGTCTGAAAGGTTGTTATTATTATTAAAAATGCTGGCCCTCCTCTTCGTCCTCTCCCTGACACAGAGGCACCTGCCCTGCTGCAGCGAAGAGTTGGAGCGGATGCTGCAGGATATCATCACTTACAGTATGAGCCCGTCCTCTCCCGCCGAACACAGTAGATGCGGGTTGTCGGGCGCGGTGGCGAGCCGCTTGACTCTGGCGCAGTGGCAGACGCACTGCAGCAGCGAAGAGTTGGAGCGGATGCTGCAGGATATCATCACTTACAGTATGAGCCCGTCCTCTCCCGCCGACCACAGTAGATGCGGGTTGTCGGGCGCGGTGGCGAGCCGCTTGACTCTGGCGCAGTGGCAGACGCACTCGAGGAGTGGAGAGTTGGAGCGGATGCTGCGCGCGCGCACCGTGCCGTCGGCTGCACATGTCGCTAAGACGTCAGGAGACAAGAACTGGAGACAACGGATTTATTTGAGGAACTGTTACATTAAAAATAGGCGGTAGAAATGGTTTTCTTTACCTAAGCCAAGCCCCACTGTCCACGGTTACGTAGCTTCATAGACGCGTTTTCGTAACTATACGCTATGTGTACGCCTGCGTGAAACTTACATACAAAACTATGAAACTTTGTCGACGAAGCGGCAACGTCTTGCCGTTGTGTCGTTGTAATTTTGCATGACGAATAAGCGTCTATGAAACTACGCGTCCGTGGACAGTACTCTAAGGTTCACTTTTCTATACACTCGTACAACAAGTAACAAAAGAATGCACATCGTGAAAGTAATATGTTCAGATATGGCTACTGAATCGATTACAGCTACCTACACATTTTAAAAATAGATATTTTTATGTCCTAAAAATTATTTTAAGATAAATTAGATAAAAATACTCTTCGTTCAATACGATTTTTTGGCTTGTTGCTAACATAGTTACATTTACGAATTCGTAATCAGAGATTACCAGATTACAATTCAATTGAATCATTAATTAATGAAGATTATTAATAGTCTACAATTTCGGTAATCAGTTCGTTCCTTGAACGGGATTCGATAGAACGACAATTCAATTGGCTTGAAACTAAACGATCTATCAATGGCTTATTGCCAGTTACATTATTATGTATTCTATACTCCGTCGGTTTAGGTAGTTAACTAAAGGTAAACAATTTTGGTATGTCTTTTTATATTAAAGTGTTTGTATATAATATACACAGAGATTATTTAAATTTAGTTTATTAGCTAACTTCGATTTAGGTAAATATCTATTTGCAAAGATTTTTACATACAATATTTATAGACAACTTTTAGATAAAAAGACATGCTAAGATTGTTTACATTTAGTTAACTACCTAAACCGACGGAGTATACCAGGATAATTATTGTCATAGCTGAATACGCGTCACGGACACTTCGATCGAACGACTAATCGGTGTTGTTCATGGACGATTGAAGGACATGGATACGATAATGGTCTAAACGCCTAACGCCCGTTTTCAATAACCTACCGCAGTTCATAGATAGACAGCTATCCCCTACCGCAGTTCATAGATAGATGGCTATCCCCGATAAACAGTAAGATTCTATCTATCAATCCACAACTTTTGGTAGGAAATGCTAACCGTGTCGGTAGGTTATAGGAAAGCAAGTAAGGCCAAAAGGACAGATTTGTTTGTCTTTAGTTGCTGCAACTGTAGAAAAGCTTATTGAAAACGGGCGTTAGTCGCTATCGCTACGATATCGTTACGGTTTTGATTACGTGAATCGGGCAACAATACCCATACGGTCATCATCTGCCTAGCCTTTTCCCAACTATGTTGGGGTCGGCTTCCAGTCAAGCCGTATTTAGCTGAATACCAGTATTTTACGAGTAGCGGCTGCCTACCAGACCTCCACAACCCATTAACTGGGGTAACACGATACTTCATGGCAAGACTGGAATCAGATTTACTAGCTTCTGACTATCCGTAACGACTGCCAAAGATCTACAAATGACAGCCGAGACCCATATACCTACCCAATATCAGACAATACCCATACGGTCATGTTATCAATAACTCCCTTTTCTTTCTAAATTTAACACAGCAAATAAGTAAATATTCTGTTGTAGATAACTAGGTACAACACCCATATTATATAGCAGAGATGTATACACAATCGCTCTATGCAGGCTTGCTACAATTGCAATTGACACATCAATTGGTTGTGAATGGAAGTGACGCTGGACTAATATTTAATAATTGACAACACTTATTGCTAGCTCAAACTGTCTTGTTATTATTTGCCCATTGAATTTTGAGACAGCATTAGCATTATCGGCCTTATAATGTTCCCACTGCTGGGACTCAGGCCGCCTCTCTTGGAGAGGAAACGGGCCATAATCGACCGCGCGGACCCATTGCGGATTGGTGGATGTCACATGTCTTAGAATTTTTGGTTCTAGGACATGCCGGTTTCCTCACGATGTTTTCCTTTGAGAGCAGTGGTGATGAAATAAATTACACAAAGTAATGCGCCTGATCGGGTTTGAACCCGCGACCTACAACTTGCAAGTCGGGGCAGTTACCACTGGGCCACCACTGGTCAGAGACAGTATTCGAGGCAAATTGCATTTCGCCGTGTCCTCGTGGAGGCGATCGGCGGCAACGACCTATCACGCCGGGCCCTGGTACAGGCCATGGTCCGGAGCGAGGAGGAATGGCAGGCGGTTACCTCCTTCTGTGAAGCAGTAATGCTAGCGAAGGAGTCACCCCAGACGCGAGGTTCCCAACCGACCAGGAAAAAAACAATGCACGAATTGAATTTAACGTATCAATACCCGCGAAACGAGACACAATAGTAAGACAATAACAGCGCGGTCGCATGAGACCGGTCGGGGATTCATGAATTAATGTTTCATCTTTTTTCACACACAAGCAATTTATACTTCTAAGGATCATCTAATACCACGGGATTGTTCGAAAGAGGTACCACAGCACTGGAATGCAAAAGGCAACTGAAGGAACACAAGTGCGTTTTATTCAGTTAACGTCTGATATTCCCTCTCATTCCACCTAGAGTGGTAATAGGAGAAGTCATTTGATTGGCTTCATGTCAAAAAAAAGTTTGTGTTTCCTGATAGCTACAGCCTGGGGGTTGTTAAGTCAAGAGTGAATAGGTTACTTCCATGCAAACATGCTCCATGTCGACCAATCATTGCTTACCAACAGTTAAAAATGAGGTATCAGTTAAATAAGCCTATCAATTAAAAAACCTTGGGAGTGTCTTGTCTAAAAGATAAGATGCAACCAAGGTGTGGCAAAGTATGCACCAAACGAATCAGGGTCAACAGCATTTTGGGTTTGAAGTAATAGGAACCTTGGTGAGGGATTTATGGAACTGAGAACCAAGTCACTAAACAGGGGAGGCCTATGCCCAGCAGTGGGAGATTCAAGGATTTTTTTAAAGTGGGCAATCATCTAAATGACTTCTTCTGCTCTGGGAGGATCTGGAGTGGGAGAAGTTAGGAGGATGTGTCAGATTTCTACTGACCAAAATCCACTCCTGTTTCTTCTTTGCCCATATTCCAGGGACCCAGGGTTTTCTTTCATTCAACCCAGGGCCCCAGGTAGCAATGATTCAAGTTTGAAATAACAACTTTGCCAAGCAGTGGTACAGTAAAAAACTGGTAAAAATAATTATAAAATGGAGTGTGAATTATTGCATAGCATTTATGCAATAAAAAAATTAAATACAGAGATGTATAGGTCAGTCATGAATCATGATGGGTTATCAGTAGTTAAGTAAACATAACATTCTCTTTATCACATATGTAACTAGGTTATGAGAACGCTTTTACAATCAAAGGAAACCTTGCCAATGAAAATAGGGCAAAAAAAACCTTACAACTGGCATGTACCATAGACCAGAGACTTATATGGGGTGCATGGAAGGAGCCTCCCCATGATATACCATATGAATACCGATTATGTCCAGCAAACTCTATGCAATCAACCAAAATCAGTTGCCTAGGGTGCGCTTGACATAACCAGGATCCCATCATCACAATAACAAACTTATCAACACTAAGAAAAAGAAGATTGGGTGGATATTTGAGATGGGTTGGCAAGGGTAAGTACCTTAACCATTTTGATTAGGTACAGGAACACATACCAAGGAGATCATTCATAACTTTTTTAAGTATTCTGAACTGTATTCACCAAAAAAAGAAACAAAAACTAACTGCCTATCAATCCTAGTTAATGTAGAGACCAAGACTGTGGACTGTGTGTGAAATGACAGGAATTGCCACAGACATTACTAATTTATTTTTTTATTTATATTCTCATTTAGTTTTTCAGAATTTCAACCTAATGCTGCTTACACTGCCATATAGTTTACAATCCAGGTCACCTGGTCCTACATAGTTTTCCAATGAAATAGCTCAATATTAATGCTGGGTTGATATAGAAATCAGGAATGTAAATCTTAGGCTGAAAGAGTAGTGTAAGACTAACAATAAAGAAATTTTTAAACAAGCCGGGATAATGAAAGGGATGAAAGATAAAACAATGAAAGGGATGGAGGGAGGCCTTTACCCAGCAATGGGACAGTATAGGCTTACATATAATAATATAATAAATAAATTTCATTGGCTATGAAATACTTTGCCAACAAAATATTCATTGAATTTAACATATCAGACCATTTTATCTTTCACACTGAATCTAAAGGGAGCATCAGATGGTAATAAAGATTTCTACTTTTACCATCTGATGCTCCAATTATTCTAAGTATTTACTTTAATCAATACAGCATGATAATTACAATAAAAACTTGACTACTCATTGTTGTGATATTATACATGATTTTTAAAATGCCTAGTCACTTTATTTGATTATTGGCAGTAATCTGTACTAAATAGAAATGTAATAGGTTGTTTCTGATAATATTAAGCTTTGAAATTATAACAATCCTATGACTGATTAGTCGTTGGAATATTGACATAAACAAATGTTTTATGCTGTCATTTATAAGAGTAGGTATTTTATATTGTTCTGACTCACCTTCACAGAGAATATGTTCCCAGTATGTCCAGTAGCTATGTTCATGAGCTCTTTGTAGCGGAAAGGATCCCACAGCATTACGTGGAGATCATCAGACGCTGATGCCAGTATTCTATAATTATATTCATGATTTTGGTAACAACTTACAAAAGCAAAGTTCATGAGTTATGATTTTGCTATACTTACGATCCATCGTGGTTCCATTCCAGGCAATTAACACATCCCATATGACCGTGAAGCTCTTTCTCTAGACCCAATCTGTCGATCATAGGTCGGGTTACTGTGAGCCGAGTCTGAAACTTCCTGTTAAATTCCCCGCGCTCCCTGGCTGCCACCAGTCCCGCCGTGTTGCTGGCCCATGCGGGCTCCTCTCTTCTGCCCATTTTCGCTAAATAAGTCGTCAATATGTCTGATCAACCATCACAATCAGACGATTCATCAAACTAACTGCGGATCAATCTATTTATAGTGTTAGGCATCGTACTTTACATTACTACTGATGCACGCGAATATATTCACGAAAATAATTAATAGTTCAATGCGAAATGTACAAAGAACAAACAAATACAATCAACAAAAAGCTTTATTCTCGAAAGAAGATATTTCTTACGAAAATAAAAGTGGAGCTGTCAAACAGCTGTCACCGAGTTGCCAGCGAATTCATTTCTTTTTTTAGTCTATGGTGAAACAGATTTCGATCCATAGTCTATTTTAGTTTATATACTCTAAATAAAACGCTTTACGTTAAAATAAAATTGCTGCATTAGAAAACAATGATTGCTAAACATAATTAGGGACATGATTTTAATTGACGACTGGCTGGAAAGCCACCTCTTTTTAAGATTATATATTTTTTTAACAGGTGTGTCACTGTTTGACTTTTGTGAGTGTCAGTGTTGTGTCCTTGTTATATAGCTTGTTCCTTTAATAAATAGTAATTAATCTGATAACAGTGTTTCTACCATCTCCAACTCATCCTAAAAATTACAGTCCATATTGCTCACCAACATTTTGGTCCATCGTAGAGTAAATAACTTGGTTGCTGACGTTGCTTTTGATGCAGGCAAGCCAATTCTTCCTTTTATTATTTATTTGGCTGACAACACTAATTTTGACTTTCGTGACAGTGTCAAAGTTATTTGACACTTTGAGTACTTTGACTGACAGTCTGACAATGACAATTAATGACATTTTGTTAATTTTTTTCGCATTGCGGAATTATGAGATTAAATCGTTCATTTATATATTTCTGAATTTGCTCAAACGATATAATTAAGATTTTGATAAAACTCAAGAAAGGTTGAAGAGGTAGCTACATTTTCTTCTTTTCTAGACACATTTCTACTCCTTATTATTTCACAAATCTGTGATGAAACCTGGTGAAACAGTAGTAGCTTTTATTATTATTATATTATTATTGTTAGCAGGCTAAAAGATGGGTGAACGCAAGGGCCAGAATCTTTATTACCCCCCCGACTATGACCCTAAGATCGGGGGGTTGAATAAATTCATGGGAACCCATGCTTTACGAGAGCGGGCTAGAAAACTCCATATGGGGATCCTGATCATCCGTTTCGAGATGCCATACAACATCTGGTGTGATGGCTGCAACAACCACATCGGCATGGGAGTGAGGTACAACGCTGAGAAGACTAAGATTGGAATGTATTACACTACTCCGGTTTACCAGTTCCGAATGAAGTGTCATCTGTGTGATAATCATTTTGAAATCAAAACTGATCCTGGTGTAAGTATCTATCGTTTGTTTTGGAATAACTTGATCACCTTTATATTGGTATAGTATGACTGAATTAATCATTTCTAACACTAGTAAACAAATGTGAAAGAATTTCGAAATTGTCTTCTTTAATTCATGAATCCCCGACCAGTCCTATGAGACCGCGCTGTTATTGTTTTACTATTGTGTCTCGTTTTGCGGGTATGTGACAGGTTAATGATGAAGTTATAATGCTTCAAAACTTATATTTATACTTTACTAGCTTCTACCCCCGACTTCGTCTGCGAGGTCTTTCCATGTCAAAGGCCATATGCATGCCAAATTTCATCCAAATCTGTTCAGCCGTTTTTGTGTGATTAAGTAACAAACATCCACACTTTCACATTTATAATATTAGTTAGGATAAAATTGCATCTTAGAGAGAGAGACAGATATAAATTATATTTTTTTATATAAATTATACTTATCAACCTATTAGTTAACAAATATTTTTTTAATGTATATTCTCTTTTTTGTAAAACAATAATAAAAACTTCAGTACATCCTTATCCTGAAATCAGTTGAGAAACTGAAACTGAGATAACTCAAGCCGATAACATGTATAATGTATGTGAATAAATACATAATAATACACATGTCAATACCAGAAGTATGAAATAAGTAACGTAAAGGATATTTTTAAGTTTTGGAAAAAAAGCCTTTACAACCATAGTCGTAAGAGACACTTACAGTTTTGGTAAATGTCCCTTAAGTTATTTCATATTTGCAGTATCGAATTGTATTATTATTTATTTATTCAAACATGCTTTAACTCCATAAAAACACAGGGAACACAATACTAAAATATTCTTGAAAAGTGATACTTTACTGGCGTTTCAATAAAACATTTCTTGTAAATTATTCGCATAATCCTCTTTTCAGAACTTAGACTATGTCATTGTGTCTGGAGCAAGACGTCAAGAGAACAGATGGGATCCGACCGAGAACGGACAAATTGTGCCAGACACTAAAGAAACGCAGAAGAAACTCTTTGATGATGCCATGTTCAAGCTGGAACACAAAACTGGAGACGAGGATGCTGCTAAACAAGATAAGCCGAGGCTTGGAAGACTAGTGGGTAGGAACGAGTCCGTTTGGAAAGATGATTACGAAGCTAACTGTTCTTTGAGGAGGAATTTTAGAGTGAGTTATTTTACCTTATTAAAGAACCTTTCAATACATAACCAACATTTTTACTATTTAAAACTGCTTGTAAATGATATATTTCAAATTTATTTTATTTTTATTTTATTTTATTTTATTGGGACATAAAACAGTTACATGTTACAATTTTGGTAAACAAGGAACTAGAGTAATAGAGGTAAACATGTAACCCACACCAATGTCCGCGGAATAAACTATTTTGGGGAAATAGAACAGAATCACGCATCTACTAGAGGCAAATCGGGATAGAAAGAAAGAAATAATGAGTTATTGTGCAAGCAATTGAATAGCCATTCTTTTAAACTTTGTCTGAGATAGCGAGAATATATCAAGATCGAAAAAGTGTGTGTTATATGTTTCTAAGAGACGACGGAGGGGCGCCCTTGCGCCAGCATTGGTTCTGCACTTTCCAGTGTGGAACAGCCGAGGCACGCGCGCCCCTCGCCGTAATACAGTTCTGGGCACGACATAACAAAGCTTATTGGTGATGTCAGAGCAGTCAAATTTGTTGTTGCATATGCCATGCAGTATCACAGCCATAAGTAAGGTGCGCCTGGACTCCAAGCCTAGAAGTCTGTATCATTGTAGCAGTTGTGCGTACGATAGTTTTGTATGGTAGCGTTTGTAGTGAATGGAACGTAGAAATTTTTTATAATAAATGCTTTTGACTTAGACTTCATTCCATTTGACAAGAACAGATAAATCTTTAATATTGTTGAAATATTAATCACATAACAACGTAGGTTATAATAAACTGATATGGAATAACCAATGTTATTAAATATTTTTTAAATAATGAAGTTAACATTTGTATCTACAACGACACTACTTCTGAAAGTTATATGAATAACCTGTTACATCAATAACTTCTTATTAAAGCAACAATACAGTACGGCCAACGAATCTTGGCGAGCCAAAACTTTGCCCAGAAGGCTGTGCATTGAGGCTAAAGATTAACCCTTTTTGATTGATTTACAATTTATAGATTTTTATTTAGATGGGGTATTAAACAAAATATATTTACAAATATAGTGAATGTTATTGTTAGTACCTAAACGAGATTTCGACTTGAATAATAAAATTTTCTTGGTTTTAAGACATGATTTAGTTGAATATTAGTTATCTGTTAACAATAACTTGAATAGCAACTGTTTAAGGTGAATGTTCCGGGTTGTTCGTGGACCGTTTCCCGCTAGATGGCGCTGAATTGTAACATTTTCAGTTTTATTTTGTTTTGAGTGTCTTTGGAACAATATTAAGTCACAGAAATAGTTACGCGGAAATCAGGCATCGTACTTTATCGGAATTAGTCAAATTATCGCCTCGAAACCCATCCAATTTGCCATACAAATGAAATATTAATATCCAACTCTGTTTAGTGTCGTTTACACAGACATAGACATGAGCAAAATCAAAAGCTTTCTTCAAAATTTTACCACTAGATGGCGTGCATTTAAATGTTATTAGGCTGGCAACTGTAGAAATTATGTCTGGGGGATTAGGAACTAAAGAACACCATCTGATGTGATTGTTATAAAAATAAAAGGTGGTATAACTACTGTAATATTTAGTTATTATCACTACATAGTATAAAACAAAGTCGCTTTCTCTATTCCTATATCCCTAGGTATGCTTAAATCTTTAGAACTACGCAACGGATTTTGATGAGTTTTTTTTAATAGATAGTGATTCAAGAGGAAGGTTTATATGTATATTACTTGTATAATATAGTAGGGAAACACTGATAATTTTGCACCCGTGCGAAACCGGGGCGGGTCGCTAGTTTGGGAATAAAATGAATGCCAAGATTGCAATGTAAGACGAAGAAGTTTTATTTTATTACCTTATATAATATGTAAAAGAACGTATATAATAACCTGCAATTATTACAAGTATTTATAGTGACATGAATGCTTGATACGTGACAGATTACTAAAAAATAATCTTATTCAAAATATTTAGTCCCAATGCAATTTTTAAGTAATTCAAGGTACATTATTTACAACAATTTCACACCAGTACAAGGCAAACGCAAGAAACTATAATTCATAAACAAGACAACAAATTCAACACAGAATCATAGATTGCAACCAAGTAGGAAAAATGTTTCACAATATCTAAGCATCCATATTCAAGGTACATTATTTACAACAATTTCACGGAAAAGCAAGAAACTATAATTAATAAACAAGGTAACAAATTTAACACAGAATAATAGATTGCAACCAAGGTGGAAAAATGTTTGACAATATCTAAGCATCCATATTCAAGGTACATTATTTACAACAATTACACGGCAAACGCAAGAAACTATAATTCATAAACAAGGTGACAAATTTAACACAGAATAATAGATTGCAACCAAGGTGGAAAAATGTTTGACAATATCTAAGCATTCATAAACACTTATTTTTTTAGTAAAATCTAAACATAACTAACAAATGGTTATACGTAACGGCTAAAGTATTATTTTGGTTGTAAAGGAAATAAAAAAGCAACAACATTCTTTTTTGAAACCTGAAAATGGGTCAATGTATTCATCACATCGTGAACATTATGTTCCATTACGATGAGTACACCATTTCAGGTTTCTGACAACAAAAAAATTATGATTGTAAACATTGATAATGTAGATTCTATACAAACTACTATAATAGTACAATAAAAAAAACATTTGACGTGTTGATTTCACTCTTCCTAAAGTTCTTGCCTGGAAACCACCGCTACACAGCTGCTGCGAAACAAAATTACTAAAATTAGTATACTTTGTGTGTAACTTTTCATGTGGATGTTCTAAAAAAATATAATATAGACTGAAATTTATGGAAATGATGAAGTAAATAAAAAAAAATAGTGTAAGTACCTTTCATATCTATACATTTCTCATTTTTTTGAACACGTCTCAAAATTATTTCTGGCAGAATACATTCTTTAAAAAAGTGTATTAACTTTGGCATCATATTGCTGATAAATTCATTATCTCGACAAACTTCTATAACAGTCAAAGGTCCATTGACTGAAATAAAACAGATGAAGTAGCATTTATCCATGTAGAGCTCATTCACACGAAGACGAATCGTGATTTTTCACGAATCGTGTTTTTTCACGATTCGTTATTTTTTTTGACAGGAGCAATGCTTTTTATATACCCATGTTCACACGCTTCACGAATCGTGAAAAAAGACGTAGACGGATACGTCGGTCACTACGGTCATTAGAATGACGATTCGTTAAAAATCTCGAATCGTGATTGGCGCTCGCGCCCCGCGCGCCTGCCTGCTCCGCCCGCCTGTCTGCCCCACCCGCCGCGCGCCCGCTCAATTCAGTACATTCCTTTGACTTGTTAAGACGTGTAGCGCTGCGCTTCAATAAAATCATGTCGAAAAAAGAAAAAGAAAAATTGTATGACCAACAAATAAATCGCGAAGTTTTGATTGCTGCAATCAAAGACAGGCCAGTTTTATGGAATAAATTTTTGGAAATTTATAAGGACAAAACCGCTAAAACAGCAGCATGGCGGGAAATATGCATAATTTTGAAAGAAGATTTTGAAGAAATGGATCACAAAAGGACCGACAGTTGTTTGGTAAGTTTTTATTGAGAAAATTTTAAATACAAATCTATACTGCCTATATTTTGTTGTCTTGCCATGGTACTGATCCAGTTTCTGATAGAAAGTAGGTCATAAATTCATTTCTCATTGAATTGCCAGTTCCGACACTCGGTGATACTTCCTGGGGTAGTAAATTTTCAAAATTAAATTCTTTTTCTAATTCAATTCCCTCCTTTTTTATAATCAAATTGTGGAGGACAGTACAAGCTTTCACTACTGAAATAGCTGTTTCTCGTTTAAGGTCTATGGGTCTATGTAAAATTCTCCACTTATTTGCTAGAATGCCAAACGCACATTCCACGTATCTTCTCGCTCTGGTTAAACGATAATTAAATATTCGTTTACCTCTGTCAAGATGCGTTCCACCAAAAGGTCTTAATAAATGTGTGTGTAAACCAAATCCCTCGTCGCCAATAATTACGTAAGGAACTTGAACTTCTGATTCTGTAAATAAAGGCCTTGGTTCGGGTATATTCAAACGGCCTTCTGTCAACATTTTCCAAAAACTTGACTCTTTAAATATTGATGAGTCGCATTCTTTTCCATAGGAACCTACACTGACGTAAACGAATCGATAATCTGAATCTACGACTGCTAATAACACTATTGAAAAGAAATCTTTGTAGTTCATATATACTGAACCACTATTTGTCGGCTTTCGAAGCCTAATATGCTTCCCGTCAACTGCTCCAAGGCAGTGAGGGAAATTGGCCTTTTCATTAAATCCACTTGCTATCTTTAACCACTCTTCTTCCTTATTAGGAAGTGGCATAAATTCTTCATATAAATTATTCCATATACTTTGCGTCACTTCTACTACGATGGTGGAAATGGTTGATTTGCCAATTCGATAACTAAAATGAAGATCTTCATAGGAAAGTCCTGACGCCAAATACCTAAAAAAATATTTCATTAAAACCAAATTAGTGGGATGAAGAAGTCGTATTTTCATTCAGAATAAGCGTTCCCACTAGGCACCCAAACGATTTCATATGTTTGACTGGCTGCCTAGTGGATAGATTAGTCTAAATGAAAATACAACTTCTTCAAGCGCTTCTTCAATTATACAAATTCAGCTTACTAAGCATCCTCTTTTTACGAAAGCAAAAACCGTTATAAAACGTATGGGGCGTAGCCCGTACAAAACAACCACAGATCAGGTCCCTGTATATTTTATTTATGTATAATAATTCATAAATACACAGACGGACAGCGAACGGCGTTTGTGAATAGATATTCGCCCGACAACAGACCGCTCGTCTTGTCGTGACGTGTTTCGAAACAGTGTCCTTATTATTACAGTTGTTTTCTAGTATATATATATTCATCTGTGGTTGTTTTGTAATATTGGGAATAATGCGATGTAAATAAAAATCTTCTTATAAAACCGTTCATACAGTTTTATGAATTATTGTTTCAGGAAGTTCAGTGATGAAAAGGTGGACACAATTGAGAGACACTTGGAGGAAATCATTAGATGAAAACAAAGAAACAAAAAAATCTGGGTCTGGTACAAAATCTAAGCCCTACAAATATAATCAAGAGATGAGCTTTTTGAAGCCAATTACACTACTCTACAAGATTTCACAACAGAGGAACTGCATATATTTTCTGTCTAGTTAAACATTACTGATAACGAATATAATCACCAAAAGTCTCCTACACGTCAGGTTTTTTTTTTATTAATTAAAATGTAAACATGTGATATACGCCCAAATTAAATACCATTCGACCCATTTTAGTTTCTTATTGAGGGTAGATACTAAAATAAATGTCAATAAATCGTCTATTACGATTGTCACTTGTCATTTAACTCGCTTTCGTGAGCTTTTCTTGCTGAATTCGAGTAGCTTTTTACTTTTTTTAGTTCAAAATGGCTAAAATCGCTAAACGTACTTGTGATAGTTCTGCAGATTCATTTCGTCTTATATGTGGCTCGATTACAACTTGTACACATAGAAGCGTAGTCAGTGAAAATGTTAAGATGTTATACGAGAGATATTTTGGTTTTACTATCGGTCACCAAGACAAAGAATGGGCACCTCTCCCTTGTTGCGTTACGTGTATTGCAAATTTAAGTAACTGGATCAATGGAAAGCGTTCTTCAATGCCATTTGCTGTCCCAATGATCTGGCGTGAGCCATGATATGTACTGTTACTTCTGCTTAACAAATGCCGTGGGCTTTTCAAGAAAAAACAAAGGTAACATTGTTTATCCCGACACTTCTTCAGCTACAAGACCGCTTCCACATAGCGAAGGGTTACCGATACCAATTCCTCCAGTGGCAATGGAAATCGTTTCTGAGACATCTTTAGATACAGCTTCGTCGTTTGTTCCATCTTATGATGATAGAAGTAGAGAGCCCCATTTGATAGAACAGCCTGAACTAAACGACTTAGTCCGAGATCTTAAGCATTAAGCTTGGACTCGTTAAAATTTTTGTAAAAGCTCTCAATAAGGAAGGCCCAGCTTTTTAATATTTAAAAACAATTTTTCCAAAACTAAGCGACGTCAAATTAAAGGAAGGTATTTTTGTGGACCCACAAATACGCAAACTTATGAAAGATACAGATTTTGAAAAAACACTCAACGACATTGAATTAAATGCTTGGAACTCAGTGAAATGTATCATTAAGCAATTTTTTGGGAAACATAAAATTAGAAAATTATGAACAAATCGTTACAGACTTATTAAAAATGACCAAAAAATGGGCTGCAGAATGTCGTTAAAAATGCATTTCCTGCATTCTCATTTGGATTTTTTCCTGCAAAACTTAGGCTTAGCTTTAAGTGATGAACAGGGTGAAAGGTTCCATCAGGACATCCTCACTATGGAACAACGATACCAAGGTCGATGGGACCCAGGGATGTTGAGAGATCATTGTTGGTTCCTCATGAGACAAACTGACCTTGATTATAAAAGAAAATCGCCCTAGGCAAAGAAAAAGTCCACCAGATTTTTTGGTTTTTGCTTTTTACTATAGATTTGGTCAGGTTTATTGTAATTAATTAATAAATATTCGTAATTTATTTATTTTTTTTACTTTTTACATTACCAAACCACAAAAAACCCTGAAAATCGTAAAAAAAAGAGTGTACATTAACAGAAAATCCTGACGTGATGGAAAAATTTGGGCATCAGATTTGGCTTTAGCGATATCGGTTTAACCAGAATATAGTACTCAACTTTCTGTTGCGCTCCATACCAATTTTTTTGTAGAGTAGTGTTATTAAGCCAGGTGAAACATATGACAATAATCCAAATACAAGAGATGAAGCCCAAAGAGAAAATGCAGATCAACAAGAAAATCAGAAAGAGAAACACTTAGAATCATCATCAAAAAAGAAAAGAATGGATAGTGGCAGCGTATTGGATGATAAAATGATGAAACTTGTTGATCATCAATTAAACACAATTGGAAGTGATGACCGTAACATGAATTTTTTTAAGGGGGTTCTGCCATCCCTTCAGCATTTTGATGATGATCAAATACTGGAATTCCAATCTGGGGTCATTAACCTAATACAGAGTATTAAAACTGGACGAAACTATTCGAATTGGCATCAAAATTATTACAATTCACATCATCACAACTATAATAGTGGTGGTTATTATACTAAGCCTCAAGAATCACCGGGAGGAACGTCTAATAATAATAATACTCGGCCTCTTCCTGAAAGTTCATCGATAGTAAATGCAGAAGTGTCTGCAGAAACGCCCACCCCTCTACAACCTGGAACATCGCTGATCCATCGCGATGATCCAAGTGCATCACCGGCACTATCTACAGCTCTAAGTCAATTAAGTGATTATCTGGATCTATCAAATTTCTAAAAACATGTTCTAAATTATCATAAATATAACCAATAAATAAGAATAATAAATAATATAATTAGTTTTTCTTGCCTTATAGTTATCGCCAACTTTTCTTCAGGGCTAATGGCCTTTCTCATACATGTATCCTGTTTTCTCAAATCCGTATCCAACCTTTGGAGAAGGAAGTCAAAGGTATCTTTAGACATTCTAAAATAAGTGTAAAATTTGGTATCATCTTCTCGTAACGAGCTCATCAAAGTATAAAAATCCCCAACACTTTGTCTTTGCCTTAAAATTGGATGCACCCAGTGTATTCTTCTTGTTTTTCTTTTTTTAGATCGACGATAATACCAGTACAAAATTAAAGTATTCACGTCCATTGTCTTTGGTAGTTTACTCTCAACTGAACACAATCACGAAACAACATGTGAACATCAATTCGGATATTTTGACGAATCGTGAAAAAACACGATTCCGTATTCAATGTGAACATCTATCCGTCAAGGCGAATCGTGTTTTATACCGAATCGTCAAAGACGTATCCCGTGTGAATGCGCCCTACTGACACGCATTTGTCCTTGAACCTGAAATAGATTTAATATTATTAGTAAGAGTAAATAACATGCTAAAATAAATTATAAAGTGGACATGCAATAGAATTATTAATTTACTTGATATTTTAGTAAGTAATTATACAAGATTATAAAACAATAAAATGGAGCTCTTTATGAGATTTGAAACAGGTAATGTAATTGCCTACATTATTTGAATCGTAATCCTTGGTCCCTTGTGCTTATAACTAGTGTTATAATTTTCCATATCTATCCAACAGTTATCAAAAAGTTGGATCTTACCTATAAGATCTAACCTATACCTACACATAAAATACTTGTATATTGATAAAGAAAAACTTACCATCTGGACTGCCCGCTAAACATCCAAATTCTTCAATGAATAGACCTGAAGGCCTTACAGTTTTATTATACTGTTGCATAAACATACTTTTTGCCACATTTTCATTTTGCTGTCCATATAACATATCTGTCGTACAAATATTCTTTTTATATAAATATCCTTGACATGATTGTGACATGGTGTTGTAATACGGCGTTTGCAAACCTGTAAAAGGTAAAATAAATGTGTTGTGAATATTAAAAAAATGCATTGTCTGCATAGGTGTTCTATAAGATACAGAAATTACACAAGCACATTTCTGATTACATTACCATTCCAAATTGACTTGCAGTCAGACGGTCACGCCTATGAGTAGTATATGTATAAATAATTTTCATGCTGCCCTACTGTAGACATTTCAATGACAGCTATATCTTCTGGTGACTTTTGGAATTCTGTTTACCGTTCTTCACAACATATTCTCAGTTGTGCTTCATCAATATCAATTGGATCACTTGCTTGAATTTCATCACTTCATTGCACTTGGTCCATAGTTCTTGTCTTGTTTGGTTTTTCTTGTGGAACAAACAATCGTTTGCGTGTTGACGATTGCTGTCATATTCTGCTGTTCCTTCCGCTTTAAGTATTTTTTTAAATGTGTTCCTGGGCTCTGTGTGGTTTGCTTTTTCCATGCAATCTCATGCCATTAGTGTCCACGATAGCCATGAAAACAAAATATAATTTTACTGATAAACATAACATTCCTTTTGATTCCAACTTCTGTATAATAGAAAATTTAATAAATATTATTTACCTGCCACATGAACACGGCGCTGGTACGATCCCGCTTTACCTAAACTAATTCGGCCTGCCTTCAATGCAATTTTTTCATTGGCAGCATAAATCAGAGCCCACACATCTGGAGCATTCTTTTTTAGATGTTCTACGAGGTTTTCTTCCTTCTTTTCACTTCCATCGACATTGCAGTAATAGTCTTTGCAGTTTCCATGTAGCGAGTTAGCGACTACGATCTACTACACATGACGTCACAGAATCCTGCATCCCGCAAGCAAAGTTCTCCGCGCGATTTGAACAGATACAACACCCGTCCGGTCGGAGGATCCTCCCTTTTCAACGGTATGTGGGACTTTACTCTCTGTTCCACTACCTCCAAATTCCATGTACTCCAAATACATGAAGTAGGCCATTTCTCAAATGCAGCCATAACAGTATTAGCACTGCTATACATTATGATTTTCGGTGCCACTAATGTAAGCTTTATTACTTTTGGTTTCAAAATATTTCTTCCACGAAGTGGGAGCTTAGTGTTGGCCAAAAACCAGATCAAATCGCTTGTAATTGCAGCAAAAACAATTAATGCAGTGACTCTCTAAGACAATGACATGACATCCAAAATTATGCAAAATAATATCCAATCCATAGATAAAACAGAATACTGAAAACTGCCGTTCCGAATTACGTTCGGGATAACATGCATATTATCAGAAAGATTATGGCAGTAAAATTTTACTTACCCAAATTATGACATAATATCAATAGAAAAATCGCTGCAGACCAACCATAAATAAAAAAGATATTACATTATTATACTCTATTTTTTATTTCACTACTTTGTCGGCGTGATTGGTATACATATTGGTACCAAATTTCAGCTTTCTAGTGTTAACAGTCACTGAGATTAAGCGAGGAGGGACGGACAGACATGGCGAAACTATACTTAAGGGTTCCTTTTTTGCCATTTGGCTACGGAACCCTAAAATTGAATATAAATATATTTTTCCAACTTAATCTCAATCGATTTGAACAAATATCAATCAAACAACACCCTCAATAAGGCGTATTGGACATCCCTCTTTGGTTACTTCGTAAAACTTCGTGCTTGTTCGGCAATGCTCGGTACGCGATAAAATGTCTCGCTCACACGTTAGCATTGGTGTCATTTTCGTGTTTCTATCTCTGTCTTGAGTACAGCCAGAGACAAAACTGTTCATAGGTTGTTACTATTATATTGTTAAAAAGCTTTTTGGGTAGTATTAAGTTTTTTTCTTTAGTTTCATAAGTTAATTTTGTAGCTTTCAGTCTCAAAGTGTTAATTTATTTTATTTGTATTTGGTCCATGTATTAGTACATTTTTAATTGTATTTTGTAAGTCAAGAAGGTCAGGCTATATCCACATTATACACAAAATTATTAATTCTAACAATTGTATTCAATTTGCGCATTCCAGAAAAGAAGAAAAGAATTAGAAGAAGCATCAGTCAACGACGGCCTACTGCTAGCCAAATCATCTCTCAACATAAATCTTCTGCCAGAAAATGAAGATGACAAAAACATGGCTTCCCTCCTCGCTCTCCGACCTTCAAGAAGCATCGAAGAGACCCAGAACAATACAAGAATTAAGATCCTTAACATGCCTGCTTTACCTAGCTCTAGTGGACTCCTGACCAGCTTTGGAGGGTTAAAAAAAGAAGAATCGTTAAGTAAGAGCACTTTATTAACTAGACAAACTTTAGGCATCACTTTTAAAAGGACTAAGGTTGATAATAATAGTCTTTCGCATAAACCAAAAGATGCAATAAGTGATGTTACAGGCGATAAAAGTGTTAATGAAAAAGCAGATGATGTGACTTGCTCAGAAAAGGATATTGTACCTCATGATGATGAGAAATTGAAAGAGAACCTTACATTAAGTAAACATGAACTAAAATCTGAAATAAATAAAAAAGAAATAGACGAGTTGATTGCTCAAAAAGATGAAATAAACAACGAATGTAAAGATAATAACACTATAAAAGAAAAAGAAACGAAAAAGATATCCTTAGTATGTGATTACAGTTCTAGCGGAGAAAGTTCTGAAGGTTAACATGAAATAGAAAACTGTTGAACTTGTTTACTGCAATTTGAAAGCAAAAATAATGCACATGGGCTTATACCGGTCTACTAGCCGCTGCTGTTACCCCTATAAGGGACGAGACTTTGACCCATAAAGCCATTTTTTGGGGTGGAAAACTGTAATAAATCACTAAGGGAATGTCAGACTTTTACTGACTAAAATTCACCTGCAAATCCAGAGCTACAGTGAATCTTTCAAACGATCTTGTAGTCTAAACCCAAAAGGCCTATTTACGGTACCCCGAACAGTAAGAAAATGAGGATGAGGAGAAATTATTATTTATTTATATGAATTACTCTAATTTAATAGTGATTTGGTACTTTGTTGGATAACAGCATATTATATGCCCTGCAATGTCTTTTAAATATTGTGCAATTGTGGCATTCTTATCATACTTCGTGATTGTTAATTTTTTTATTTATATTATTTATTTAGCATAAACCGTGTCATGCCACAGCATACCGCGTCATGCTATAGCATCCCGCGGCACGTCGCAGCGTCGTGGTATCGAAATAAAGTAACATGAACTCTAAACTCATTGAAATAAGATTCAAAATAACTTGATTAGTAATAAAATGCTTTGCTATGACATGCCGTGTTATGACGGCACTGGGCGCTGGCCCTTATTAGTTATTACTGCCATCCCCTCTCCAATGAATTTGATTTATCATAATGTAATATTATAAAGTTATGATTTGACTATTGAATTACTTTGTTCCTTATTATTTGTATTATTGTAAAAGGAAAATTAGGTTCAGATAACATTTAAAAGTATAATCTGCAAGTGTTGCATTTAGTCCATCTTTATACTGTAAGTACTCTTTATTAAAACTTACATTTTTATTAATGAACAGAGCGCCTGATGAATTATATAAGTATAAAAAAAAATGTATCGACACAAAAATTATAATATTTATTTACTAAATTAAATAAAAATGCCAAACATCAGAATCACATTTTATTTTCCCATTTAAAAAACATTCAAGTTTCATGATTAAACTTTCGATGTAAGCAATGTACCTTTAACTCGCGTTGGGTGAAGCTTCCTTACGTATGGCCTGCCTGTCAAATAAAATTGGACACATCTATACTCCGCCAAGCATTCTCAAGTAGTTCTAAAGAAAGTGGGTCTACAATTTGCAGCTAACTTACAGAAAATGTGGGTAGATTGCAGCTACAATTATTCTCTAGCAGTAATAAGAATAAGATTAAAAATGGCGACGCCCCATATCTCTGTCCTTATTTGCATCTCGCTCGCACATTTTATTTCCAAGTCAGAGGTCACTATTGAAACCTTTTCACAAAACCAAATTCAAGCGAGAAAACAGTATACCTCAAGCAATACGATTTTTTTAACCCACAGTCCAAGAATTAAAATAATCTACATTTTGCAATTTCTAATAAATAAGTGTCCTTTAGTAGGTCTTAAAAATATTCTTAATTTAAAAATTCAAATTCTGTTCAAGAAAAGTTACTCAAAAATCTTGCACTAATGCATGGAAATATTAAGTGCAACCTATTTATTACCTAAAGATGAAAACTAGATGAGAAATGCTTGATGGAGTAAACTAAAACATATTTTGTGCATGAAGACAACACATTTGTCTACTTTGAAACACTCAGGACACGAACGTATATTCTATAGATTGACACCAAAGAATCGAGAGACACCCAATCTCTGGTCACCCTATAGGCAATCAGAGTATAGTACCCAGCCGGTAATATGGTAGATTGATTTTTATGGTAAGATTCTTATAATTGTAATAAAGTTAGCGTTATAAACAAAAATGAAACTTATTTTCAGTAGCAATAACATTTATATTCGCATGAAACTGTTGTTATATTTCGGCTTTACAAATATAAACTTTCTGAACTGATTGAAAAGGTTCATATTCGTAGGTAACACTAACTAAAGAAAAAAAACGTCTGTAAATACTACTCTTAGAAATAGTTTGGTTTTACATTTTACAGAGCATCGTTTCAATGAGGGTCTTACTACTTAGGCATCAGGCCTTTACTTTGAAAACGTATACATAACGTTGATCTCTAAAATTTGACATTGACGTTGACATCTAACTAATGTCATTAACCTAAGGATTTTGACAGTTGTCTACACCTGATAGCTCAGTGCTGCTACATGGTGAGCCATTTTAGAACACCCTCATGATCTATACTAATATTATAAAGAGGTAAAATTTGTAAGTTTGTATGTTTGTAAGTTTGTATGTAGGGGGTAATCTCTGGAACTACTGGTCCGATTTGAAAAATTCTTTCAGTGTTAGATAGCCCATTTATCGAGGAATGCTATAGGCTATATATCATCACGCTACAACCCACGGGAGCGGAGCAGTAACGAAAAATGCGGGTGAAACCGCGGGGTTCAGCTAGTATTATATAAAACCCAATGCACCAAATTAACGCCTGCGTACTTTTAGAAGTCCAAATACTGGTAGGTAACTACTCTAACGGCAAATGATTATATACGTATTTATTTATTAACAGATAACGAGCTTACATACTAAAGCTTAAAGATCGAATACATAAAATAATATAATATAAATATTTATGTAATTTATTATGAAAATACTTTAAATTTAACATTTATTACAATATCAGTGAGTACTAAAGTAATTAGGCAATGAAATTGCACAGTTTAATATAATTTGCGCTAGATGGCGACACTTTGGTCGCCGATAGTTTCTACAAATTCGTTTTTACAACATCCACGTTACAGATCACGACAATTAGTTAATTTATTTATTTGTAGGATGTATTTATTTATGTGTAAGTTCATTTATAAATATGCAATTGATGGCAGCAAATGTTATAACTGCTATACTTAAGCTGGCAGCAAAATTATCAAAAAAAAACTTTTAGCTGCAGCTAAATATATTTTTTGCCGTCAATATGTTTTTTAAATAATATAAACTAGTGCTTGACTGCGATTCTACCTGGTGGTAAGCAGAGATGCAATTGTTAATGGCAACATCGCAAAAATATGCTTAAAAAATTCATAGGTAATCAAAATAAAGATACGCTGACTAGACTTTGAGATCAAAATATATAAGTTAGAAATATTGTTCAAATTATTGTCGTTATAAAACAGACGTAAGGCTCAGGATGTTCTGATATGTCCCCTGCATTATTCCAAACGAATATCGATGAATAAGTTACAAATTAAAACGTATTAACAATCAAAATATGAGATGATTTTTCATATAATATAGAAATATCCCTGTTATATTACTCTATGTGTTAAACAGTTTATATAAACACCTATTTCAATTTGGCAGAGGGAATGTTTGCCTTAGTTATTTATTTTCTGTTCATAAACAATTATATGGGGGCGTAGTACTTATAAGGTTCACTAGGAGGCGCCACTAGTGCATGCGGTTTTGCTAGAAATCAATTTTAAATTTCAAAGGCCCTACCATGAGCTCTTAACGCGATCCATTTGACGCTCTAATATGAACTGTTCAAGCCCTATCCAGCTATAGAGGGTGTATTAGTTCTATCCCCCTTTCTCGCTCCCACAACTGATATTTTAACACGTCATGGTAAGGCCTTTTTACTCCGGATTTTAAAGTTTTCCCTCAATACAATTGAATCACCTTCTAGTGACAACGAGCCAGTTTCTAGAAAGAAAAATGCCGGAATTTTTATGTGACAAATAGTTAAACACGCCTTAGCTGTTACCTATAGAATGAATATTCTAAAACTCATGACGTACCGAAAGCATCTTTCCAAAAACCGGAGGTAAGTACTACCCCCCATTTCCAAATACAATATCAATATTAAAAAGTTTCCTTAGACTTTATCAGGTTGGTAGTACAAATCGTTGGCTACAATAGTACCACCCGTATAGTGTAGTTTATAATCAGTGTAGTATTCGTGTTGTTCTTTCTATTCATTGGATGCGCAGCGTTTGTCTTCCAAAGCCAGAATGAGGGCGCACTCGATCTTGGATTGAAGCCACTTCAAGACTTCTGGATCTGACACTTCTATCACTTTTTCATCCGTTGAGAAGTAGTTTACAAGCTCGTCCTGGAAATAATAATAAACACACATTTATACACACATTTTTTATATTATTTTATTTTTAAACATTTAATAAAACAGATTCAATGTGAGACGGACTAACGCACCGAACAAACTTAAGCTTATAATCGAAAAAAGTAGCTAAGTATTTTTGGAACCACTTTTGGGATTTTTATACTTTTACTTGAGCTATATGGCATTGTTTCTTGCCGAAAAATATGTCAACCAGAAATTCCCTATAGTTTATGATTCTTTTGCTAGCGCTTCATGTGGACATCCACTGTTGAACACTGTTCCTTCAAACTTCGCCATAACGAATGGTCCTGTGCATCCATCGGATCCTCGCAACTCTCACCAGGTCATCGGTCTACCTTGTGGGAAGTCTTCCAACGCTGCATCTTCCAGTACGCGGTCGCCACTCCAGTATCTTTCTGTCCCATCGACCAACTATCTGAAGCAACTGATGCCAGGTTTAGTCCAAGGCATATCCTCCTCCTTGTGTCGTTTTCCTCAATGCTGAGGGTCGTGACCTCCCTGCTTCATCACCTTAGAAGTTTTGATGTTCCTCCATCTGTTCCTGTCTTTGGCGTTGTGACGGGCATCGTAAATCCTGGAATTAAGAGCGGCGCGGATCTGGTCGAACCAACGTATTGGACTGCGCCCGCGAGGCCTTTTCCTATCTACTTTACCGGTCACAATGAGTCTTTCGAGGTTGACACCGTCTTTCCTTGCAATGTGACCGAAGTATTGCAGAATCCTGCGAAGATACTCGGACGACAGCCGTGAGGAGATTTGAAGCTCTTGCAAGATGGATACGTTGAAGCATATACAAACCTGCTTAATGTTAAGCAGCAGTTTCTCGTTGGAGAGGATGGGGGAGCCGATGACGTCATCCAGCTTGACTGCCCACTCCACGTGCCAGGAGCCGCTGGTGCCGCTCGCGCGCACCATGAAGATGTGTCTGGAAGTTAAGTGTATGAATGTCAGAAGTTGACTTCTAAGCCTTAAGGCTCGTCACCCTGATTATCACATTAATATTATAATGCCGAATAAGTAAGTAGTTTTTTGTTAGTTAGGAAATCATGTCATCTTAAATGACCCTCCGCGGGCGTGTCAGACTGTTACTAACCAAATGCTGGCATGCTCTTCAAATAGTGCATGTGTGCTAGAAATATTGCTTCCAGAGCCCATGGTAACAGGCCAGCAAGGAGGCTTCCCGCTTTGTGGCTGGATGTCCATGAGCCGATGAGCCTCAGCCAGGCGCTTACCACGCTAGACGCTGAAGCTGAACAGCTGGACCGCCAACGGTCGCTTACGTAGCGACGGCCCCCACACTGGCGCCCCGTAAAGGGCCATAGATCCAACGATTCTCGCCATAGAGCCTCCATCAGAAGGCGTCTGGACCGCCTAGGTTGGGAAGGAGCTGTTGTAGGGCAGCCCCAGTTCGTTCCAGTTCGGGAGCCAGACGTAAGGAGTGCTCCTCGAAAATCCGGCACAGCGGTCGAGTCCTATGTTTGCCAGTTTGGGAACTCGGTAGCGGTTCATTCCGAGGCCCGAAAGATATCACAACACTTACTGTGTGGACACCAGCAGCGTGCAGTTGGAGCTGGGGCCGAGGTGCGCGTGCGCGATGTAGGCGTCCGTGTCGGCGTAGTGGCCGCGCCCCAGCAGCGTCAGCAGCTGCAGCCCTCGTGGGGCGTGCTGCTCGTATGCTGACACAACACTTACTGTGTGGACACCAGCAGCGTGCAGTTGGAGCTGGGGCCGAGGTGCGCGTGCGCGATGTAGGCGTCCGTGTCGGCGTAGTGGCCGCGCCCCAGCAGCGTCAGCAGCTGCAGCCCTCGTGGGGCGTGCTGCTCGTATGCTGACACAACACTTACTGTGTGGACACCAGCAGCGTGCAGTTGGAGCTGGGGCCGAGGTGCGCGTGCGCGATGTAGGCGTCCGTGTCGGCGTAGTGGCCGCGCCCCAGCAGCGTCAGCAGCTGCAGCCCTCGTGGGGCGTGCTGCTCGTATGCTGACACAACACTTACTGTGTGGACACCAGCAGCGTGCAGTTGGAGCTGGGGCCGAGGTGCGCGTGCGCGATGTAGGCGTCCGTGTCGGCGTAGTGGCCGCGCCCCAGCAGCGTCAGCAGCTGCAGCCCTCGTGGGGCGTGCTGCTCGTATGCTGACACAACACTTACTGTGTGGACACCAGCAGCGTGCAGTTGGAGCTGGGGCCGAGGTGCGCGTGCGCGATGTAGGCGTCCGTGTCGGCGTAGTGGCCGCGCCCCAGCAGCGTCAGCAGCTGCAGCCCTCGTGGGGCGTGCTGCTCGTATGCTGACACAACACTTACTGTGTGGACACCAGCAGCGTGCAGTTGGAGCTGGGGCCGAGGTGCGCGTGCGCGATGTAGGCGTCCGTGTCGGCGTAGTGGCCGCGCCCCAGCAGCGTCAGCAGCTGCAGCCCTCGTGGGGCGTGCTGCTCGTATGCTGACACAACACTTACTGTGTGGACACCAGCAGCGTGCAGTTGGAGCTGGGGCCGAGGTGCGCGTGCGCGATGTAGGCGTCCGTGTCGGCGTAGTGGCCGCGCCCCAGCAGCGTCAGCAGCTGCAGCCCTCGTGGGGCGTGCTGCTCGTATGCTGACACAACACTTACTGTGTGGACACCAGCAGCGTGCAGTTGGAGCTGGGGCCGAGGTGCGCGTGCGCGATGTAGGCGTCCGTGTCGGCGTAGTGGCCGCGCCCCAGCAGCGTCAGCAGCTGCAGCCCTCGTGGGGCGTGCTGCTCGTATGCTGACACAACACTTACTGTGTGGACACCAGCAGCGTGCAGTTGGAGCTGGGGCCGAGGTGCGCGTGCGCGATGTAGGCGTCCGTGTCGGCGTAGTGGCCGCGCCCCAGCAGCGTCAGCAGCTGCAGCCCTCGTGGGGCGTGCTGCTCGTATGCTGACACAACACTTACTGTGTGGACACCAGCAGCGTGCAGTTGGAGCTGGGGCCGAGGTGCGCGTGCGCGATGTAGGCGTCCGTGTCGGCGTAGTGGCCGCGCCCCAGCAGCGTCAGCAGCTGCAGCCCTCGTGGGGCGTGCTGCTCGTATGCTGACACAACACTTACTGTGTGGACACCAGCAGCGTGCAGTTGGAGCTGGGGCCGAGGTGCGCGTGCGCGATGTAGGCGTCCGTGTCGGCGTAGTGGCCGCGCCCCAGCAGCGTCAGCAGCTGCAGCCCGAGGGCAGCATGCTGAGAGTATGGCCGCACCCCCTGCAACGAGGATATAGACGGTTCATCATCATAATAGCTTCAGTTGAAAGCTATTGGCGTAGCTACCGAAGAGCCACCCCTCAGTTCTCAGGTCTCCCTCCGCAGTGTTTTGCCCCAGGGTAGCTGGACAGTTAGCTACGCTAATGTTCATGACCTTGACGCCACCTTGCCCAGCCCTGTGCTCGCGGTCTTCACCAGATCATCAGTCCTTGCAAGGCCTCCTTTTTCAAAGCAGTTTCTGGTATGTCTAGTTTCGGAAAAGTCGCTTCTAGTTTGGAACCAATCGCTACCACTTTAGTTTCGGACTTGTAGCTACTACGTACGAGTGATTACTGTCTATACACGACTACGATCGCCGCGATGACACTTCCACAATCTATTTCGGGCAGTTTATTTACAGGTAAGTATATCAGAATAGAATATATCAGAAATGAACAGGCAGAAGATCTGTCTTTACTATATCATCGCTAAAACCTCACCTCAATAGGGTCGCAGTGTCTAGGCAGCCGACGCCTCGCCAGCAAGCGTCCTCCGCTCCGTTCCACGCAAGCCTTCAGGGCACTCTCAGCACTGCTGACGTTCAGCTGCCTCGATAGCGACGCGCGCGCAGCCTCGCGGCATACATCTGGTGAACAGTACAAGATAGTGAAATGATGATTACCCAAACAGAAACACAGTCTAGGGGTGCAATTAAAATAACTTGAACAAGATCGCATACGAATAGCGATCTATCTGTCAGCAAGTGTAAAAACATTCGCAAATTAACGGGATTATTTTAGACTCTAGAGTAAACCCGTTAAAATTACAGTCTAGAATCTAGAAGGTAATTGGGCTGTTTGGCTTTTCCGCTAGAGATATGCGAGGTAGACCATCTAAGCTGTGACGCTAAGTGACGAAACTACAATGTCTATCTCCACCACAGCTGTGAAGTGTATCTGTGTGATTAGGTAGCAGACTTCTTGAGAGTCGTCGTAGCTCATCTTTTCAAGTGGAATATCCATTAGTCCGTGCCATCATCGGGCGACTAGACGTAGGGCCTTGCGCCACCGATACATGGTAGATTTCCCAACCAGACGTATAAAGCGTTTTGGGAACACATTTATTGTGCGTACGTACAGCTAACGAGGGGAATTTCCTACCGGATTCTGTGATTTCTGATAGCTGCAACTTAGGGGTCACTAAGTCGAGAGTGAATAGGTTACTTCTAGACAAGCGTGCTTCATCCACGGCCACAATATAATCACTTACCATCAAGTGTCAAATGCACACCTATCCATTGGAGCAAATAAAATGCACTTTGCAGATGTATTAATAACTCAGCTGCGTTGAGCCTTTTTTCAAGAAAGCCAAGCTATCCTGTCGATAGTTAAGTTTGTCTCATACTTACTAGGTTTGCTTTATACCTACTTACCAGGACGGCATGGGCATAAGAAAGGAAAAAATAGAACGAGACGACTAAAAATTCCATTGATGGGTTCAGAACGGTATTGGTTGTGCGTCCATGACTAACAGACGGTTTAAGTATATGTACGAGTATTATTAATAAGGTAGATAAATCATGCTCAAAATAACTATAAGAAAGCAAATAGATATTATTATGCATGCACTACGATACTTACTCCTCACGACCACACAGTCGTCGTCTGTCCGCATCGCAGACGAAACAAACGAGAAACACAGTTAATTGACTACACACAATAATTACATTAATACATATAAATAGATACATTAATAAGAAAAGTATAGTAAAAATAAATAATCGTTATCTGACAAGAAAACACTCATGCTCATAAATACAGGAAAATAATTTATTAATTTATTATAATTTTTTACAAATATTTTACAAGAATACCAAAATAAAATGGCATGCTTATAAGAATTAAGAAAGAGTGGAGAAATATGGAGGAAAAATACTCTACTGAAATCCTTTTATCCATAAAAGTTTAAAATGAAAATGTTTTTTTTTTTCAATTTCAAAGCTTTGATGAAAAAAGGCATCTGTAGATCATTTCATCGATAATAAACATTGTAAAGATTTTATTAACCCTTTTACAATTTTATGCCAAAATAGCCCGCGGAAATTCAAATATTTTCACGAAAATGTCGTTCAATAGGGTAAGACGAACTGATAGTGTTTGTTATATTGACGATTATAATGATTATAATTCCGTAATTAAATACGTTTTAAGCCTACGAATCATATTTTAATTAAAGTACAACTTCACTCTTACCTTCAAAATGCAAAAAAAATAATTTAGATTTTTTTTAATTTTCCAAAACATTTTTATAAATTGAATTTCGCGGGCTACCCTGACGTTTTCACCTTAAATACAGCAGTTTATAATAAAACAATAAAATTAAGTTAAGAAGAAACACAAAAAATGAGTAAAAAGTCTTCAGACTCACCAAAAGTAGGTCTAGCCACTAGAGCAGTGAGGGCTAACGCGATGCTAGCCTGATTGCTGCTGTCCCCTTCGATCACGCTCTCGGGGATGTCGTTGCTTAGTTGGGGAACTTCACCTGATAACCAAATTCAATTGATTTGATTTATAGATATGACGGTTTCTGAAATACTCGAGTGAATGCTGGAAGTACCTACTGAATGCTAAGAGAATTCAGTTTCTCTTTGTGCATGATCTCGCTAGATCACACACAACTTTTAGATGATGTGGGCGGAATAAAATAAAAGATGGCTCGACGCGAAGTGATGATTATTGTAAAGTAAAATTAGTATTAGGCGTTAATGCTAAGTTGCAGTATGTGGGGTTACATCGTACACTTTGTTTTAGCCTTACCTCTAAACATTGCGTTGGGTGAACCAACAAGTTTTTAAACCATGCTTACATTGAAGGCACACAGATCAGGAAGGGCCCTCTTAAGTCTATCTACAGCGGACATCTCTTGACTAAAATGATTATGATAATGGAGAGCAACAAACCTGGTTTCCTCCTAGGCGTCTGTGGTTTAAGCAGGTCGTCAAACATGGCGCTGGTCCTAGTGCTGGGGCTCGCGCGCAGGCCCAGCAGGGCTGCTGCTCCGTCCTCCAGGCGGGACGCCACATCCATCACCTTGCGCCCAAGGGCTGTACCCTGCAGAGGACAAACTCGGTTATTCTATTTTTTTTTATATATACCATAAACTAGTGTTTGACTGCAATCCCACCTGATGGTATGCAGTGATGCAATCGTTGATGGTGAGGCGCACTAGTTTATTAAGAGCGTATTCACTCTAGTCTTGAAGATACCCAAATAATAATCGGGCGGAAAGACCGCAGCAGGCAAATTGTTCCAACCCTTCGATTTACGCGGTATAAACGACGAGGCAAACCGCTTTGTCCGAACCGTGCAGGTTTCGACAACGTAAGGATGGATAAGTACTCGCCGTACGACGGTTTAACAGCTTCGTTTGGCTAGTAGTCAGTCAGCTCTTCATAAACTAGTGCGCTATGCGTTTCGGCTTGTCGTTTATACTGCGTACACCGAAGGACTGGAATCATTTTTATTTAGATGGTTTCCGGATGTTGTATCCATTCAAATCGCGTGAAGAACTTTGCTTGCGCGATGCAGAATTCTGTGACGTGATATGTAGAAGATATATAGCTACATCACTCCCCTCCGGAGATCAGAGATCCAGGCAACATTTTGCAGCTTCAAAACTGCACATTGTATAACCTGTATAGATTACTATGGCTATTTCTCACCAGGCACGGCTCATAATACTGCTTGAGTCCCCGGGAGAAGTCTCCGATGTTGCTGTAGGGGTTCCCCAGGATGTTGAGGCCTAGGACCAGTACGTAGAACTGTTGCACCAGCTGCGTCCAGTAGTGGCGCGACGCCTGGTCTACCAGGGTGCACGCCGAGATGGGCGCGTTGCGGAACTCCAGGTATGACATCCTGGAAGTATCAAAATAAATTAGCTTGTGCACTTGGCTTTTCAAAAGTACCCTACGACTATTCAGTCACATCTGGTTAGACAGGAAGCCGACACTAAGCTAATTGGGAAAAGGTTAGAGATATGGAAAAGATTATGAAATGTTATAAAAACAAATGCTATACCTATTTATCAGAAGTAAAAAAATAATACCTACATTCTTGTATATAAGAGATAAGTAGGCCTCCAAAACACAACATCGTCTAAATAATTCGATTCTTGGTACCTACAGACATGTATATTGTTTAGTTTTTTATATGTGATTATTAATTTTAGCTACAGAGAGCTTTACATTATGTAGATAATGAAGGTAAATATTATTATAACCAGAGTTGCTACTAGAGTCAGTCAGACTTTTAAGAATGCTGTTACCGTTGTTTTTTACATTTAAGATGTAATTGTTGTGCTGCAAGTTACGATAATTTCAACATCCTCAAGAAAGAAATTACTATTGATTTAATGAATAACGTTCTCTCAAATTACAAACACGCTTCGCGTCAGTGGAAACGCACAATAAATATTTTAAATTCATTTCCAAAAGACAACAAACATTCCAAACAAAAAAAATCACTTACTTTATAACGACATCCTTCATATCACACAGCGAAGAGCCCCAGGAATTGAAAAGATACTCCAGTAAGTCGCTGTTGAACAGTTTAGGCCTGTTCTCCTTCTTGTTACCAAACTTCGTCTTGCTAGGACTGTTGGCAGTCTCCGCAGAGTACCCTCGAGATGACAGGCTCAACACCAGCTTTACAGGAGATAGATGCACATACTCGAAGAGCACATTCTTCTGAGCATTTATCTGGCTCTTCAAAGCAATCATCGGCAACGGCATATGAACCAACGCAAGATCCGCCCTCAACCTCACAGCAGGCTTCTCCTGAATCTTCCAGTGGTTCAGAATATCGAACACGTAGTTCACAAAACCACGGTCCAAGTTCACGCAGTACTCCTGCACTAGGATCTTCACGTATTTGTATATGTCCTGGTTTAAGCTCGGTCGGTGTTGCTTTAACGCGACTATCTCTATGCAAGGTTTTAGCCCTTTGCTTGACCTGACATCGTTGGGTATCGGTGCTGGGTATAGAACACTTGGAAACACAGCCTCGTGCAGCTGATTGTCGATTTGTAACCTCTGGCATTTCAAGTGACAGTAAGTATAAGTATCGGATTTGCGTAACTGCAACCAAACGCCAGGATTGTACGTCCTGCGCAGTTCAGAGAAGAATGGTTTCGTCATTTGCATCTTCTCCAAATCTAAATGAATATATTCCTTTAACTGGCATTTCTTCTGCTCCGTTTGGTACTTATCTTCGATCCAGGATGTTAAGTCTGGAGATAACTGCTTCCATTTATGGTTGACGTTCACCTCCCATCTGGGTAGGGAGTCAGTCATGCTGACATACGCCAGCTCCTTCACTCCAGTGTGAGTTGGCACGCAGACTGACAAACTGACTCCTGACAAGGACATGTAGACCTCGTAGTTACTCCTCTCTGCGTTGATCCGCATCCTGTACTGATAGGCTATTCGTTCGTCTTGAGCCAAGGCAAACACTCTCTGGTATCCATCCATGTACGATATCCAGTACACGATGACCTTGTCCTTCCTCATCTTCTTGGTCTTGGCGTGTGCCTCCGGGAGGTCGGAACTGTCAGAGTCATCGCTGCTGGAGGAGCAGGGTTCAGGAGACTTGGGGGTGAGTCTCTTGAGGGTAGAAGATAGTTTGGATGTGACGCTGCTGGTAGCTACCAAGGTTGAGTGCTTCACTGAGTGGAAGCTTACTTTTTCTTCGCCATATCTGAGGAATATTAAATAAGTTTTAAAAAAATACTTTGAAAATTGTAAGTACCAATTGTTTTTCCAAAATATCAGCAAGCATAATTCACCCTTTACTAGTATCTATTCGTACCTACTTAGGACACCGGAAAATTACAAACTCTGTATGATTGTAAAAATTTTTTGTTACTTAGTACTTAAAGATTAATAATTTCTCAATATATTATGAAAAAATCGTTTTGTTTACCATAAATCGCATCCAAATTCATTACTTTCTAACATAACCGTGTCTTATTTAGAAAAAGTATACTTAGTTCAGAATTTCTCGAGATATTTTACAATCTTACAAATACCGCGCCGTTTAAAATTTACTGGTGACATATATACTATATAAAAGTATGAATTTTATCTTTTAAATTTATTTACGAGTAAGCCTACGAATGTTTACAAAATTGTGATTCCATAATGGTTATTCATGTTTAAAGAAAAATTACTTCAGTACTACACTCACCCATCCTGTCCAAAAGCAGCATCATACCCTTTGCCTTTATTGTTATAAATATTCCACATCAGCTTCCTATCCTTGGCGGGATCATCCCAAGTGTAGAGCAAGGACTGGTAGGGACTCAGCAAGGCTACCTGGCCTGAGTCGGCCTGATGCAGCTTCAGGAACAGGTCATCACACAGGTTGTCTATGCGGACTGGCGAGTCCCCTACGGTGTATGGCTTGAAGGTTATGGTGAACGGACGGTCGGTACCTCCTGTTACTTCTACACAGATTGCCGTCTGAAAAGAAGGATATTGTGTTAAGAAGATGAAGATAAAGAGCTTGGAAAACTGGGCCTATCAAGAAAGACCGCGGCTTCTGAAAAACGATAAGAATGAAGACTTAGAATAAGAGATGCGATTTTCTTCTTCTTAGTCGTACACTCTTGACAGAGTGGACGTGGTCATGTCTCAGTCGAGTTTAGCGCCTCTTTCGCAATACGACGCCATGCAGCTCTGTGTTTGAAGGCTTGGGAGTTGTCATAAATGCTGCAGTGTCAGGAAATGCGGTCACATACATAATATTACTTGTAATACTTATGTAAAGGACTTATTTAAGCTTAGATACTCCCTCAGAGATAAATTTAAGGAGATCAAGGTAATGACTGTGCCTTCACAGTATATTTATGAGAATATCCTGTATGCCCATAAGAACAAAAACATGTTTAAAAAATACAGTGATATACATAATTTTAATACTAGAAATAAACACAAATTTGTAGTTCCTGCAACTAGGCTCAAAAAAATAGGCTCATTTAGATGTCAATGTGTACACTTCTATAATAAACTTCCCAGTCATATTCAAGAACTAAGCCTAAATAAATTTAAATCATTTGTAAAGCGTAAACTTTGCCAAAAGGCTTTTTATACTATAAAGGACTATGTTGAGGACAATAAGGCTTGGGATTGACCTGCTCCAGTACTCGCTGTACTGTCGTTTATTCTTTTAACTTATGTTTCAATTTGACATTGATATTCTCTTTTTTACAATCCGACATTTTTTTTTTCTTTATACAATTCGACTAATTTCTTTTTATTCTTTAATTTTTTTTTGACAACAATATTTACTTTGTTAAGTATTACTTTTTGTAAATTTTATTTATATCTTTTTTATTTTTTTTTGTGAATGTGAGGACTATGTGGATAGCTTGCTTTTTCCTTTCGTTTCAGTCACTTTAACTTATGTCTGGCAATTTGAGTATTTTCTACGGCCTAACCAAATGTCCTTTCCTTTGCATTGTTCGTCAAGTCATTGAGCTCCTTAGTAGCCCCGAGTTGAGCTTTACGAGGAAAATGACAAATGCTTGCACTGACTGGACAGGTCCGCTCAAATCTGCATGGTTCTTTCTTTAAAAGGCCATCTCAGACACCAATCTGCATAGTTCGCATATGATTTGACCAATACATTTTGTATGGATATTTTTTTTAAAAGAGACTGTGACCCCTGAGTTTGTTTCGGTGTTTCTTCTCAGGGTAGTCAGTTAGGAAACACCGGCCTCATCTGGATTAATAATTTTGACAAAAAAAAATTGACGTGTAAAAGTGTTTCGTGAAACCTATTTGCAAAATAAATATCATTTATCATTTTCATTAACGACAAATATTTACACAATCCAAATGAAAAGATATATTTGGCACCCTACTTCCCACACAAATGACAAAAAAGGTCCATGTAAACAATTCACATATCCGCATAATAATACGTAGATCATAACATGTAACATAAACATGAAAGCCGTGACGTAACAGTTACATGAACGCGACCGCAGCCGCGGCGCGAGCACTAACTCAATTAGCACTCTCCACTTTCATCTCAACTTTTATAAGACCCGCACACAAACACACTTTCCCTCAGTTTTCAGCCGACTACAGTAACACAATGAACAAAATAGTGTTATTCCTAACATTCTCAGTGTTGTGTGTGGTTACGCAAAGTGAAGATGGATGCAGTCATTCAAGATCGTACACAAGAGTCAAAAGAGGAAGGTACCCCGGCCCACCGATAAGATTCTACAATCGGCCCCCCGTGACCTTCCCTATCAAAGGCATATTCTCCTACACGCCCCCGCCGTTCATGCAGGATGATGAGCCCCCGTACCCCGGCAGCAGACCCTACAAGGTTAGTAAACGCCCCACTAACCAAGCTTTAGGGGATGATGACATAAGTAACATAGTTAAAAATTTATCTAAACAAGACTTGGACAAGATATTAGAATTCGCTTCCGAGAAAGATAAATACTCCTACAAAGGCAAAGATATGGACTTCGAATACAGGCCACCGCATAAGAGAGAGAATACACAAACACCGATGTATACCAAAGATTTTTATAAAGGAAATATTGATACCAAATATCAAGCAGAGAAACCTGAAATAGAGTTTAAAAAATATGTCAACTATGTGACTGAATCAACTCCTTATGCGCTAGAAGATGACAGGAGGAACCCCTATTCAGTAGAAACAGAACCTAATCAAGTGAGTTTTTATGGACCTCAGAACGACGGGCCACCACCCTTCAAAGCATACACTGAGCAGGAAAATGCACCACCTCCAAACCGTTTTGATCCTCAAGAAGAAAGACCTTCTCAATACAGGCCTTTTGTGTTTCAAGATCATCAGCCCACTCAGTTCAAACCATATGGACCACAAGACGAACCTATATCTCCTGCATCAGGAGTCAACAGTCTTACTAGCCAGAATTTTGGAAACCCTCAAGGACCTAACGTTTATTCAGGCTTGGGTAATCCAGACATTCCTGAGACAAATGAAGAAGAGAAGTTACCACCACCAACAAATATGAGAGAAGAAGATTTCGATGTTTCTTACACGAATAATGTTCCAACGGTGGTGAAGGTAGATTCAGATTCGTATCAAGTACAGAGTTTCGGTGATCTACCGCTGATGAACTATAATTCTAAGTTACATTCGGTCAGTTCTTATCATGTGCCGCATTATACTGTAAGTATTTGAGATTATTTAATGGGTATGGGCAAATTAATGTATACGTATACGATACTAACTTATGCTAGCAGTTCGTCCGCTGTGAATGAAAGAAAAACAAGTACCTACACATTACTACACAAGTGTACAGAAGTGAATTTAATGCCTTAGGCATTTTCTACCAGTCAAGCTTTGAAGATAAAAAAAGAAAAAGGCGTCCAAAAAATATACAAATAAAACATTGATTAATGTGAAATTGGAAACATCCCAAGAGAACATTCTTAAAACTTCAAGCATGAAGCAGTAACAAAACGAGGAATATAGACACTCACAATTATATGCCTTTATAATGAGGTCTCCGATAAAACTGACCTACTAAATTATTGATTAACATATTCTAATTAATCTATCACATACAGAGACACAATAGATTAGATTACAATAATTTATCTAACATTTCTTGTGATAATTACTTCTTGTTTGAAACAGCAGGTCTATTTATTATTTAAGGACCAAGTATAGTCATATAAAAAATAAAATAAAAGACTCAAAACCCCCAAATAAGAACTTAAATATATCTAAGAGATAAAAAGAATTGTTTGTCATAACAATCTGTTATTTTGTTCCAGGTAACACAACCTAAACCACAATCCGCACCATCATCATCATTCGTATCATCACAATCCTACTCCTCATCGACTGGCCTGAAGATATCACCAGCCGCAGCCGCCATCAAAGCCCCACCTTTCGAGCCAGCCCCACCTGTATCAGCTGCTAAAGAACAAAGTGATGCTCATCTGAAGGCTATTAAGATCTGGTCTCACAAGTCTAAAGGAGCGGCCTATACGCTGCATGATGATGGAACCCTGACTCCAGAAAAGCCGAGACCTCCAAAGTATGGGAAATAATGTTGTTTTTAAGTTATTTGTAATTATAGTTAATTTATTTTTTAGTTTGGTGTTTTATTTAGACCCTGGATTAGTTTTTAGAGTATATTCTACTTTGGAGTTATCACTTTTGGAAAATGTGAAAATCGCGTAGGTAGTTAATAGTACATTATGATACAAGTGTGTAATGTGGGTCATTATCGTCGCGGTGGTATTAAGACCCGAGCCATGGCGAGGGTCTTAAGAGAACCAAGAACGATAATGACCAATTACTCACTTGTATCATACGACGTTTTTCGACACACTTGTGAATAAAATAAATTAAAAATCAACTTTATTTAGTAGGTATATGAAAAGTTTATCTAAAGAAACCGTTCGTAAATGAGTAGTCAGTAAAGTTATAATTAACTATTTTGACTGTATAGTGCAGTGGTCCCATGACATAGATTTTCTTGCGTACAGCACAAATCATTTTCCTCATAAATAGTTGTTGTAGACATATTAATAAAATCTGTATTTTATTTTTAAATAATATATGGCGGCAAAAAAATTGACTTTTCCTAAACGCGCGCATGAGCGAAAAATGGCGGCCATAGACTAGCTACTCTAGCTGTTGGTTTAGAAAAAATAAGAATGAGGTTGCATATAAACAGAAAATACAAATTTGATAAAAGATTTAATTAATTAAATATGTAAAATTTTAAATAGTTTATTTAAACACGAAATTGCATGAAATAAGTAAGGAAAACACTAATTTATGCTATTGAACGCAATACCAAACTTTATTCTTTTTTGTCTTAAAACTCTTTTTGACAAAAAAGAGGATAAACAAAAAGGTTCTAACTACATTACCGCACATGTGCATAATAGTAATCAAAATGTCACAGTTTGGTAACGAGCCCCTTTATATACCTAAGTGCAGTGCAATAACAGCCACTTTATGAGCAAGTGTGTCGAAAAAAATTTTAGTTCCATTTTGCTATTTCAAGAGTTACAAGAGGAACATTTGTAGTTACATTCACATCACGATCCATTCCACTTACATCCTACACTTACACGTACATCCGTGACATACAAAATGAAGAAATACCTACCTATAGAGAAAATAGTGCGTTTATTTCATTAAACCCTAGTATAAAAGACAAATCTCATTTAAAGTCAAAAGTAGTGTAAAGTTTACTTCATCATCATTTGCCCTTGTCCCATGTACTTGTAGTGAACCAAACACATTTTTTTCATTCTATCCTATCACCCGTCACGCTATCACTGACTCCCTTCTCCTTCATCTCACTTCTCACACAATCCATCCATCTTCAGAAACAAATATGTGTAAACAGCGTAAATAGTTACGTGATGATTCTTAACCGTTTCTTTGGAAAAATCCAGAAATATACTAGTGCGCCTCACCGTCAACGATTGCATTACCATCAGGTGGGATCGCGATCAAGCACTAGTTTATACAAATTGCAAAAAATTATAATATAAATAGTTTGTCACTCCCAGAAGAAAACTCACGCGATCACAAACTTCCTTTCACCTCACACAATCCATTCATTGTTTCTTTGACCTACCTCTCCCACATGTGTCTTCTTCATCCTGCTCTTATCACGTGTTACTTGGGGTCGGCGCAACGTGTATAAACATCGTAAATAGTTTCTTAAAAAAAAACCTAAAAAAAAAGTGGGTAGTCAATTCCAGAAGAAAACTCACCCCCTTATCCATCCTCAGCACAGTAAAATGGTTCCTCGTAATCGGGAAGTGCTGAGACACCACGGTGGAGTCGCGGTACTTGCAGTGCATGGACATGGAGTCTGTCTGCGGCCAGAAGGGCGTGCACTGCTGCGGAGACTTACTTGGAGTCGGTACAGTACTGACTCTCCTCCCATACTTCTACCGACTCCAAGTAACATGGGACTTGAAGTCAGTACAATGCGTTTTTATCTTCCATTCTATCCTATCAGCAGTCACGCGATCACAAACTTCCTTTCACCTGACACAATCCATTCTTGTTTCTTTGACCTACCTCTCCATGTGTTTTCTTCATCCTGCTCTTATCACGTGTTACTTGGGGTCGGCGCAACATGTATAAACATCGTAAATAGTTTCTCTAAAAAAAAACCTAAAATCTCAGAAGTAACTCACCCCCTTATCCATCCTCAGCACAGTAAAATGGTTTCTCGTAATCGGGAAGTGCTGAGACACCACGGTGGAGTCGCGGTACTTGCAGTGCATGGACATGGAGTCGGTCTGCGGCCAGAAGGGCGTGCATTGCTGCGGAGACAGGTCGATCCACAGGTCTGCGGCCTCGTTCTCCTCCATGAAGCGGAGGTGACGCTTCGTGTCGTTGTACACTAGGAAGTATGGGAGGAGGGTCACGATTTTTGTGAGCTGAGGACACAGCTCTGATAGGGTTACCTGTGGAAAAGAAAATGTCTGTCAGGAACTGATGCTAATATTTTTAACCTCATTCTGAATATTTCTTTTACTTTTCTTAGAAAATTGGAAGATACTCAAAAGAAAACCGAGAATCTTCAATTTTGCCTGGACAGGGGTTTATAACCGTCAAGGCAGGTTTTTTTGCTTTTGTATTTGACATTCTTTAAAACTTGTTTGTATATCAGAACTGGAGTCACCATTTGCTCTTGCCAGGTTCTCTTGGTTTTTCATTTGACATTCTCGTAAATTTTTTTTCGACACACTTGCTCATAAAGTGGCTGTTATTGCACTGTACTTAGGTATATAAAGGGGCTCGTTACCAAACTGTGACATTTTGATTACTATTATGCACATGTGCGGTAATGTAGTTAGAACCTTTTTGTTTAACCTCTTTTTTGTCAAAAAGAGTTTTAAGACAAAAAAGAATAAAATTTGTTATTGCGTTCAATAGCATGAATTAGTGTTTTGCTTACTTATTTCATGCAATTTCGTGTTTAAATAAACTGTTTAAAATTTTACATGATTAATTAATTAAATCTGTCATCTAATTTTTATTTTCTGTTTATATGCAACCTCATTCTTATTTTTTCTAAACCAAGAGCTAGAGTAGCTAGTCTATGGCCGCCATTAATCGCGCATGCGCGCGTTTAAGAAAAGTCAATTTTTTAGCCGCCATATTTAAAAATAAAATACAGATTTTACAAAAATGTCTACAACAACTATATATGAGGAAAATGATTTATGCTGTACGCCTTCAAATAGAAAATCTAAGTCATGGGACCACTATACAGTCAAAAATAGTTAATTATAACTTTATTGACTGCACTTTTACGAACTGTTTCTCTAAATAAACTTTTCATATACTTATTAAATAAAGCTGATTTTTCGTTTATTTTCTTCACAAGTGTGTCGAAAAACGTCGTATGATACACGTGAGTAATCGGCGATTACCGTTCTTGGTTCTCTTAAGATCCTCGCCACGGCTCGGATCTTAATACCACCGCGACGGTAATCGCACACATTACACACTTGTATCATAATGTACTAGTGTATATCAGGACTGTGGCCTCCAGTTGTTCTTGTCACCCCGCGCCCCCAATTTAAAACTGATTTAGAAAATAGTGACTCATTGTTGTCACTCAGCTTAACTACGCCCCTTGACTAATTATATCATAAATTATAGTAAGTTAGAACGCCATATTTACATTGACCAGTATCAGGAGGGCTACTGAAGTAAGCCCTACCGATACTACCAACGAACTCATCATTCGTCAATTTTAAAAAGGAATACTAGAGGTATTCTCACCTATTCATAAAAATAAGACTTAAAATTCTGACGATTTTATTATACTACATTTGAAAATAAAGGGGGAAATATGAATGGTTTTATTTTTATCTCGTTATGAATAGGCCTCAATTGAATTTGTGGTTGCATTGATGAGTCACTATTTTCTTAACGCGAATAGATTGCCACATATCGAGTTTCCTTACGTTAGCTTACACCTACATGTACCTAATTATGGACAAATGAAATTAAGAAGAGGTTCTGTACTGACATTGAGAAGCAGCCTGTAGTTGGTCCTCCTCTCAGTGTGCGGGCACACGACGAGGCCAGGCGCAGCGGCGGCCAAGCGTGCGGCGCGCGACCACGCCGAGTGGTGCGCGCGGAAGCGCACGCGAGCGCCGCGCCGCCGCGTGCGCGCGCCGGGGCTCCACAGCAGCGGCTCGTCTGTCACCTCGTACCACGTGTCCGACTGACCACCCTGCCAAATATATTGCAGTTTCTTACACAAAGAAACCTTATCTGCCTAAAGGGAAAAGGAAAACAAAAACATGGTAAAAAAAAAAAACAAAAAAAAGGTCAAAATAAAGAAAAGAAACACGACAAAAAAAAATGCCAAAAAAATATAACATAATTGAAAACCGAATATTTAAATAAAAAAGGTCAAAAGTGTGATCTGAGACAGTACGAGAACAAGACGAGAGAAAATGCTTTAAATACATTTCATCATGGAAATCCGAAGGATGCAAGACGCTCAAGACCGGTCATTGTAGTGACACTTGAGGGAGACCTACTCATATGTCCAACGGTAAAATGGCTGCAATGATGATGAGTTCAACCTCTGGTGAAAAGGCTCTCTTACCTTCATCTGCAGCGGCAGCCCCGTCTTGTTGATGAGCCAGTGCTGCGCGTGCAGAAACACCTCCCAGCAGTCGTTGCGCTCCACCGTCACGCAGACCTGGACCTGCTTGTTGCCACCTTCCGTCTCGCAGTCACTGCTCAGAGTCACCGTCTTTTCGGTTACATCTATGAGAGAAGAGAATGCCCAGTCATGTGTGTTGTTTTTGTCAAATACAAAAGGGCGCATCGTCGATACGCTTTAAAAGTCTTGGTTCAAAAATAAGGATTGGGAACAAAATAAGACAGGTTACAAGTAAGCAATTTATACTCTGTATGTAATAGACTATACTATTTCGAATTTCAACATAATTAAATTGTGTACACTCTTCGTGTTTTGCCTGTACCAATCTACTTCTTTCTTCTCGCAAAGGTTCTGCTACGCCTACAAATGCTTATTACGAAAAATTAGACTTTAGAGACCAGCAAATCGACAGCAGACAAGCCTGTGTGCTCCAGACAGCAGTAGCGTACCACGCGGCTCCAGCATACTCACCCGGAGACAAGGTGAAGCTGCCAGTCCACGGCAAGCCCATGTAGTGCATGCTGATGGTGATCCGGTGCGGCACGGTGAGCGCCAGCGTGTAGGTGTGCGCGCGCTCGCCGGCCTCCACGCGGCTCCAGCATACTCACCCGGAGACAAGGTGAAGCTGCCAGTCCACGGCAAGCCCATGTAGTGCATGCTGATGGTGATCCGGTGCGGCACGGTGAGCGCCAGCGTGTAGGTGTGCGCGCGCTCGCCGGCCTCCACGCGGCTCCAGCATACTCACCCGGAGACAAGGTGAAGCTGCCAGTCCACGGCAAGCCCATGTAGTGCATGCTGATGGTGATCCGGTGCGGCACGGTGAGCGCCAGCGTGTAGGTGTGCGCGCGCTCGCCGGCCTCCACGCGGCTCCAGCATACTCACCCGGAGACAAGGTGAAGCTGCCAGTCCACGGCAAGCCCATGTAGTGCATGCTGATGGTGATCCGGTGCGGCACGGTGAGCGCCAGCGTGTAGGTGTGCGCGCGCTCGCCGGCCTCCACGCGGCTCCAGCATACTCACCCGGAGACAAGGTGAAGCTGCCAGTCCACGGCAAGCCCATGTAGTGCATGCTGATGGTGATCCGGTGCGGCACGGTGAGCGCCAGCGTGTAGGTGTGCGCGCGCTCGCCGGCCTCCACGCGGCTCCAGCATACTCACCCGGAGACAAGGTGAAGCTGCCAGTCCACGGCAAGCCCATGTAGTGCATGCTGATGGTGATCCGGTGCGGCACGGTGAGCGCCAGCGTGTAGGTGTGCGCGCGCTCGCCGGCCTCCACGCGGCTCCAGCATACTCACCCGGAGACAAGGTGAAGCTGCCAGTCCACGGCAAGCCCATGTAGTGCATGCTGATGGTGATCCGGTGCGGCACGGTGAGCGCCAGCGTGTAGGTGTGCGCGCGCTCGCCGGCCTCCACGCGGCTCCAGCATACTCACCCGGAGACAAGGTGAAGCTGCCAGTCCACGGCAAGCCCATGTAGTGCATGCTGATGGTGATCCGGTGCGGCACGGTGAGCGCCAGCGTGTAGGTGTGCGCGCGCTCGCCGGCCTCCACGCGGCTCCAGCATACTCACCCGGAGACAAGGTGAAGCTGCCAGTCCACGGCAAGCCCATGTAGTGCATGCTGATGGTGATCCGGTGCGGCACGGTGAGCGCCAGCGTGTAGGTGTGCGCGCGCTCGCCGGCCTCCACGCGGCTCCAGCATACTCACCCGGAGACAAGGTGAAGCTGCCAGTCCACGGCAAGCCCATGTAGTGCATGCTGATGGTGATCCGGTGCGGCACGGTGAGCGCCAGCGTGTAGGTGTGCGCGCGCTCGCCGGCCTCCACGCGGCTCCAGCATACTCACCCGGAGACAAGGTGAAGCTGCCAGTCCACGGCAAGCCCATGTAGTGCATGCTGATGGTGATCCGGTGCGGCACGGTGAGCGCCAGCGTGTAGGTGTGCGCGCGCTCGCCGGCCTCCACGCGGCTCCAGCATACTCACCCGGAGACAAGGTGAAGCTGCCAGTCCACGGCAAGCCCATGTAGTGCATGCTGATGGTGATCCGGTGCGGCACGGTGAGCGCCAGCGTGTAGGTGTGCGCGCGCTCGCCGGCCTCCACGCGGCTCCAGCATACTCACCCGGAGACAAGGTGAAGCTGCCAGTCCACGGCAAGCCCATGTAGTGCATGCTGATGGTGATCCGGTGCGGCACGGTGAGCGCCAGCGTGTAGGTGTGCGCGCGCTCGCCGGCCTCCACGCGGCTCCAGCATACTCACCCGGAGACAAGGTGAAGCTGCCAGTCCACGGCAAGCCCATGTAGTGCATGCTGATGGTGATCCGGTGCGGCACGGTGAGCGCCAGCGTGTAGGTGTGCGCGCGCTCGCCGGCCTCCACGCGCAGCGACCAGCCCGCCGCCGCGCACGACGCCTGCGCCGCGTACGGCAGCCGGTTGTACAGCGCCAGCGGCGGCACCACGCGGATCAGGTAGTTGGGGATCGAGCGGCTGATCTTCTGGGATTGGCAGCCTGGGAAAGTCAAAGAAGGGTGACTTCATTTTCCTTTTCTTCTTATAAATGTTCTGCTGTGAACCCACATGCTGTACTTCAGTCCACTCTCTCCCATAGACAAGAGGGCTAAATTTAATTTGATCCCTAAATTCCAGCAGAAAGATCATGCTATTGACTGATTTTGGTCCGAACAAAGAAGCTCTGAGAGCAATGTAGTGTATAAAGCTAGTGGGCCAGATGGATACCGGAGTTCTGTTCTTAGAGGTCAGTTCTCTCTGTTACTGTCTTTCTGCTGCTTATCAATGATATATTGATGCCCGGTATTTAAATGACGGTGCAGTTATAGAGAGATACGAGAACTACCGAGGGCATGGTCTAGTATGGAGCTAAATGCAGTCTGAAAGATTGCTGAAGTGAGACATTCATACGCTCTACATGAATATCTCACTTTGGCAGTCGCCATATGGAACGACCCAATCTGGTGGTATACAATGCTGCCGAAACACTAGCGTATCTGTGTACCGCCAAAAGCGTGCATTTTTCGAACCAACCGCTTCGCTCTTGGGAGTCAAAACTTCCTCAAACCTTTACTTTGGGCAGTGCATTCCAAAACTATGTCCAAAACTAAGGCTGCTAAGAAACTTGGCATTCTTATGATGGAACTTCATACCGGGACAGCTTCTTATGGTAAGAATACAAAGCAAATGTCCGATTGTCTAAAGTACTGTGCCAGCCAAAAATGTGCTGGTGCTGCAAAATGCCGTCTAACTTTAGACTCAGTGGAAAGTCGTGCGAAGAGGCTAATTGGTGGTCTAGATTTGGTTAACACCACTCTATAGAGCCTTTCGGTATATATTTTACAGGATGTATGTTGTAGAGTGTACGCCAGAATTACATGGCTTGATTCAACCAACACGTTTCTACCATGCCGGACAACCTGACATATGAGTGAGTGTCCAGTACCTTTATCTGGTTAAGAGCGCACCGAGTTTCTAGCGCTAATCGACTTTAGGTTTTCTTTGCGCTCTGTGTATGTGTGCGTGAGGCACACCGGCAAACGAGCGAGCGAGCCGCGCGCGCGTCACTGCGCTGTGCCGCCGTACAATATTATTACGTGTATTACTATTTTGTAACTTTTTTCCGCTTCGCTTCTGGAATAATACTCGCGGAAGGCATAGCTTTTTTTCGTTTTGCTGACTCTTTCTTATCTATTGCGTCTAAAATATATTGTTGCTCACGAATTTCCATTTTTCTGTCCAGCCTTGAATCAATTATTTCTGGTAGAAGACAATCAAAGTAAAAACTTTTTAACTTTGTTTCCATAATGTTCTTCCAGAATTATATTATTATCTCTTTTTATTGCTTCTATTTTTTTACTGAGTAATTACCGAGAATTCAGTATGAATTTAGCTGCATAAAATATTTTCATCACATACTTAGTAGGTACCACCGTAGGCGCATGCTTGCGGGCGACGAGCAATGGGTAGCTCGCCGTCCGGACGTCTGGTAACAATCCGGACCAAGCCCATGTCGTCGACGGCGCGTATTGCTCCACGCGCGCCTCAAAGAGATGTCAGCAAACTGTAGGGGACCGACAGGGCCAAAGCCTTCTGGGGCCTGGGTTGACGAAAGAGGTCCCCGGGACCACGGAATTAGGGCAAAGAAGGAACAGGAGTGGGTTTTAGTCAGTAAAAGTCTGACACGCCCTCCCGCTCCGCCCAGAGCAGAAGTCATTTTGATGATTCCCCAACTAAAAAAATATTTCGTAGGTTGGCAAAGGAGGAACAGGAGTGGGTTTTAGTCAGTAAAAGTCTGACACGCCCTCCCGCTCCGCCCAGAGCGGGAGAACTCATTTTGATGATTCCCCAACTAAAAAAAATTATTTCGTAGGTGGGCAAAGGAGGAACAGGAGTGGGTTTTAGTCAGTAAAAGTCTGACACGCCCTCCCGCTCCGCCCAGAGCGGGAGAACTCATTTTGATGATTCCCCAACTAAAAAAAATTATTTCGTAGGTGGGCAAAGGAGGAACAGGAGTGGGTTTTAGTCAGTAAAAGTCTGACACGCCCTCCCGCTCCGCCCAGAGCAGAAGTCATTTTGATGATTCCCCAACAAAAAAAATATTTCGTAGGTTGGCAAAGGAGGAACAGGAGTGGGTTTTAGTCAGTAAAAGTCTGACACGCCCTCCCGCTCCGCCCAGAGCGGGAGAACTCATTTTGATGATTCCCCAACTAAAAAAAAATATTTCGTAGGTGGGCAAAGGAGGAACAGGAGTGGGTTTTAGTCAGTAAAAGTCTGACACGCCCTCCCGCTCCGCCCAGAGCAGGAGAAGTCATTTTGATGATTCCCCAACAAAAAAAAAAATATTTCGTAGGTTGGCAAAGGAGGAACAGGAGTGGGTTTTAGTCAGTAAAAGTCTGACACGCCCTCCCGCTCCGGCCAGAGCGGGAGAACTCATTTTGATGATTCCCCAACTAAAAAAAATTATTTCGTAGGTGGGCAAAGGAGGAACAGGAGTGGGTTTTAGTCAGTAAAAGTCTGACACGCCCTCCCGCTCCGCCCAGAGCAGGAGAAGTCATTTTGATGATTCCCCAACAAAAAAAAAAATATTTCGTAGGTTGGCAAAGGAGGAACAGGAGTGGGTTTTAGTCAGTAAAAGTCTGACACGCCCTCCCGCTCCGCCCAGAGCGGGAGAACTCATTTTGATGATTCCCCAACTAAAAAAAATTATTTCGTAGGTGGGCAAAGGAGGAACAGGAGTGGGTTTTAGTCAGTTAAAGTCTGACACGCCCTCCCGCTTCGCCCAGAGCGGGAGAACTCATTTTGATGATTCCCCAACTAAAAAAAATTATTTCGTAGGTGGGCAAAGGAGGAACAGGAGTGGGTTTTAGTCAGTAAAAGTCTGACACGCCCTCCCGCTCCAACCAGAGCGGGAGAAGTCATTTTGATGATTCCCCAACTAAAAAAAAAAATATTTCGAAGATATTTTTTTTTCACTCTCAAATATATTTTTTTCAGTATTCTCTTTATTTTCAAAATTCGCGGTCTGTAATATCTTGATCTAGAAAGATAAAATAATTGTTTTTTAAAATATCCCATTTGAAAAAAAAATATACCCAAGTCAGATAATTGGTAAATAAGTATGTAGGTAGGTACATATACGTATACGAATATTAAATCATTTTTTCATGCAACCGTTTAGCATTGATTTTTCGCCAACCACTTCTCTCCCTTGTTTTGTTTACTTTATTCCTCATTTTAAATAGGTACGAGTACCTACAGTGAATTTTAACACAATTTTACTCGTAACTTTTTTAAACCCGTGCGTAATCGCAAGCGACACAGGTTCCCCGTTCGACGGCCGAAGCATGACTAAAGCGGATAGGAGGGAGGCGAGGCGGCTCTAGTTATGATGGGCTGGTTGCGCGCCAGTTTAGGTATTTCCTTCGTATTGTTAAACAAATAAACATTTTGAAAATATAAAGTGTATACCGTATACAAAACATGTAGTTTTGTTAATATTAAAAATCTGAGAACCTTCCGTCAAGAATTCACGTCGTACTAAGCGTTTATTGTGGTTTTTAGAGGTATCTTTGTGAATTTATTCTATCGAGCAAACTTTATCAAATCGTGTTTCCATCGTATATACGGCCTAGTATATATCCTCAATAATACCAACATATTTTCTTAGATTTTAATTTAATTACTTACTACTTCAAACAAGGGTTATAAAAACGTGTTTTTGTGTATAAAAAGCTCGGTGCCTTCTTAACACCTCTAATGTCTGGACTAAGCGTCTCAGCTCGTCGTTTACACTGTTTACATTACTTCCTGTCCAATTATAATGGGTGTAATTTATCTATAATATGTATGTATTTAGAAATATATAAGTATGTTTATCAGTTGTCTAGTACCCATAACACAAGCTCTGCTTAGCTTGGGACTAGACGGCGTTGTGTGAAAGTTGTGGAATATTATTATTATTATTTTTATTTTACCACTTTGTCGGCGTGATTGATATACATATTGGTACCAAATTTCACCTTTCTAGTGCTAACGGTCACAGACATTAAGCGAGGACGGACGGACAGACATGGCGAAACTATAAGGGTTCCGTTTTTGCCATTTGGCTACGGAACCCTAAAAATGGTCTTGAATAACGAAGATATTCTAAATAGTAAGGAAAGCTATAATAAATCTGAAAGTCAATTAAAAACAAAAAACGAGCTTAGCTTAGCTTTATTGCAAGAGATAAATTCTAATGACACTTACCTTCAACAGGCAGTATCCTCATAGCAAATATCCTCTTGTCTTCTCCATCCTTGGCGGGACAGATCATGTCTCGTGGAGTGCCCACTTCGTTGGCTAGTTCCATCCACCAAATGCCTTGAGTTGCTGTTTGGTAACTCCTGATTAAAGAACATGAAGAAACATAACTCTGACTCTTTAACTCATGATATTGATAAAATCTCTGGAATTTATCCTGTATTGAAGGTGAGTTTTTCAGCATCTGCTTAAACCTAAGCTAAGACAATTTTAAATAAAGTTCATATTTTGTAAAAGCATTGATTTCTTAGGCTATCATTATCGTCTTCCTCCTCTTATCCCATGTTAGCCCTAGTCAACCTGTCAACCTTGCACACAATACATCCATCTTTTCTTGCACTCCATCCATCCACAGTCCATCAGTTCTTCTAAGATTATCACTTTAGATCAATTATATAGTTAAAGAAACAACTTACTCAAAGTTAGAAGGCAGCAAGAACAGCTTACAATGGTAAGCTATATACAGCGGCACGTTGTATGTCTCCTGCGGTGCGATGACCGCGAGCCGCATCTTGTCGTCGAAGGGGTTCGTGAGGGAGCCTATCAGCTCGGCGCCGATGGCTTGCAGGTCTGTCTTCTTGTAGAAAAGTTCTAGGGCATAAGAGGTTTCGTTGCGGATCTGGAAGAAGGTGAGGAATTAATTAATTAATTTCAGCAGCATAGACTAAAGTCTATAGCCTATACGTGTTGCCAGTGATAAGATATAGCTCTGAATCGTGATCAGTCGCTAAGGAACTCATCCGGAAGCCAAAGGACAATGAAAAGGGCTATGCTCGGAGTTTCTTTGCTCGGCGGAATTAGGAATGCAGATATCCGCAAGATGACCAATGTCACCGATATAGCACGAGGAATCGCCACAACTTTAGTGGCAATTAGCAGGGCACATTGCTTGCAGAACAGATGGACGTTGGGGTGGAAAGGTTCTGGAGTCGCAAACGCTTTTCGAAAGACATAGCGCTGGAAGGCCTTCTACAAAGTGGACCGATGACCTGGTAAGAGTTACAAGAATCCGATGGATGCGAGACGATCAGGACCGTTCATTGTTGCGACATTTGGGGGAGACCTATGTCTAACAGTGGACGTCTTTCAGCTGAAATGATGATGATGATGAACATCGGTAGTATACTGCAGAAATATTAGATGAAAAAAGATGAAATTGTTGACGCTAAATTATCTACTAGCTAAAAGTACAGCGACAATGATAAAGAAGAAGGTATAAACAGTACTTATCTCTGTTGAGATTGGTCTTCTTATTTAAAATTCGGTCTTAGTTAAGTATTATTATAAACAGTGCGATAATAGTTTGTTAGAAAATTAATATAGAGACAGATATGAAGACAAGCATGAGTATCAAAGCCAAAATATTGTGCTGTATTTAGAGTCAGCAGATATCGCTATTTTTTCTTTTGAGACGATTATCTAGCTAGACTTGAAAATGTATGGTTACAGCACCTAAATGTTTAACCAGTATCTACAGTCTAAATAGGTCACTAAGTCTAAAAACATGATGAGTTCAGAAGGGACGTCTTTTAAGAGGTCACTGAGCCCTCTTCCATGTGCAGATGGTGATCACCGGAATGATTTTAGTGAGGTAAGAATCCGACACTCCCTGGTCTTTTTCCTAAAAATCGAGGCGCTTTTTTATGGCTTCCTCTAAAAACTAAAAACATGACACAAGGCCTGAGTCCCAGCTGAGCAGTGGGAACATTATAAGGCAGATAATGCTTAATACTAATGACACAAACCTGTAATGGAGACCTGACAACAATTTTCTTGTTGTTATACTTGGAAGTCCTCTCCACTGCGATGTAGTAGCGCGTCGAATTCTTGCTGGGATGCAAGACGTGAAGCTTGGACACGCTGCGTTGGGGGCACAGGATCTGAAGCAGTCACAGAAATTGAGTTCTCGTCCTTCAGATAACTTGTTTGGATCTCTTAGATGTATAAATGTGTTCTTTTTGATATCCCAAACCTAGAGCAGGTTTATATTCTATAAGAAAAAATAATACTAAAAGTCCTAGAATATGTTTTTTATGTAACATAAACTAGTGCATGGCTGCAATCCCACCTGATGGTAAGCAGTGATGATGAGGCGCACTAGTTTATTAAGTGCCTTTTTCTCTCCAGCCTTGAAGGAGTGGCTCAAAAATGCATGGTTTCGAAGTATAGTGTACCTAGTGTAATATAAGTGGAAACTTGTAATTGGCTCTCTTTTTAAATATAGGTAATGTTTTACTCTAATATATTAGCTGTAAGTTTTCCTAAAATACATAAAATAAAATAAATATCATCAATCATAATTAACTTAGGTCAAAAGTTATCACTCGTATTTAATTCTCTTTGCTCGTATGACAAATGTTTACTTTTTGGATGTTGTCATTCTTCGCAGTTGCCTAGTTGTAAAAAAATATGTGTATGGGGTTTCCCCAAGACAGTTTGTGCAGGGTCATCTTGTTATCCTCAATGAAATCAAACTATGAGTAAATTACGAAATAATTATTTTTCCATTCTTACTAATTTTTCGAATTGTATCTTGTTACTGTCTTTTGGAAGCCGACCCCAATGTAGTTGGGAAAAGGCTAGGCAGATGATGATGATGATCTTGTTACTGTCTTTTCTATATATTGTATGTTCTTATGTGCATATTTGTCCTTGAGTTCAACACAATGTAAATTGTTATGAATAAATAAATAAAATCACATTAACCTAAGATAATACGACGTTGTCATATTTCACGTAAGGGTTTTACATGCATAAATTGTGATATATAATCGTGATATATAATCACGATTTATTATGATGCCAGATGATTGTTTGATTCTTTTATATGTTCTGTGTTGTTTGATATGGTGTCCACTATGGACTAGAATAATTATGGGATATCAAAAACAAACACGTTTTATCTTAGAAAAAACATTCAGCAGCACAAATATCGATACATTCGACTTCAAAAAGCCGCTTCTCCCACTGCGAGATTAGAATATGCCAGTCTAATTTTCACTTCAACAACTGCCTAGCCTTTTTCCCAACTATATTGGGGTCGGCTTCCAGTCAAGCCGGATTTAGCTGAATACCAGTATTTTACGACGAGCGGCTGCCTACCAGACCTCCACAACCCATTAACTGGGGTAACACGGTACTTCATGGCAAGACTGGAGTCAGATTTACTGGCTTCTGACTATCCGTAACGACTGCCAAAGATCTACAAATGACAGCCGGGACCAACGGCTTAACGTGCTTTCCGAGGCATGGAGGAAACTCGTTATGTTAAGATGGTCACCCATCCACAGACCAACCTAGGCAAGCGTTGCTTAACCTTGAAGATCGACCTGTGCGGCTGTTATTATTTAGCCACGAGCTCCTCTAATTCTCACTTACTAGAAGGAAATATTTTGCCTACCTGTCGTATCATTTTCCGAATGGTAGGAAAGCTTGCGTAGAGCTACCCAATGATAATTTTCTACCAACTGATAGGATATTTCTTGTGGTATTACTTACAGTAATATGATCCAGGTCAAGTAGCCTCATGATGAGTATCAGACCAGTGAGCTCCGTACCTTGAGCAGGAGGAGATGGCAGGGGCACAAGAGACCATGCACACGCTTCTCGAGAAGACATAACTTCACCAGGGAACCCTTCAACGTTACATTATGATTCTTACAGTAAGGTGATCCAGGTTGAGTAGCCACAAGGTTTTTTTTTTTTTTTTTTTTTTCTGGTAGGGGAATCATCGGAATGACTTCCCCCGCTCTTGGGCGGAGCGGGAGGGCGTGTCAGACTCTTACTGACTATACCCCTACCCCGTTCCTTCGTTGCCTTCGTTCTGGGGGGGACTCGGTATCAACCGTTAGGAATACCACATGTTCCCCCCAGAGGCTTCGGCCCTACCGGGCCCCTACAGTTTGCTGACATCTCCTTGAGGCGCGCGTGGAACAGAACGCGCCGTTGACGACTGGGCTCGGTCCAGATTATTTCCAGACTGCCGGACGGCGAGCTACCCAGTGCTCGCCGTCCGCGAACCCGCGCCTACTGTGGTCGGAAATCGGGATCGGGATCTCGGCGGCGGCGGCGTGAGGACCGTTCCCTCACGCGCTCGCGGTCAGCAGCCTCCTTCACGAGCATTACTGCTTCGCAGAAGGAGGCGACCGCATGCCAACCCTCCTCGCTCCGGACCATGGCCTGAACCAGGGTCCGGCGCGAGAGGTCGCCGCTCCCGATAGTCTCCACGAGGACACGGCGGTGCTCCGCCCAAGCGGGGCACACTTCTACCGTGTGCTCCACCGTGTCCTCCGGGCGGTCCACACAGTGGCGACACCCGGGCGTCCTTTCCTGCTTGATTCGATGCAGGAACCTCCCGAACTTACCGTGTCCGGTGAGGACCTGCGTCACACGGAAAGAGAGGACGCCGTGACCTCTTTCCAACCACTCCTCAAAGAGGGGCCTAACCGCCTCAATGACGGCGTGCCCAGCACTGGGTTGCGACAGTCGCAGTCGCCATGCCACCCTAAGATCCCGCCGGAACTCTGTCCGCCATGCCGCGACTTGTCTCGGCAGCGGAGTTTCGCCCCGGCGTTGCATCTCCACGCGCAAATCGTGCATGCGTGCAAGGACTGTTGCCTCCAGATCCCACGGTGGCAGGCCAGCGAGGAGGCTCGCCGCTTCGCGGGAGATCGTGCGGTATCCCCGCACCATCCGGATGGCCATGACCCTCTGAGTAGCCACAAGGTGAGTATCAGACCAGTAAGCTCCTTTGGGAATCATCAAAATGACTTCTCCCGTTTTGGGCGGAGCGGGAGGACTTGTCAGACTTCTACTGACTAGAACCCACTTATGTTACTTCTTTGCCCTAATTCCAGGGTCCCAGGGTTCTCTCGTCAACCCGTCATACTTACAGTAAGATGATCCAGGTCATGCAGGCGCACGGTGAGCGTGAGGTCTGTCAGCTTGGTGCGCAACGCGGGGGGCGGCGGTGGTGCTGGAGACCAGATGCTTCTGGAGAAGACATAACTTCACCAGGTTACGTTGTGCTACTTACAGTAAGATGATCCAGGTCATGCAGGCGCACGGTGAGCGTGAGGTCTGTCAGCTTGGTGCGCAGCGCGGGGGGCGGCGGTGGTGCTGGAGACCAGATGCTTCTGGAGAAGACATAACTTCACCAGGTTACGTTGTGCTACTTACAGTAAGATGATCCAGGTCATGCAGGCGCACGGTGAGCGTGAGGTCTGTCAGCTTGGTGCGCAGCGCGGGGGGCGGCGGTGGTGCTGGAGACCAGATGCTTCTGGAGAAGACATAACTTCACCAGGTTACGTTGTGCTACTTACAGTAAGATGATCCAGGTCATGCAGGCGCACGGTGAGCGTGAGGTCTGTCAGCTTGGTGCGCAGCGCGGGGGGCGGCGGTGGTGCTGGAGACCAGATGCTTCTGGAGAAGACATAACTTCACCAGGTTACGTTGTGCTACTTACAGTAAGATGATCCAGGTCATGCAGGCGCACGGTGAGCGTGAGGTCTGTCAGCTTGGTGCGCAGTGCGGGGGGCGGCGGTGGTGCTGAAGACCAGATGCTTCTGGAGAAGACATAGCTTCACCAGGTTACATAGTGCTACTTACAGTAAGATGATCCAGGTCATGCAGGCGCACGGTGAGCGTGAGGTCTGTCAGCTTGGTGCGCAGCGCGGGGGGTGGCGCTGGTGCTGGAGACCAGATGCTTCTGGAGAAGACATAGCTTCACCAGGTTACATAGTGCTACTTACAGTAAGATGATCCAGGTCATGCAGGTGCACGGTGAGCGTGAGGTCTGTCAGCTTGGTGCGCAGCGCGGGGGGTGGCGCTGGTGCTGGAGACCAGATGCTTCTGGAGAAGACATAGCTTCACCAGGTTACATAGTGCTACTTACAGTAAGATGATCCAGGTCATGCAGGCGCACGGTGAGCGTGAGGTCTGTCAGCTTGGTGCGCAGCGCGGGGGGCGGCGGTGGTGGCGCTGGGGACCAGGCGCATGCTTCAGGAGGTGACATGGCACCACCAGGGAAGCCACCTTCGAAACTGTAACCAACGACCAATGGGTTACAATTAGAGATGTAAAGAACTCGAGTCTTTGAGTCTTAATTCGATAGACTCGGCTCAATTTTACAAGACTCGGTGTACTAACAAAACTCAGAGCCCTGAGTCGAGCCGATCTGCAGTCCTTTCTCGAAAACTCGAGCGCCAAAATAGAACTCGTATTTCAAAAAGAGCTCGAGTCTTAAAAACAAGTTCATGTCTCAAAAAGAACTCGAGTCTTAAAAAGAGTTCGAGTGTATCGAGTCTTGAGCGTATCAAGGTTGATTTCCCGCGACTTCCTATATTATATTCCTACTTCTATATTATTATTATTATTCTATATTAAATTCTTCCTATATTATTTTTATTCCGACTTATATTTTATTCCCTGTTTATTTATAAAGGAACTCCAAATGGAAAAGAACTTGAGCGCGACTCGTCGCGTGAAACGACTCGAGCTCGAATCAAGACCTGAGCGCCATGTTGCGCTCGAGTCTCTATGTAGACTTAAGTGTTCTAGTCTGGGGGTGTTGTTGTAACGAGTCGAGCTGTGCATTTGTCAGCTGAGCCTAAAATTTAGGACTCTAAAGACTCGAGTTCTTTACATCTCTGGTTACAACTTACAGCATTTAACTATGGAGATGGCAAGGAACACAGAACAGTTGAAATTTATATGTTCTGTGGCAAGGAACGAATTTCTGAACAAATTATTCTGCCACTTTTTGCGGGGGCGAGGTATTCACGTACAGCACACTAGGAACATTGACTTGATTTGGAGAGAACTGTTTTTGCGACACAATGGCGGCGATCGCGCATTGAACTAGTTTTATATTACGTGTATGGCCATATGGCCAATGTACTTTGGCAGAGGGGTAAGACCTGCTTTGCCGTCTCCATAGGTTAAATGCTCTAAGAGTTACAATTGCACGATTAACTGTATGGTTTCACTAGTAGAGGGGATGTTGTACAACTGACGGTGGTGTCTCCTTGTTGATATACGTTTTAATTACTCAGATACCCGCGAAACGAGACACAATAGTAAAACAATAACAGCGCGGTCTCATAGGACCGGTTGGGGATTCAAACGTTAATGAACGGGAAAAGTACGCATGATGATGAATACGCATCTTCTGCGGATAATATACGCATCTTCTGCGATTTATGTCAGGCTTTTAGTTTCGTAGGTGAATGATGATGAATAATTGATGATTAAATTCATGGTGTTTATTCTCCAAAAAAAAAGTAAATCTGACTCCAGTCTTGCCATGAAGTACCGTGTTACCCCAGTTAATGGGTTGTGGAGGTCTGGTATTCAGCCGCTCCTCGTAAAATACTGGTATTCAGCTAAATCCGGCTTGACTGGAAGTCGACCCCAATATTGTTGGGAAAAGGCTAGGTGGATGATGATGATATTCTGCGTACAGCTAAGGAGTGGAATTCTCTTCCGGAGTCTGTGTTTCCAGATAGGTACAACCTAGAGGTCATTAAGTCAAGGCAAGCAGGCTCCATTGACGGCCACATCATCGTTTACTACATAGCAGATGAGATAGTGGTCAAACTATAATAAAAAAAAAAACATTATTTCTGCAACTTTAGCATAATAGACTGCACAAAACAGCATTAAGTTTAGTAAAATTTTATTTGAATAATAAGTTTTTGTAATGTTTCTACCTTAAAAAAATTGTAATGAGCGCTATGATTGATTACTAAAGGATCAAAAAGTTATCTGAGACGATTCGGGTAGGTAAACAATTTTGGGTTCGTCCACGCACTCTTTTATCATCAGTACCTACTTTCTTATCACCAACTCTTATTTTATATTTTTGTAAAAACTACGCTATATATTCAAGATCATTCACCAGAGTCGGACACATTATATTCATCTGTTGAAAAACTTAATATTTCTGAAGAATAAAATGTGTAGAATGCTGGGGGTGGTCGGATTGTTAGCGTGGTGTGTGGGGTTGGCGCAGTCCTGGGGTAAGTACGATTATTTTATAGTTTTTTTGTTATATAACACTAGCGACCCATCCCGGTTTCGCACGGGTGCAAAATTATATCAGTGTTTCCCTACTATAAAACCTTCCTCTTGAATCACTCACAGCAGCGCGACAGCCGCGCGACACGTGATTGTCCATACTGGAGGGCAGCGCGGCAGCCGCGTGCTGTCAGTCGACCTCGAGCCAGTGTTGCAATCATACGTACGGTAGAACATTATTACGATGCCTTAGTCGCGCGGCTGTATTTGTAATGAGAAGGCATCCGCTGCTATCGCGCGGCTGCCGCGCTGCTGCCGCACTACTTGCGACGTAATGTTAAGGCACCCTTACTTTTGGTAGGTTTAAGGGTATAGACTACCCTCATAGGGGTCTCAGTCAAACTTAAATACCTTCCACCTTTTGTTTCCATCATCAGATTAGTTTGATGGTATCTTATAGCCAGCGTGCATCTCATGGTTGAAAATGTGTTAAACTGAGTAATGGGTTGAGGAGGTCTGGTAGGCAGCCGCTCCTCGTAAAATACTGGTATTCAGCTAAATCCGGCTTGACTGGAAGCCGACCCCAATATAGTTAGGAAAAGGCTAAGTAGGTAGACGACGACCTCATGGTTGAAAATAAAGAAATATTGTTCTCTCGTTTCAGATGTTGCTATATCTAAAGGCGATCTACTAGAATTCTATACCAACAACGCCAAAACTGTCACAGTACGCTTTGAGGGTCAAAAACTTGCCGCACTAGCTTACGACCAGGTTCACAACGTGATGCTCTACGTCGACAAGCAGAATGACAACGACGCTATATGCAGTTTCAACATGACTTCCTTGCAACACAAGTGTTTAATAGAAAGAAATGGCAGAAACATTCGGGGCTTGGCCCTCGATCCCGCCACGGATTTACTCTTCTTTACAGATACTAAAGAAAGAAGTATTGATTGGATTTCATTAAAACCTGAATCTAAAAACGGCGTTCACGGAAATGTTCTAATCAAGCTGCATGATGAAATCCCTACGGACATCGCGGTTGATAGCTGTAGAGGGTAAGCTATTATATGATATAAATTTTTCTCATAAGTACTTTGTGAAAACAATTGTGATTTTAAATTTGCAGGTATATTTACTGGATCAATACAAACCTAGCAACGCCTACAATAGAGAGAGCTCGATTTGATGGAACCGAGAGAAAAGTTATTATAAATCTTATTCCAAAGCCCGTCAACACAACTTACAGATTAGAACCACACAGCTTAGTTATTGATCAACATACTCAAAAATTGCTTTTTGTGGAGTATTTGAATATCAATGCTTACAACGTTTATTTTACAGATTTAGAAGGAAATAACAAGGGCGGAGGATTCTATCATTTTTTTGGTACTGGAAGATTCTCGCAGCCACTAAATAAATTGGCCGTATCAAAAGATTCCTTTTATGTAGGGTACTCTGATGTGGTTGTCTGGAACGTATCGAAAAGCACGGGACCCATCTTGAAGTTCAACGACGGCAATAATTTGGATAATGAGATCCCTGTCGGAATAGCCAGCTACTACGATATCGTAGACCAAATCCCAGACTCACAGGCTTGCGAAGCACTAAAGAAACTGGTACGAAATAGTCCAAAAGCTGAGGAGAACTGTTGTGTTCATGGCACGAAACTAGATGGACAATCTCTTTGTAAATGCACAACTGGGTACATCGGCGAACGATGTGATGTTTCCGTGTGTGAAAACTATTGTATCCAAGGCAACTGCAGCTCCAATGACGAAGGAGTGCCTCAATGCAGGTAAATAATTATTCCAGTCCTTTCGTTTTATTGTATTATGGGAATGATTTTTACGTTTTCATTAACTTTGAAGATATTATGTGTTAATTACTCAGATACCCGCGAAACCAGACACAATAGTAAAACAATAACAGCGCGGTCTCATTGGACCGGTTGGGGATTCAAATGTTAACTTGTTTAAAGTATTTCTTTTTTATTTTATGTAGGTAGATACTTGTTAACTGTGATGTGTGTTTATGTGTGGACGTTGTGGATTATTCTTCTTTTCTGTAATTTTAGCATTTTATTTATCTGGCAGTTAGTTTGGCTTACTCAAATGTCTTTTCTTTGGTATTGTTAGTCGGATCGTGAGCTTTTTGCTAGCTAGTTATCTTATTCGAACACTGACAATTACGAGTCTTTACACTGACTTGACAAGTCTAATTGGACGAATCTGTGTTTTTTATCCTCTAGAAATCATCATTAATCTGTTGCGCCCAAGCGATAACCGGCGTCCGCACACCTAGATATTGTCTGCATGTTTTCAATGTATGGACTTTAAAAGTCCCTTACCACTTTTAAATCAACGACAAAATTTTACGTTCATAAGTGTTATTTGCCACCCATTTGCAAATTAAACCTCAATTATCATTGTTTCAGTTGTTTCCTCGGTTATTCTGGAACAAGGTGTGAGATCAACATGTGTCATGGTTTCTGCTTGAACAACGGTGAATGTTCCCTCAACGAGGAGGACGAGCCGGCCTGCCAGTGTGCTGATGGTTACGAGGGATCAAGATGCGAAGTCAGCACAAATCAGGAGTTCAAATAATTAAACATTTTAGAGAACCTTTCTTATAATTTGGGTATCTTAAAGGCTAGATTGAATAGGCTCTTAATAAATTAGTGCGCCACACCATCAACGATTGCATCACTGCTTACCATCAGGTGGTATTGTAGTCAAGCACTAGTTTATGACATATCAAAAAAAATTTTAAATCTAATTGATTATATTTTCTCATTTCGTTAAGTCCATCCTAAAGTTGTAAAAAAATTGCCTTCTGCAATAGGACCGCCCATTGTACTTAGTTTTTGTAAATGTTTATCCCGTCCACATTAAGCGGTATAATTATTATTATTCTGATGGAGTGATTAGTACAGATAAGTTCAGGCCTAAAAATGTCATGTTTAAAACGTCAGGCGTGCGAGTGAAAAAGAGGGATGGCATATACACCATATTCATCGTGTAACATTAAATGCACAAAACCTGAAATTAGTTTGATCAGAATAACGAACAGAATCAATAAAACCACTTTTTAATATAGGTCACATTTTTCAAAAAAATCTTCATTAAAAGAACCCCCCCTAAAGGCCCCTTCATCCCAAAGGCAGTGGGATGAGCCGCTCTGCAGAGTAGTTCAGGAAAACCTGATTGCAACATCTACTACTCCTGCAGAGCGTGTGCGCCTGCTAGCTGTGGGGGAGTGGGAGTCGGGTCTCTGGCTTCATGCACTACCGTCATCGAACTTAGGCACCCTGCTCGATGATACCACTTTCCGTCTCGCTGCTTCTCTACGTCTAGGGGCTCCCTGTTGTTCTCCTCATCGCTGCCACTGTGGCGAAGTTGTCAACAGCCTCGGACACCACGGTCTATCATGCAGCCGAAGTGCGGGTCGCATAGCACGGCACGCGAATATCAACGACATAATCAGACGCGCTCTTGTCACCGTCGGTGTTCCAGCTGTATTAGAACCTCATGGCCTGGCACGCGACGATGGCAAGAGACCGGACGGTATGTCGTTATTCCCTTGGAAGATGGGTAGGCCTTTAGTATGGGATGCTACTTGTGTCGATACTCTTGCGCCATCCCATCTTCCAAGCTCGTCGTGTTGTGCTGGTTCCGCCGCTGCGGCTGCGGAGAACCTCAAACGGCGGAAATATAATAACCTTGTGGGAAGTTATATTTTCGAACCGTTTGGGGTTGAAACTCTTGGTTCGTGGGGTCCGAGTGCTCACAAATTGTATAAAGATCTTTCGAAGCGCCTAGTTGACACTTCGCGTGACCCAAGGGCTGGCTTTTACTTTGGACAGAAAATAAGCATTGCCATTCAGCGTGGCAATGCTGCCAGTCTTTTGGGCACATTACCAGTCGACAGCGATGTGGAGGAGTTTTTTGACGCCATATTTTAGTTTGTTTTAAGTTTGTTTTAATTAGTTTAGGGTTAGTTTTTATTATACTGTAAATACCATGTTGTAAATAAATCATACATAATTTAAAAAAAAAAAAAAAACTAACTAAAACATAACACACATAAAACCTTCAAATATTATTACATTTTTTTTTCTCTCAGGATTAGGTCAATTGAATTAAAAATCATTTAGGGTGTCTGAGGTTTTGCGCATTTAACGTTACACGTTGTATAGGGTTCCTGGTCATTAGTAACTTAATAAGTTACTAATGATAATATACAACTTTTACTTTAGGACCAAACTTGAAATCGTTCAGTACATTTTGACCAGTTACAGCCTGTTTCTTCATCTAAGGTGTTACCTTAGATGAAGAAATGCCAAGGTAACGGCATAAAGTAATAATAACGGTTAAATTCGTTTCTTCGCAATTTTAACCGTTGGTTTTACTGTTACTCTTGCCCTTAACTTTTGCTGCTCTTTGAAAGGCTGTTAAATCCAAAGTCACTGTCATTTTGACAAAATTGTATAGGTTTCACTGCGTTGGTCCCTACATTTTATTTTAGTCGACTTTTAATTTAGCCGTCACTTGGATGAAGACATTGATAAGATGACATTTGCTATTAACAACGGTAATGGTCAAGGAAAAGTTAATACTTTTATCGTCTGTTTTTTAAACCCTGAGACTAAAATGACATTTCAACTCAAAAGAACTGACGTCATTCCTATAGTAAATTAGACATTACTTGTGTCAATTTAGTCTCCGGGTATAAAAAACAGACTATAGTGATAGTTTTAGCTTTTATGAAGAAACATATGTCCATCCCTCTGTCTTGCTCACACGGTTGACTTTTTAACATGCCATGGTAAGGCCTCTTATGGACGGCCGCTCCTCGTAAAATACTGGTATTCAGCTAAATCCGGCTTGACTGGAAGCCGACCCCAATATTAGTTGGGAAAAGGCTAGGCAGATGATGATGGTAAGGCCTCTTATGATCAAAAAATGCTTTTTTGTTGAATGTTAACCTTCTTGGCAGTCACTGTTTAGGGGATAGTTTTTCTTGTCTATCGTTTTGAAGTAAGTAAGTAAGACTTGTTTTAACGTGATCGCCCAATGGCTGTGCTCATGTGTATTTTTTCTAAGTGTTTCATTTTACAATAAATTCTACTATGTTTAATTTAGGCTTTTGATTGGATCTACATAACCTCTACTAAAAGCTAACATTTTTAATGGCTCGGATATTAGATAAAACTAATTTTAATTGATTGATTAGAGAATTAGATATTTAACCTAGATTCAATGCAGTGAAGCCGACCGCCTCGGACATTATGGCCTATCCTGCAGTAGAAGCGCTGGTCGGATAGCTAGGCACGCTAGCATTAATGATATTATCCGTCGAGATCTTGTCACCGCCGGGGTGACAGCTGTTTAAGAACCTAATGGCTTGGCACACGACGATGGGAAGAGGTCAGACGGTATGGCCATAAAGCCTTGAAATTTGGTTAGGCCCTTTGGTGTGGGATGCAACATGTGTCGATACCCTTGCGCCATCCCATGTTCTGAGTACGGCGGGCTGTCCTGAGCCTCAACCTCAAGCGGCGCAAATATAACAACCTTATCGAGAGTCATATGTTTAAGAGCCGTTTGGGGTTGAAACACTGGCCGTGGGGTCTAAGTGCTCGATTTATTCGCGATATCAGTAAACAGCTAGTCGACTCTTCACGTGACCAGAGATATTAGGCTAAAATAATTTGAATTGATTGATTTGAGAATTAGATACATATTTAGCCTAGATTCCATATGATGTAAGATCATCATCTGCCTAGCCTTTTCCCAACTATATTGGGGTCGGCTTCCAGTCAAGCCGGATTTAGCTGAATACCAGTATTTTACGAGGAGCGGCTGCCTACCAGACCTCCACAACCCATTAACTGGGGTAACACGGTACTTCATGGCAAGACTGGAGTCAGATTTACTGGCTTTTGACTATCCGTAACGACTGCCAAAGATCTACAAATGACAGCCGGGACCTACGGCTTAACGTGCTTTCCGAGGCACGGAGGAAACTCATTATGTTGAGATGGTCACCCATCCACAGACCAACCTAGGCAAGCGTTGCTTAAACTTGAAGATCGACCTGTGCGGCTGTTATTATTTAGCCACGAGCTCCTAGATTCCATATGATGTAGGGTAGTAACTATATAAAGTAATGAGATAGGGAGTTACTCACCAGTCCCACTCGTCACTAACATCTGACATCAACGGTTTGGACTTCTTCGGCGGCTCGTCCAGCAGTTCTGCTGACGAGGTGTCGCAACCTGGACGAGAAGATTCATATAGGAAAGCAGATAGAATATATTCCATAATATATATATTCCATAACTTTTTCACACAACGTCATCTAGTCCCAAGCTAAGCAGTGCTTGTGTTATGGGTACTAAACAACTGACAAACATATTTATACTATATTTCTAAATACATACATATTATAGATAAATTACACCCAGACACAGAAGAAATGATCGTGCTCATCACACAAACATTTGTCCTGTGTGGGAATCGAACCCACGACCTCTGGCATAGCAGTCAGGGCCACTAACTACTAGACCAACAGGCCAGTCAAAAGAACTAGCACTGTAGGTTTGAATAACAATATCAATGTATCCTACAGTTTTTCCCTACACCTGCACTTCGGAGAATCAGAACATCTACTCTCTTTCTCTGAAATACGAAGTTTCGACCGAAATTTCGCATGTTTCCTACCACGGTTTCAATCGTTTCCCAAAATTTGAATGAACGAAAATGGTTCGACGTTTCAAATCTCTAAGCCTAGGTACCTACTCTAATTCGTAATGTTCCGAAAAACAAAAAAAAATGATAGATTATTCGGAATTTTAACGTCAAAGTACAACACGCGAAATTTCGATCGAAACTTCGTATTTAAGAAAAAAAGAGTAGACATCTTGATGTGTGCCACCGATGCTGCTATTAACGTAGCCATCTACTAGGCCCAAACAGTTTAACGAGTTAATCGAATCGAGAAAAGAAGAAGAGTAGTTTTTCCTGAATTACCTTCTCTCATTAAGTACTTGTTCTCGTTGACTCGCGGGCGCGGTGGCGGGCGCGGTCGCGAAATATCAAACATATGGCGCAATATAGAAGTGTTCACGTACGAAACGCACGTGCGGTCTAACTAGCGGGCCAGCTAGCGAGGGGCGCGCGCGGCGAGCTCGCGGGTATATCAAACGCTTGAGGCGCTTTTGTGTGTTCACGTCGAACTAGCGGCGGAGCGCGCGATCCACCCGCGACGTCAGTAAGTTCAAACCGTTTGAACTTGTCGCCAGATGCAAACGCCTGGCGGTCAATATGAACACGAAATCGCTACGTCTTCGCGACCGCACCCGCCACCGCGCCCGCGCGTTCTAACGTGAACAAGTACTTAAGGTTCTCAGTGGGTGCCTGAGAAGAGATGACGAGACAACCTGGGCACATATCGTAAGGGCTGGTTCAAACTGGCTTAAGAAAATAATACCTAGGAAGATTTGGGGGAGACCTTTGATCAGAAAAATATCATCATCATCATCTCAGCTGAAAGACGTGGACGTAGGCCTCCCCAAGCCTCGCCACAACGAACAGCCCTGTGCGTCTCGCATCCATCGTATTCCCGCGACCCTCGCCAGGTCGTCGGTCCACCTTGTGAGAGGCTGCGACAATGCTGTGTCTTCCGGTAAATGGCCACCACTCCAGAAGCAAAATATAACTATATATGCAATAATCATTCAGTTATCAGTTACCTGGAGTACTAGGCCGGCTCGTGTCTACATCATAATCAGCAATGGCTATGATCCTCTCGTTGCCCGCCAAATCTGTCTCCGCTTTAGTTTTCAGATGGACGGTAGATCCAGGACCTGCAATAAGGAACACATCTCTTAGCGATACTGATTTGTCTGTTCCATGGATTTGGCTTAAAAATTCTTCCATGGTTTTTATTCATTTGGTTTATTTTTCGTTAAGCCGTAGCTGTAGGTCCCGGCTGTCATTTGTAAATCTTTGGCAGTCGTTACGGATAGTCAGAAGCCAGTAAATTTGACTCCAGTCTTGCCATGAAGTACTGTTACCCCAGTTAATGTGTTGTGGAGGTCTGGTAGGCAGCCGCTCCTCGTAAAATACTGGTATTCAGCTAAATCCGGCTTGACTGGAAGCCAACTCCAATGTAGTTGGGAATATCTAGGCAGATGATAACGGTTTATTTTTCGTTTAACTTTGTCGCGTACTAGCCCAGCTAGCTAGTGCCACGGACTATATCCACGTGATACTAGAAAATCATTCCAAAGGAATGTTCTCATGGAATAAAAAGTAACCTATATAGTATTCCACCACATGGTCTACCTGTATACCAAGTTTCATCGAAATCCGTTCAACAACTATTAGTATGTTCTGCATGGATGGTGTTCTTCGTGAATCACTGCGAATACCAAAAATCTTTTCGCTATTTCACAATTGACCGCTTATAATGGCGTCGCCGTGGCTGTTAAGATAGAGTTCATATAACTGTTGTGTGCGATCGACCAGTGTATGCTAGTGCACCTTGCCATCAACGATTGAATCATTGCTTATCATCAGGTGAGATTGTAATCAAGCACTAGTTTATAAAAAGTAAAAATAGGCCGTCCATACAAGCGAACCAAATGTTTAAGTTTGATGTTTGTGTTCGCTATGTTCGTGTTCGTACGTGGGTACACGGCTATAGGGTACCTAATTTGTTTATAACATATGAGGATTATTCAGGAAAAGGCGTTCAGGACTTGTCTCCACACTCACCTATATCATTGACGAGTAGCAGGCCACTCTCTCCCGTCACAATGGCAGTGACGACAGCCGTCCTGTCAGTGCAGGCGCCCGCCAGGTCCAGCAGAGCCCTGGCTCCAGCAGGAGTCACCGTCAAGTTGAGCATGTCCCTCTGCTATGTATGTGCAGGACTTGTCTCCACACTCACCTATATCATTGACGAGTAGCAGGCCACTCTCTCCCGTCACAATGGCAGTGACGACAGCCGTCCTGTCAGTGCAGGCGCCCGCCAGGTCCAGCAGAGCCCTGGCTCCAGCAGGAGTCACCGTCAAGTTGAGCATGTCCCTCTGCTATGTATGTGCAGGACTTGTCTCCACACTCACCTATATCATTGACGAGTAGCAGGCCACTCTCTCCCGTCACAATGGCAGTGACGACAGCCGTCCTGTCAGTGCAGGCGCCCGCCAGGTCCAGCAGAGCCCTGGCTCCAGCAGGAGTCACCGTCAAGTTGAGCATGTCCCTGGCTTCCACTGCTATGTATGTGCAGGACTTATCTACGTAGCTCTCCGTCTCCAAGCCGGAGTCTACGCTGTCTTCGCGGACGACGGGGTCCTGGTAAAAAAGTTTTGTTGTTAAAGTCGCTATACGCAAAGGGCAAGTGAAGGACACACAGTTATGGTTTTAATCATTAAAAGTCTAACAAGGCTTGCCTGTGTACATCGACTGTCGTAATTTTACTGTTTTACAAAGCCGAGAATCATTAGACGATTTCCTGCAATAAAATCATTTTTTTTTGCCCTCTATAATAACTCTTACCTTCTTCATCCAAAGCTTACCTAAGCAAATATATCGCGTTTACCTGCAACGTGACAGTTTTATGCTCGGCCTCCTTCTTCCCCTTGACCTCTCCGTCCGTGAAGGTGACCGCTTTCTCAGTCTCGTCATGGTCACTGCCAGCTTCCGCTTCACTCTGTTCTGGTGCTGACGAATCTTCTTCGTTACTCATCTCTTCGGCACTTGAGTCGCTGGACAAAATATTATTTAGCATTAATTATTTAGGGCGGAATAAATATGTTTTCTTTATTTCTTTTCTTTTTCTTTCTTTCTAATTTAAAGGTGCGCAGGAAACCCAGATCGGGTTTCAAGCGCAACTAAATTTGAAAGGAATCTATTTTGATGATGCTTGTTTATAAAAAAAGTTAAATACATTATGTTTATAAAAAAAGTTAATACATATGTTTATAAAAAAAGTTAATACATATGTTTATAAAAAAAGTTAACACTCCAAAACATTGTCTACCGTGTGACAAATTTAGAAAAAAAAGAGGGCAAGAAAAATAAAGGAAATAATAATAATTTTGATAAAGAATGATTAAACCAAATAAAATTGAAATTTAGAATAAGCCGTCAAGTTGAAATAATACACAAAAAGTTTCTATTGGATCTCGACAATACTCGACTAAACTTACTCAGTAAACAGATGTCCAATAGCCGTCGCCAGTTTATCCATAAGCCCACTCTCATTCTCCGAGTCCGACTCATCAGCATCCAGCAAGCCCAGGAAAGACATATGCCCAGCGCTGAAGTCCACGTTATAGTGTTTACTCTCCCTCCCATTAGGGTTCCGTATAAACGTCATCTCATTGTCAGTATCGCACTCATCTGCTGAGGTTTCGGATTCGAAGCCGTTCCTCTTCTTTGGTCTCTTGGACTGGTCTGATGCGATTGAGGAGTCGGCTTCTGTTTCCTGATGGCTTGAGGTGTCCAGGCGGGATGACATTGGGTAAGCTTTCGCCTGTTGAAAGGTGTTGATAGATAGTAAATTATATTATTATTATCTCTTTATTCATTTAAATATATACATATTAGTTATATTTTTAAATATTTCTTACAAATACAAAAAAAAACATTTAAAAATATAAAAAATAGAATGCCACCGATAGCGGGAGCAGGGTCCAAGCCACCGGTGGTTAGGGCTCCAGAGACAGGAACCTCCTCACGATACGAGCCGTATCAAGGAGTACTGCCTTCTGTATCAGGCCCTTGATCCAACCGCGCAACGACAGCTTGGCGGTCACAACAGTCGGCACAATGATAGCCAAGTCCACATTCCACATGTCGACAACCTCGTGTGCTAAGTCAAGATACTTCATATGTTTCTCTTTCTCAGCTTTCACGAGATTCTCTTTAGGTGGAATAGTGACATCGACTATCATTGCGCGGCGCGCTAATCGGTCTATCACCACTATATCCGGCTTATTGGCTACAATAGTCCGGTCAGTAATATATAATAGACCGATCCCAGTACAGCGTGACATGGTCATTTTCGAGAACTGGGTCGGGCACATACCTGTAATACGGAACCACAGAATCAACAAGGTTGTATTTCAAGGCAAGTTGCTGATGAATAATCCTGGCTACTTGGTTATGCCTGTGCAAATACTCGCCGTTAGCTAGACGAGAACAACCAGAGATAATATGTCTGATCACTCACCTGGACGATGACATGCCCGACACACGTCAACCGTCGCGTCTTTCATTATATGTCTCCGGTAGTTGTTCGTCAAGATAACTTAGTCCATAATTGCACAGACGAAACCTTCAGTTTCTCCGAAGCGGTCGCTGAAACATAACCAGGCCACGGACGCTAAGAAATCTACATCAGGCTCATGGAGAGCCCGATAAAAGCGCCCGTGGAGCTCCTTGCTTTTCCATACTTCCTTGCGTTCATCAGTAGTTAGTACCACAGGTTTGTGCCAGTTCTCTTTAGCCATGGACAACGGGGTAAGCCCCACGTCTACTGCGACTACATATCGGTGCATACCCACGTCGGTTTTGAGAAAATAGTCTCTGAGGCTGCACACCTCGCGGTTGTACAGAGTTTTGGCGTTTAAAAAGCCTCGAAAACCACACTTCCGCGGGATGTACAGTCTCATCATCGACGATCGTGGGTGATGCATCCGATTTGCGGTCAGCAATGTACGAACTCGCCTATCCAGAGCGTCTAGCTCAGTCTGAGTCCATTTGAGTATGCCGAAAGCGTACATCAAGACCGGCATGACCCAACCATTGAAGGCACGCACCTTATTTCCACCCGACTGAAGGCTGTTTAAAACCTTCTTCAGGCGGCCAAGGAAACGCTCCTTCAATAATTGCTTCATGTCAGCGACGTTAATACCTAACACTTATTATTATTTCCTATATTTTATTATGTTTCTTATTTCAGTTACCATAAACCTATAGTTTCAATGATAAATATTCCTGAAGAACCGACATGTATTGAAAGATAATAAAAATATTTTGAACAATATTAACATCTCATTTATTTAATAAAAGAAAAAAAAATGTTTTTTTATCGGTCACCACGCTCAAAGTGTAACTTGAATTAATATCAAAGAAAAAAAAACAAAGGAAAAAAATACTGCATTAATAAAATAAATAAATAAAATGTATAATTGCATAAGTTGATAAAAATGCTATGCAATAGCTTTACCGCGGCAATCTCCGAGTGCCACACGTCTTTTTTTTTTCTTGTCCTCAGCCATTGCAAGGCAGTGTACAAGTATTTTAATGACAAACCTGGAACAGTGTGGCAGTGATCTCCCAAGGGCGGTAGATGTTCTCGTTGTGGACCACAGGCTCTATGAGCGGCTCCCAGGCGTCCACGCGCTCGTTGTAGCAGGAGGCGATCAGTCGTGGAGAGACACCTCCGACTTCATCTAGATATAAAACAAACCTGGAACAGTGTGGCAGTGATCTCCCAAGGGCGGTAGATGTTCTCGTTGTGGACCACAGGCTCTATGAGCGGCTCCCAGGCGTCCACGCGCTCGTTGTAGCAGGAGGCGATCAGGCTGAGGGACGCTGTGCCGTGCAGCTGCTGCGACCAGTCGTGGAGAGATACCTCCGACTTCATCTGGTATGGAAATAAAACTTCGTTAGAATAGAATATACTTTATTATACACCAATAGTTATAAATTGTACAGAAACAATTTACAATACGTAGTCAAAAAAGTTACTCTTACAAACCTGTTATACAAACCCAAACTACCTCTTGAAGCAGATTCAGAAACTCTGTTCAAATTAACTGATAAATAATTTTTGTGAAAAAAAATATCTGGACATCAAAAGTGGACTTTACAAAAGTGGTTAAGTGGGCTAGCAGTCCAAAATATTTTTTTAAACTAAAAGACTTATGATGCCGAGTAGCTTAGACGACCTTTGCCTTCGAAAAATAAAAGCGTGATTGTAATAGTGCTTTAAATAAAACTAGCTTCTGTCAGCGGCTTCGATTGAATGTAGAAAGTATATAGCTATAGTGTGGCCATTAGTGCTGTGCACTGCCTGAGGTATGCGCGGCGAGGTGGGAGGCGAAGAAAAAAGTGCATGAGTTCACATGAGATCGATACATGTCGGACAGATCTTACGATTTCAGTGTGCATTTCTAAAGCAAGACTTGGGGCGGGACGACGGTCGGAGGCTATCTGTAATATATTATACTTACTTAGTTGATTAAAATATAACCCAAATATACTCCTATTTTATTAAAAATGTGCAGGTGACAAATAAGAACTAAACTTATAATTCAAAGCAGGACTTTTTTATATTAACAAACAATTATATATTCTAACGAAAGTTATTCTGACATAGATTCCGTTTCAACTTCATCTTCGATTTCGTCATCATCTTCATCTTCCACTTCGCCACCGGAACTTGAATCAGAGTCTTGCAAATTTTTTATTATGAATGAATCGATAACATTATCGAACCTACTATCGCGACTCCAGTAATCGTTTTCATTTTTCTGGACATGATCGTCGCATCTCTGCCATTTTTCCGCCGTGAATTCCGAAAACAATTTATCCAATAAGATTATTTTTTCGTCTAGAGAAGAATTAATATAGTTTTGGGCTATGTTGTTTTTAATATCAGCCCAGACCAACTCAATTGGATTTAAATCCGGATGGTACGGAGGTAAACGCAGAACAGTGTGTCCACTGGCTTTCAGGAGTTCGTCAATTCTATACACGGGTTCTTTTTGTGTATTTTTGATAAGAAGTAGCAGTTGAGCCTTTGTCATGGTTCCTGAAAATTCTACATTATGGCGTAGCAACCAGTTCTGCATTTCACTTTTGAGGCTTGATATAGTTGGTTTCTTCTCAACCTGAACGCTGTGGTAAGACGCGTTGTCCATTACAACTACAGAATTCGGCAGCAACTTATCTTTTAACTTTTCATCTACCCACTTATAAAAAGTAGGTCCGCTCATATCTCCATGATAGTCACCGGTTCTAGCATCTGATTTGAATATAGTCAATGCATCATCCAATAAGCCATTTCGACAACCAGCGTGAAGAATTACCAATCGCCGTCCTTTCCCAATATCAGCATGAATTCCGGGTTCTGACGATGATTGCCAACATTTGCTGGCATGGTGACCGGCGTTGATGTATGTTTCATCAAGAAAATATATGTTGCGGTTTTGCGTTCTGTAATTTCTGATTTGTGTTAGATATTTTTTCCGCCACACTGTAATATTAGGCTGCTCTATAAGAAGAAGTCTCTTTGATTTGCATTTTTTGAAACGGTAGCCCATTTTGTGTAAAAGCTGTCTTAAATATTCCCGTCCACAAGTCAATATGCCATCCTTTCTCAAACTTGATAGTAACTTACGGACACTTGGTATTTTTTTGTCAACTTCGTAAAACTGATGAATTTTTCTTCTGATAACTCCAAGGTCAAAATCATCCACAACGTGTTTTTTCTTTAGAACTTTTGGTTTTTTTGGAAATTGAAATTTTAATTGGCTTGAATTTTCAATTGATAAATAACCCGCAGAAATCACATTATGCACGGTTCTTTTGCTGTACCCCGTAGCCTCCGCAACGATTTTGGCAATATTCACATCATTTTTAAATTCAAAGCTTTCTTTGTCTGCTTTTCTTTTCATAAAATATTCAGCCACCTTAAAAATGGCAGTCTTTATATCACGAGATAACGCACGACCCATCTTTGAATATTTATCCCATGTGCGTCTGACATAGACAGTCCGATACAGATAACACTACCTGCCGCCACGAGCGTTGACGGCGCACTGACAGAGCGCAGCAGTCAATTCTCCCCCCCGTCTCGCCGCGCACATACCTCAGGGAGTGCACAGCACTAATGGCTACACTATAATGCTACTCACTGACAAAGTATCATTCTATTGGCGAAAGGGTTTTTAAAATCAGTCCAGTAATTAAAGAGAGGATTTTTCTCCTAAGGGAAGGAAACTGGGTCCAAAGTTTGTAAGGAGAGAACTACTTTCGCCCGCGTACATAAAATATAGCCTATGTCACTCAGGAATACAGCAGCTTTCTATTGGTGTAAAAATTTTGGCAATTGGACCAGTACTTCCACAGATTACGTCATACAAATAAAAAAACAAACTTTGCCTCTTTATTATATTATAGATGTAGATAGAATAGACAAACCTTCATCATCAGCACAGGCACCCTGACCGTCTGCTCCATCTCGAACATGACCCGGACACACGGCACGGACATGATGAACGTCTCCGAGGGCCTCACACTCGGGTACTTCGGCTGGGCGTACCCGTCCTCGGGGTTGATCATCACGTAAGGCGTCAGCTTCTTCGGAGACCACAGGTCCTCCTCCTGCTTCTCAGCTTTAGGATTGTAGGTGGCGAAGTTGAAGGGCTCCTTCTCTTCAGGGATTGTTAGTTCTGATGTTATTTCTTCGATTATGTCTGTGGATAGAAAAGGTGGTATAGAAAGTGTTACACGCTGTCCTGCATAGACGATCGTGAATCGTTGCGCCGCGAATGGAATAAAAAAGCGAAAGAAGCTCCGACCAAAAAAAAGACCAGAACTTGCTACTCGTGCTTACCTAACCTTTCTTGGTTGTGGACCCATTATACAGCGTAAGGTCCTTCGGATTAGCTCCGTACCGAAAGCCTAAAAATCTGACACAGACTGAAGTTACTTACCCATAACAGTATGAACCGTAGTAGCAGCAACATGTACTTCAATCTCAGAAACCGACATCTTAACCCTGATCCCCTCCTCAATATTCTTGAAAGCTTTTGAGAACTCCAGATCACAAGGCTTCAAGACCAGCTGAGGGGGAAGGTTCTTTAGCTTCGACTGGAGCTTGGACATGATCTGAAGCCCTGCTAGAGAGACCACGAAGGACTCGCTGTTGGAGTGACAGGAGTAGTCGATGAGGAGTTCTGTCCTGAGGAGCAGTGCGTGACCCTCGGTCTTCGTCAGGTCGGTGAAGAACATGATCTCTGGTTGTCGGAACTGGATCGATATTGATAAGCTTTGCTGTTCTTCGGAGACTGATGTTGCTATAACAAAAGAAAAAGAAATGGCAATGGAGTCGTTTCTTTTTTACACGACTGCCCAAAGAAAGGAGTGTGAGTAAGAAGAAGAGAGGAACCTCTTTTATGTTCAGTTTTGTAGATGTAGTAGTTTCTGAGATTCCGTGTTTATACAAGAATGTAAGCACTAAGCAGTTCACACTCATTGACTAAACACGGAATCTTTTCTATAAATTGTATACATCTTGTTTTTTTTCTTTTTGTAATTTTGTTTTTCATAGCAGTCGTGTTTTTTTTAATTAAGTAATTGATTTTTTGGTAAAAATTTTAATTTGTCGACATTGAAATTAAGGTTTCTATTTGTTTGATCGTTTACTATTTAAGGTGCGTCTATTAGGGCTGAATAAACATGTTTTCATCCTTTAAAAACGAAGAAGGTAAAGGAAAAGTTCAGACCTGTAGAATAATACCCGCTGGTAGAATCACTGGAGCTGGGCAGCCTGGCAGCGCGGTTGTTGTTTCCAGTCTTTGAAGGATGCACATCACCCACGTAACCGTGGTTTACTACTCCACCATCCATCGTCTTTTCACCTGGTATTATAAAACAGCATTGCATTAGCAAAAAGTAAAGAGTTTTTTAGAGTTCCGTCACTAAAGAGGAAAAAGACATCCTTGTATGATAACTCGTTTATCCGACAACCATTGTTTCAGGAATACAGGAAGTTATCAAGTGAAAATTAATATTAGCAAATATATTGCAAAGATCGGTGAAAATCTAACTGGTAACGCAACAAAAAGATATGGCCGTAAATGCCGCAAATTGTAAACTTTTCATTACAATTAAAAAAAAAGGTCTTTTTTCTTTTTCATGATCTCTATAATAGGTGCATAGGCCGACACAAACTCGACCGTTTTTTTTCTTTTTTACACGACACCCCAAAAAAGGAGTAGTATGTTTGTAATGTAATCATGTCAGATCAGCTGTTACGCCTTGTTGTTGACAGAAATATGTATATCCAAGTACGCTATACGTATGTATTTTGTTTGACCTTTATCTTTGTAGTGAATTAGTGAATGTTCGAGGTTTTTTGCTTAAGTTAACCTGATGTTTCAGATAGAGATGTCCAGAAAACCATCTTACAATGTCACCTGGATGCGAGAGTCCTCCGGGTCTGCACCACTGCCACGTTGAAGCTGGAAGATCCTGTGCGATATGTCATGTTACCTGGCATAGCATCCAGCAGCGTCCTAGCCAGCTGCAGCAGGAACGGCAGCGCCAGGTTGAACCTGGTGCGGTCCACGCGCACGTCACGTGCAGGCTGGCGTCATGTTACCTGGCATAGCATCCAGCAGCGTCCTAGCCAGCTGCAGCAGGAACGGCAGCGCCAGGTTGAACCTGGTGCGGTCCACGCGCACGTCACGTGCAGGCTGGCGTCATGTTACCTGGCATAGCATCCAGCAGCGTCCTAGCCAGCTGCAGCAGGAACGGCAGCGCCAGGTTGAACCTGGTGCGGTCCACGCGCACGTCACGTGCAGGCTGGCGTCATGTTACCTGGCATAGCATCCAGCAGCGTCCTAGCCAGCTGCAGCAGGAACGGCAGCGCCAGGTTGAACCTGGTGCGGTCCACGCGCACGTCACGTGCAGGCTGGCGTCATGTTACCTGGCATAGCATCCAGCAGCGTCCTAGCCAGCTGCAGCAGGAACGGCAGCGCCAGGTTGAACCTGGTGCGGTCGACGCGCACGTCACGTGCAGGCTGGCGTCATGTTACCTGGCATAGCATCCAGCAGCGTCCTAGCCAGCTGCAGCAGGAACGGCAGCGCCAGGTTGAACCTGGTGCGGTCCACGCGCACGTCACGTGCAGGCTGGCGTCATGTTACCTGGCATAGCATCCAGCAGCGTCCTAGCCAGCTGCAGCAGGAACGGCAGCGCCAGGTTGAACCTGGTGCGGTCCACGCGCACGTCACGTGCAGGCTGGCGTCATGTTACCTGGCATAGCATCCAGCAGCGTCCTAGCCAGCTGCAGCAGGAACGGCAGCGCCAGGTTGAACCTGGTGCGGTCCACGCGCACGTCACGTGCAGGCTGGCGTCATGTTACCTGGCATAGCATCCAGCAGCGTCCTAGCCAGCTGCAGCAGGAACGGCAGCGCCAGGTTGAACCTGGTGCGGTCCACGCGCACGTCACGTGCAGGCTGGCGTCATGTTACCTGGCATAGCATCCAGCAGCGTCCTAGCCAGCTGCAGCAGGAACGGCAGCGCCAGGTTGAACCTGGTGCGGTCCACGCGCACGTCACGTGCAGGCTGGCGTCATGTTACCTGGCATAGCATCCAGCAGCGTCCTAGCCAGCTGCAGCAGGAACGGCAGCGCCAGGTTGAACCTGGTGCGGTCGACGCGCACGTCACGTGCAGGCTGGCGTCATGTTACCTGGCATAGCATCCAGCAGCGTCCTAGCCAGCTGCAGCAGGAACGGCAGCGCCAGGTTGAACCTGGTGCGGTCCACGCGCACGTCACGTGCAGGCTGGCGTCATGTTACCTGGCATAGCATCCAGCAGCGTCCTAGCCAGCTGCAGCAGGAACGGCAGCGCCAGGTTGAACCTGGTGCGGTCCACGCGCACGTCACGTGCAGGCTGGCGTCATGTTACCTGGCATAGCATCCAGCAGCGTCCTAGCCAGCTGCAGCAGGAACGGCAGCGCCAGGTTGAACCTGGTGCGGTCCACGCGCACGTCACGTGCAGGCTGGCGTCATGTTACCTGGCATAGCATCCAGCAGCGTCCTAGCCAGCTGCAGCAGGAACGGCAGCGCCAGGTTGAACCTGGTGCGGTCCACGCGCACGTCACGTGCAGGCTGGCGTCATGTTACCTGGCATAGCATCCAGCAGCGTCCTAGCCAGCTGCAGCAGGAACGGCAGCGCCAGGTTGAACCTGGTGCGGTCCACGCGCACGTCACGTGCAGGCTGGCGTCATGTTACCTGGCATAGCATCCAGCAGCGTCCTAGCCAGCTGCAGCAGGAACGGCAGCGCCAGGTTGAACCTGGTGCGGTCGACGCGCACGTCACGTGCAGGCTGGCGTCATGTTACCTGGCATAGCATCCAGCAGCGTCCTAGCCAGCTGCAGCAGGAACGGCAGCGCCAGGTTGAACCTGGTGCGGTCCACGCGCACGTCACGTGCAGGCTGGCGTCATGTTACCTGGCATAGCATCCAGCAGCGTCCTAGCCAGCTGCAGCAGGAACGGCAGCGCCAGGTTGAACCTGGTGCGGTCGACGCGCACGTCACGTGCAGGCTGGCGTCATGTTACCTGGCATAGCATCCAGCAGCGTCCTAGCCAGCTGCAGCAGGAACGGCAGCGCCAGGTTGAACCTGGTGCGGTCCACGCGCACGTCACGTGCAGGCTGGCGTCATGTTACCTGGCATAGCATCCAGCAGCGTCCTAGCCAGCTGCAGCAGGAACGGCAGCGCCAGGTTGAACCTGGTGCGGTCCACGCGCACGTCACGTGCAGGCTGGCGTCATGTTACCTGGCATAGCATCCAGCAGCGTCCTAGCCAGCTGCAGCAGGAACGGCAGCGCCAGGTTGAACCTGGTGCGGTCCACGCGCACGTCACGTGCAGGCTGGCGTCATGTTACCTGGCATAGCATCCAGCAGCGTCCTAGCCAGCTGCAGCAGGAACGGCAGCGCCAGGTTGAACCTGGTGCGGTCCACGCGCACGTCACGTGCAGGCTGGCGTCATGTTACCTGGCATAGCATCCAGCAGCGTCCTAGCCAGCTGCAGCAGGAACGGCAGCGCCAGGTTGAACCTGGTGCGGTCCACGCGCACGTCACGTGCAGGCTGGCGTCATGTTACCTGGCATAGCATCCAGCAGCGTCCTAGCCAGCTGCAGCAGGAACGGCAGCGCCAGGTTGAACCTGGTGCGGTCCACGCGCACGTCACGTGCAGGCTGGCGTCATGTTACCTGGCATAGCATCCAGCAGCGTCCTAGCCAGCTGCAGCAGGAACGGCAGCGCCAGGTTGAACCTGGTGCGGTCGACGCGCACGTCACGTGCAGGCTGGCGTCATGTTACCTGGCATAGCATCCAGCAGCGTCCTAGCCAGCTGCAGCAGGAACGGCAGCGCCAGGTTGAACCTGGTGCGGTCCACGCGCACGTCACGTGCAGGCTGGCGTCATGTTACCTGGCATAGCATCCAGCAGCGTCCTAGCCAGCTGCAGCAGGAACGGCAGCGCCAGGTTGAACCTGGTGCGGTCCACGCGCACGTCACGTGCAGGCTGGCGTCATGTTACCTGGCATAGCATCCAGCAGCGTCCTAGCCAGCTGCAGCAGGAACGGCAGCGCCAGGTTGAACCTGGTGCGGTCCACGCGCACGTCACGTGCAGGCTGGCGTCATGTTACCTGGCATAGCATCCAGCAGCGTCCTAGCCAGCTGCAGCAGGAACGGCAGCGCCAGGTTGAACCTGGTGCGGTCCACGCGCACGTCACGTGCAGGCTGGCGTCATGTTACCTGGCATAGCATCCAGCAGCGTCCTAGCCAGCTGCAGCAGGAACGGCAGCGCCAGGTTGAACCTGGTGCGGTCCACGCGCACGTCACGTGCAGGCTGGCGTCATGTTACCTGGCATAGCATCCAGCAGCGTCCTAGCCAGCTGCAGCAGGAACGGCAGCGCCAGGTTGAACCTGGTGCGGTCCACGCGCACGTCACGTGCAGGCTGGCGTCATGTTACCTGGCATAGCATCCAGCAGCGTCCTAGCCAGCTGCAGCAGGAACGGCAGCGCCAGGTTGAACCTGGTGCGGTCCACGCGCACGTCACGTGCAGGCTGGCGTCATGTTACCTGGCATAGCATCCAGCAGCGTCCTAGCCAGCTGCAGCAGGAACGGCAGCGCCAGGTTGAACCTGGTGCGGTCCACGCGCACGTCACGTGCAGGCTGGCGTCATGTTACCTGGCATAGCATCCAGCAGCGTCCTAGCCAGCTGCAGCAGGAACGGCAGCGCCAGGTTGAACCTGGTGCGGTCCACGCGCACGTCACGTGCAGGCTGGCGTCATGTTACCTGGCATAGCATCCAGCAGCGTCCTAGCCAGCTGCAGCAGGAACGGCAGCGCCAGGTTGAACCTGGTGCGGTCCACGCGCACGTCACGTGCAGGCTGGCGTCATGTTACCTGGCATAGCATCCAGCAGCGTCCTAGCCAGCTGCAGCAGGAACGGCAGCGCCAGGTTGAACCTGGTGCGGTCCACGCGCACGTCACGTGCAGGCTGGCGTCATGTTACCTGGCATAGCATCCAGCAGCGTCCTAGCCAGCTGCAGCAGGAACGGCAGCGCCAGGTTGAACCTGGTGCGGTCCACGCGCACGTCACGTGCAGGCTGGCGTCATGTTACCTGGCATAGCATCCAGCAGCGTCCTAGCCAGCTGCAGCAGGAACGGCAGCGCCAGGTTGAACCTGGTGCGGTCCACGCGCACGTCACGTGCAGGCTGGCGTCATGTTACCTGGCATAGCATCCAGCAGCGTCCTAGCCAGCTGCAGCAGGAACGGCAGCGCCAGGTTGAACCTGGTGCGGTCCACGCGCACGTCACGTGCAGGCTGGCGTCATGTTACCTGGCATAGCATCCAGCAGCGTCCTAGCCAGCTGCAGCAGGAACGGCAGCGCCAGGTTGAACCTGGTGCGGTCCACGCGCACGTCGGCGTGGCGAGCGCGCGCGCCCGTCACGCGTAGACTCGCGTCGATGAGTGGTGGCCGCCGCACCTGGATGCAAGAGTCTTCCGCGTCCGCGCCACTGCCGCCTTGAGACTGGAAGATCCTGTGCAAAGTGTCGAATGTTTTTGCTCAGTGTCTCAATGATCTTGTTGCATCGCTGCTAAGGTTACTCAGTAACCGGAAAGGGTCAAATGCCTAGAGAGATACAAGGAGGGGTCGCTCCTGATTGGTCGACAAAGGTGAGGCCTGGTCATGTCGAAACAGTGCAGTTCCACCAATGGATATCGGACTCCTCGACTGATAAATCCATCAATCCTTAACTTAGCTGCCTAACACATCATTAACTTAATTAGTTTCCAGGAGCAACGGAGTTCAGTCGTCAGCTTCTCCTAACCTAACCTAACGGCCGATAAAATGATGGATGATATCGCATTGGAGAAACACAACATAAATTGGCTGATAAGGAATCCATCTGTCGGAGTCGTCGTTCTTACTGCTTCTGCCGGTATTGGGAGAACTTTTTTACCAGTATTAGTATACTATATACAGGAAAAGTTTTTAACCACTGCGTAATTTTTTTTTGGTGTCTCAGTGTAAGTAATAGAACACAGATCGATCTTCAAAGTTAAGCAACGCTTGCCAAGGTTGGTCTGTGGATCTTAACATAACGAGTTTCCTCCGTGCCTCGGAAAGCATAGGCGGCCTACCAGACTTCCACAACCCAATAACTGGGGTAACAGGGTACTTCATGGCAAGACTGGAGTCAGATTTACTGACTTCTGACTATCCATAACGACTGTAAATGACATGGGACCTACGGCTTGGCGTGCTTTCCGAGGCACGGAGAAAACATCCTACGAAAGGAGAGTCAGAATCTTTCTGCAAAGTCTACGGTGCGTCCACTTGCTAATAAAGTCGCAGCATTCGCGCATAATAATTGTTTTGTTGCAGCGTTATGTTAAAACTATGTTGTATGTATTCAAGTTCTTCACGTGTTTATTTCACTTTCAAATATGTGAATATTATGAATTGTATACACCATCACTCTTGAAACTCACCTCTTAATAACAATCCCAGGATCCGGCCTGATATCCTCAACGAGCACGCTCTGCAGACTCGCCTTGACCTCCAGGCTGCCGTCGGAGCTGTACTCCATCTGCAGCATGGCCTCTCCAGCGGTCAGCTTCGCCAGCCCATGGTTCAGGTCTCGTACGGGAGAACTCAGGATCTCGTCCATGTCGGAGAATAGTTTTAGTTCTATGCCATCAAGGACGAATCTGGAAGAAAATGGTTCAGTTTAAGACTGTAGTGACCTTTGTACCACCATATAAGAGCTACATGCGATGCCACAGAAATCCTAAAAATATGACACGTTTACTGAAGTTGCTACATGTGGCGCCACAGAAATTCTTAAAACATGACACGTTTAGGGCAGTCGTAGAGCAATTTGCAGCTACATTGTATCGCAGGTCCGATTTCCATGCAGACTCTAGGTGTCTTCTGTAGATGAGTTTACATGTTTATGAATGCACTCATAATACAGGAGTAATTACTGGTTTAGGTCAATAAAAAAAACCTTACTGCCGGTTGCCATCGAAACTGTCACAGAACTGCCTGGTCTGGGCATAAATCCTATCGAGGATGCCTATATAGGAGTCTGATACGGCTGAACTCTCTATTCAGATCTTGATATCTCTAAGTGACTATTCATGTTTAAGATATAACTCGTTAAAAGTTTCTAATTCATTGACGTGGTAATTTAAAACTCTTAAATTATTGAATCTCACCTGACAACAGCTTCCTTTCTGATCGGTTCTCCTTGAGCGAAGAAAGCTTGCAGTTTCTTGACTGATGAGTCTGAAGGTGCTGCGTCGACTGGAGAAGTTGGGACTATACTTCCTGCGTAAAACAAAATTTCATATCGTGAAAACCTAAAGATAAAAATGTGGAACATTACTTACCTTCACTAATCAAGAAAAAGGGCATAAAAGGTTTATAGAGCACATTGGTCCGGACTCACTCTGTGTTTGGCGTTCGGACGCAACGGACGTATTTTAGTGACAGCAGTTCCCTATGTCATTGATGTAAATAATAAATAAGAGTGGCCCTAAGATAGATCCTTGTGGAACTGCAGATGTTATCGGCACAAAATTACTCTGATGTCCATTCACGGGTGGTCTGAGTCCTATTTCTAACATAAGAAGAGAACCAGTGGAGTAAATTTCCTCGTATGCCATTAAATGCGATTTTATTTAGTAAGATCTCGTGATACCGATTATGAATGTAGGTACTTCTTATTGTAAATCGTTTGTAAGGATTCAAACTTGCTTGGTTGATAAGTTTCTTTCCTTTAAATAAAAACCGCTTCTGATCTATAATTATATCTGTAATTGACAGGTTCATTGAATAGCATTAAGATATAGTTGGTTCATAAGGGCAGGGAGTTTCTAAGGAGCGTATTGAGGCTGTACCAGCTGTTTTTATCAGGTATATAACAGCTTACTCGTCGGCCTCACAAGCTAACAGTTGGCGGTACACGCTGATGCTTACCAATATAGTGTCCCTCGCTCAAGTTGTCGGTCCAGACGGCGAGCATGGTGGCCAGGTCCTTCTGCCCCACGTTGAGCAGCACGGTGTCCACGGCCACGTCGGCCTCACAAGCTAACAGTTGGCGGTACACGCTGATGCTTACCAATATAGTGTCCCTCGCTCAAGTTGTCGGTCCAGACGGCGAGCATGGTGGCCAGGTCCTTCTGCCCCACGTTGAGCAGCACGGTGTCCACGGCCACGTCGGCCTCACAAGCTAACAGCTCGCGGTACAGGTTGATGCTGACCAGCTGCTGGTACGATACTGCGCGCTTCATGTCGCACCGCACAGAGACAGGTTCGAGGATCGGTTCCTGGGGCAAGAAAGTAGATAGTATTGTTTAATTTAACACCGCACCCCGTGTCCCCCAGATCGAAGGCAACGAAGAAACGGGGTTTAGTCAGTAAGAGTCTGACACGCCCTCCCGCTCCGCCCAAGAGTGGGAACAGTCATTCTGATGATTACCCTAACGAAAAAAAAAAAAAAATCTAAACTGCCATCTTCACTATTCACACAAAATGTTCAAACAAATAATCGGTTAATAGCATGAAAGCAAAGTTGTCTACAGCAGTCCTGTCTTTCCAAGTGCATCTCTCAAATATTCTTAGGGCTACACTAATCTCGATGTGGTCCATCTCGAGGCTGACAAGCCTCAACTGCTTTTCTTACCGGAGACTCAAATTAGATATCCGTCAGATGCAGCATGCCTTAACTACCCGGGATACTCATTAAAGCACCGTTTACTCTGCAGAGTACCGAGGTTTTGCCGTGTGTCGTTCACACTGACATCTGCTACCAGCGTGTCTATTGATGACCACTGGTATAAACCAAATTGTCTATACCTGTGTACCAGTGTCTTCTGATCGCACCGCGATGATCTGGAGACGACCCGACTGATTGACCACTTTAATAAAGCCGTCGATAAGAACATTTCGAATACCTTTAACAGGGTATGTCACGTCACCCTTATAAGTAAGCGTGCAGTACTGCAGCCTCATATAGGCTGGTCCTGCAAAATGCCATCTAGATTTGGACTTCGTGAAGAGGCGTGCAAAGAGGCTAATTGGTGATCCCGATTTGGCTAAGAATAAGAAAAAAAAAAATACGGCACGGTTGACGTAGTGGTTGAAAGAAAGAAACAAAGAAAATAAAATGAATTTATTTGGCAAAACACAAAGCACACAAACAATATTTATGTAAAAGCGAAACCACTTGAAGAGTAAAAAAACCGCTAAATCGATCGAGTCTAGGCTGAATTTCTTCGAGCCGTTCGGTCTCTTCTAGATACTATTAAAATGAAATAACTTGAAAGAAATGACTGAAATGGTGCCAAACCTGAACTTCCAAGGTGCCAGATAGCGTCATTACGGCTCTGGAGAAGGTGATGTTGACGAGTTTGATCAATATGTTGTCTATTATCGCGTTCTGTATGGGACTGGTTGGTTCGTGACCAGTGTTCAACTGCTTGAAGAAGTTCTCTATCAAAAGATCACCTGAAAAGAGAAAACTTAAATAAGTAGCTTTAAAATCAGGTGGGATAGCAGTAAAGCAATAGTTTATATCAATTTAAAAAAGTGGTTATAACCATTGGACCATGGAATTTAACAGCGTTGCTCTTACCCATATTGAGGACCAGTAGATTTGGTGAAGATGGTTTTTGTGGCAATAACAGCACAGGAGCATGGATCTGAAGAATAAATATTTAATATAGCTAAATATTAAATTAAATACAAACAAGATAGGAAAAATCATAGATGTGATAAATTAAAAATAATGAAGCAATAAAGAGCATTAATATATTGCAGAAACGAATAATCTCCAAAAACAAATACTATAATGTTTTCTTTGTATATATGTACGTATGTACATAAATGATAAAATAAAGAAATAAACCAACTCCAAGTGGAGCTAAAAGTATGCGTGTACCTCAATAACAAGATTGAGTCTCGTGCTGCAGGAGCGCGCGCCGGCCGCGTGTCGCTCGGCGGCGCGCTCGGCCGCCTGCGCCGCTTCAGCCGTCACCGAGCTCGGGATCAGCGGCTCCAGCAGTTGCTGCAAGGGAATATTACAGTTGACACCACGAGAACCAAATAAGATCAAATTACCTATATTTAAAAATTATTTGTTAGGAATTTGACGTACACAAAGTTTTTTTTAAATATTCGTGTCATTCTTCGATCTTATCCAGCCTTTTGATACAGTTTACATTCCAATTCTGCTGCGCATGCTTGATACCATTGGTGTTAGAAGCACCCAGCAGAAACTCTTTGAAAGTTATATACAAGATCATACGTTCGTAAAAATGGATAAACTTCTCAGTTCAAACCAAAAAACTTCGTTTGGAGTTCACCAAGGAAGTATTTTAGGACTTACTCTGTTTTTGGTATACTTTAATAAGCTAAAGCTATTTAATATCTCTTCTTTTTCCAATGTTGTATTATTTACCCCAATAATGAGATTAAATTTCATATACCTGCAGATGATGCATGACGCAGAAGAACATGACGACGTGCAGGCGCCCGACATAGACGCGCAGCTCTCCGTGCGCCTTCATGGACTGCTGCTCGCTGGCGCCCACGCCGTACAGCCGCGCCGCCGCTCGCACGTATTTGATCTCGAGGACTTTGTCTTCGTCAGGCCATACCAGCTAAAAATAACAAAGAATTCTCTTTTTAGGTTACTGGTGGCGAATTAATGTGTCAGGATAAGTAGTTTTTTTTATAATAATAATAATAGTTTTACTTCAGACTTTTTAGTCCATACATCACACAAAACAACACATAATGCTTATCCTATACATACATATTTACACAATAATCGATTAAAATAATATAGTTATTCATAATTAGATTTAATAGTTATCTGCAAGTTACACATCTATGTTAACAGAAACTTTCCAATAATTCAAAAAGGTAAAGAACCGGAAAGAAAGTAGCAAAAGTATATTATAAGTGGTATGTAGTAATATTATCCAAAAAAGTTTACTAAAGTTCAAGTTTCCAGAACTGTTACGAGTACAAGTACTTCTTAAAACAATATTTTCTTAACTAGCATTATAATACACAAACCACATAATAAAACCAATCATTCTCAAATTTCCTTAGATCATCACTCACCTTAGGATACAAAGTAGCCTCAGCCAGGTCGTCAATCTGCAGCGAGCTGAGGTACAGCTTGAAGATCATGCGATCATTAGCTCTGAACACGCAGTCACTCTCCAGCGAACCGAGCCGCATCTCCATCACCGGGCTCTCCAGGTGACACAGTTTTATTGTTATTGATGATGCTCTGCAAAGACATTAAAACTGATAAAAAGGTACTGTTTAGTTTGTACCTGGTGGAGATAATTGAAATATGGCTTTAACTTGAGTTTGAAGAAAACACGTAGCAAAGGGAAGTAGGATATAAAGGTTCAAAACAGTTTTATTCTTTTATAAAGAGTTTTTTTAAGCCGACCCCAATATATGTAGTTGGGAAAAAGGCAAGGCTAGATAGATGATGATTTAGAATTTTTTTAAGGGTGGAGATCATCTAATGACTTCTTCCCTTCTGGGCGGAGTGGGAGGGCGTGTCAGACTTTTACTGACCAAAATCATACCTGTGCCACTTCAGTTGTTCTTAGTGTTCTAGTACTACGGGTTTTCTTTTTAGAAATTCCTCGCGGTCTTAGCTAGCGGACATTGGCCCTGCTAGACCCCTACGGTTTACTGACATCTCTTTGCGGAGCGCGTGGATGACTACACGCTGTCGTCGACTTGGGCTCGATCCGGTCAATAACCGGATGGCCGGACAGTGAGCTACCCATTGCTCAAAGTCCGCAATCCCATGTCTACCGTTTATTTAGGGTAACTACTCGAAAATGCCTTAAAATACAAAATTTTATAGACAGCAATGCAAACATTAAATGTAGAAGTGTCACCTGACGGAATAGCTGAACTTGGTCGCGCCAGGCGGCACTGGAGGGTCTGCCTCGGGCTGCATCAGATACTCCCACAGAGACTTGGACTTCGGCAGCACTACGCTCTTCAGGTTTATCGAATGCCGGTTCTGGATTCTAAAAATAAAACAAATTTAATTTAGCTAGTAAGAAATGAAAACTTGATGACATACATATAACTGATATAACACTGACTGACTGGTAGAGAATGCCTTGTTGCATTAAGTCCGCCTATGCCACTGTACATGAAGATTAAATAAATATAAAAGCGTTATTATAACATTCTCAATACGTATCTGCTGAATTTGCGATTATCTATACATGTATACGAACTAAATTAAGTAAAGGAGCAAAGTGTAAAGTGTTGCAAAACTTCTTTGAAAAGAGAGGGTCTTCCAACCAGATGGGTGTTTAAGTCTGGTTTGGGTAATTGCCCGAGAGATGATTTCGGGCTGTTGTGCATACTTGTATATATATCAAACCGCGAAGAGAACTAATTGCGCGAAGCAAGATTTCGTAGTGTAATATGTCGCTACAAAAGTGTCCTTCATCGTAATTCCTTAATTTTCTGCTCTTTTATAATATACGTTAAGTAAACCTACAATAATCACTAGCAGTAGAAAAATAAATCAAAACATACGTCTAGTTGAAGGAACCTCACTTTTCAAAAGAAATATGACGATCTTTCTACCCTATTCCTCATATTTTCAAAAATCTTTACCACAAACGGAGTCTTGCAGTTGAAACTTTAAGGAAATAGTACATTGTTCACCGAGAGGAGAAAGTGACCGATTACCGTCGAGGGTGTCGTTTGAAGCCCGAGCCGTAGGCGAGGGCTTTAAAACACCCGAGATCGGGTGCTTTATACTACACCTACGAAGAAAATAAATTTCTACGAAAACTGAATCCTCAAACAACACACAAATTGAAAATGGCGCCAATGGCGTCTGCAATTTTCACATGTTCTTTTTTCAAATTGTTTGACACTATCCAACACACAGCTAGTGGCCAGTGTCATTTTGCGAACTTGGAGATAAAAACTCACTGTAAAAACTTTTTGGCTTTTGATATAATTAGGTTACCAGCCTAAATATCAAAAGCCAAAAAGTTTTTATCTATAGTCTTACCCAAAATTAAAAAAGAAAAACCACGTATGAAATGGATTTTCATACACTTTTCTCTCCCGCTCAGATGCGTTTTCTCGCCGCATATTTGTTCGATATGCAATGACGTACTTTCTACCGTAAATTTGATAAAGTATCAAGGTACTTTCCGAGCAGGTGTAGTATAAAAGTAACTTACTTGTCGCCAATATACTGCAGATACTTGATCAGAATGGGCAGTGCGTCTGCATGTACCACAAGGGCTAGGTAGCCCACGTCGGCCACCAGCGCCTGCTCCACGCTGTGGAAGTGCGAGCGGAACTCCGGGCAGTCCGCACGCACCTGCACCAACGAAAATAATTAAATGCTACACTAAAAGAGAACAAGGAGATCATTTCAGGAGATAAAATATGCAGGAATCACAAAGGTGCAAGAAACAATAATATTCATTATTTAAAGATCATATGAAGGGTAGCCTTCCGATGTGACTCTGAAAATAAAACTCATTGATATATGTATCCTGCCCATCCTAACCTGCGGTGCTCAAAGTTGTTCAATTACTGAACAACTGAAGACCAAACTCAAAATTTGTCAAAGGGCAATGGCGATAGCATCATAGGTGTTAAGCTAATAGATCGCGTTAGAAACACCAGGCTGCGCTCCATAGCTCGAATAGCAGATGTTTTAAAAATTTTAAGGCCTTGATCTCAAAATCTGTAAAATAACGTATTTTGAACGTTATCTTACAGCAGCTACATATTTCTTATGCGTGCAGCTATGGAGTGAAATTCTCTCTCTGCTAGACTCTAAGTTGCCGGACAGCTATAATTTAAGGATTGTAAGTTTAAGTCAAGAGGTATTAGGTTACTTCTGGCAAGCGTGTTCCATCACCACATCATCGCTTACCATCAGGAGAGATAGTAGTCGAACACGAGCCTATCAATAAAACTAAAACCTATATATATTTTTTCTGCTTTTCCTCACCTTCCTATACAACAAATTAAAGAGCTCCCCGCCACTGGTGATCAGCTCGAGGTACTGTCCGCTGCTGCTATGATGCTGCTTGTCCGTGAGCAGCACCTGGCTGACGGACAGCTGGACGGCCGGCCCGTACTCCATGAGCGCCACGTCCAGGCACACCTTCATGATGCTCAGCATCACGTACGGCCTCTCCGTTTGTTCCGTCGAACGAGACAGGTTGATTACGATTTCGCCTGGAGACAAAAATGTGAATAAGTAGCACGGCGCCACACATTGGATATATTTGCTCCAAGTTATAGTTTTGGATCCAATACACCAATGTGTGGATCAGTCTTTTTATGCCCAGTATCGGGCCAAACCGATCCACATATTGGTGTATTAGATCCAAGACTACAACTTGGAGCCAATATATTCAATGTGTGGTGCCGGCATAACGCAGTAAAAATCAGAACCTTTGTACTTTTCTACATTAATGTCAATAAACAGATACTTCGGTGAAGTCAATAGTATGGAAGCCAGCTTGACAACCGAACGACAATGGTGTGACGTCACCACTACAGGAGTGATTCGTAGTCTGAAGCAAGGTTTCTTTTGTAATAATGAATGAATGAAATGAGTTGAAACTATTATCCACGGATTAGATTTAAAAAGTTTCAACTTATCGGAGATTTGGCATACAGCTAACTCTAAACTACAACCTTTTTTCACCACTAGTGTTTATGTTAATTTGGTAACCTGTCGAAGATGTCTTGCATCTGTGGCTACACACTGAACGCGTCACCGCGGCTACCACCCACATATATTATATAGATTCGGATTTAACCGCCTCGAAACTCTCGAGTAACGCGATATTCAAATATAAAATCCAAAAGATATTGTAATACCGTCACTACTTGCGACCCCCAAAATGTGTATGTAAATAGCCCAAAACTGACAATAAATATATTGCTAATATTCTGCAAACCACGAGTTTCTTTTACCATCCTCTATTCGTTAAAGTGGTGACCCCGTACGAAGCAACCGCATAAATATCGACTATGCCGAACACCGAGCAAGCCAACATGGAGTCAGGATCAAGCTCTGCATGTCAAGACGCTTCGCTGTCCAGCCAGCAGATCGCCGGCATCTCACTTTCCCTGCGAGTACCACCTTTTTGGCGCGACAAGCCAAGATTATGGTTCATCACCTTCGAAGCCGCAACGCGTGATCTCAAAAAGAGTGAAGCTCAGAAGGCGCAGATGGTCATCGCCCAGCTAGAAAAGGAGGATATCGAGCAAATATGTGACCTACTGTATAACCCACCTGCCGATAACCAGTACACCGTCATAAAAGAACGCCTAATATCGGTTTACGAAGAATCAGACGGCAAACAATTACAGAAGTTGCTCTCAGATATGGAACTCACATTAACACAAGGACGCAAGGCTTAAGTTAATTTTATTTAGGTCTTCAACAATGAATACACTATCGTTACGTTTCGTCGTATCATCAATCGAATAAGACTCACCCACAATGAACCGTAGCAGAGTGTTGATGTTATTGCTGGGCGACACGTTGTCATCGAACCCTGGCAGGTCGACGCTCCTGGCGTACACCTCCATATCCTCGTCACTGTGCTCAGAAGCTGCGGACGCTTGCTGAGCTGCTTGGAAGCCGAGCTTCGCTGTTGCTACGTCGAATGTCGTTTCTGCTGCCCTGGGGAAGTTATCAGAAACGGTTAATATTACAATACTTTTGAAATCATCTTAATTTATCCCATTTGCCCACATCTCACTATTAAGAAAAAATTATATCACAAGTTGCATGTTGTAATCAAAATGTTTTCTCTAAAATCTTTCCAGTAAAAGTCAGAAATTGCAACTGGCTCATTCTGATCTGCAACACTACTAGTAAACTGATCTACAATCGCTGCAGCAGATATATTCACAGCTGAGCTGTTTGTTAAAATTTTGGTCCTTCGACCCGGATTCTTGACATTATCAATGTCTAAATTCGAATATTCCTTATACAACAAAAACACAGAAGTATTTTCCACTACTTACTTGCTCCTACTCAAATACGCGGCCACAATCTTCTGCCGCAAATTCATCAGATCCTTATACTCAGGATCAGCCGTGACCCTGTCGATGCTGAGCAGTTCCGCCAGCTCCGGTTCCTCTACCTCTTCGGTGTAGTCTCCGGAGTCCATGAAGGATACTGGCACGGTGTTGGGCACGGGAACCGGCAGGTTGTCGCAGTAGTCCAGAAGATGGGCTATGATGCGGTCTGATAGGTTCAGTTTGATGCTTGACAGCGAGATGTTTAGCTTGTACCTGGTGGAGATAGTTGATTTTGGTGAATTCTGGATTTCACTTGTTACAATGGCTAAAGTTTGAAAAGTAAAACAAAAAAAGTAAAAAATACTGCAGACATTCAAAATGATGAAAATCTTATTTCAAAATGAACTTACTTAATTCAAAAGAGATAACTGTGTAGTTTCCAAGTTTAATGTCAAAGAAAAGTTAATCAACAATCTATTAGTACACCCATAGTTAATTGGAATAATTCGTTCATGAGCGAGCTTAGAATTTTAAGACACCTCAACACGAACAGGATAGGCTACGCCGGAAGAAAAGCAGAGCTCCCGCCTTAACCTTCGTGGTATTTTGTTTAAATAAAACATATGTGATCCGTCATGCAAATATTAGTAAGTTCTTTAAGAATACGGGTTGTCTAGACATTTTTGAAACCGCAGTCATCATGACCATGTTTCAGGATCACGTTTCTCTAGAGCCTGGTACTATCTTACTGACTTAGTGTTGGTAAACAAACAGACAGACAACTAACTTGGGCAGCAGCTTGTACTCCTTCTTGATGCTGTTGGAGAACACCACCTGCATCCGAATTCTGGGCACCAGGTGCAGCTCCGAGTCGGCGTGCCGACGCGCCTCGCGCCAAGTGTCCGAGCACTCGCTGAACAGGACCTACGGAGGAAACGAGGAAGGCATGTGTATTTTGGCTTGATGTTTATTAGTTAGTTTTCTTTGTAATATGTTTTAATTCATGAAACCCTATGAGACCGCGGTGTTATTGTTTTACTATTGTGTCTCGTTTTGTGGGTATGTGGTAGGTTAAAATGGCTATCTTTTGAAAAAATATAGGTATATACTTGTGCTCAATTATCAACTTCTTTTGGTGTACAATAAAGTTTATTCTATTCTATTCTAATTGTAATCTTATGGGAAATGTGTTCTCTAGCTGTAGCATAAAGTTTATTTTAGCTATGTCTTCTAAACAACTTCAGAAGTGTAGCGTTTATCGGAGATACTTCCAGTCACCAAAATTAGTCATTATTTTCTACATTTGGCTTTTTTTGCAATATTAGTCAGGTAATTTTATCTGAAGAATAAATATTCGTCCAGAACAGCTTATTCTAGTATCTAGAAAATATTACAAATTCTTATTTCTCAATTAAAAAGTAATCTATCGATATGAATAATATATCGATCAAATTTTGAGAAATTTGCAATTTAAGGGTCCTAAAAAATCAGTCGTGTCTTTGCGTCTGAATTTACTGATGATCATAATATCTATATTATGCCTTTGGGGATTTGGTGGTTTTATTGACGGAACTTGTAATCTTAGCAATAATAAGGCTTCTATTCCTTATCGCGAGGGGTCTGGCTTTTGCAAAACAAGATCTCCTAGTACAAGAGCCAGTAGAAAGAAATTAAGAAATATTAAAGTAATTTCAATAAAATATTATTATTATTTCCGGGGGTTTCTTACCTGGCAAGAGCATTCAGCATGCAGCCGATCATACAGCCTCTCTTCCAGCTCCATGCAGGTGGCGTCCTCCAGGGTCAGGTTCGAAGGCTGCAGGTCTGACTTGACGATGATGCGGCTGATGTCTAAAATCATCACCCGCCCATTCCTGTGAAGGATTAACTCATGGTTAAGTTAGCAATCCTACAGCATCATCATTATCACCCTTTTCCGAACTACCTTGGGGTTGGGTTTGGCTTTTCTTTAAGGTGGGTCTTTTCCCGGTCTGTGCTGAGAGAGAGGGCGTGTCAGACTTTTACTGACTAGAACCTACCCCGTTTCTTCTTTGCCTTCGTTCCAGGGTCCCAGGTTTTTCTTTCAGAAGCCAACCCATAGCCCCAGAGGCTTCGACCCTGCTGGACCTCTACAGTTTGCTGACATCTCTTTGAGGCGCGCGTGAAACAGTACGCACCGTTGACGACTTAGGCTCGGTCCGAATTATTACCGGACTGCAAGCTAACCTTTGCTCGCCGTCCGCAAGCCCGCGAACGATACTTACTTATGCACACATCCATACTCCGGCACCAGGATACAAGGCCCCTTCACGTCCACATTGAGGTGGAACACCTTCCGGCGGCTGATGGCGTAGGCCAGCACCGACTTGCTGACGGCACCGGCCTTCAGGACTGCGCCTGACACTTCCACCGCTAACTCCTCAGCAGTCATTGAGTGGGTTTGGAAGAAGTTGATCAGCTCCGTGAATGAGTGCTGTGAAGATTTAAAAAACAATTGCATATTTTTTAAATGGGGTGTTATTCTGACTATAGCAAAGTTTTTGGACCAAATCACCGAATTGTAGAAATGGTCTCTAACACTTTTTCTAGCACTTTCAGCTTTTCTTTTTGAATTTTGTTTAACCTTTCAGTTATCCAGGTAGCCGGGCCTGATCTTAAAATAGATCACTTCAAAATCTGACCGACCATTGTTTTCGAGAAATTAAATTTTTCTTTAAAAATTAGAAAATCTTTGCTTTCAACAGTTTCAACACGTCATGGTAAAGCGAACATCTGGTGAAAATCTCTCCTTGCAAGCTTTCCAATTTTCTTGGTGACGCGAAAGTCCGCTGGCATTTTAGTGGGGAGCCTCAAGTCCAACTGTGAGGATTAGTAGCTTCTTCCTAGTTCAATATACTGACCTCGACGTAAACCAACTCCACCGACTTCAAGAGACAGCACAGTCCGTAATCAGCCTCGTTGCTGCAGGGGTTCTTCTCCAAGTCTATCGCCAGCAGGTTGGAGCTGGTGACGTAGTTCAATATCCTCACCTCAACATAAACCAACTCCACGGGCTCCATGAGACAGCACAGTCCGTAATCAGCCTCGTTGCTGCAGGGGTTCTTCTTCAAGTCTATCGCCAGCAGGTTGGAGCTGGTGACGTAGTTCAATATCCTCACCTCAACATAAACCAACTCCACGGGCTCCATGAGACAGCACAGTCCGTAATCAGCCTCGTTGCTGCAGGGGTTCTTCTTCAAGTCTATCGCCAGCAGGTTGGAGCTGGTGACGTAGTTCAATATCCTCACCTCAACATAAACCAACTCCACGGGCTCCATGAGACAGCACAGTCCGTAATCAGCCTCGTTGCTGCAGGGGTTCTTCTTCAAGTCTATCGCCAGCAGGTTGGAGCTGGTGACGTAGTTCAATATCCTCACCTCAACATAAACCAACTCCACGGGCTCCATGAGACAGCACAGTCCGTAATCAGCCTCGTTGCTGCAGGGGTTCTTCTCCAGGTCTATCGCCAGCAGGTTGGAGCTGGTGACGTAGTTCAATATCCTCACCTCAACATAAACCAACTCCACGGGCTCCATGAGACAGCACAGTCCGTAATCAGCCTCGTTGCTGCAGGGGTTCTTCTTCAAGTCTATCGCCAGCAGGTTGGAGCTGGTGACGTAGTTCAATATCCTCACCTCAACATAAACCAACTCCACGGGCTCCATGAGACAGCACAGTCCGTAATCAGCCTCGTTGCTGCAGGGGTTCTTCTTCAAGTCTATCGCCAGCAGGTTGGAGCTGGTGACGTAGTTCAATATCCTCACCTCAACATAAACCAACTCCACGGGCTCCATGAGACAGCACAGTCCGTAATCAGCCTCGTTGCTGCAGGGGTTCTTCTCCAGGTCTATCGCCAGCAGGTTGGAGCTGGTGACGTTGACTCCTCGCTCCGGAGTCAGTAGGGGCACTAGATCCCCATCTGATGTTACTCCTTCTATTACTACGCTTTCGGCTCGGGCTGATAGCTGGAAGAATGGAAGTAGGAATAAGACTTAGGCTCACTGTTCATGGATGTGTAGCTTCACAGACGCGTATTCGACATTATACGCTTGGTGTACGCCTATGTTAAGCGCGCATACAAAATTATGAAACTCTGTCGACGAAGCGGCAACGGCACGACAGCACGACTTTAGACGTTAGGCCTAAGAGCGTTTTCACATTATACAATCCGAAATCGGTGTCGGACGCCGATCCGATATCGAGGTAAGTAAAATGTATCAAATATGTACCTGTCTTTCATATTGTCCGGCCCGATATCGGATATCGGAGCACGGCATTTCATACATGCATAGGCGGTACGTTGATTGGTAACATTGTTGACTGGTAAGTCGACAAAGATGTGAATGAATTTTTCGACAACATATTTTAGTTTATTTTTAAATGTAGTGACTATTATTATTAGCAACTAAGAATATTGCATTTTTGGGAGCAAAAATGTTGTAATACTTATTTAATACTAGGTTAACATCTAGAAGGACAATTAGAATGATTTTCATCTTACTACAATAAAGTAATGTTAACCTAAGACACAGCAAGGCCGGAAAGATGATGTTGATGACCAACCGAACGAATATCGAATATCGTTAGTCATCTTGACAAATCCATTAATAATACCTTGTATGCTTTAGCTGAAGGTCGTGTCTCCAGGGACGCGAGGAACTGAGTGAGGGTCACCACCAGAACCTCCTTGCTTCTGTTCATCAGGGTCAGTGAACAGTTGGCCAGCGTCAGGTTTATTTTGTGCTCTGAAAGCATTCAAGAAGACAACTGATGTAGCAGCTTCATAATTATCAACATAATCTAGTTTTTACTCAGGGATCAACATTGCAACATGAAAAATAAACGATTATTTAGTAAGTATGTATTTATTTACATTAGCACAACTCCCTCAAATCCAGAAAACTTTGTCGCTGTTGAAAATTAGTCCCTACCACATCTTTCACCATATAATAAATAATTCATGAGCTTTTTTAGATTCTATTGCGTTTTTGTCTTTAATATTTACAGTAGTTTGAGTTGACAGGTACCATTTCCCGGTTTATACAAGCATTATCATTAGCATTATCGGCCTTATAATGTTCCCACTGCTGGGACTCAGGCCTCCTCTAGGAGAGGGTTTATACAAGGCCTTTTCAAAACTTATAGCAAAAACCTCTACTTCATACTAACCAATATACTGTTTCGACTTATCCTTCTGCGGCGCGCCCTCCACATATCCGATCAGCTCGCAGACCTTCTTCTTCTCCGGACTGGAGAGGTGGCTCCACAGCGTCTTGCTCCTCTCGGTCTTTACGCACAGCTCCACGTGGTTCTTCGGCACCTCGGGCTCCTCCACAGTTGGAGAGCTCGTCGGTTTCCACCAGTCGAACTCTGTTTCTACTACTTCTATGCGATCTGGTTCTTGAGCTAGTAGCTGAAGAAGAGTGAAAATTATTAGAACTGATGAAAATTATGAATAGGCTAACGTATCCTGATCATCCTTCAAGAATTAATTATAGTTTTTAAGTATCCTACAAAAAACCTAAAGCAGTTAACAAAATAATAAAAAAGGCAGCGGGACAGGCCGGAAATAATAATAATAACAATTAATATTTGTTTATTGTCCACCTCAAAGTATTATAGTATTTTTGCATCTAATTTTAGTTGATTACAGGACTTGGAGCCTAACCTAGGGAAACCCTGTTTTTCAGGTCTCCAGATCACTCGCCTGCGATTAGAACACACTGTTAGAAAGTTCTGTATGCTTCATCGGAATCGGTTAAACTTGACAAATATTTTGTCTGGTGGAAGGATCATCCCCTTTGCAACCCCATGATAAATAAGAATTCACTTACTTCAAACTTCGCCTGCTCCCGTGCAATAATAACAGATACAATCGGCAGACTATCCTCACACTTCTGAAGGTCCAACTTCAGCTCGATATCGTTGGGACTCCTCAGCGTACTCTTGTAGATCTGCTTGTACACGTTGTAGTTCTCCCTGTGCTTCTTGATGGCCGCCCAGGTGTAGGGCCTCACTCTCTGTTCCACCACCACGTTGAAGGCGTAGATCCACCACTTCTTGATGTTCTTGGAGAGTGGGATCCCTGGGTGGAGGTGACGGTATTTTCTGTGAAGAAATTCAAGGAAGTTGGTATGTGTATGGATGACCTATCAATTAGCTGCAATTTCCTTTCTCACATCCTGTTTTTACCAGCTAGGTACTCTGCTTGGAGCATTGCTCCACATAGCCTACAAGGCAATGGGGCCCTGTGTTAGCTTCTGAAAGGAAAACCCGGGATCCTGAAACGAAGTCTCCTAACTTTGAAAGGGTCCATAATCCACATTAGTTGTTTTTTTTTAAATAAAAACACTTAACTAATTAAAACTACATATAGGTACACTAAATAATTGATCTTGACAATATTATTTATACCACCTGTATGTACTATGGAATGCAAGTAAAGTAGAGTATTGAAGGCAAAGAAGGAACGGAGTGGGTTTTAGTCAGTAAAAGGCTGACACGCCCTCCCGCTCCGTCCAAAGGCGAAAAAAGTCATTCTTATGGCTTCCCACTTTAAAACAAACAAACATACTAGGCTAAGAAGGGAAATTAAGCTTGCAAAACACATTCTCACCTCAGGTACGCACAACATAAATCTCTTTTCTTCCATTCTTGCAATCACTCATGTAAAATGGATAACTAAGGCTCACCTATTTAGCTTAATCCTGTCAAATGAAGCTAGCAGATTATTTATTGACAAGTACTGTCTCCGAGACAGCTGCAGAGCACTATCCTGAAGGACTGCATCCAATAGCAGGCGAGGAACTCGTGCCTCGCCGGAACGGTTGATAAGGACCTTCACTTTGCAGGTCACTGGTTTTAGCACTGTAAAGATAAATAGTGGGTTAGTTAATTAGAACAGTGGTGCTGGAGAGTTGATTCAAACCTGTATCCATCTTTGCTGTTGATGCTTTTGACCATTTTAAGTAGCCATGCCTACTTAAAATGGTCAAAAGCATCAATATATAGATACTTCAGTTGCAGCATAAAGAATGATATACCATGCTAACGTCGATTGAGAGTCAAAACTCCAAAGTTTTGGCATCGACGCCGAGTTGCTAGCCTTTCGGTATATGGTTTACATTTCTGGGACTATACATATACTGGAATTGCACAACTTAATTCCACCATTCCAGCATCGGACCACAAGCCTTACGGTGTCGCACCACCAGTACATGGTAAATATCAGTACATGTGCGTAGACATGTAAAGCAACATATTTATTGTGCGTACAGCTAAGGAATTTCGGGCCGGAGTCTGTTTTTCTTGATAGCTACAACTTAGGAGTTTTTAAGTCAAGACTGAATAAATTACTTCAAGGCAAGCGTGCTGCATCATCGGCCCCATCATCACTTACCATCAGGTTAAATAGTGGTCAAACGCAAAATTATTGACTAATTAACGAATTTTCCAAACAATAAAAAAATCCACTCACAAAATTCAAAGTCCTCATGATGCATGGAGAACTTGTCGAGCCCAGTGAGCATGTAATGCTTCCAGTTGTAGTACTGCATGGGCGTGATGTGAGCAGTCTCGTTGTCGTCCAGCGCGGTCGCCGTGGGGTTCCAGTATGCTGACATCGACTCTATGCGCATCATCTGGTAGACAGTTGACGCGTTCGCTGGAGTCACTGATGGTTTCCATTTGCTAGAAGAAAAAAGGCGAAAGTTTGTGAGTGTGTACATGTATGTTTGTTATTTTTTCATGCTCAAAAGGTAAAAAAAATAGCACTAGGGTAGATCATGTCCTCGATTAACACCCCCCCCCCCCCCATTAATTCCCGGAATATGTTGCATTGGTACATTTTTTTATTTATACGCGGGCGAAGCAGCTGGAAGCAGCTAGTTTGTATATACTCGTAATTCAAGGTTATTTTCTCTAGCCATTTTTGAACACTAGATGAAGTTGCATCTAATATTAAGAGCCAATTGTTGTCATGAAAACTGAGTGCTCTTATAGGTATTGAGCATAATATTCGAAATCTTTACCGATATGAAACAAAGTAAATTACATTACAAGATCTAACTCACCTATTAGTAGTCTCAATAGACAGGCTCTGAAGACACAGTCCACAGGCGAGAGGCCCATCCTTAGAGCTGATGGAGTCCTCATACCTGATGTGGACATTCCTCACGTAAATCTGAAGATTGTTCACGATCGCTGTGAACAAATGCTCGAAGAAGTTCTGAGGACCTTTGAGGACCTCGCTTTCTGCTTCTAGATCCTGAAGTATCTTCCGTTTGGCGGCCCTGGTGAGCCGTCTTTCCCTTTCAGGGTCGAAGTGACTGTTGGAGATGGCTGGGCCGACTAGAACCAGTACATCTTCAATGTTGACGACCACAGGCTGCGTGTAGAGGCCTGACCAGGGTATCTGCAGGCCAATGCGCCCGATTGTGCCGATTTTGACATCGATTGGTAGGTCGAGTTCGTACTGTGGAAGATGAAAGTTTTTTATTAAGTGCCTCTCTAGTTCTGATAGCTAAATTGATTGATAATAAGCATACTTGCATAAACACTTAGTGTTACTTAGTCGAAAAATTTGACTAGAATTTTGAAATACCCGCCAAAATGGGCATTATTAATATGTTCCAATTCCATTGAATAGCGTAGCACAGCATAATCAGCGCTTTAATGCTCCTACTGCTGGGACTCAGGCCAAACCTATTCTTTAGAGTAGGTTATTGGCCATAATCCACCACGCGGCCCAGTGCGGGTTGGTGGAATGCCACATGTTTCCGAATTTTTAGTCTTATGACGTCGGGTTCCTAAAGATATTTTCCTTCACCGTTTTCAGATCAGATGATACAAAAAAAATGAATTTCTTACCAAAGCCTCAGGCTTAAGCTTCAAGTCGGTGAGGTTGACATTTCCGGAGAAGATGCCCACGTTCAGGTTCTCGGTGTCCAGGTCCTGGACGTACTTGCCCAGCAGCCGGTTGAGGATGCCGGCGACGGCGCCCTCGAACATGGTGACGGTGGCTGATCACCAGCTGGAGACGAGAGAAACAGTTTAGTTTCCTGGTAATATGATGACACAGAGGTTAACATAAATTCAAATGACCAAAGAAGCTTAGATACAATATTACTTTTGTAGTATTTCTTTTCCAATAAACCTTAACCAAAAATAAGTCTATATTTTTAGGTAACGAATTCTTAAGTAGAGACTAAAAGGTCAAACTAAGGTCTGGAGCGAGGAGAAATGGCAGGCATATACTCGTATTAATGCTAGCGAAGGAGGCCGCACGCGTGACGGAACGGACATTTTGACTGGCCTGTTGGTCTAGTGGTTAGTGACCCTGACTGCTATACCGGAGGTCGTGGGTTCGATTCCCACCCAGGACAAATGTTTGTGTGATGAGCACGATCATTTGTTCTGTGTCTGGGTGTAATTTATCTATAATATGTATGTATTTACAAATATATGAGTATGTTTATCAGTTGTCTAGTACCCATAATACAAGCTCTGCTTAGTTTGGGACTAGATGATGTTGTGTGAAAGTTGTGGAATATTATAAATTATATTATAAATCCTCACGACCCAGCCACCGAGACCCACTCTGACTACTAGCCACGGTAGACGCGGTCTTGCGGACGTCGAGCAATAGGTAGCTTGCCATTCGGCCGTCCGGTAGTCGACCGGAATGAGCTCATCGTCGACAGCGCGTAGTGATCCACGCGCTCCTCAAAGAAATGTCAGCAATCCGTAGGGACCCAGCAGGGCCATTGCCCCCCAAGGAGAAGGTGATTATCGGAAAAGGAAACTCTGAGCCTTAGAACGCAAAGAGCGAGTGAAGGACACAGATGTGGTAAGTCAGTAAAAATCCTGACACGCCCATGAAGTCATAGGATGACTATAAGTCTGCCCTAAGTCTGTTTTATTTGTGACCATCACAAGTTCATAGGCCTAGGGTAGTACCGTGGTCAGACACACATAGCCAACAACTATGCACGGACAAATCCCTCAAATCTCTGGAATAAGCTTCCCCTTGACATCAAAAAAACTGAAAGTAAATTCTCTTTCAAACGCAAAATTCGTAACTATTACTTGAAGTCCTCTCAAATTTAATTTGGTTGTCGCCAAGTTGTTCTATTTTAATTTAATATATATCATATTATTTATTAGTTTATAATATTAGCATATATACGTATTTTATTATTATAAACAACTTATTTTATTCTTATAACTTTTGTTTTTTGTAATGTATGTTATTTATTTATTGTGCAGACCTACCACAGTGTTGTCTTTTTAACCCTAAGGTTGACTGATAGAGAATGCCTTGATGCATTAAGTCCGCCTATGTACCACCATTGTATATAAAGTTTAAATAAATAAATAAATCCCCGATACAGAGTAGCTGACACTTTGTTGAAGATTACTTGAGCAGAAAAACTCCGACGACAAACATATCAACACGTAAGCAAAGAAACAATCATCGTTCTAGAACTTTCAAGAACACATCAAACGAGAAAGTTATCCGGTAAAAGTATCTTAGTTAATTAAGTTAGTGTAGTTATTGTCTTCTACTAAACACGACTAGTTTTTGTAGTCACCTTGCCTATTACACAGGATTAGTAGGTATATCTTAGGAGCTCGTGGCTAGATAATAACAGCCGCAGAGGTCGATCTTCAAGGTTAAGCAACGCTTGCCTAGGTTGGTCTGTGGATGGGTGACTTACTCTGTATCTTGACATAACGAGTTTCCTCGGTGCCTCGGAAAGCACGCTAAGCCGTAGGTCCCGGCTGTCATTTACAGTCGTTACGGATAGGCAGAAGTCAGTAAATCTGACTCCAGTCTTGCCATGAAGTACCCTGTTACCCCAGTTATTGGGTTGTGGAGGTCTGGTAGGCAGCCTATGCTTTCCAAGGCACGGAGGAAACTCGTTAAATGTTAAGATGGTCACCCAACCACAGACCAACCTTGGCAAGCTTTGCTTAACTTTGAAGATCGATTTGTGTTCTATTACTTACACTGAGCCACCAAAAAAAAATTATGCAGTGGTTAAAAACTTTTCCTGTATTAGTATATCTTAAAATCCTGGGTCCAGATCCTTTGGAAGTCGTATGAACAGCCGAAACAATTCACAAAGGGCTCTTAGTCTCTTTTAATGGCATGAGGTACCTACTCACCGACGATTATCGCTGTAAAGAAAGAAAGAAAAGAAGAAAGAAAAAATGTTTTATTTGGCTGTACGTGCTATGCAATTGGAAAACAAGGACCACCCTTGTTTTGAGGAAAACGATTGCGACATATGGAAATTAAAGATATAAATAATGTTTTTGGGAGGTTAAGTGGACTGCTTACCTACTTACGAGTACTATTTACACAAAATTATTATTATGATAACAAATAACATTCGACATTGATTCGATACGTGGGGAATCCCCTGAACATTTAATTCTAATCAATAAATTTCAATCTGTATAAATTACATTGCAGTTATTTTTTTTTAAATATTTTTAGACGCTTTCAAGGAGCTTATTCATGCATTTATGAAGCGCGTCTCCTTTAAAAATATCTAGGTACTCTTTATTAAGTACAAAAAGCTTTTTCAAAAGGAGAAATCACAAAATGAGAAGAAAAAGAAGTGAATATGTAATGAAGTTATTATTCACTTCGTATGCAAACCTTACCGCAGAATATCAAAATACTTAACACTAGCTTTAGCCCGCAGCTTCGCCCGCGTACATAAAATATAGCCTATGTCTCTCAGGAATACAGCAGCTTTCTATTGGTGAAAAAATTTTAGCTATCGGACCAGTACTTCCACAGATTACCTCATACAAACAAAAAAACAAACTTTACCTCTTTATTATATTAGTATAGATTTAAATTAATGTAGACCACGCCACAAACCCTGAACTTTCTTACCCTCAGTAAATTTAATTGTGGCTGCAGTTCTGTAGTCTAATTCACGTAAAATCAAACAAGTCAAATATCGTAGAAGGATTATAGACTTTCGATCAAAATTCTACCCAAAAAAGATATTCGCGTGATCGATAGAACGACGAACGAAGTCAATTGAAACTAAACGATCATCAACGGCTTATTGCCAGTTACATTATTATGTAGGTATTCTACCAGGATAATGATTGACATTAGGATTGAAAATCACAAGTAAAATACATGTATTTTTCAATCGGACTTTGTATTTTTCAATAAAATACAGAAACTTTCAATAATTTCTTATAATGTATCTTTCGCAAGTTTCCGTTTTTTACATGTAAAATACATATAAAAACGGAATTGCATTTTTCGCTGTTTTTAGGACTAAGGGCCTATTTCACAATGTCCGAGTAGGCACTACTCACTGAATAAATTCAAAAATGGAACAGAATTTGTATGAAATTATCTGCCAAGTAAGATACTCGAAACTTAATCATAGGTGGTGAAACAGGCCCTTATAATAATAAAATAACTTTATGGTTAAATCAGCATCCTCCTTTACATATAATTAAAAATCATTGAATTGTTGTTTTCTTCTTTATTCATTGTAATTTATTAAATATACACTGATTAATACACGTATTATACATGTATTTTTCAAATAGCCCTAAATTTGTATTATTGTTGTATTTGTATTTGACATGAAAGATTCAAAGTTGCGAAAAAAAACAAAAGAGTATCTTTCGCCATTTTCATCCCTAATTGACATAGTTGAATACGCATCAACGACAATTCGATCGTACGACTTTAAATTCAGTGTCGTTCAAGTTCGATTGATGGATGTGAACGATAATGGTCTAAACGACTTCGTCTCTACGATATCGTTACGGTTTTGATTACGCGAATCGTACTACTGGTCGTGGACTAGTAACTAGCTACCGACACTAAATGTCATGGATGAATAATCTATGGTGGCACTATTTTTCCGTAACAGGGTGATACATAAGTTATTAAGCTTGCTGCTTACGAAACTGTAACATGAACAGAACAACATCGTAACACGTAACAGCTTGAATTAATTATGTGTATCGTAATCATCATCATCTACCTAGCCTTTTCCCAACTATATTGGGGTCAGCTTCCAGTCAAACCGGATTTAGCTGAATACCAGTGTTTTACGAGGAGCGGCTGCCTACCAGACCTCCACAACCCATTAACTGAGGTAACACGGTTCTTCATGGCAAGACTGGAGTCAGATTTACTGGCTTCTGACTATCCGTAACGACTGCCAAAGATCTACAAATGACAGCCGGGATCTACGGCTTAAATTATGAGAAACGAAACTTGTTATGTTAAGATGTAACCCACCCACAGACCAACCTTGACAAGCGTTGCTTAACCTTGAAGATCGACCTGTGCGGCTGTTATTATCTAGCCACGAGCTCTTCATATATCATTCGAGCTCATCATATCAGTCTACCTGTTCACTCGTTTATAGTGCCTAGGCTAGGCAGAACCCGAAACGATACTGAAAATATCTCCCATGTTTGCGAAAATCTTTAATTCTCCATATAAGTAATCATCGTCTTCCTGCCCTTGTCCCTTGTTATTTGGGGTCGACGCAACAGGTTTTTTTCTTCCATTCTGTCCTGTCACCCGTTACACTATCATTAACTTCCTTTCCTATCATATCACTTTTCACACAATACATCCATATTTTCTTAGACCTTTTTCTCTCTCTATTCATCCACATGTGTTTGATAACTCTTTTAGGAACATGCGTTTCATTTCATCCCTCCTTTTTACATGATCATACCAAGACAAAAAAATCCCTTTCAACTTTACCGTCACTGGCTCATATAATATGTATGTATCTTAGAGCATTTATCCTATGTATAGGTATACTCTGTGCTCACTATATCCATTCTCGTCACACCACACATCCATCTTAACGTTCAATTATCTACGCTACATGCAATATTTTTACAACCTAACAGTTTAATCCAGATACGGTATGACAGGTCTTATCACGGACTTGTAAATTTTACCCTTCGTTGAGGGACATCCGTTAGTTGTCAATACACCGCTGAAACCAATAACCTAATCTATCACATATCGGAGAAAGAAAAACAAATTAAACAACAGAAAACATGTATCATTTGTTGTACTATCTCCAGTATGCCATAACTGGAGATAGATAGGTTATTTGGTTCGGCCGTTAGTTTTCCGATTCTTGTTATCCTAGGACGCTCACAGATTTGACCAACTAGCCTGTCGCAAAATAAACATGTATTCACATATTAATACAATGTGCACACCCCTTTATTACTATCATATTCGTATACAAAGATAGTGAAAACAAAAAGTTTTCTTTGAAATTCGGATAGAAAATTTGGCATTCTAGAAGACAGCGTTAAACGATTTCAGATAGTTTCCAAATAACGTTACCTCAAGACGTAGACTGTATTAATTAGACAAAATAAAATCTAGAAAATCACAATCAATGTGCCCTTTACTTGCTGATATATAATGTAAAATAACAGCTGGCTTCTTTCCCTCGGCTCGTAAGTTGCAACGAAAACAATTTATTATTCGGAATCGATGCGGCCGACTATTTTAAGAACGACTGGCGGTACCGATACTTTACTACTATTCAACTTGAAGTGGAAGAATAAGACAGAATAAATGTTTTATGATTTTGATCTATATCTAAACATGGATTTCGATATCTCGGGTCTTTGATCTTTTACGAGTAGTTATAGTTCACTTCAACTAATCAGAATAAAATTTAAAAAACTTAAGGTATCATAAGCCTTCAAAAACAGAAAGAAGAACGGTCACGTCCCATATAAAAAAAACCCAGACAGAAGCACTGAGAAGGAAAAGGAACGGGGTGGAATTTTTTAGTCAGTAAGAGTCTGACACGCCCTCTTGCTTCCCAAGGGCGAGAGATGTCATTAGATGATTTTTAAACCACCTTAAAAAAAATCCTAAGTTGAATGTTGTACTAGGAGTTCAAAAATTATATAATACAGCTGTATCTCCAGGTCTCCTGGATACATCCCATAACTATTTATCGTCATTTAGTTACATACATTACGAATTGTGCAGATAAGTAGGCATTTTGTATTTTTTTAGTGTAAACCCTGAACAAAAACATAAGGCAATATTTTGGTGTTAGCCATTGATTTCGAATATAAAAACTATATAATATGATTATATAAATAATAACAAAAAAACTGAGGTATGTTACTTTTCTGTCGGGACTGGGTTTTTTTTGCCTGTTCTTCTTTAACTTAACTTCGGGAGTCGGTGTAAAAAAAAAGAAATATACAGATCTAGAACCACTGGCTTCCCGTAATTCTTATTTTTATACTAGCTTCTGCCAGCGGCTTCACCCGCGTAATAATTAAACTTTCAAACCCCGTTTCATCCCCTAAGAGTGTGCAATTCTGTACAAAGTGGTAGCGCTCCCGAGAACCGAGAAACCACAAGTAAGAACTGGCAACCTAAGTTCAATACCAAACATTGCCCGACGACGTTGCCCAAACTAAATCTCAACCATCTATCTCTATTTCCCTCCTTAATTTGCCTAATTCCGAGGCGGCCAGAAATCACTTCCGCGGGGGTATTGCCGATCTGTATAAACTGTTCAAATGGTACGCCTGCATTCTATGATGCGATATTAGTTAATTATTATAATATACAATACAATTATATCGTGTAATTACAATAAAATCGATAAGAAAAACTAAATCAATTCAAACAATTGATCCAAATCGACAATTAGTCCAGTCCCTAGGGGTATTTACCCAGAACTTTTTTTAACTGTGGATGTATTTTAATTACTCAGATACCCGCAAAACGAGACACAATAGTAAAACAATAACAGCGCGGTCTCATAGGACCGGTTGGGGATTCAAACGTTAAAAAGAAAAACTGAGATGAGTAGCTAATAACAAGCATAAAAAAAGTTCTAGGTTTTTATGATTTTTACGCCCCAGGCACTGGACTAAATTGGGAAAAATTTGCGCTGTGATTACTACTGCTAACTTTGTATCAATTTGCTAGCAAACTCTAATTTCAAAGGTTAATGAAAGGTCAATCGGATACCAATAATTATACTTAGAAGAATTAAAAGCCAGCCTGCACAAAAGCGCACTGAAGGACCAGAGGTATTATAGACTGTTGCACAAGCACTAAGCTAGATTCAAGAGCAATTTGCAATGACACACGCGGATTGAAGAGGATCATATTATATTGTAGTTTCGTCATGCACATGGAAATGTGCGCACGTTTAGCAATAAGTAACTCCGCAATTTAATAATAAAAAAGTATTAACAGAAAGAGATAATATAAAGAGTAGAAATTTAAATAATTTCTTGACAAAGGATGCTTGACGATTTATGAACGGTTCCAATTAAAATCGTAAGCCTACTTGACATGATTTTCAAGCACGAGATATCTGAGGCATTGTTTTATTCTGTTGATAAATGAATTATAATATCTATTTAGTTCAATCGTCTTCCGAGCCTTTTCCCAATTAGGTTGGGGTCGGCTTCTTGTTTACCCGAATGTGGCTGAATAGAATACCCGTGTTTTAGATAGAGCGCCTGCCTGTCAGCTCTCTCACAGCTCAGTTACCGGGCAACATATTATGATACGCCTTAGATAGAATGATGGTCAGATTTTCTGACTACCGGTATTGTAACGACATATTTAATATTGTAATTTACCTATTTTGCTTAATAACCGTTCAAAATAATGCAAAGAAGATCTAAACAAAAAAGTTATGTCCTGAAAAAAATTGCTGATTAATCATAAATTTACTACTACTTTTCACAACTACAATGCGAGTGAACACCACTATTGTACACATACTAACTAACTGCCAAACCTGACCTATGGAATGATAACAGTAAAGTGCCTCCAGGTAAAGACTGTTCAAAACTTACAGATAAAAACAATAATCGATATAAACAAACAAAAAGACAAATGTGATTTCTATCTGTCACTCAAAGGTTTGCTGGGAGAAAACTCATTGATGAGTTAAGCTCGCCATTGTGCATGAATTGTAAAATCACTGTGTGTAATAATAAGAAGGGTACAGGAAAAAAAGGGGTTCATCGACATTTTTTGTGAAAATTAACTAACAATCACAATTATTGCTAGATATTAAGCGGTCCTATCACATGACGAATTCAAAACAAACTATACGAGACCCATTTCATTTTCAGTTAAATCCGCTTATTACAAAACACGAAAATAGCAAAAAGGAGACCATTGCAGCGCAAACCGGGATAGAATGAGAGCATTGCTTTGGAATACTTTCGATTGTCGATGAGCCCTTTCTTTTCCTGTACCCTTCATTATGTCATTTTGTACAAAAAAGAATTAAGAAAAAGATTTAGTTACCTACAACAAATCCTTACAGCAATACGTCTCAACTTGAAGAAGAACAACGTACGATTCGCGTGTTTCTAACAATAACAAAATCAATATCTCCGATTGGTCGCCGAGCTAGTAAACATCGGACACGCTTGCTCTAGTATACGCGTGTTAATTCTCTATCGATACTTTATCTCGAGATAACTTATCTCGGGAATTATCGATGCGTTATGACGTGTATGATGGTGTGGTTGACTGTGTAGGACAAGGAAGTAATTGGTGAACTCAGTTTTATGAGCAGGTACTTCAATTTTATTATTTTTAGACAGTAACTCCAGGGTTTTAAGTCTGCTATTGGAATAGTATCTGAATTTTCGATCATAGTTTGATAGTTTATTAACATTTAGTAGACTACCATCATCATCATCTACCGTGCCTTTTTCCAAACTTTATTGGGGTCGGCTTCCAGTCAAGCCGGATTTAGATGAATGCCAGTATTTTACGAGGAGCGGCTGCCTACCAGACCTTCACAACTCCTTAGTAGACTACCAACTTGTAAAAATCAACAATTGTGAAGCCAATGATCGACAATTCTAATAGACTATTCTGACAGCAGACTTGAGGCTCAGTTAGCAAAGTAAAAAAACTATGAACACGAACACAAGATTATTTTTCTGAACGGATAACACATGAAGAAGAAAGCCATGATTGCCGGTATGTTACACAATATTTGCTTCGAGAAAATCTGATATGATAGCCGTTTCCCAGACGTTGGCTTAATCATAGGTCATTGACATTTATTTCACTTGAGATAGCAGAAAAGACTTAGATAGCTTTTTATAAGCACCTCAGACACAATAATAGATATTGCTTTTTGATCGAAACATGAATTCAACTTAATTCAGAAATATTTATTTCACAGAAATCTAGATGGGCACTTGCAAAATATCAGAAGCACTTTATTTCTTATGGTAAAGAATCGGCAAGAAAATCCACGGGTAACCGTGGATTTTCTTGCCGATTCTTCTTTTTTTTCTTGTGGTACATTGTCGTGGTCCTTAAAATGATAAAATTCTCAAACATTTTTTTATATTGCGATAATAGGTATACTTATAAGAGTAGAGTGACCACCGGTCAACATGGTACAAAATAAATAAGTACAATAAAAAAAAAATTAACAGACAGATCAAACCACTGAACGGATTAATTATATTTAATATAACTAGTTAATATTACAGAATAGAAAAGTTCTTTATTTGCTCAAAAAGTAAAGGTACAGGTTAGAAGTCTTTGTCTTTGACGACCCATGTAAAGATTTTCAATAAACAGACTTTGCCTTTTTTTCCAGTTACCTAAGTACTCTTTTCCTAACATCACAAAAAATTGGAGCATGTTTTTATTTAAGAAATCTGTACCTAGTCCCGGCCCACCTGTCCAAGTAAGTAAGTGAAGTGGTTAGATTGTGTGTTTACGAAAAGCAATAATACAACTCAGAAGAAATCGTATCTATTTCTGGCAATGTTTTTGTAAATCTCTCTATTGTAGACCTTGTATAAGCCTACTAAAGAGCACCAATATTATTGAAAGGTTTCGTTTTTTATGGAAACAATAAGGAGTAAATCTGAGTAGCTGGGTATCGCGAAACAAGCTACCTATCACATACCCGCGAAACGAAACACAATAGTAAGACAATAACAGCGCGGTCTCTTGCGACCGGTCGGGGATTCATGAACTAATCAAATAGCATAGCATCAGTGTTATCACGTTCCTACTACTGGGACTCAGACCTCCTCTCTTGGGAAGTTGGCCCAGTGCGTATCAGTGGATATCACATATGTCTTCGAATTTTTGGTGGAGCATCAAATTACACAAAGTAATGAGCCTAACAGGTTTGAACCAGCGACCTACAATTCGTATGTCGGGGCCGTTACCACTGGGCCACCACTACTCTGAAATGCAAAAAATAATGCATTGCAAGTAAATGTTGTCCAAAAGTGATCGATGGGCATATTTGCCGATGAGTGTAAATATGACGACTTTCTTTATTCTTTCTATTCTATACTATAGAAATTCTCTTCAATATCCATCTAACGAGTTTAGGGGATTTTCTGTAAATCCTTCCTAGAGCTAACCTTCACTACAAGGAGACCTTGTGTAATTTCATGTAGTAGACTCATCATCTGCCTAGCCTTTTCCCAACTGTATTGGGGTCGGCTTCCAGTCAAGCCGGATTTAGCTGAATACCAGTATTTTACGAGGAGCGGCTGCCTACCAGACCTCCACAACCCATTAACTGGGGTAACACGGTACTTCATGGCAAGACTGGAGTCAGACTTACTGGCTTCTGACTATCCGTAACGACTGCCAAAGATCTCCAAATGACGGCCGGGACCAACGGCTTGACGTGCTTTCCGAGGCACGGAGGAAACTCGTTATGTTAAGATGGTCACCCATCCACAGACCAACCTAGGTAAGCGTTGCTTAACCTTGAAGATCGACCTGTGATGAATGTGAATGTCGAATGAAATGAATTTGATTAAGTAGGTAAATGATATCGAGTCTATTCTTTCTTCATGGTTCTTTGGTGGGCTGTAATAGTTTAATTTCTTTACTACCGATATTGATCCGCCGAGAGCAGACTTCGTAAGTGAATTAGTACATACTTAACAACTATGTAAAGACGAAAAAGTTTTCTATGTACTATTTCAGGACAAGACCCGTGTACCAAGTTTAATTGAAATCTGTTCAGTAGTTTTGAGTTTCCTTCGTGCCTCGGAAGTTTAGCCGTAGGTGCCGGCTGTCATTTGTAGGTCTTTGGCAGTCGTTACGGATTGTCAGAAGCCAATAAATCTGACTCCAGTCTTGCCATGGAGTACCGTGTTACCCCAGTTTTTAGTGGGTTGTCGAGGTCTGGTAAGCAGCCGCTCCTCGTAAAATACTGGTGTTCAGCTAAGTCCGGCTTGACTGGAAGCCAACCCCAATATATTTGGGAAAAGGCTAGGTAGCTGATGAGTATAACGATAACAAATTTATATGAATAATATAAACACATCCCAAAGAGAACTTCCTAATTAAACTTCTGTCTCTATTCACCCCGTTTGACGAAACCTACGCTATGATAGGTACTTGATATAGGTCATCGACTTTCATTGTTTTGTTTTGCACAATATGGCGTCTGGTTGTCGCCACATTGAATGTTGATTACTGTCATGTCTTCAGCGACAGTCACAGGATTAGGACAAATCGTTACACGTAAGAATCGTAAAAATTTGCCCAAGGATTTGGTCTCTACAGCTAGGGTTGCCAGATCTTTAAACCGAAAAGCCGGACATACCAGTCAGTTTAGCCGGATATTTGCCTTGTCCTTTTTTTGACACAGAAGTTTTACTTTTTACATTCTAATGAAATAACAAGTCATTGCTGGTCTGCAAACGCTTGCAATTGCAAAACCTCATGAAAATCTAAAAAATAGTCAAATTTAATAAGTCTAACAAAAACCGGACAGGCCGGACACACAACCAAAAAGCCTGACTGTGTCCGGCTTTATCCGGACGCCTGACAACGCTATCTGCAGCGCTATAAAATAACAAGTTAACATATACCACACGTAAATAGAATGGAGCACACTGTATAGAAAATTAATTTACAAATATTATTTTAGCAGTAAAATGCTGCAACTTTGCACGGATTTTGACGTTTTTCTTCGATAAATCTTTAATCGTTAAGAAAGTCGTATGTTTTTTCAATTACTGTCCAATATTGGACTTTAAGCTATAGGAATACATTTGCTACTAGTAAAAAAAACACCTATAAAGCACCAAAAAATTGCTTTTTAACGTAGGCAAAGTTGAGGTAAAAACTACAATATTGCCAGTCATAATATCTTTTTAAATGAATAGGTATTTTGGTAACGGATTTGACACCCATATTGCCATGAAGTTCTTTTCCACGTCAGACTTCACTGAATTTTGAATAGCACAAGAATATTTTTTTTACAATCCTAGGCAAAGTTGTGCAGGTTTCTCTAAAACTCCCATACAAAAATGAGTTCGGTGTAGGGCTGCCCCAAAGGAAATGCAACAATTTTTCTTAATATTCAAATACATTTTTAAGAAATCAAATTGTTGTACTTAAATTCTAATAACATTTTTTCATAGGAAAACAAATATGTAGCCCCTGTTTTTCTTCTACTCTTGTGTGGGTTGCTCATGTTTAAAATTTGTCGAACAATATGATAACATAGGTACTTTAAATGACTTAAAGAAAATTACATTCGGCATCCTTAATTTCTGATGATGATAAATAAAGAAACAATAGTTCTAGCTTCTATAAAACGTTCTTAGATGAATTACAAAAAAAAAACAATTATACAAGCAAAACCACGGTCGATTAAGAGTTTGTTGAAAAAATAAAAAGTGGCAGCCCTAACCCTAGATAATGTTGAGTAAAAAATTGCGAAAATCTGATACAACTTTGCCGACCATGATTTAACGGTTTAGATGAAGATATAATACAGAAAAAAAACAAATTAAATACATAAAAGAGCATATTTTCTTTGCTATATAACATGTTACGCTAGAAAATAAAGCATTAATACTGTCAAAATGAAATTTTCCTGAGAGCCGGTATAAAGCGAGTATCCGCACTGACAATGAAACTGCCACTGACAGTTTGTTAACTAAAATTTGGAGTGACGTATGATCGAATTTGGCCATACAGATTGCCGACTTGCTTTTAGTAATACCATATACAATAAAAAACATTTCTCAGCGTAAATAATTTAACTTTTTTGAATTTAGGCAATGTTGAGCTATAAAGGCAAAGTTACAGCATTTTACGGCACTTAAAAAGAAATGCTGTAATAGTTATGCCTAATGGACATGAAATGTTATTAAATCCAAAAATCCTAATAAGTAATTGCTAAAATTAATTGTTAATAAGATGTATGGTTTGTTACCGTACGTCATTTGCTGATTGATAGGGATGCTTTAATGCTACAAGTAAAACACTTGATGTAATTCACTTGATACGTGTATTGAGTCCATGACCTTAACTAACGACAAATGAGGTGTTGCTATGACGCGGTCCGAATGTGAACTGAAGTTGATGTAGAATGTGTGGTAATCACTACATAGTATAAAACAAAGTCGCTTTCTCTGTCCCTATATCCCTTGTATGCTTAAATCTTTAAAACTAGGCAACGGATTTTGATGCGGTTTTTTTTTAATAGAAAGAGTGATTCAAGAGGAATGTTTTTATGTACATAATACATGTACAATATAGTAAGGAAACACTGATAATTTTGCACCTGTGCGAAGCCGAGGCGGGTCGCTAGTTGATTGCAATTCAATTATGATGAGAGAGCAATATGCGGTTGCATCGTACATAAGATGAAAAAAATAGGTATTTTGGTAACGGATTTGACACCCATATTGCCATGAAGTTCTTTTCCACGTCAGACTTCACTGAATTTTGAATAGCACAAGAATATTTTTTTTACAATCCTAGGCAAAGTTGTGCAGGTTTCTCTAAAACTCCCATACAAAAATGAGTTCGGTGTAGGGCTGCCCCAAAGGAAATGCAACAATTTTTCTTAATATTCAAATACATTTTTAAGAAATCAAATTGTTGTACTTAAATTCTAATAACATTTTTTCATAGGAAAACAAATATGTAGCCCCTGTTTTTCTTCTACTCTTGTGTGGGTTGCTCATGTTTAAAATTTGTCGAACAATATGATAACATAGGTACTTTAAATGACTTAAAGAAAATTACATTCGGCATCCTTAATTTCTGATGATGATAAATAAAGAAACAATAGTTCTAGCTTCTATAAAACGTTCTTAGATGAATTACAAAAAAAAAAACAATTATACAAGCAAAACCACGGTCGATTAAGAGTTTGTTGAAAAAATAAAAAGTGGCAGCCCTAACCCTAGATAATGTTGAGTAAAAAATTGCGAAAATCTGATACAACTTTGCCGACCATGATTTAACGGTTTAGATGAAGATATAATACAGAAAAAAAACAAATTAAATACATAAAAGAGCATATTTTCTTTGCTATATAACATGTTACGCTAGAAAATAAAGCATTAATACTGTCAAAATGAAATTTTCCTGAGAGCCGGTATAAAGCGAGTATCCGCACTGACAATGAAACTGCCACTGACAGTTTGTTAACTAAAATTTGGAGTGACGTATGATCGAATTTTGCCATACAGATTGCCGACTTGCTTTTAGTAATACCATATACAATAAAAAACATTTCTCAGCGTAAATAATTTAACTTTTTTGAATTTAGGCAATGTTGAGCTATAAAGGCAAAGTTACAGCATTTTACGGCACTTAAAAAGAAATGCTGTAATAGTTATGCCTAATGGACATGAAATGTTATTAAATCCAAAAATCCTAATAAGTAATTGCTAAAATTAATTGTTAATAAGATGTATGGTTTGTTACCGTACGTCATTTGCTGATTGATAGGGATGCTTTAATGCTACAAGTAAAACACTTGATGTAATTCACTTGATAGGTACGTGTATTGAGTCCATGGATGACCTGTGGCCTGCGTACACCGCGCGCCATTTCGAGTTGAGACGAAATAAAATACGTTTTAGAGGTTGATGGAATCAATCCAGATAGTATAAACAATTCTTGGACACACTGACTGGAGTAAAGTCATCATCCGCATACTGACAGTTGCTTGCTGTGATAGCAATACAAACTATTGGAAATTTGGGAGAGGTTCCGTAATACCAAAAATGATGAATGAAAAATTAATGTATTTCCAATATTGTTTCGAGTATTTATAATTTGATAATAATATCTGTGTTCCTACGGAGAGATATTTTGAAATATTGTTGTTTATAATATAGAAAAAACAAAATAAAAACATGACATTTTCGCTGTAAAAAAGTGCAAATTTAAATTCGCTTAAATTTCGTTCGGGGTAAGTTTTTCAACAAAAAGACGACGTAGGAACCTAGATAATTATTGTCTGAACCCGAAAACATCATATTATGGTGTAAATATGCTTAAACCGCAAATGATTTTGGTATTACGTTTGTATGGATAATTCTAACGTCGCGCCCGCCTTAACTAACGACAAATGAGGTGTTGCTATGACGCGGTCCGAATGTGAACTGAAGTTGATGTAAAATGTGCGTTAATCACTACATAATATAAAACAAAGTCACATACAAAGGGTTGTATGATTAAATCTTTAAAACTACGCAACGGATTTTGATGCGGTTTTTTTTTAATAGAAAGAGTGATTCAAGAGGAAGGTTTATATGTATATGTACAATATAGTAGGGAAACACTGGTAATTTTACACCCGTGCGAAGCCGGGGCGGTCGCTAGTTGATTACAATTCAATTATGATGAGAGAGCATTTACGCAATATGCGGTTGCATCGTACATAAGATGAAAAAAAAATTGGAAAGATACCTATTTAAAAAATAGCTGAAAAAGACTCTATACGCGACTCTAAACATGCTACTTTCACGATTTGCGTTCATTAGACATGTTCACATATTACCTAAACAGATAAACACATTACCTTCCTTTACTTCACTCAGTCGTGTAAAAAATACCTAAGCACCGAAAGTCCTTTGGCTAAAGTAATCCGATTGCCCATCAGTACTGTTAAGAGCCTGCCTATTTGAGGGATCTCGTCTGTCCGTTCATACGAAACAATTTAATCCGAGATTAAGAACGGACCGCCAGTGCCGCCAGGTAGTACTTAACTAATACTTAACTTGAGCTTGACAAGTTGTCTTTACTTCCCGAGGGCCTAAAAGTCTTAAAATCGTTATGATTTTGGTTTGAGAGAGAGATGGAGCTATAGGTACATTGCGAATTTTAGTTGCACATTGACGGACTGGGATAATTTTCCTGCCCCGGTCTTGCCATTGGATTATAATTTGAGTGTCTAAATGGCTAGAGTAGTGCGCCTCATCATAAACGATTGCATAACTACCTACCATCAAATGGTATCGCAGTCAACCACCACGTTATATTATTTTGAAAAAAGGCACAAGAAAACTTTTCATAAAAGCTGCATCAAAATTGGTTATTGAACCAATTGATGAAGCAGTAATTAAATAATATTGACATGAAGCAGTAATCAAATATTATATCTCGCTCTTTCTTTTATACGCACCTAGCCTAATGATGGTGAACGTTCGTTCCAGGGCTCAGGGGTTCACTTTCACATAACCCATGGAAGCACCTAGAGCCTGAAACTGGTTCAGGTGCATCTTCAAAGTTTATACTTTCCCCATATATCTCTAAAGAGACGTTATTTACTGAAAATACGCAATTCAGAAACCAGCCCTAAAAATGGCTAACTTTGATATAATAATATATACAAATATACCTATGTAGTCTCCATTCCTGCACGTGTTACCTTGACCTCAGATGCCAGCCCCGGTCCTTGGGAACGCGACCTATTTACTGCAGTACCAAGGCAACCATGCCTCCTTGAATAAACTTGTTATCAGATGTTTATCAATAAGTACAAGTAGCTCTAATACCTACATGTTTAAATTTCTTAATATTGCCCAAAACTCTTGCTAATCTATAAGTAGAATAGAATAGAGTAGGATAAACTTTATTGTACTCGTACACCAAAAAGTAAGAACTTTGTAATTTGTAACAATGAAATTCCAATGAAATCTGACTCCAGTCTTGTCATGAAGTACCGTGTTACCCCAGTTAATGGGTTGTGGAGGTCTGGTAGGCAGCCGCTCCTCGTAAAATACTGGTATTCAGCTAAATCCGGCATGACTGGAAGCCGACCCCAACATAGTTGGGAAAGGGCTAAGCAGATGATGATGATGATGAAATTGACCCACCAACTTAGAACTACCATCTTTTGCGTGGTCGTTTTTTGGGATTCCGTGCCCTAACAACTCCACAAAATCTGGACATAAAACGGGACCTTATTAATAATACTCTGCTGTCCGTCCGTCTGTCTATACGTCATGTCTATGTCAAGACCCTTTATCTAAGAAATAAGTAGATGAATCGAGTCGAAACTATATATACCCATTCAAACTTCTAAGTTAATGAAAAAAAAGATACGGCTATTGTATGGTGAAAAACATATATTATAAAAGACATATATTGCATCACTGCTTACCAACAGGTGGGATCGCAGTCAAGCACTAGTTTATGTAACATAAGAAAAGGCTTGAAGTTAACTTAATTTTTAAGATGTCGGAGCATCTACAAAGTCGCTGATAGCAAGTCAGGCGTATAGTGAACAGTACATAGACGATAACGACCGGTTAACAACAGGTGGGTTACCTTCCACCTAATATCATAAAAAACCGGGCAAGTGTGAATCGGACTAGCGCACGAAGCGTTCCGTACTGTCTGTAGCAAAAAACGGCAAAATAATCACATTTGTTCTATGGGAGCTGGGAGCCACTTAAATAATTATGTTCACTAGTTTTAGGGTTCTGTAGACAAATGGCAAAAACGGAACCCTTATAGTTTCGCCATGTCTGTCCGTCCATCCGTCCTCGCTTAATCTCTGTGACCGTTAGCACTAGAAATCTGAAATTTGGTACCAATATGTATATCAATCACGCCGACAAAGTAGTAAAATAAAAATTGGAAAAAAATGTTTTATTAGGGTAGCCCCCCTACATATAAAGTGGAAAGTGTTTTTTTTTAATTTCCAACCTTAACGTGTGATATATATTGTTGGATAGGTATTCAAAAATGAATAGGGGTTTACTACAATAATTTTTTGATAATATCAATAATTTCGGAAATAATCGCTTTAAAAGTAAAAAACAATGTGTCCCTCTAACTTTTGAACCATAAGTTTAGAAAATATGAAAAAAATCTGGAAAGTAGAACAAAGTCTTTATAAAGTAGCTTTCTAGGAAAATTATTTTGAACTTGATGGGACGAACAGTTTTTGAAAAGTTGGAGACACTTATTGTGACGGACGGGAAACTACGGAACCCTACACTGAGCGTGGCCCGACACGCTCTTGGCCGGTTTTTTTTTAGTATTTGTTGTTATAAGGGTAATAGAAAATGTGTGAAAGAGTGAAAATTTCAACTGTCTATCATTCATAAGATACAGACAGACCGACGAACGGACAGCGGAGACATAGTAATAGGATCCTGTTTTGGTAAGGCACTCTAAAAATAAGTCCTTACCAACATAAAAGTAATATGTAGGTCTGTATATTATAAGACTTTAGTCGGCAGTATCTAAGAGTCTCCCCACTTCTTATGAAAGGAAGCATCTTGAAGACTTACTATTTGTATAGAAGGTAAGTGTTTTCCTTGTCCGTGTTATGTAAACGGGAAAACTCGTGTCCGGGCTCCGCGTCCGGGAATAATAGCTGTCCGGGTAATGAGGACGGATCCAAATAGAAACGTACGACGGACATTATGTTACGGGTATTTTTCTCTATTTTTTTTTACTTGTAGACAAGCCGAACAACACAGACACGTGTGCCTATAGCCCGAATGACGTAATCCAAACCGTAACGATATCATAGCCACTTAGTCCAGTAGCTTGCTACGTTAACTGCAGCATCGGTGGCACTCATTCATCATCTGCCTAACCTTTTCCCAACTATATTGGGATCGGCTTCCAGACAAGCCGGATTTAGCTGAATATCAGTATTTTACGAGGAGCGGCTGCCTACCAGATCTCCACAACCCATTAACTGGGGTAACACGATACTTCATGGCAAGACTAGAGTCAGATTTACTGGTTTCTGACTATCCGTAACGACTTCCAAAGATCTACAAATGACAGCCGGGACCTACGGCTTAACGTGGCCACTCATTAAATCCTCTAAAGTGCAGGTGTATGGTCACTTGGGGTACTTAACCGTGTGGCTCATGTTTTGAACAGGAGCACCACACTCGCATTGTGTATCCGATGGGCCTATAAAACCCCATTTGGCCAAGTACTGTTTGCAGCGGCCTACCTGGGTGCGCAACTGATTAAGTAACTCTACTGGGCACAAACCATTTGACGAGTTTACCATCGTTTCAAAAAGAAATAAAGCCACTTAGTCGTTTAGACCAGTATCGTATTCACATTCATCAAATCTTGCTTGAAAGACACTGATTGTATAATATTTAAACTCGCACGATGGAAGTATCGTTGACGCGTATTCAGCTATGTCAATCATTATTAAGGTAGAATACATAATATAATTATGTATTCGTAATTGGTAAAAAGCCGCAATTGAATTGTCGTTCTATCGAATGCCGTAACGACTTAGTCGTTTAGACCATTATCGTATTCATATCCGTCAATCGAGCTTGAACGACACCGATTTTATTATAAAGATTATAGAACCATAACCGCATTATTATCCTAGTAGAATACAATAGGTATAGTAATTTAAATAGCAATAACCCGATAATAATTTGATTAGTTTCAAGCCAATTGAATTGTCCTTTTATCGAATCCCGTTCAAGGAATACGTTGTTTGATTTTACGTGAATCAGGTTCAGGTTACTGGTGGGAGTATCCATTGACAAAAATAAATTACGTTCAAACACCTTTGGGCTTTAAATTAGTCTCTAACTGAAACCGAGTTTCAGCTTCGTGGTCAGTTTCGGCCGCAACCCGAAACTTTTGCTGGCTTACGGCCACCCATGTTCCTTTATGTGCCCCTTGCGTTCTAGGGCCACGTTCATTACCGTATGTCACTAAGTACGGTAAGTTTATAATTTGCTAACCTGACAGACATTGTCCTGTTTTATGTTGGTTTCACACAAAGGCAAAACGGTGGGCAGCACAGTCTGTTTGAACGCATAGAGCTGACGACTAAAAACAAAAGAGTTTGTGAAAACCAATTTGCAAAAAATAAATATCATTTATAAAACGACCTCTTGCGCCGGGCCCTGTTACAGGACATTGTCCCGAGCGAGGAGATATAGTAGAAGGATGCCTCCTTCTATGAAGCAGTAATGCTACCTAAGGGGGCGACTGTACGCGTGAGGAAACGGCCTTCCTCACGCTCCAGGCTCAGGGATCCCGATCCCCATTTCCAACCAACATTGACGTGTGTTTGCGGGCAACGAGCAATGGGTAGCTTGCCGTCCGGCTCTCCGACAACCGTTCCTACCGAGCCCGAGTCGTCGACGTACTCACGTGCTTCAAAAAGGTGTCAGCAAAACTGTAGGGGCCATGGGGTCCAGGAATACGGCAAAGAAGGGACATAGGGGTGGTTTTTAGTCAGTAAATGTCTGACACGCCCTCCCACTCCGCCAGAGGGAGAGAAGTCATTGAATGATTAAAAACATAAAATACTTGTCTAGTTTATGAACCACAGCTGTCTATATAATGCTACTTTTCCCCGGCATGCGGCACTGCGCTGTAAAAGTATACATATAATAACTTCCCAATAAAAACAAAACCATTTCTTGTTTTCCTTGTCGTGCTCAATGAAACAAACAAAATAAACTTGTTATTTTACTTCAATGCAGAATTTACGTAAACAAACGATCGTGTATTCAGGATTATTGCTTCACAAAACACCCCATTGTATTTACTTTATCAAACTGGATGCAACGATGTGGAAGTTTACCGATAGCACACTTTAATTCTATTCAAATAGATGACTGGATATGACTCCATGTGGGCGCCCCGGGGCAGTGTTTACGGAGATTTAGCCCTAGAAGCCTAATCTATTTCAGAAATACACAAAGCCTTATCATACGTCTCAGAGACGTACACATATAATTCTATGTTTTTTATGTAAAAGTAGCCTTATTTTGTTTATTTTTTGTAGTGGAAATTTAAATTTGGTATATAAGCTAAAAATAAAACAACACTGTTATGAATAATTACTATAATCAAACTTATTTATTACAAAAATAAAACTAGGTGAATAAATTGGAACAAAAAAAATCGACTTCTTCAAAATCAACAGAAACATATTATTTTTTCATAGAAAGTTTTCTTTTTTTAACGCTAATTAATTATTCTTAGAGCAAATATTATAACTAATTAGACTTCAAAAGACTAGGTAAACTTTAAGAACAGTTTACACAAATATCAACTTTGTGCTCGCCACATAGAGATTTTTTTACATTTATAATAAACAAAAAGCGCAGTATTTACGGTTTTTTTTTTGCTCAGGTCCTTCTTTTTGATTAAAATGATTAAAAACTGTAAGTTTTACGAGAATTTGGTTTATAATTTCTCGCAAAGATCTTTTCAACGTCGAAGCTCCTAGTCTCTTCTTCATCCAAGGCGTGACCAAATCTATACTGAGTTGCTTCAAGAATTTTATTCTATTCAATGGTTTTCTATTATCAGTTATCATGTAATGCCTATATATTATAGCAGAATTAAAAAATAGACATACAATATACGAAAAACGAACAAAAGTAAAATCACCCAACCAAGTTAAAAGTTACGCAAAGCCTAAACATACGTCTCGCAGGCGTGCAATACTTTGATAAATCAAAAATGGCGGGATTTACCTTAACGATACAGGCATTATACGCTAGCTCCCGGCGGCCACTGAGTTGGCAAAAGAGCACGACGCGCTATCTTCAACCGTTCGAAGGATACAAACGATATTCGATTTCGTGTACGCCTCGCAGACGTAGATTAGGCTTCTAGGGTTAGATAATAATATAATATTAATAATATTATTCCACAACTTTCACATAACAACATCTAGTTCCTGTTTGGAAGTAACAAAGCAAAGCTTGTGGCATAAGTACTAGACAACTGGTAAACAACTTTCATATTATAGGTACTTCTAAATCTATACGATAACACTTTTACTATGGGACCAAACCTGAAATCGATTTGACTAAAAACATAAATGTAGGGAACAACTGAAGCTGATTATTATTTTTTCTCGATTTCCATAGTAAGTAAAAGTTGTTCATAATGATGAGTACAATGACCCCCCAAAAGGATGTGCGTTAATTATGTAACATGTTGTATATATTATATAGAGGATATGGATGAGGTGTCCACATAGAGCTGTATTACATTTTGTAACGAATGCAACTAGTTACGCCACTGGTGCCTTAAGTGACATATAAGCCTAAAGTTTTTTAACTTACAGTTTACAAAGTCGACTTATATCTTTTAGCCGCTGTAACTATACCTATCCAGCTCTTTATTCTTGGAAAATCTGAAACTAGCCATGAATTTTAAAACTCAACAAAGGCAGAATGGCTCGTATAAAATATGGCTGCATAAAAAGCACGTAGACTGTAAAGTTCAGTTGCCAAGTTTCATGAAACATTACTCTCGCACAATAACCAGTTTCATGCAAAAAACCGGGCAAGTGCAAGTTGAGTTCGCGCACTGAGGGTTCCGTACAACTTACCCATGAAAACAGTTCTGTTTTCTTGTGTGTCTTGTAGATTTTTCCGAATCGCAAAATTTATTTTTTTCTTGTGACGTTACTACAAATTTTCAGTTTTCAGACTTTTTCCTTTATTTGAGCCATGAGAACTTGCTTTATGCCAAAGATTTTAGGTCGACGAAAAGTACCCTATGAATTTTCATTCCCTTGTGAGTGTCAAATTTACGTTTCTTGCCATATCTTTTTTTTATGTAAACTTGTAAGTTTGATTTTTACCCAGCTTCAAGAGACCACAGACCTGGTTTTAATTTAAACTTGATACCTCCACGCGTTCCCGAGATAAATGGTCTTAGCAGACAGACAAACAGACCGAGGAACAACAAAATGATCCTATAAGGGTTCCGTTTTTAGCTTTTGAGGTACGGAACTCTAAAAAATAATGTCCATTAGCCCAGGGAATGTTGGAGCGCGTAATATCGTACAATTTGGTGCTAACGCCTCACGGGCAGACCGAAATTCATTTAAATGCTAATGTCGGCCGCGGGCGATGTACTAATGAAAAATAAAAATAAACACGAACACGCCATCTTGGATTCAGATCCTTGCTAAATTGATGCGAAGATGTATTTAGATTAGCTTAGAATCAACTGGATTCTGAGAAACTCCGAGTTTCTCTTAGATCACTAATGGCGCAATTTCATTAGTCGATAGGGCCTGCATGCGGGGTGCGAGATATTTCTGGAACGCATGCCACAGGGCCCGCATTCGGGGAACCGTTTTCATTAGTCGATAGGGCCCGCATGCCGGGTGCGAGAGATGTCTGGAATGCGTACCACAGGGCCCACATTCGGGGAACCGTAGACGGTATACCGAACATGTATCGACTTGGTAACTTTCATTGGTTGTTATCTCGCATGCAGGGACTCCCCGCACGCTGTATACCGAACGAGTTAACGACTAATGAAAATGCGCCATTAGAGAGCAGAGGTGGCCCAGTGGTAACGGCCCCGACTTACGAGTTGTAGGTCGCGGGTTCAAACCCAGCCAGGCGCATTACTTAGTGTAATTTATTTCATCACCACTGCTCTCAAAACGGTGGAGGAAAACATTGTGAGGAAACCGCCATATCCTAGAACCAACAATTCGAAGACATGTGACATCCACCAATCCGCACTGGGCCCGCGTGGTGGATTACAGCCCATTTCCTCTCCTAGAGAGGAGGCCTGAGTCTCAACAGTGTGAACATTACAAGGCCGATAATGCTAAAAAAAGCAATAATTTCAAGGATTTATAAAAATTTTTAAGCGGGATATTCAGGCCATTCAAATAATGAAATTCTTGTAAAGGCGGTAGGTACAGATCAATATTGTTTGTGGCTTACAAGTATCTTCGACCAATTCCATCTCCCAGTTTACCTAACATAAGTAGCAACCTAAGTAAGTATATTTAGGGCCATTTCGAATAACCAAATCCTCCCACATAATGCGGCATATTATGAAACTCGGTAAAATTATGTGAATATACGAATTTTGGGTATATTTAGCCGAAAAGGATCCGAGATGTAACCCACAATGGATTTACCCCGAAGTGACTCGAGATTCAATCAATTATAGGGTTCAGGGGTTACTGTAGCCAACCGAAATCCAACATATTAATAACATTGAAAAGACTCTGCAAATGTAATCTGGAGGTTGGGTTTTCTAAATTCATTTGTGCGGAAATGGCAGAAGTATTACAGCGAGGAATATGACCTATTCCACTGGTACTTTGATAGTAATATCAACTTGCTTGACCATGAAAGAGACCTATGTCTGGCAGTGTTAAGAGCTGATGATGAACAAATTATCAGGAAAAGATCACGAAAGCCGTTTAAAAATAAAGGCAAGGATTAATTCGGTTTCGGTAAAGCGTGAAATTGATTGTCAATTTCAAGAAAATATCCGAGAGGACCTACTGATCCGATACGAAAAATCTTTGAGTAATACGAGTAGCTCTTAAGCTACTCGTATTACTGAAAGATTTTCTCTAGAACTACACGGTCGCTGACTAAATAGTTTTTAATGATCCAATAGTTTTTGAGTTTATTCATTACAAACAAAAATACGAAGATACTTGATCTTTCCTTAAATAACATTAGTACCTATCTATATATCCTAGTAAGTTGTATATTTTTTACAATGATTTTATCTGTCATAATATACTTTTTAATTATGGAAGATAGAGACAAAATCCGACAAAAGAACTCAAACAGTCGCTAAAGATGTTCTACTTAAAATGGAACCTCCATATTTAGACACATTTTTTACATTCTGAAACTTAACCACCACTCCGATCAATGAAGTTAATACTGCTGTAAGTCCCTTAAGCGACAAAGTAATCCGGCGTAAGGTCAGAACTCAAAAGCTGGCTGAGCCGTCAACATTAATGAGTTGTGATGACTTTGGACAAAGTTTATTTTTATTTAGATTATTTACGGCGCGCCCCTGTTTAGCCCTGGAGGGATGATCGCGATATCAAAGAGGGTCTTATACTGTTGTGGTGGCGCTTAAAGAAGGTTTAAGTTAACGGAATTTTCCAAATTGGTCCCCGGAGGACCGTATTAAGTATTCTTAGTACACAATCTATCTTCATCTGGGTAAGGCTTTTGTCAATTACTTATGTTTGTTTTTCGATGTGAGTAATCGTTCAATGACTTCTTTCGTGTGGAGTTAAAAGCCTGTGGACTAAAACCTACATTTGTTTTGCAGTTGTCCTTTTGCAAATTCACGGGAATTTTGCAAAAATACTGACGGCTCTATAAGGCATAGGCTCTTCTGAGCCCTTATCTCATTGAGGCGCACCGGATGGCCGGATGACAAGATACCCAGTGCTCAGTATCCGCAAACTCACGTCTAAGGTGGCCAGGAATAACCTTGCAATTCCAGACCACCGGGCTGCATCCTGCGGCGGAGGCTGGGGTGTGATAGCTACGATTGCAGCCCTCATGATTGCGGCCACCTCCTTCACTAGCATTACTACTTTGCAGAATATGCTGGTGGCCACGTACCGGAAGACGCAGCGTCGGAAGGCCTCCCACAAGGTGGACCGACGACCTGGCGAGGGTCACGGGAATCCGATGGATGCGAGACGCACAGGACCAGTCGCTGTGGCGACGCTTGGGGGAGGCCTATGTCCAGCAGTGGACGTCTTTCGGCTGAGATGATGATGATGATGAGAAGGTGGTGACCGCATCCCTTAACCTCTGGCTCAGAACATCGCTTTAGTTGTAATGACAATGTTTCTTCTACACTTAGTTATATCAAAATGATTCACCACAATATTTGGAGCGTGACATTTCGGTTCATATATTTAGGACTTCTTGACAAGCATTATTATCAACAGACAAGAAAGGCCAACCGACAATTAGTGCCACCTGAACGAAGGATCGCTTTGAAAGCCATCATAATATTATATCATACTAGTAATAAATAAAAAGGTGAAAGGTTGTATCTATGTGTGTCTTTATACTAAATTTGTTTTAATTCATGAATCCCCGACCGGTCCTATGAGACCGCGCTGTTATTGTTTTACTATTGTGTCTCGTTTTGCGGGTATGTGATAGGTTAAAGATGCATATTTTCGTCCTGCTGTCACCCAACCCATGCTATGTAAAAAGACTATAGTATTAATTCATGCTCAAACGGCTGAACAGCACTTACATTATCGGCCTTGTAATGCTTCCACGGTTGGGTCTCCAGATCGAAGGGAACGAAGGAACGGTGGGGTTTAGTCAGTAAGAGTCTGACACGCCCTCCCGCATCACCCAAGAGCGGGAGAAGCCATTCTGATGACTCCCCTACCTAAAAAAGGGCCTCCTCTCTAGGAGAGGGAACCACTGAATAGATTTGTATGGAATAGGGTCCGTTACCATGTCCTGGGTACAGGATATTCTCACGTGGGATTAAAATTTTATAACGGAAAAATGTTCCCTTAGGAAAATTTCTTACTTTCAGGCAAGCAAAACCGCTGAAGGAGCAAGTAGCGAAATAAAGACGTGGAAAAATTGAAATGTAAAAGTAATATCGCAATTTTCTTTTCCTTTATGGAAACGACAGTTGCAAATACACGCAGATGTTTAATTTCCCATGAGCACTTCAAAGTATTTGTATAGTTTGAAGACTTCAAAGCCGGGTAATAACAGAGCAGCGACAATTGCTAGACAGTTCAGTGTCAGGTCGTGTATTAAATGCAATACGTATTTATCAGTTCTAAGGACACAAAGTTTCAATGTTTGTTATTGATCATCATCATCATTTACTTAGCCTTTTCCCAACTATATTGGGGTCGGCTTCCAGTCAAGCCGGATTTAGCTGAATACCAGTATTTTACGAGGAGCGGCTGCCTACCAGACCTCCACAACCCATTAACTGGGGTAACACGGTACTTCATGGTAAGACTGGAGTCAGATTTACTGGTTTCTGACTATCCGTAACGACTGCCAAAGATCTACAAATGACAGCCGGCACCTACGACTTAACGTGCCTACTGTTTGTTATTGATAATAGTACAAAACTGCGTAGGTACATCGAAGGATTGGAACGATTTGCCTGTTACGGTCTTCCCGTCTGATTATAATTTAGATGTCTTCAAGGCTTGAGTGAATAGGCTCTTAACAAACTAAAGCGCCTCACTATCAACGATTACATCACTGCTTACCATCAGGCGGGATCGCAGTCAAGCACTATAGTTTATATTATTCGAGATTATGATGCGAGACGCACAGGATCATTCATTGTGGCGACAATTGTGGGAGGCCTATGTCCAACAGTGGATGTCTTTCGGCTGAAATTATGATGAATATGATAGTCATGGTTTAATAGCGGCAGCAGTAATAGCATCCTGCAAATGTTTGCCGTTAGGCCATACTGATGATTCCGAATAGTTGAAAATGGTCCTAAAGAAACTGTTACATACATTGATTAATTTTCGAGTACCTAGCCGTGTTTTGGTTTTTTATAATTGGCATTGTGCTGACTTTGACTTTGAGATACGAAGCCGATCAGATGATGGAGTCGAAAGGTGGAAAGTAGGCACGAGAACTTCATAATAAAACAATGTATCCTGGAAACTATTTAGTATTTTATGTATTGAAGAAAAGTGGATTGTGTGAGGACTGTGAGGAGTTGAGGAGTGATATTTGTAAGAAAAGGAAGTCAGTAACAGTATGACGGGTGACTGGACAGAATGGAAAAAAAAACGTGTTGCGCCGACCCCAAGTAATATGGGACAAGGGCAGGAAGATGAAGTAATGAAGTTGGTTGTTTCTTTTAAGTTTTTTAATAGGAATGTCGATAGGAACAAAATTTTAATATGCTATATTATTTGATTATTTAAATAATTATATTTTGCTATGATTATATGATTTTTATCTATATTGTTTCATTTGATTTGATCTTAATTCATGAATCCCCGACCGGTCCTATGAGACCGCGCTGTTATTGTTTTACTATTGTGTCTCGTTTCGCGGTAGTCGATAGGTTAAAAATTGTAATTTATAAAGTTTGCACGGCTTTGGCCACATGGAACAATATGCAGTACAAACTCTTTGTCAGGTCATCTTACATTTTGTACATCTCCTTTGTAGGGATGCACTATATCATTCAAGTACCTACATACTCTCTGACCCACATTTGATTGATTTTCGGGTGGCTAACAGCCGAAACCGATAACCTATCTGTCACATATCGGAGATAGAAAAACAAATGAAACAACAGAAAACATGATAATTTTTGTATTGTATCATTTATTATACAATCTCCAGTAGTTATTGGTTTCGGCCGTTACAGGACCTTTTTAAGGCTGGATACACGCAAGTTCGACATGAAGATGTCAGAAAGGCTGTCATTACAAAAGACGCAAATGTTTAAAAGAATAGGAATAAATCGTACCTACAATAATGCCTCACCATCGACGATTGCATCACTGCTTACCATCAGGTGGGATCGCAGTCAAGCGCTAGATTATAACCATACATTTGCTTTTTTTAATTAACTCCGATCCCTACAATTCTGTGAGAGATATCAAATTATCTAGGATCGATCGAACTTTGTAAATAATAACATCGTCGCGTATCATCAAGTGAGATGTTAATAAAAAACGCCATAGTCGCTTTATCAGTTTCGGAGCTACAAAACTACCGACACACCCTCTTTTCAATCGAGAATTAATTTACCCTATCAATACCCGCGAAACGAGACACAATAGTAAGACAATAACAGCGCGGTCCTATGAGACCGGTCGGGGATTCACGAATTAAGTACCATTAGCATTATCGACCTTGTAATGGTCCCACTGTTGGGACTCAGGCCTTCTCTCTAGGAGAGGCAATGAGCTGTAATCCGCCACGCGTGCCCAGTGCGGATTGGCGGATGTCACATGTCTTCGAATTTTTGGTGCTAGGACATATCGGAGTCCTCACGATGTTTTCCTTCACCGTTTTGGTGATGTAATAAATTACACAAAGCAAGTAGTTAATTACGAGAATTAACGTTTGAATACCCGACCGGTCTCATGAGACCGCGCTGTCATTGTCTTACTATTGTCTCGTTTTGCGGGTATGTGATAGGTTAATTGTTATTTATTATTGTAAGATAATTATTTTTTATTGTTGTTTATTTTTATTTTTATGGTTTGTAAACCCGCCGTTAACCTGTGGCTATCTGTCAGATCCTCAGGACCTCTTGAATTCGGAGGTCTCATGAGGGTCTCAATTCAGCCAGAATTATCAGTCTGTCAGGCAGTATGCTGCAAGGATTTATTCAGCAACAACTTTCACAGTAACTACATACAAATATATTGAACTAGCGACGCACGACGGGTGTTCGAAATCATTGAAATGCTCAGCTTTTTTTCTACTATATTATACACTAGCTTTAGCCCGCAGCTTCACCCGCGTACATAAAATGTAGCCTATGTCACTCAGGAATACAGCAGCTTTCTATTGGTGAAAAAATTTTAGCAGTTGGACCAGTACTTCCACAGATTACCTCATACAAACAAAAAAACAAACTACCTCTGTAGATTAAATTTATTAAACCTTCCTTATGAATCACTCTATCTATTGATGAAAACCGCAACAAAATTCGATCAGTAGTTTTTGAACTTTATTGCGAACACACAAACAGACAGATGCGTGAAGGACTTGGCAATCAAAGTACCTAACTTCTGTCTGAAATGGTTAGCGTGTTTGGAGACTACATTTTCTTCGGCCTTCAGCGCTTACTCTGATTTTACGATTCTCTATGTTCTATCATTTTTACGATACATACAGATCAATCTACTGTTTCGTAACTATGTTAGAAACGGTTTCAAGTGTTACCGAATGCAGCTAAATACGATTACTTGACATGAGAAACTGACTGACTGACATATCAACGTTCAGACGAAACTACTGGGACTAGGCACATAAAATTTTGCACAAGGCTTCCTTTTATAAGCACTAAGAGAGAACTTTCCGAAAAACAGCCCCTAAAGGGATTGTAGAAGAGAAGTAGAAGTTTAAATCGAGAAATCTACACCCACGCGGGCGAAGCCGCTGATAGGAGCTAGTTTATCAACAAAACCCAGAAAAACGAGAGAGAATGGACAAAAAGAGGACAGGATTACCAACAAAACCGAATTTACTAAGAGTAACCATCGAGACTATATAGGTACAAGGTTGGTAGGCCTGTAGGTAGGAATTCACTATGAAATTGTGAAGTAGATTAGTAGAAAAGGGATCTTAATAGAAATAGATGAATATTTTCTGTCCATTACTTGAACCGAAAGATGTCCACTGTTGGGCATAGTCCTTGCCCAAGATTCGTCACAACCAACAGTCCTATGTGTCTCGCATCCACCAAATTCTCGCGACCCTCACCAGTTCATCGGTATTTTCTGTTCCCTTACCCAATATTTGCATTATAAGTAAGCACAAATCGGAACGATATAAAATGGCCATGATTCACAGAAATTCATTAGGTAATTAATGTAATAGATATCGATGAAGCTCAATGAAGGGCCTTTAATCAATTACCATCAAATCAGACTGGTAAGATTAAAGGTCATGCGACACGCGCAATATCAGCCCCATACCTACAGGTACATGAAATTGTTATCACATAAACCTATAGGCTATTAATAGACCGAAGGCTGTCATAAGTTTATTATTGATCGATGACAGAACATAGACAGAGAAAATTGAAAATAAAAATAAAAAACTGCGATGAAATCCATCACGAAAAGAGATTAAACTATCGACATTTTAAAATTCGAATCACACACCTACATCGTATAAATTTTAGCTACGAAAATGGTATAAAATTCGGAATAACAATCAAAAAAACAATTTCTAAGTAAAGAAATCATGTTTTCCACTTACCTAATTTTACATGTTTCCCCAAAATGCACTTGGATTTCCCGTAATAATGGATGCGGTGACGTCAAACGGTACACGGCACTGGGGAGGGACAGACTGATTTTGACAGGTGTCAGCGAGGGCACGCCGCGGGGCGCATGCGCGGGAAAACCAGTGGAAAATTATGGAGAGGGCGGGAAACCGTGGGTGGAGAGCGCTCGATAAACGAGAGGATATGACGTGGCGCAGGAAATTAAAGCCTCGATTGGATTTGGTTTTAGTTTTATTTGCTAAAACTTATGATTGCGTTTTATTACCAGTTTTATTATGTGGCTTTGAAGGTGATTTTTTTTTTAATTTGGAGAAAGGACACTTGCGGCTTTGTCGTTCCAATTAGGATTTCATTTCGGTTTCTATCCTAGATTTAATGCAGCTTTTTAAGAAATATAGATTTATTTCATGTCTTCGCAAAAAGTTTAGCCGCCTGATTTTCTTCAAGTAATATTTTCACGATCGAAACTTTTATTTATCCTAAACTTTTTTTACACCACGGGAGTTGGCAATCGTGGCCCATTGTGTAGAGAATGGCTTCCATCGTCGGCCATCGTACCACGTGTTGGATTTTCTGATGCCTCGTGTTTTCAGTTTTCCGGGAAAACATTTTATAAATATTGGATTTCAAAGCTTGTATTTTGTAAGGTTACTCGATCCACTTTACGGTTTATAAATAAGTTTGTCATTTGCTTCAAGTTTTGCACGTTTTTAGGCGTGAGTTCGATTCCCGGTTCGATAGCCTTATCATTCCTATGTATATCATTCTATTCTGTATACTTATTATCAACTTATGACGTCATTGGTGACCTGTCTTTGCTGACCGATACTACTTGTTATTACTCTCATATATATATATCATAATAATATGATGATATTAAACATATTATTTATGTTTTTTTATATGTACCCGTACCTACCTACTCATTATGAGTTAAATAGAGTTTAAGTTCAATACACTTTTTTTCGAAAACGGCCTACTATTCCTATGTTTTTTTTTGTAATTTAGAAGAAGTGGTCGTACACGCTTACTTCTTTAGCATTAACATTATCGGCCTTATAATGTTCCCACTGCTGGGACTCAGGCCTCCTCTCTTGGAGAGGGAATGGGCCATAATCTACCGCGCGGGCCCAATGCGGATTGGTGGATGTCATATGTCTTCGAATTTTTGGTTCTAGGACATGCCGGTTTCCTCACGATGTTTTCCTTTACCGTTTATTTCTTAGCAGAAGTTAATATGTTTGTGAAAATGTGATAATGACTGTACTTATGATTAGTTAAGTCGCTCGTAAAGCCTCACACTTTGTTCTAGCTTCTGCCGGCGGCTTCACTTGCGTGAAAGTAGGTTTCTCCATACAAACTTGGAGCCTCTTTTCACCCTTTTTTGGGCTGAATTTTGAGTAGTCCTTTCTTATTGCTCAATAAACATCATAAAAGGAAGCTTTATACAAAATTTCTCGGTTCTAGTCCCAGTAGTTTAGGTGGTGTGTTGATATGTCAGTCAGTCAGTTCCTCCTTTTACGTACCTACTGGATGTAAGGGACAGCCCTCCACTAACTTTAAGGGCTTGCTCAATAGACGAATCTGAACATCTTCCCACAAAATGTTTTTTTCGGGAAACGAAAAAAAATTCGACTTCTCCATACAAACTGTCCGATAAAATTTATAATTTTGTATGGTGAGGATGAAAATTTTTTTCTTTTCCTGAAAAATAATTGTGGGGATGTTCAGATTTGGCTACTGAGCAAGCCCTTAAAGTTAGTGGAGGGCTGTCCCTTACGCCCAGTATTTATATATAGATAATTATATTATTGCTAGTGACTGACTGTTAATACATGGGTATGTATGCTCAGACAAGTCTTCGAAACCCTCTAATAAAGTAAAACCTTTTACTCAATTAAGAAATACCTATATACCAGCAATTGCTAAGCTGGCGACCCTTTCTGTTTGTGTACGCAAAGAGCAACTGTAAATATGTCTGTACTTTTTTTTGTTATTTTGATTGGTTGCCTAATATAATGCCTGCATTGAATTAATTAGGTACATTCTATTCTAAATAATTAAAACAACCACTAATTGTCAAAATAAACACATTTAATCATCATCATCTTACAGTAGGTTATATTCAGGGGGTCCTGGGCTGCAGATAGCAGGCGTTACAGGAGCCGATGGGCACCTGTGGGCTAAAGCAGTCACTGGGGCAGACGGGGCAGGCGGCCGCGTACGCGTGAGGGTACGAGCAGGACGCTGAGCTGGACCACTGGGTTGGGGTGGCGTGCTGAAATATAATACAAAGAAGTTACTGTTATAGCCCACATCTTAGAGGCCCTACCAAGGCGACTCTAAATGCCACTGATTTTGGGCAACTGATGAGGAGTTAGCGTCAAGATCCTCCGATTTAATGTGCATCAAGATTATTTATCGGCCACCGCCAGTAAAAAAAAAAAATCCAACAAAATAAATTGACGTGTTTGTAAAAACCTATTTGCAAAATACATATCATTTATCATTTATTTGAATAATAATATATCGTTAATTTATTAAACACAAAACGGAAAAAAGCCGTATATCAAAAGATTGGTAATTAAATTATCTTTCCAGTTGTGAATATTTCATAAAAATACACCCAATACAATATTTTTGCCTGATCTTCGCTTTTTGTCTGCGTAACGTATGTCTACACAAGCAGAAGACAACTAAAATCAAACGACGCCTCAGGTTTTCCAAGCTTTTTTACTTTCCTTGTATTCGTAATGACAAGCACTGTGTTTACCTCGGGCTAAACACTTATTTAGTCCTAAATAAGTTAATTTCACCCCTAGGGTAACAACCTACCAATTTTGTCGTGGGCACGATAGATCCATGTGTGAGCCGGGAGTCCCATCTCTCTCTCTATCTCTCTCAACCACGAATTATAATATAAACCTATATCATAGGCAAACTCTGGTGCTTAGAAACCTCAACATAGACATTAGTAAATAAACAGGTTACTAGGTAACTAATCATAGGTAGGTGGGAGTACCTAGGTATAGTATAGGATCTATGAATCGAGGGGACATCCTTCCAAACTAACTTGGAATATGGTCTTGGCTGATTCTTAACCAAGAAGAGAGTAAAAACCGACATACCTTAATAAAGCTGCTGAGTATACAGTGCGTGACATCATAAGCCGGGCAGTTGAGGAACACTCCCTGCGCCTTCAGCTCGGGCCCCAGGCAGGCGGTCTTGGCGAACTGGACAGCTGGTCCCCACTCGGCATGGTCCCTCTCGTACTGGTCCAGGTGGGCCAACACCTTGGCTTTGTCCACCGCTGTGCCGTCCAGCCATTTGGACTCGCGGAAGACGCATGTCAGTCTCTCGCACTGAAAAGAATACGTACAGAATCCTGAATAAGGAGTATTTTGGAGATAGCATCTAATCATAAGATAACTATTATGTATTATTTATTATGTTTTTAGCTATGAAATTCAATGTTTCATAAATCTGGGTAGGTAAATCAAAGTATGATAATAGTAAATTTAGATACATGTGGAGAAACTTTGTCATTGCAACCGAGGCGGAATAGGCGAGGGTGTTAAGTAGCCGAGTACTGCAGTGATAAACCACGTGTATCAAAGGAGTAAAAATTTTTCAATACAACAACGCCATCCTTAACGCAGTGCCAGTGTGGAGCAGCTACCAAGGACATGCGGCACTTGTTATGCTGTCCATCCTGCACAACAGCCTGTACATTGCAGGATCTAAACGAGGCCAATGCCAAAGCCATACAGGTTGTCAAATGGGCAGAAAAAGTTTGATGAGAGAAGAAAAGAAGAAAAATACAACAACGTTAACGAATGATTAATGTACTCGTAGATAGTTAGGTGCTGTCTAATCTGGTATCAATCCTTACCTCATCATCATACTTGGCGCATTTGGCGGGGACCGCACTAATCACCTTCGGAGAGTTGAGGCACTGGTAGATCTGCAACAGTTCAAAACAGCCTTTAACTATTATAACTACAAAGTCGAAGGTTAAACATAATCAGCTGCTGGGACGCAGGTTGCCTCTCTAGTGAGGTAGGGTCTTTAATTCACTATGCGGATCCATATGCGTAATTCACTATGCGTGGTCCTGGGCGCAAAAAGCAATAAGTTTGGTTTTTTGTCAGTAAATATTTGCTAGCCCGTTGCTGCTTTTCCCGCTAGCTATATTTTGCTTTATTCATTCTTAACTAGGTATTTATCGTATAATAAAATACCACGCCATGAAAACGCATTTTGCTTATTTTCAATATGTTTAGAACTTCGGATGACTTACCACACTCGGTGTCTCTCCACAGTAGGTGCCACCACCTGGTGCTGCATAACTCGCCTGAAAACAAAACACACTCGTAAATTATAGTCTACAGGAATGCCGCAAGGCTTATACCTCAGTCCCATGTGTCCACGGGAATCCGGAGCACTCTGCGGACTCTCCGTCCGCATACCAGCCCATCGAGGTGACGGATTGACGAGGTGGGAAAACTCAAAATAAGAGTAATTCTACCGCTTCGTAGTACAGGTAAGGTGAGGTGATGAGTAACGGGTGTCCGCTGTTCAGCCGTCCGCCAAGAACCAAGGATGACTGGTTGATGGAGCGAAAAGTAGTGCGCCACGCGCTTTAAAGAGCTGACAATAAACTATAGGCAGCCATCTAGCAATGTCGATGTACCCGCTAGGGCTGCGGTAACGTTTTATAGAGTTGCCGTGGCCCTTGAATACAAAGGGCAACTGAATGATATATTATACAGGTGATTTTAGTCAGTCAAAGTCTGACACGCCCTCTAACTCCTTCCTAGAGTGGGACAGTTAATAATTTAAAATAAAAAAATTGGGCCTTTGACGATTACGCTACAAGACGTCTGGGTTACACCTACAACTGGCTAGAGTTTACAATAATTGTGTTCTATGTCAATAGTTTTCATGGCTCCCTTCGTTAAATATTTTATTTATGTCCTCAACTTGTTATTGCTCCATCATTTATCTCGTCCCAGAAACTGAAGATGTTGTCTTAATCGTAACACAATTAAAACAAAGATGAAATACCTATAATATTATAAGTTAATTTGTGTTTATCGTTCCGGGGACTAAAAACAAACTCAACGGCAAATGTATTATTAATTAGGTGATTTTAGTTCCTGGCTCAATTGAGAAGATCAAAGAATAGAGGATGCGGAACAGAGTGGAAAGTTATCTAGCTTCTTCATACTTTAAGTTCTTACGATCCATCCTAAGGTTGTCTGGTAGATATCGCTGTCAGCGATAGGACCGCCAATGTACCCAAAGATTTAAGTTTTGAATAAACTGTACTGTGAAGTTTTTGATGCCCAGTAAATCCCTTTTTTTGTATATAATATATAGGTTTGTACATACTTTTATGTTTAGTTTGTATAGGTATATTTATCTATTAAGAAAAAAAAACTAAAATGTGTTTAGAAAACTGTTACTTTTTCGTGAACAATAAAGTTAATTATATTCTATTGTAAAGTAGGTACCTGGTCTGTAACAATCGAAAATGAGATCCTTGTCTAATTGATTGATCCCCATTTATATGATTGATTCATCATTATACCGACAATGTTTTAATGTTTCAATCAAGAGGACTCAAATTATAATAATTCCTAAGGTTGAGAGGACACTGCTCCTGTTATCATGTTTTTGTCAATTAGGCTCTCAGATAAAAACATAAAAATAGATCGCTGTCGTATTTCGACGGTACCTAAATTATAGTAGTGAGGGGCCTCTAAACAAGAAATGGCCATGGGCCTCCAAATTACTGTTACGAGTAGACACATCCGTGTCTCCGGATTACAAACTGGCGTAGTGGCGATTTGTGGGTGCTGTTAGACTTGTCGGTTGGTCTAGTAGTTAGTGGCACTGACTACTATGCCGTAGGTCGTGGGTTCGTTTACATATGAAGGATAATGGCAACAAATTGATTTGTGAGGGCAACAGAATAGCTTAATTAAGTTTGTAGTCTGGTTTTTTGTAAAACCTATACGGTACAGAAATATTTCCTTGTTCGGGGCACCATTTCTAGATGTTTTGGTGACATAATCATAGCAGACTTGCATGTTTTATTAGCAGACAAGGTCGCGTTCGCACGTGATAGGAATCACTGACAAGGCAGTCATTATTTGTCAGTTTTAGATCCTTGACGAACAGAAATCTTCCTACTGTAGAAAACTAGTTCTAGCAGGATTTGATTACCGCGTTTTTATAAAAAACTAACTACCCGGTCGGGTAGTTAGTTTTTATAGCTTCTCGAGTTGTTAAAAATCTTTGATTGTTGGTTGTTCTGTTTATTTATTTAAACTTCATGTACAGTGGTGGTACTTAGGCGGACTTAATGCAACAAGGCATTCTCTACCAGTCAATCTTTGGGTTAAAAAAATAACATGTGGTACTATAAATGCACCTAAACTTTCCTCATGAAGCACTCTATCTATTGATGAGTGCTATATGAAAATCCGTTCCGTAGTTTTTGAGTTTATCGCGTTAATACAGACAAACGGACACAGGGGGGGTGTTGTTTGTTTCGTGTTTCGAGATTTGATTTACCTATAGGTTCAAATGTAAACACGTTAGGTATTTGACAGCATATTCATAATATCCACTGTACCTACGTCTATAATTTAATGAGGACTAATTGACCGGGACCTGAGATGTGTCTCAGACAATACCTACTTCTTGATCTATCTACAGACCAGTCTCTCAGTAATTCGTCAGTCGTCGCTTAATTAACGTGAATGACATAATGGTGAACTCATTGAACAATACGTAGGAATACCTACCTACCGCTTGTAAGCCATAAAAACAGAATGTACGTCGGTCTAGAATGCTAGATGGAATACTGCTGCAAGTAATCTAGACGGTCACTGACATAAATAAACTAATGAGTTCAACGATGTCTCATCTCACAAGACTATTTAAATAACTGAATGCTGATTTCTTAAGTTAAGAATTAACTGGTCTTTTTTAACAAAAAAACCTTACCCCACACGGGATTACTCCTGTATCGTGACTACTTTTACAAACATGTAAACTCACGTATGTAAAACTTTTATTTGTAGGCCATACAAATATTCGTCCCGTGCGGGAATCGAACCCGCTACACGCAGCGCTACACTGCAGCAGTCAATCGCTCATCCATTGCGTCAACCTTGCCGTCAAATACTTTGATCTACCCCGTATCCGTTTTTTGGGGTTTTATTTCGAAGGAAGTTGTGAGGTCGACTCGTTAGGAAGGTACATTTGCTGCATCCATATTCTAATGAAAGATAAAGTGGCTATAGTTCTGTACCTACTAGTAAAAGTAAATACTTAATTTATAGATTGTACTATTACTTATTCTGCGCCCTAGGTACATGTGTGAAACCAAAAGATAAAAAAATCCATCAGATAACCAGTAATATTTGGCAAGTCAGAGGACAAAAAAAAACAAAAGAATGTTCTAATGACAGCGCTACTAATTTAGGTTGCCAGTTGCCATAAGCCTCTTCAAAATTGAAAACGATATAGGAATGACGATAAATTGCCAATAGGTATAGCTAAGGGTCCACGAATCAAATCAATAGCGATTGACAATATTTACCTACGTGATGGGCGCTAATTAATGCAAAAATTGATCGTTTGCTATAAACGATTAGAGCAATTGTTAACATTATCAATCGCAATTAACCGTTTCAGGTTTCCTATAGGTGTACAGCCTACCTACATTAGTAGGTTTTTAGATTTTATATTTTGGAAAGGTTTCTTCTCAGGAGCTTCATCACATCATCGTCCAGTATACCCACTTCTTTCGTGACAAGGCTCTCTTAGCTAGAGCCGTAACTAGCCTTCTATACGCCCGGTGCGAGCTCCTATGTATAATAGTTCCCCTTGAATAGCTGTTTAGAGCCAGGTAATATTAAAACTAGCCATTAGTTAGCTCACTTTTGAGCGAAATGAGATCGAAATTATAACACCCGGCCTGCCTAGGATAGGTATGTTACTATAACTGACTACGTTACTACGACATTTAATTTTATCGTTATCGCTACTAACTTCCAAGCATAATATAAAACTTAAGCCCTGGTTGGCACTTTTCTGCACCCCTCCAGGGTCTACGCCTTATGCCTGGGAACCGCTTGCAGTTGGCACCGCCCTAGTTACGGTACTTCAAAAATAGGCATCCTAATCCAAAGAGTATACTTAACTAACGCTTTATTCTAATCTACTAAAAGAATACCGGATATCTACACTCTACAAAATAATCGCGTAAAACGTTGCCAAAAAACTTACCGCAACACAGAACGCAAGAAAAACACAAAACTTAAACATTTTCAAAACACGATCGTCCTTGTTAGCTCTAATAAGAAGACTGGAGAACAATAACGAAACAGGCTCTGAGATAATCAGTAAGGTCAAGTCAGAGGCCGAGATCGCACGATGATAGTGGCATCATATTAGTCAACAACAAGTTTTTGGACCTCTCGGCAACGCCAAAATGTTGATAAGTGCAACGTTCGATCTTTGAGCTTTCTAATAATAATAGAATTCTTTGTATTCGTTACTCATGATTCAAATTAAAATGCCTTGCAGCTATGGTTCTGGAATGGATCTAATTTTGACAATGATCAAACCAATGACTACAGCACAACTTAGGTTTTTTTGGTTTGTAAATTATAGGTACCTACCTAGGTCTACCTTAGGCCATCCCTCGTCATTCTCAACAGTAACGGATCCATAATATTATCTTAAATTTAAGGATAAGGATATTTTTTAAAAGGTCAATTTCTAGGGTAGGTACCTAAGCCAATCTAGCCAAAACTTTCCATCTTTCCATTTTGTTCTCCGCAATGTCCGTTTGGCTGCAAGAAACTTGCTCGTCAAGCTGCTAGTTACAAGAAGTGACCGATAGATGGCACTGACCACCAGAATGTTAGTGCTGCTATTTTGTTTTTGCTCGTTTGCAAGTCCTAAACTTAATTTTACTGCTTTTATTATATTGCTATTTTTAATTACTCTTCAAGGCCTGAGTTGAAAAACTAAAAAGAAATGAAAATACTTTTTTTAAATATTTCACTTTGAGTAGTAAAATAAATGACATCAATCTTTAAAAAAAAAATTGTTTTTGTGTGTGATTAATCTTTGTAATATTTTTTTATTATTTTTAAACCGAATTTTAGGCTATCCCAAACTTTATCATTTATATTTTACAAATTGTTCATAACATGCTTTGTGAATTTCATTCATGCTGGAACGTAACGACCTCTGTGGACACTACGAGTAAATGGTGGCACAGATTAACAAAATGTTGAGAGTACAAGATAGGCATAAAAGTCGTTTCTCATCACTTATAGTCTTTTTTACATAGCATGAGGTGGTGACAGCAGGATGAAAATAAGCATCTTTATGATGAGAGAAATAGATAGATCTACATTGTATGAACTTGACAGCTGACACCGAAATCATCCAATAACATATTTAGTATAGTATACAGTACGGCCGTTTTATCTTGGCAAGTCTGAAGGCTCTGCGAATTTTAGCGCTTGAAAACTCGTACAAAAATAAAGATTTAAAAAAATACCAATAACAGTTTACAGCAATAACAACTGCAAATTACATTTATTTCTTTTTAAACTAAGGTAAAACGGCCGTACTGTATCTGTATATTGCTTTTTGAAATCGGATTGGGTGAGACTATGAACTTATTATTGATGCGACTAGGTTTATCTTTCGTTTTTTCTATCTTTGGTTATTTATTAGTCATCACTTGATATTTTATAGCCTATAACCTCCCTCTATAATTAATTATTTATCCAACACAAAAGGTTTTGTTATTCAATTCGAACTAGTACATTCTGATTTTGGCACATTCGAACAAACAAACTCTTCAGATTTGTAATATTGGAATGACAAAATGTCTTTAATTACAATTAAGTATAAGTTAGTTTTTTAGCCATATCCAGGCAATGAAACTGAAGACAATGGTTATTTCCATTCAGTTTCTACAACAAGATGTTGTTAGAACTTAACTTATTACAATCATGAACATAGCTAAAGACAACTGTTCGCCGAAGAGATAGGATGCAATGTATAAACTGAGCACATGAGGCTCATATTACGATATTTTCATTATTTTTAAACAAGTCCTCGTAATAGTAGGGCACAAAGCGTTTCCTTAAAAATTGGAAGGACATTATTTATTTACTTGTCATTAATTGAGCCCAAATCAAAACTCCGATCAAAACTTGTTTTGAAATGAATTTTGTTTTCAACCGAATTTATTTCACTATTTTATAAACTCAAGAGTCTATTGTTTGACTGGGCATATATAGAATAGATTAGTCTCTCAAACTTACTAATTGTAGACTAAAATGGTGCATCACATTTTTACGACAATTTTACTTTCCAACTTTCTGAGTAGGTATCACAATGTTTGAACATACAATATACTTAAATAATTTATCTTTTCTTTTCACAATCCTGAAACTTGTGTCACCTCTGCGAGCAGAGTATTATCTTTAGCTCTACTCTTTGTTCTGATTGACGTTCCATTCCAAGATGGCAGACATGCCGCTTGAGCCATGATAGTATGGAATCGTAGGATTACGATTTTTAGGTGTGTCTTTCTAAATATCGAACTAGAATGTCTTCGAAATTCTTGACTAATGTCTTATACGAATGTTCTGACGATGTGAAACAACTCGCTTGCGTTAAGTGCGCTAGTTTTAGGTAACGTTTGTGCCGGGACATATGTAATAAAACGGTGATCGAAATTGTGTTTTTCGGTGTGTCGTGTACGATAAGTATTCTGGTTTGATGTTAAATTAAAATGTGGAATATGATGTGCGACGTGATGCCCACTATATCGGAGGACAGTATCAGTCAAAGGAGTTCGCAGTTATCCGGTGAGGATGCGAACTTCGAGCAGTTGATGGTGTCTATGCTCGATGAGCGCGATAAGCTGGTGGAGAGCCTGCGGGAGACGCAGGAGCGGCTGGGGGACTCCGAGCTGCGCCTCAAGGAGGTGGAGAAGGAGCGGGACTCGCTGCACAGACAGATCGCCGCCAATTTGCCTCAGGTCAGTGACTTGAATGCTAATGCCTAGCAGCTTATGTAAAAGCGGATATTATTTATATGGCAGGTAGTGCTCAATTACGGTTACGATACGTACTGGCTTGGAGTTATATTCAGGTTCATGTCTACTATATTTGCAAACCTTCTGAATGCTTCTTGGCTAGTAATTTTTACTTGGAGCTGTATAGTTGAAAATCTCAAACAAAAATACACTAAAACCTGAATGCTAACAAATAAATCTTCCTTAAACCATTAATTATCTAATCCAACAATGGTGGCAGTCTATTGTATAATCAGATAGAGCCAGACGCCGGTGACTGCTCTAGACAATTACTCTATTGATGTGCTATTGTTATTTTTATTGCTCCGTAACAATGATTAGGATTCCTGATTAGAAGATTATGCCACCAATCTGTTGTTATAATTGTGTTTTGACATCTTTGAACTTCTAGTTTTGTGTTAGGACCTGAAATAGCTGTACTGCATTTGTATTTTTTATTTGAATAAAATATGAAATGTAGTTTTAAGTGTCAGGATACCTAATTAGAAGCTACCATTTACAGTAGAAGATTATTATCTATAGCTTTCTCAAATATTGAAGCTCCCTTTAAGAACCTTGTGCATAAAGAGCAATCTTGGGGGTAAGTTTTCCTATTAGATATAGCATTTGCTAGATATTAAAAATGTTATTATATATTGAATTTCAATTATTTTTCTCAGTTCATACTCAGATTGTCTACAGTATCTAGTATCTATCAATAATGCCTTCAAGTAATTACAATTTTAATAATACACAAGGTCAAGTAAGACTAGACTTCACCCTTACATTAATTCAATGCTTAAGATATTTCCAACATCTTGAGTATTTGACAAAAAAAGAGAAATTATTAATAATGTTTGTGCTGCAACTAAATGATGATTTCAGTAATACTAATGTAATAAAATGTTCCACAACTTTTCACACAACACCATCTAGCCCCAAGCTAAGCAGAGCTTGTGTTATGGGTACTAGATAACTGATAAAAATACCTATATATTTCTAAATACATACATATTATAGATAAATTACACCTAGACAGAGAACAAATCATTGTGCTCATCACACAAAAATTTGTCCTGGTAATCGAACCCACCGGCATAGCAGTCAGGGCCACTAACCACTAGACCAACAGGCCAGTCAAAAAATCAAATGATGATTTCAGTAATTGCAAGTAAACTATTGACTCAAGTCAATCTGATGTGTAGTTTCTTTATCTCAAATAATATAGTATGCAGTGGCAAATAACAATGAATATTGTTAGTGTGCAGACCGTGTCAAGGAGAGTTGCCGACATAATGCTCAGCCTGCGGAACAGAACTAAATAAATGTACATTCTGTAACTGAGATGACGACTTATATTTATTGTAGCCTTGTTTTGTGCTGTAATTTCTCATATTTGAGTTATTTTGTTGAGCGTTTAAGTAATAAACAATTCACTGAATTTTTACTTGTCACAAGTGCTTGTGATGTTTTCTCCATTTTCATTCTTAGAGAATTTTACTGTGTGCTTTTTCAGTTTTTCATGATAAGCCAAAGAGATGTGGTTGATAGATCATTTCTCAATATTTTTTGTGTCTCAGAATGGCATACTTGGTGGCCTTAGTGCTTTCTAATCTAAAATACCAGAATCTTAATCTTGAATTCCAATGGCATTCATTAAGAATAACACTAATTGTTTTTTGTATCATCCATAATGTTTGTGTTCATTATCACTTCCCCAGTTTGGAGGTAGTGAGACAGAGAGTAAAGTTCCACATACCTCCATTGAAAAGGGAGGATCCTCCGACCGGACGAGGTGTTAAGTCCGGTGGGCTACTGCCCGATAGATGATTTCGGGCTGTTGTATCTATTCAAATCGCGCGGAGAACTTTGCTTGCGCGATGCAGGATTCTGTGACGTCATGTGTAGATGTCGATGATCGTAGTCGCTACAATACAACCAAAAACAATTTTACAATGTTCCCACTACTGGGATATAGGCCTTTTATTTCAAGGACATGGATTTTAATAAACCATAACCCACTATGTGGGCTCAGTTGGTGCGTTACTTGTCTCCGAATTTTTAGTTCCAGGACAAGCCGGTTACTTTACAATTATTTTGTTCACCGCTTTGAGAGCAATTGTGATGAAATAAAGTACACAAACTAATTTTCTTGCAGTTGTTTTTATTTGATGAAATTTTAGTATTATGATGTAAATAAGGAAAAGTCTATATTCTTTACTTCTTTGTGGTTGTGGATTTTTAAGAACAATAACATTGCGTATTCAGTAGGTAAAAGCTCAATTTAATTTAATAATAAAAACATTATTTTAATAAATAATTTTACATTCTGTAAATCATTATTTGGTTGAGTGACAAAATGTAAGGGAACTGCTCTAAACTATAATACACAAATTAACCCTAACATAAGCATATCAAATTAAGCCTAACATTATTAAAATTGTTTAACATTTGAATCCCCAACCGGTCCTATGAGACGGCGCTGTTATTGTTTTACTATTGTGTCTCGTTTCGCGGGTATCACCATAACTACATATGGATGTTAGTTCAGCTGTCATATTATAGGTACACGTAGATAAAATCTGTGATAGACTGAACACTATGTAAGTATGTATGAATGTCATGGTACTGATAACATGATGTGTAGTTTCCTGACTAAGCTTCCTAGTTTTATAATTTACCCGTTTTCTCATTTTTTTTTTTATACAAACCCTGGCCCCGTACTAGGAATAACTCCTGTGTGGGTGTGTTTTAACAAACATGTTAAACACATACACAAGACACCCAGACCCAAAGCACCTATTTGTAGGGCATATACTTAAGTAAATATTTGTTCTGTTCGAGCATCAAACCTACGACACTCAGTGTCATAGTGAATTGCTCATCCACTGCACCAACAGTGCTGTCAATCTTCACTAAGGTTTAAACTATGTAACTATTCCATAGAGAAACAAACTTTAGGGACAATGCCCAAATTTTTACATAACGTTGGCTTTCTAAAAGTCTCAATTTAATCAAAAAAACAACTCCTAATTTGACTCTTGATTCTAATTTTATGAAAATTAGCCTTGTCATTTATTATATAACGCTCAACCTTTACATGATAAGCAATTAATATACTGACTGTACACATAATTAGTGATAAAGAACATTCTATTCCAGCCTATGGCAACAGAGCCTGAATCAAGTAATTACTGCTATCAAATCAGTATCATTGTAACTGGTCCGGCTAGCATTTGATCCTGACTGTATTAGTAGCTTATTTGTGTTGAGGCTAATCAGAGCTTTGCATGTTATTACAATGATTTGGCATTTTTGCCTGTTCAGTGTGAAAAACAAAGATATTTTTTCGTTTTTTTTTTATTATTATCAGCAAACACATGCTGTAGGTTACTATTGGCCACTATAACTGGACTGTCCCATCTTGCTTGATTAACTATCTAATCTCGAAACTCCCTGTATTTTTATAGTACCACAGAGTTCGCGATTCGTCCACGCGCGATGTGCATTCAGCACAAACTTTGGTTTTCATAGCTACAAACAGAACTAGCGTCCCTGACTTTTCAGTCAGTGACCGCATTGACACATATCGTAAATTCTGAGACTGCCCTGAGTCTTATATATTTTTATATTACTGTCCTATCACATACCCACAAAACGAGACACAATAGTAAAACAATAACAGCGCGGTCTCATAGGACCGGTCGGGGATTCATGAATTAATTCTGGCTAAATACCTACTCTCCAGCGTTTGACGGTTTATTAGCAGTTCGCACGTGTCATTGGCTAAATTGTGGTGAAGAGTTGAAGTTAGTAATAGCTGCCTAGACTTCTGTTATTATTTCTTATATCTTAATATATCTCGAGACCCTGTGGGGCCATGACCTTTGCATGGTATACGAAGAGCCGAAACCAACACGCAATGGCTTCTTAGACACCCTTCATACAACCTTATTTCAACCGACAATTATTATCAATGTATGCGCTATGCAAGCCCACCCAAGGACAACCTACGGTTAGTGAGAAACTATAGCGACCTATTTATAGAAATCATTGATGGTTTTGAGAGGTTTAAATGTCTAATGACTGGTTACCAATAACTATCGGTGTCGGTACAAACTGTAACACCTGTCGAATCAATATAATTGATGTACTCATCGCTAAAAAAAGAGTGACTTGCACATTCAATATATTATGATTGTTGCTGGTCCGTCCGTATTGTCCTACTGCCGTACAACTCTCCCACCAATCCTTCAAACAATCGCGATTTTTCGTTTTTGATTCTTTCCAATTTTTAAGAGAGACATCCAGATCGTCCCGTCAACTTATTCATAGTCTGCCGCGGCCCCATGTCGCTGAATCAGGGCACAGGCATGCGTCTATCATGTTTTACCTAGTCCCATTTAAGTTGGGCAGCTTTTCGAGCCACATCGTTTTGAAACGCAGTGTAGTGTTTTGAACCTTCGATCTATTAATTTAACACAAATAATTATGTTACGCTCTTTAGTACGTCGGCAAACCTCGAGTTTAGATTTTTAGGAGTCCAAGCTACCGATGGTTCGAGCTCCAGAGAAAGAAAGCTGTTATCAATACGAGCCGTATACAGAAGTCCTGCTCTCTGAATTTGGCCCTTGGTACAGCCCCCTAACGAGAGAAGACCGAGTATGTGTACTATAGGTCAGGATGGGGAGAATACATATGCCCATAGGAACCATCATTCTCAATCCTGCCATATCAAATAAAGCTGAATTTAGTACTAAAGGTAAGCACTTCAAATCCCCGAAATGGCACCATTTTAGGAGTATGACGTAAACATCACCAAAAGCTATGTTTTCTCGCCCACGTTTCCCCTTCAACTGTTGTGATTTGCATCGGTGTGTTTTGATTCAATTCCGATACAAATTAAGCTGGGTTCTTGTCGGTTGTTTTATGCGATGATTGGAGAGGCTGTCGCCGAAGTTTCGGTAAGATGGTGTATCTTGGGAACAGCTTATAGCTTCTTACACCATGTCCTGTTAGCATTCGATTCTTTGTCTCCGCGATCAGGTCGTGTGACCTACTTAGTATGGATTTGTAAGGAGTACTAAACAAACTAGGCGACCGGTGCCATACAAATCCAAACTAAGCAGTGGCTCGCGCGATACGGTCGCGTTCACTAAGAACTGTATGCTATCTTTAGCAACGTTTCAGCAGTTTTACTTACGCGTGAACGTTTACCCTTTGTTATTAAACATAGAGTATTTGACAATCAGTCCTAAACTTCAGATTTACTATGTTTCTTCGAAGTAATAAATTGGCATAACTTTACGGCGCATCTATTAACACTTGCAGTGCCAAGAGCATACAATAATTTCATTAATGTGCCTACTACTCGCTTCCCGAGTTTTGTATGTAGCTAGTAGTTGTTCATTACCTTGTATTCATGCCCAGTTCCGGACTAGCAAATCCAACTCACGTCGTTGTCTTATCAGTGCTTTGTGTCTGTCTGTGGGAGGCTTAAATTTGATCACTCATTCTAGTAAACCGCATCATTGAGCAGGCTTTTATCATCAAAACTAGTACTTCTAGTAAGTAAATTATTGATTGCTAGTTAAAGATGTTACTGCCCATCCTCTCTGCCTGATACATTCAAGCCTTCTGCATCATCCCTCTAATAGGAACGTTCGATGCTTCAATCAACGGCTAGATTCTTTCCACGAACCGAGTCTTTTTCCTTGGTAAAAAGTAACCCAAAGGTAATTTTTTATTAGTGAAAGAATATTCAAAATCGGATTATTACTGCCAAAGCTGCAATACTTGTACACCGTATAAAAATAGTACCAAATTATATCTGAGCCATAGTTCACCTCTCCACTAATCAAGTGTGATGATTACTGCACCCTTGATCGATCATTGAAGCGGTATGTAATTCTCTGCTCACGACTGTCTCGCCAGACCGATCGATTTCGCACCCACGTTATCTAAAAAACGGTTAAAAATAGGAGTGGCGTTACACTTTTATCATCATTAAACAACTTAACCTGTTTCTATTGGGTTATCTTTGGAATCCTGGGCTAAAAAAATATTGGTTGTTTGATCATGTTAAAGGCCATGATAAAAAATGTTTCTTTTAAGACATGTTCCGGGATGTTCCGAACGTTGCCATCTCAATTTCAAATGTAATGACAGTGTTCCGATTTACAAAGATCCTGACCGAGTTAGTATGTCGGTTAAATTTGTAAGGAAGTCTAGGTCCGTTAAACAATGAATATTGCCTTCAAGAAGACACTTATCTGTGGGTCCGAATACCGTGCTAAACCACACCCACCAACGTTTCAAACTTCCACATTTTTAAGCATAGGAACAGGGTCCTTAAATCATCAGGAATTTATTATTCAAATGCAATTTACGGCCTTGTAAAATGATCGATCACCTACGACCCCTAAAATTTAAAGGGAGCCAGCACTCGCACCAAAAATTCGCTCAGGTTTTTATATTCGCCCAAATAATTGCGTTGAGTTTATACGAAGTAATTTGCTTAGGGAATGACTAGAGTTTTCCTCACAGTGATTTATGAATATATCCGTAGCGCAATTAGGCAGGATTGTCAGCGATTTTGCATGAATTAACCAAGCCTAAAGTACCTGGAGGTAATGCGGTGGAATTTTTCAGCTAAAGAATGTTGCGAAGCCGTGAGGGGTTCAAAATGGAGTGTTATTAACTTTGGAATGGTTTAAAAAGGTTTTAGAAGGTGTCGAGGCCGTAGCAGCTTTGTTTAATGAAGATATTTATGATTATGAGCATAGTTCGCGCTGTGTCGTAAAAACTTTTTAACAGCTTTCTGAACGCTGGTATTAGCTCTGTCTTGTTGGCGTGAAGCGCTGTGATTTGTCCCTTATGTTGCTTAATGTATTTAATCTTTATATAAAAGTCAAGCTTGGTAGGCTTGTCTCAAGGTCTGGTAGGCAGCCGCTCCTCGTAAAATACTGGTATTCAGCTAAATCCGGCTTGACTGGAAGCCGACCCCAATATAGTTGGGAAAAGGCTAGGCAGATGATGATGATAAAAGTCAAGCTTAACTGAACAACCGAAATAACTGTCCATTAGGATTGGAACAATTTGCCTGCTGCGGTCTTCCCGTCTGTTTAATTAAAGTGCCTTCAAGTCAAGAGTAAATAATAGGCCCTTAATAAATTAGTGTGCTTCACCATCAACGATCGCATCACTGCTTACCGTCAGGGATATATAAACAGAGAGAAAAGGAATTATAATTATTATCAAAGAAGGTCGTTTGGAACATAGAATAACAACATTTTAACCTCATTCTGTCCCTGCGATCCTAACAAAACTATCTGTTTTGCCTCGACTATTCTCTCAAGCATCCCGCCCGACTCCGCCTACGTTTGGGATAATCAATGTCTTCCTAGAATGCGACTACACATTTCCGGAAGCATCTATTTCGGTCAGCGCCGTGGCCGAATCAAAATATCAATGAACTTCTAATGTCCCCTATATTTAGAACGGAGATAATTTGGAACGCTTTCTACTAATGTCGGTGCCGGCAAACGGTAGCTATTACTAGGAGTTTGCTTTTGATTATTTTAATTATTGAAAAAGTATTAGGTTGTTCGATCGACTGAATTAAATCTGCCACCGCCATGTACCTACATCACTTTCTTATGTGGAAAATCATCAAATGAATTCTTCCGCATCTAAGGCTAAACCATTTACAGGCACTTCGGAATTCTCAAGAAGTTAGTCAGAAAAACGATACTAATTTTATAATCCAAAGCGTAGATCTGTATGGAAAAGCAAATAAAAGAACTTCATGGACATTTTTTCAACCATGTATTTATAACAAATGTCAGTTATATATTTCTTATCGCTTCTATTATGTGAGAACAACATTAATAAAGTAAAAAAAAAAGAGATTGATAAATATAGATGTAGTTGCACTTGGTTAGAAACATTATCCCACATTGGAAATGACTTCTGTATCGTATGTGCGTTCACAAACCTGTAAACTCACATAAGAACACAACGCAGCCAGACCTGAAAAAAATTATCTGTAGGGGCCATACAAATATTTGTTTCGTGCGGGCATCGAACCCGCGATACGCAGTGCATCAGCCAATTGCTCAACAACTGCGCAAACCGTGCCCAATGTTGAGATGGTCACCCATCCCCAAACTGACCTCGAGTCTCGACCAGTGTTGCTTAACCCCCTTATTGCTGTTATTGTCTTACAACAATAGATTATAAAATGAATGGTTAAACCGATAATAATAGAAAGACAATACTTGTAAGTGGTGACCCAAGTAACGGTGTGGGACAAGTACCGTTTTGCGTTTAATAGCTTGTGGTTTAGAAACTAATTAGCTAACCAACTGCCTGACTGCTTTGCGTAATTAGTTTTTTCTGCAAGATCTATTGGTACAAGACTGAATTACTTACTGAAACAAACTTAGAAATAATTAAAACTAAGAAATTGTGCTCTTTGTTTTTAGGGTTCCGTAGCCAATTGGCAAAAACGGAACCCTTATAGTTTCGCCATGTCTGTCCGTCCGTCCTCGCTTAATCTCTGTGACCGTTAGCTCTAGAAAGCTGAAATTTGGTACCAATATGTACCTATGTCAATCACGCCGACAAAGTGCAAAAATAAAAATTGAAAAAAAAATGTTTTGTCAGCGTAGCCCCTCTACATGAAAAGTAAAAAGCGATTTTTTTTTAAATTTCAACTCTAACGTGTGGTATATTTTTGGATAGGTATTCAAAATTGAATAGGGGTTTACTTAAATCATTTTTTGATAATATCAATAATTTCGGAAATAATCGCTCCCAAAGAAAAAAACAATGCGTCCCCCCCCCTCTAACTTTTGAACCATAAGTTTAGAAAATATGAAAAAAATTTGGAAAGTATCTTAATATATATAAATCTCGTGTCCCAATGTTTGTCCTCAATGGACTCCTTAACCACTTAACCGATTATAATAAAATTCGCACACCATGTGCAGTTCGATCCAACTTGAGAGATAGGATAGTTTAAATCTAAAAAAAAAAAAGTTAGGTAAAGTAGGGTACTGTTGGGTAGTGTAGGATATGTAGGGTAGTCATTTGACGGGAAAAATTCCAAAAATAAATAATTGTCTACCCCGTGCGAAGCCGGGACGGGCTGCTAGTAGCTTTATAAAGATTTTCTAGGAAAATTATTATGAACTTGATGGAACGAACAGTTTTTGAAAAGTTGGGGACACTTAGTTTGACGGACGGGAAACAACGGAACCCTACACTGGGCGTGGCCCGACACGCTCTTGGCCGGTTTTTTAGGTGAGAATACATTAAAATGACTTCTTTCGCTCTTGGGTGGAGCGGGAGAAAGTGTCAGACTTTTACTGACTAAAACGCACTCCGTTGTTCCTTCTTTGTCTTCGTTCCAAAGCCCGGGTTTCGCGCGCTTCAAAGAGATGTCAGCAAACTGTAAAGGCCCAGCAGGGTCGAAGCCTCTGGGGCCATGGGTGGGCTTCCGAAAGGGAAACCCCCGATCTTGGAACGAAGGCAAAGAAGGAACGGGGTGGGGTTAAGTCAGTAAAAGTTTGACACGCCCCTCCGCTCTGCCCTGGAGCGGCAGAAGTCATTCTGATGATTCCCAATTAGAAAAAATTGGGCCCGGGGTTCATTTTCATGTAGAAATTGTCCTCTGTTATCGTCTGTTTTTTATACCCTGAGACTAAATTGACACATGCAGTGTCAAACTTACTATAGGAATGCTGCCAGTGGATGCCATTTCTTTTGTGTTGTAATGTCATTTTAGTCTCAGGGTATAAAAAACAGACTTTAGTTTCGATATTGTGTAGTCATTAGTCACACAACTCGAATCACATGTAGCTACTTCAACATCTGGCTTCGGGACGCACATCTGTAGGCCATACAAATACAAGTATTTGTCGCGATGCCGCATTCGCACTGCCGACCCTGTGCTGAAGCGGTCATTCGGCGTACTACGGGATTGTGTAGTTGACTCATTTTTATTTGTATTAAAAAGTCACTTATCTAAATTTAGAATTTTTCAAATTGGTGGAAGGAAAACTTGTCAAGTAATGTTGTCAAAAAAAGAAAGTTTGTATTTGAGAAAGACCCTAGAATGTAAGTTGGAACGGAACTGGAAGAAACAATAAGATAATAATTCTATACACACATGTTTAAAAAAAAATTGGCGCTTTAAATAAAATGATGGAATATATTGCGAGTTAATTCTAAAATCCTATTTCTTCATTAGGTAATTACTTCCCAATGACAAATTATGTCAAAACGGGCCTTTTATTTTATGACAACTATAACAGAATAAGAATGCATATACATATACTAAAATGTGCTGCTGCGGTTTTTCCGTCCGATTACAATTTGACTAGACTTAATTTCACTTAAGACTAGAGTGAATAGGCTCTTAATAAACCAGTGCGCCTCACCATCAACGACCAGCCAAGCAAGCACTGGTTCATGTAATATAAAAAAAATGTGACATCACTATCATTATGTAACGTGTGTACATAAAAGTACGACACTTTTTGTCTGTTCTAGGGAACAGGTGACAGGTGAGATAGAAAAACTGTTCTAAATAAAACTGAAGCAAACTAATTTGTTTTTAATTTTCTTTGTTTGAAAAACATGGCCTTCCTGTAAAAATTATTACTAAGTTTACAAATTGAAAGACAGATTACGCTTTGACATGCGGACGTAACCATGAAACTTGAGGTTTCTTTCTGTCATTTCACGGACACGTATAAAAATTGTTACTAAACTAAGCTACAACTTAGGGGTCTTTAAGTCAAGAGTGAATAGGTTACTTCTAGGCAAGCGTGCTCCATTGTCGGATACATCATCGCTTACCATCAGGTGAGATAGTGGTGATCGCGAGCCTATGCATAATAAATAAAAAACATTGTCAGACAACCAATTTCAACCTGATCGCCTATCACGTAGGTAGTAACGAGTATTTCGTAAATTAAATATACTCTACATATTAAATATACTCAACAAATTTATTCAATGTAAACTTCGCTTGACAAGCTTTGTTTGGTCAGCGGGGTCCCGTGAAATCAGTGGAAGTTGTGATGTAACCCAAACTAACAAGCCTTTCAACACGGCGTTAGGTAAATGATAAAATTCCCCGATTTCGGCCGCTCAGAATTTGTCCAAGTCCCCGTTCCCACTATGCGGAATATTCAAGCTATCTCCTTGTAAACTCGTCTCTCTAACCTGTGTAATTCGACAATTTACGAGCAAATATGAATGTTTGATGGTTTTGTTGGCATAACTTTTATTGCTAAACTTTTTAGCGTCGAACTGCTGTAGTGCTTATAGCGTTAATGGCGCAACTCTAGATCTTCTAACATAATATTTTCTTTAAGTTAGCTCTTACATAACTGGCTGCGCATCTTTAGAAAACCGGCTTTAATTGTTTGCATATACGCATTCTAATGCATGCTTTACCAGATACAACGCATCTTGATACTTGTCACTGCACAATAACACAAAATTTCCTTCATAATGAGTCAACATTCACCGGACATTGGTCCCAAGCTTTCCCGCCCTTGAACAATGTCACGAGCACAATTATACATTTATTTATTTGGGGCATTTAATAAACACGCTAGTAACAAAGTCGATATGAAAACATCCCTATTGGCTTTGAGCCAGTGCGCGTTAGAGCGCGAACGGGCACATAAAGTTGTACACAATCCGCCATGCTCTTTTACACGACGCTCAAGTTTATGGCTGCAGATATTAGGATAAACTTACACGGTATTGTTGGGATTTTGGAGATGTCTCCATGATTGTTTGTGTCTGTTCATGCCTCCTCGTTAATACTCACGAAAGCTGTGTTTTGTGACTATGGATCAAGTGTGTGACACTATACTAAATTTGTTACAGGATGGTTTCGGTGACAGCTGTCAGATTCATACAATCTACCTATCTATCCTTTTCCCTCATCTTAAAGATGCTTATTTTCGTCCTGCTGTCACCCAACTTATGCTATGTAAAAAAGACTATAGTAACCAGATGGCATGCACAGCTTTAGAAGAACACCGCTCAAACTGAGGCCTTAATATGTTGAAGACCGTAAAGTCAAAGTCGTTAAAAGTCTTAAACGGTATTACTGTTAGTAGTAATTAAATCCTCCATTGAGCATTTGAAATAAATAGTTTTAAATACAACCATTACGAAGACGAAACAATCGGAAGAATGCTTCTATTTGTTAAATGAGAAACTTCTTAATTCAGAGCTAGTCATGCGTTCAAAAGTGTCAAAAGAAACATTTCTTTGAAAACGTGTTTCCTAATAATTGTCTCTCCAAATAAACGAAAAATTGTAATCGTTTTTAAGTCTTTCAATGTCACATGATCATCGAAAAGTTATTATTTCACTTACACAATCGTGTGAAAAGTTAGTAAAACTAATTTAAACAAAATATATTTTTTTCTTTTTTTAATTGTTATAAACTAGTGCTTGACTGCGATCCCACCTGATGGTAAGCAGTGATAAAAATCCTCTTGATTTGTTGTAGATTTGGGTCTACTAGATCTTTTTGTTTCATCTCCATTTCTCCCAGTTTTCTAGCAAGCATAAATGTTGGATATCTCAACAATAAACTCCATACGTATCTGCGTTTTGACGTTCCCTTGATAAAATCTTCACCTAGAGTACAAATAGCATATCGCTGTTTATGTGTGATTTATATGCGTTTATTCATTTTCAGAAGTAAAATACGGTCAACATTACTTTCGAATTCAGACAATGTGTGTGTGTATGTGTGTGTCTTTCGCATATCTCAAGTATGCTAGGTGCAGCGACTATATTATTATTTGAACCCTATTAGGTTCATATAATATAAAATCACCATGTGTATGGATTAAGTCATTAAACACGTGTTTTGTCAATATCAAAAAATTTGTTCAAACTTGATGATAAAAACTTGTTGTTTTTGTGTAAACAATTGTAACATACTAAAACTTAATTTTATTACTTATTTTTTTACCTTATACAAAACATTGCCGGTCATCGACGATGTTTTGTTTTGTTTGAAAATATAATAATATCCTTCCAAACTTTTGAGCGGTGGCGCAAGCACCTATAAGTGACGCTACCTCAGTAAGAATAAAATTTATACTGCCAACCATCTTCCATGCTCCAAGCAACTAAACATTCCGTCCAAATCTTCAAGTAAATCTGTTGACTCTGTATGCACACAATAAGTTGCGCCTGATTTGCAAACAGCGTTCACAAACGTTTGCACAGGAGGAAAGTAAAATGGTGACGCAGAGTGCGTAACGAACTATACTGAGGTGGTGGAAGTAGTAACGTAGTAAAATGATAGAATAGAATAGAATAAACTTTATTGTAGGTACACCAAAAAGTAACGATACAGTTTATACAATAACTGATAATGATGTGGTTAGTTAGGTTATGGAATGCCGCAAGCGCCCCTATACCCGCTCTTTCGAGGATCTGATGAATGCCACCGATGCTGCTATTAACGTAGCCATCTACTGGGCCCAAAAAGTAAACGAGTTTACCGTTGTATCGAAAAGACGAAGAAGTGTGGTTATTATGAAGTTTTAATATAGTACACCAATAGAGAGATGAAGAGCTGGTTTGAATGCATCTTGGGTCATCTTGAGTCGCTGTCATAAAAGACCGCATGTGTATGTCGATTCATAGTTTCGAATCGAATTTAATGAGGCAAGAATATACCTTTCCTTTTCAAACGTAAACAGATTGTAGGAAAAGCAATAGGACAGCCATATAATATCGTATGTTAAACATCTAATAATAATTCGTAATGGAATGTCCTATTTTATTGCCCGGACTACCTGTGACAAATATCAAAATTTATTAGAAAATTTTTGGCTTCTTTCAAAAAGGTGCAATCGATCTCGGAACATAATTTAAGACCAGGTCAGGAAATGAGAATGCAGTTCTTGTAGTTATAATTATTTTATTAAATCACTTTTATTAACAGTGGGTTTTTACTTTTTAGTCGACCGTACTCGACGGGAGATCAAACCAGAATGCCTCTGTTTGCGTCTGCCATCATTTTAGTGCACTTGACACCGGAACCAATGAACATTAAAGCGAACTGTCAGTGAATAAATGACAGTTGAGTCAATACACTATCTGTATGACGCGAACAGAGACATCAAACTATTTTATTTAATATAAAAAATAGGCTAATAAATCTTATTTAAAATAGTACAAAATAGTTCAATTATGGCAGAAAAGCTAACAGTCGGCCTTTCCTGACATTTACACGTCCCGTGGAAAAGTAATAAACTTTGATAAAAGCAACTTAAAACTTAAAGTATCTAAAACAAAAAGTATTCACAATAAATTCATGTTTTAATACAGAAAAAAAATGGTGTAAAATATTTTTTTGTTAACAAAGTATAAACAAAACTCTGAGTTAAAACAAAAACGACTTTTCCTCTAGGAAGATACATAATTACAATCACATTGATCCCTTGAAAACCAATTCTTTAATCAATATTACATTATAAAATTTCTACACAATTACAACCGCAACAACGGCACTGAAGGAACTACGGTGGCCTCTTTATCCACCGCAATTCGAGCATACTGTGGCCCCTTCACTCCACAACATGCTAACAACAATGCCCCAGTTGCGACTATTATTGGTATTTCCAGAAAACTTAAAAGTAATTACACCCGCATCACCTGCATTGAAGGAATTACGGTGGCCTCTACCTATCCACCGCAACTCAAGCATGCTGTGGCCCCTTCACTCCACAACACGCAGCGACAATGCCATAGTGGCGAGTATAATTTGTTTACAATGAGGTCTTTGACAAACTACACCCACACCATCAGCATTGACGGAATTACGGTGGCCTCTACCTATCCACCGCAACTCAAGCATGCTGTGGCCCCTTCACTCCACAACACACTAGCGACAATACCAAAGCTGTGAGTACAACATGTCTATCCACCATCATAAACCTGGCATGCTGTGGCCCCTGCACTCCACAGCACACTACTACAATAAAGTTATTCAAGTTTGATAGGTTATTGTACCCTCTTCATATCCGTAATAATCACTACAATCTATGTGTGTAATATTTCAATAGATGATTATATTTAATCCTAAATCTCAAGATACTTGAACGTATTGTACCACCCAATTCAAAGAACACGTTTTTAATCCTCACCACTTTCCGGGTTTGAGTCGCTATCACTGTCATTATTTCGGTTAAAGACTAACCACGGGTGAATTTTATCAACAGAAAACACTCCAGTGAATTTCTTACTGCCCTTACGGGACACGGGAGTATCTTCTATTTTATATCTGTCATTATCAAAGACCTCTACAATGCGATACGGACCACGAAGCTTTGGGACTAATTTCCTACTTTTCCCAGTCGATGGGATTTCTCTTTCGACCCGAACCAGATCACCAATCTTGAAAATGACCTTTTTTTTGCTTTTATTAAAACGGTTCTTTTGATTTATTTGATTCTTTTCTACGTGTTGTGATATTTCTTTCCTTATACTTTCAACGTTATTATCTTCTACAGATCCATCGACTATGTTTAGATTTAACAAAGAATTAGGTGTGCCAATTAAATCAATACCAAATAACGCTTGAGCCGGTGTCTTTCCTATTCCCTTATTTAAGGTGTTATTTAAGCTCCACTGTATTTCGGATACACATTCATCCCATAAATGCTCTGGTTTATTATGATTCGCCGCAGTTAAAGAAGCTAGGACCGTGCGATTGTAGCGTTCCACTTGCCCGTTAGCGCGTGGCGTTGCTGTTGCATTTAGTACGTGTTTAATACCTAACGTGCTTAAATACTCCCCAAAAGTCTTGGACGTAAATGAGCTACCTCTATCCGAAATGATTCGAGTAGGAACGCCAAATGTGTGGAAATATTGTTTCAACGTAGATATAGAGTTCACGGATTTTGTATTTTTGACTGGGGCTAGAATAACATATTTTGTAAATGCATCAACAATTAGAAGCAGATATGCATTTTTCTTTTTGCTTCTCACAAAGGGACCCAAATGGTCTATATGCAAGGTATGAAAAGGGCGATCTACTTTAGGTATCGGGTGAAGTTCACCCGCTCTTTTACCCGCTGGTATTTTTGAGTGAGCACATTGCAGACAAGAATCAACATATTTTTTTATAAACCGTCTCATTTTGGCAAACCAGAAGGTACTTTTAATTTTATCGTACGTTTTATCAAAACTGTAGTGACCCATATCATCATGATGAGATTTTAATATTTGCCATCTAACTCCTTTAGGTACAACCCAGCGATCTCCTGCCTCAGTTTTTCTATACAACAATCCTCTCTTAATTACATAATTATTTTTAATTTCTAATATACCGTTTGTATCCTCATCTTTTAATATAGTAACGATACGTTGGAGTTCAGGGTCGCTCTGTTGTACAGTCGTTATCCATTTGGTTTCGATACAGCGTACTTCAACAATCTCGGACTCAACTGGATTTCGACTAAGTGCATCTACGTGGGACATAGTGGAACCAGCTTTATAGATTATTTTGAAATCGTATTCCTGCATAATGTTCCACCATCTCGCCACTCTAGGTAAAATATCCCTTTTTTCAAAAGTTGCTCTCAAAGAATTGCAATCTGTCACAATGGTAAAAGGTATGCCTAACAGATATGTTCTAAAGCGTTGTAACGAACTCGCGACCGCTAAGGTTTCTAGATCATATGAAGTAAAACGAGACTCTTCTGGAGAGGTTTGTCTGCTATAATATGCTACGGCATTAAAAGGCTCATCTTTGTTAGCCCTTTGTAATAAGATACCAGCAATTCCTATTTTTGAAGCGTCTGTATGGAGTTGTGTTTCAGACCCAGGGTTATAGAATGCTAAAATTGGACGTTTAACTAATTCACCTTTTAAAGTTATAAAAGCATTCTCCTCAGCATCCGACCACATCCACTTTGCATCCTTCTTTAACCGTTGAGTAAGTGGTCGGGCGATTGAGGAGAACCCTTTTATAAAACGACGAAAGAAACTACAGAGTCCTAAAAATTGTCTAACTCGGTGTTGATCGGTGGGGCGAGGAAATACTTCGACGGCATTTATTTTAGCTTTACCTGGCCTAATGCCACTGGCGCACACTTCAAACCCAAGGTAGTCAATAGATTCCTTTAAGAAATTACACTTTGACAACTTAAGCGTAATACCAGCGGTGCGAAACAATTCTAGAGTCGATTTTAGATTCTGAAGGCCTTCCTCTATAGTTTTAGACGGTATTATTACATCGTCCATATAAGCAAACGCTTCTTTAAATCGGGCATTACCTAGTATATTATTAATTGCTCTTTGAAAATTAGCCGGGGCATTTACGAGGCCAAAAGGCATTCTATTGAACTCATAATGTCCGTCAGGTGTTATAAAAGCCGTCAAATGTTTTGATGTTTCGGACATACATAATTGGTAATAACCTGACATGAGGTCTAAAGTTGTGTAATATTTATAACCGGACAAATTATCTAGCTGATCGTCAATTCTAGGTATGGGGTAATGTTCCTTAATTGTTTTCTTGTTTAAAGCTCTATAGTCAATGCATAATCTGTACTCCCCGGACTTTTTTTTCACAAGGAGAACTGGTGATGCATAATTCGAAGTAGATGGTCTTACTATGTCAGACTTTTCTAGGTCCTGTACTATCTCACGAACAACTTGTCGTTCCGTAAAGGGCATTCGATAGGGTCTATAAACTACCGGCGTAGAATCGCTAACTTTTATTTCCATCTCGACGTTAGTAATACATCCTAGCTCACTTGTGGTAAAAGCAAAACAGTCTCTGAATTCATTCAAAAGACAAGTCAATCTTATAAGATCGCTTTGACTAATTTGATCACTAACGGATAAAAATTTAGCATCAATAACATCAATGGACGAGTTGCTATCAATGCATTTTTCAACTTTATTGATGGAATGACAATTGGTACGTGTTAAAGGAAGAGCTCGAGATAAAAGGGTGCCTTTATTTAAAACGAATTTTGTTTCCCCCAAACCGTTCAACTGAAGAATTGCCCTACCATGAACTATCCGCAAAATGCAAGGCATAATATCGTACGTCTTTTGAGGCTGAAAGCACACGCCAGGTTCAACCAAAACCTCACCATCATACGGTGGGTTTGAGCATACCGCTACCTCGGTGCTACCTGCTATAGTAACCGTCTTACAAACATGAAGTTCTATGCAATTTAATTTATTTCTAGTTTTATCTTTAATTATTAGTTCGTCTTTTGTTTTATAAACCACTACATGACTTTGCTCTGTGAACGTTTGACCGATTAATAACGATACTTTAAGAAAATGATCGGGTACTATCAAGACTTCCACGTGAGATTTAACTAAATCTATCTCAATCTCAACATTGCATTTACCTATACAGTGAACCAGTGAATTTCCGAATCCCCTCAAGACCGGTAAATTACCGTAAGATTGCGTTATATTTAACATTTTAGCATCCGATTCCCTAAGCATAGTGATTTGGCTACCAAAATCAACGAAACACTTTAAGGTGCGTCCGTTAATTATAGCATCCTTAAAATATTTCGTATCATTATCTTGTTCTTTTGAAATATTTAAGACTGTCTTATTACTTTCGGATTCACGTTTAGTAGGACAATCGGCAATTAAGTGACCTATTCTATGACAGGATTCGCATCTTTTAATTGGGTGTTTACATTTGAAGTGTTGGTGACCTTCCTCTCCACAATTATAACACTTAACTATCTTATACCTACTGTTTCTATTAGAGTTATCTTTAAATGATTTTGACTGTATGCTGTCGGAAGGGCCCGCTTGCGGAGTAATATTTGACTTATCATTTCTTTTAGTTGCTCTAACATTGCGAAAATAGACTAATAATTTATCCGGTTCACTGAATTGAACCGCTTCTGCACTTGTCTTTACTGATCTGTCATCGATACCGAATAGTAAACAATCAATGGCATTTTTACCACTGATGTTACATCTATTTATTAGAACCATCTTTTCATAATAATATTCTTCTAAATTATCTCCAAAACGTGCTTTACAAGCGAGCATTTCCGTCAGCAAGCGACCATAATTGTCATCACAAGGAAAAGCTAAACGCATTTTTTTCTTGCCACTCCGTCCACGTGAATAACAAACTAGGTAGGCCTTGATACCATTTCTGGGCTAGGCCCACTAGTTTTGGTAAAGCGTAGTGAATTATTTGTCGCTCTGTCCAGTTATAGATCTTTGCACATTCGTTAACTTTAGTAATCCAAACATTAATACTCTGGTTACGCTTAGTTGGGTCAAATTCAGGTACAACATTTAACGTGGGAAAGCGCTCAGAATTCCCATCCGTCTGTATCGATTTAACTAGTTCTCTAAACACGTCAGCAAAACTAGAGTCTAAAACAGTAAATTGGTTACTTGGTAATGGTGATGCGGTGTGCTCGGGAACCGCAGGTCTGCTTGGCCGACTCTCACAACGCTGACTGCTGCTCCCAGCACGTGGAAGCTCTGCCGGGTCTTCAGGTAATTCAGGAGTTCGGGTTCGCCTTGTGCTCCTTTCTCGTCGCGACCTCTTGCGCCGAGAATGTTTACGGCGCGATCTGCGACTATGCCGCGTCTCTGTAGATGACTCTGACTCGCTGCTAGAGCCCTTAGAGCCTCTTACACGTTTCCGCGATCGATCGCTAGGCATGTTTGTTGTTTAGCTGAAAATGAAGAAACACAACAAGTAAACGTTGCTTGACGTACAAAAACGAAAATAAGTAAAAAAAAGAAAATTAAATAAAATAATTCGGAAGTCTGTAGGATATATTATAATAATACAACAACAAAAAAAACTAGTTATTCCATTGAATTTTAAACGTTGACAGTTCATTTAAAACATGACTACATAAAGAAACTATAGTATTATGAAACTAAATAGTTTTATTTAATACGCCTGTATTATTGAAAAGCTTCGTAAACAAAAAAAAATCACGAAAATAGCACAAGGGTTTAAATAAATATTCCATTCTACCTTTATCTCATAATAAAAAAAAACTGTACTAATAACCGTTACAAATTTCAAAATTAAATGCAAAAGCATAAAAGAATAGAAAAAGAATGATTACCTTTTTAAAAATGGGCGTAAAGTATCACCAAAAACCGTTACAATTTCTGGTGGAATCCCACTTCTGACCTTTAAGACCAGGTCAGGAAATGAGAATGCAGTTCTTGTAGTTATAATTATTTTATTAAATCACTTTTATTAACAGTGGGTTTTTACTTTTTAGTCGACCGTACTCGACGGGAGATCAAACCAGAATGCCTCTGTTTGCGTCTGCCATCATTTTAGTGCACTTGACACCGGAACCAATGAACATTAAAGCGAACTGTCAGTGAATAAATGACAGTTGAGTCAATACACTATCTGTATGACGCGAACAGAGACATCAAACTATTTTATTTAATATAAAAAATAGGCTAATAAATCTTATTTAAAATAGTACAAAATAGTTCAATTATGGCAGAAAAGCTAACAATAATCAGTCTGAAACAGTGGCTTAGTAATTTGCAAACAAAAGAGCATACCGACGTGGACGCCTGCGCGGTTAATGAATTACATGCTCAAGTAATGGCAGTCTAATGACGTGCAGAGGTATTGCGTCATGCAGATTATTAAGACGAATCTATTGGTTTGTTATAATATTAGTTAACGCCAGATAGATATTTTATACCATAAACATTACAGTATAAGATAAAAGGTGGAGGAGGGACGATAGTTTTGGATAGGAATTTTCAATTCTATTGGATCTATGAGAACATGCCAATCAGGGGATTTAGGAAAGGCTGTTCCAAAACTATTTATTGAAGCTCGTGGAGTAACATACGAATTCCATAAACAAATACAATTCTAATTTTATTGGAATAAAACCAGGCCTTCTCATGGTATATAATCCACCGCAACTTATGGAAATCTGCCATACCAAAGTCATGACAGATTAATTCCTGTTCTAAACCCAAATCCATCATCATTCTCACATCTCAGAATCATTTGACGTCAGTCACAATTTCTCGTGACGTTTCTGATTTGCAAACAAAAGAAAACAAAACGATTTGACGTAATGAATCTGCAGTAATGGAAGTCGAACGACTACAGAGTTATTACATCATTGTCGTAATGCAGCTGTAGTTTGAGAACACATAAATAATATTGGATATCGTGAAATAACTTTCTGCTGTAGTAAATAAGAAGGAAGATAGTGGGAATGAACCCGGAGGTGATGGGCATATTGAAGCGTATGCTAAAACTGCAGATATCTGAAACATGTTTTTTTGTGCTGTGTAAACAGCGTATATCGAAGGACTGGAACAATTTGCCTGCTGTGGTCTTACCGTTCGATTATGATTGAGGTGTCTCCAAGGCTCTTAATAAGCTAGTGCGCCTCACCATCAATGATTGCATCACTGCTTAACATCAGGTGGGATCGCGGTCAAGCACTAGTTTATACCAATAAAAAAAATGGTTAAGTGGATTCATGTTCAGGTTTTCAGATTTATTGATATCAGTAATGCAGATATTTCAACCGAAACGAATTGACAGACGGATTAGGAGACCGGAGCTCTTAGCCAAAAAGAAGCTTTACCGTAGCTTCAGCTAAATTCGGATATTTGCAGGGGATTTAGACTTCAAAGCCGGCCACTTTACTGAAGTGAAGATTAAATACTGAAGTGACTGAGAATCTTGAGTTTAACACAGAAATGTATAACTAAAGTAAACCTAAAACTCACTGCGCAAGAAATGAATTACAGCGTAAAAACATAGCCAAAAACGAGATTAATTTTCCATTCCACGTCCAGAGCTTTTTTCCAGTATTTCAGCCGGTATTTTCCACGTTTCCAAGTGTAGCCATATCAAAATCCAATTGGTATTTGGTACGATGTCGTAATCATAAGTTGAATACCGCTTAAGTTCATCCGTGCCGCATAAACCGCGCACCGGGATGTTTCTACGATTATGGATCCCTATATGGGATTATTGATCCTGATATTGCACTTGCGTATTCGAGGATTATGTGGATTTATCGTTATTGTTTGCGGATTGAGATGAAATAGCATTTACCTAGATAGATGACTAAGGGCCTGTTTCATAATGTCTGAGTAGCCACTACTTTCTGAATAAATTAAAAAATGGAACAGAATTTCTATGAAATTATCTGCCAAGTAGGTAAGATATCGGAAACTTAATCATAGGTGGTGAAATAGGCCCTTAGTATGACGTCTGAGTAGCAGAGTCGCTACTTGCAGGACTTCTTTCGGGGAAGAACTGCTAAACATACTTATTTTTGCCTCAATGCAGCTTTGGTGTGTTCCTGTTTGAATGGTTTTGGTACCTGTACCTATAATAATAAGCACAAAAGACATTTCACATTTATCTCTAAGACAAAGCATTCGTAATACGTCTGGAATTGCATTGTTTAGAGATAGCAGTTGACCACTTACCATCAGGCCATTCCTGCTTGTTTGCGGATATGATATGAAAAATAAGAACGATGAGGTCTTAATCGATTGGATTGATGAATTCCACTAATGTCAATGTCATTGAAGACTTATTGGGACTCAGCCCTTTCATACCAGTTCTTTAAATTATTCCTCTTGTACTTTTATTCTTCAGACTTTATATTTCTTTCGTCATCGTTCATAATGTAATGGGTGGGGCTTCCATTTTGTAAATTTATGTAATTCTAAACTTAATTTGCCAATTTGTTTCTTACTATTTCTGGACTTTTGATATAAATAATGGATGGACTTGATTTTATTTTACTTTATCTCTTACTTGTATGATGGGTTCAAAACTAACCAGATGCTTGTGAATTCGGAACATCCCTCGATACTTGTAGTGTTGTCCTCGGTTTTGTGGGCGCTCGGTTCTCAAGCAACCTGTTGTCATAATTGGATCCCATCACGATCTTCCAATCAAATTGTCACGGTCCTAGTGGAGCTAATCGCCATTTGTTCAGGTTGATATCGCCGACAAATCTCTTGCTCAATAATTAACGAAAGTATTAACATGATGCAAGTTGGTATCTAATTTGTGTATTCCCAAGTGTTTTATTTAAAAGTCGAAATTATATTTTTTATTCGATCTGGGTGGAGCAAAGAGTGTCAAACTTTTACTGGCTAAAACCCACCTGTGTTGCTCTTTCAGTTGCCCTTTGCATTCGAGGGCCGCGGTAAGTCTTTGGAACCACCCTGCAACCCGAAAGTTTTAAGATGACAAGCAGTAGTTAGTCTTAAAAATCGTTGCCATATTATTTTTTCCAGTTAACCTGAGTCAATCAATTTACCTAACCTTAAGCATTGGAGTCTAGTTGCAGTCTCACCCGGTGTAGCAGAATACTAGTAGATATTTTACTTGAAGCGACTGCCTATCTGACCTACCGAGTAGGTCAACTACACGGCACGGCTTCAATGGCACGCTTAGCTTTGTGGTTGAGCTGCTGCGCTGAGTGTCGCGGCGTCGATTCCCGCACTTAACAAATAATAATACGGCCTAGTAATGGTGGTTCCTGGTCTTGGGTGTCTTTTGTATGTTAGTTTCCATGTTTATGAACACACCCACGATACATGAATTAATCATAGTGTGTCGCACGTTTATTAAAAATTAGAACCGAACTCACCCTCCACCTCACACGTAAAATACTCGTCATCATCTTCATCTCAGCCGAAAGACGTCTACTGCTGGACATAGGTCTCCCCCAAGCGTCGCCACAACGACCAACGACCGAAAATACTCAAGTCATGTAAATCTTGAATTATACACGTTCACGCTTTGATAGACGATAACATAAACGAATCGTGAAGCTTTGTTTGTATTTTCTCTCAAATAAAGAACCGTGTCGAGTTCTGTTTATCGAACCTATTTTAGTAATTAGTGAGTCTGTGATGAGAGAAATTTCAACAGATGTGGAATCAGAATTTACGGCAATGAATCAACTTTGAACATCAACCGTTTTGTCTGTATCTATAATATAATAGTTTTGACTACTATTGTTTGTACATGCTTCATCTATCATCTATAGGTAGGTATTGTATATTATAAAAGGAGACACTGTCTAACATATTAACGCACAGCCGAAACTGCTAGGACTAGGAGCGTGAAATTTTGCACAAGGATACGTATGCGATGCGTTAAGAGAAGATTTTCCAAAATTTACACTCTTAAGAGGATGAAAGAGTCCAAAGTTTGTTTGGAAAAACCTACTTTGACGCAGGCAAGCGGGATTTGGGTTAAATATTTCCAGAATGAGTGAAATCACGTAACGGTATATAGTGCAAACAAGTGATATGATCGTGAGAAGATACGCATGACCGGACAATGGTCACTCTTCAGTAGCACTGTTGACATTATTGTCAACGCATGATGTAATAATTGTTGGATAACCATTTTAGAAAACATCGTTAAGTACAGAATTATGAATGAGCGTAGAAACGCTTGCTTTTGTTTGTTTATTGCTCGTCTGTCGTAATATGTCAAGGCTGTACCTGGCTCTGATTTCACATCTAGACTGTTTGTCTCGTCTTGATGCAAATTCTTATGTCCATTACCTGTAGATTTAACTACGGCTTGTAAAGCGTTAACTAATTGATTGATTTCTTCGTCAGTTCTTATTTCAACATTAACATTACTTTCTTATTCGGCGTTGTTATAGCTACAATTCCCAAGTGTAAGATTGTTTTTTTTAGCAATATCCATTTCATCTTATGCCAAAGGGTTTCACACTTCTATATTCTTTAATACCTAGAAACTGTAACCTTTTATCCCTTGTACCAAATTCGTGGCTGCGCCCATGTCGCTGCGAACTAATCAGGGCGCGACAGCTTCTTTCATAGCCACTGACGCCCTAGACTGGCCGTGTCCGTACTTTGATCTGAGGGCTGGGCGATTCTATACGCCGAGCGTATATAACTACGATAAATTAGGTACTGCAAATAATGAGGTGGTACCGATGATATTATTATTAAATACTTAATGTACTTATTTCAAGGTACAGATGCAGACTTTGCCTTAGGCATTGTCCACCAGTCAACTCGGATGGTGCATAGAAGATTAGTGGTAGGTGCAACAAAAGAGAGAGAAAAAGTTAATATTAAAAAGATATACAAATGAACCGCAGATAGAACACAATATAGGTCCTCACCGGACACGGTAAGTTCGGGAGGTTCCTGCATCGGATCAAGGAGGAAAGGACGCCCGGGTGTCGCCACTGCGTGGACCGCCCGGAGGACACGGTGGAGCACACGGTAGAGGTGTGCACCGCTTGGGCGGAGCACCGCCGTGTCCTTGTGGAGGCTATCGGCGGCGGTGACCTCTCGCGCCGGGCCCTGGTAGAGGCCATGGTCCGGAGCGAGGAGGGGTGGCAGGCAGTCGCCTCCTTCTGCGAAGCAGTAATGTTAGCGAAGGAGGCTGCCGACCGCGTGAGGCAACGGAACTCACGCCGCCGCCGCCGAGATCCCGATCCCGATTTCCGACCACCGTAGGCGCGGGCTCGCGGATAGCGAGCGCTGGGTAGCTCGCCGTCCGGCAGTCTGGTAATAATCTGGACCGAGCCTAGTCGTCGACGGCGCGTTCTGTTCCACGCGCGCCTCAAGGAGATGTCAGCAAACTGTAGGGGCCCGGTAGGGCCGAAGCCTCTAGGGAACACGGTATCCGAAAGGTTGTCACCGTGTCCCCCAGATCGATGGTAACGAAGGAACGGGGTAGGGGTTTAGTCAGTAAGAGTCTGACACGCCCTCCCGCTCCGCCCAAGAGTGGGAGAAGTCATTCTGATGATTCCCCTACCGGAAAAAAAAAAAAAAAAAAAGATAGAACACAATATAAATGTAATTTATTTAACATAATTGAATAAACTTGACATGATGACGTTTGATATCATGACGTTCATGAAATACTTCTGAGAAATTTAGTTTCCTCACAAAACATCCGCTAGTATTTTTGTCCACACCATCGTAAAAATGACATTCATATCGTTATTAAAAAACAAATTGCCCTGTCCTGAAAATATTTAGCGCGAGCTCTAAAAACCAAATAAGAATCTAGCTTTTGGACGGTAGCCCACATTATATGCACAGCTGCAATTTTATAACGCCGTTGAATGTGGTAAATTTTATAAGCCGCTGTTACTACTAAATTCTGGAATTATTATGCATCCAATGAAATATAGTAGCGTGCAATGAACTAATGATGATACTTTGCTCTATGATCTCAAAATATAAAATAATGGAGTTTTCGATCGCGTCCATCTGCCACTTTATATTGAGAGAATTTTTTAAAACTTATTTAGATGTATCATTTACAACCACTCAGCGGGCCTAAACACATTCTCACATGCAATTCATCTAAGAGCAAATCATATACCTACCGAATTCCTACCAGACCATGAGCAATTTTTCTAATATTCGTAAGGTTTTGCACAAATTACCCGAATCGTTTTTCATATCAGAATCGTATTCCGTGTAAATATTGCCGCATGAAAAAAATATGATTTATACGATTCTGCTAAAGTCACCTTTTTAGAACTGCAGGTCTTTGCAAATATGTTGAAAAAAATAAAACAAATATAATTTTCAATTGCGAGCGAAGCTGTAGTGACACCGTATTCTCGCAGATTCCGTGCCGCTCAAACCTTGCACCATTCGCGTCTAGCAGATAATCAGTGCGCAACGGGCGTTCCCTTTCATACAAACGCTCACTCGGATATTGTTACGCGTTTCAGTCCTCGCAGCAACGCCGTGTTGTGTTAGGTAATGGCAGAACTCAACTCCGGTAGCTGTGTTAGCAATCTAATTAATTAGTACAGCATTGCCATTTACATCAAGGAAACGCGAATTTGCCAATTCCATGATTGCTTCAAAGATTTTAGGTGGTTTCTGATTGGTACGTTTAAACATTTCATGTTATGGTTCCAGAGATGTTTTAGCATACAACTTCTACAGTTTTCTATTTTTGTAATCTTGAGGCAGGCCTCATGGTGCTTTACATCATCTTTTTAATACTCTCATCTCTCACCACAGTATTCTGAATTTGGGCGATATCTAGTCTACCAATAAAATGACGTCTCGGTTCAACGGGTTTTATCGAAAATCAAACAATGCCTGCCTAGTCCTTTATTTCTTCACTGTTTAGAGATAAATTGATGGAGAGTTTGAGTTGCATTTTCCATTGTAACTTAACTTTGTCGCAGAAAAAATATCCCTTTTTCATGCTCTTTAGCATTGTAGGGCTGTGTCGTTTTAATTGCTGTCTTTGTATCATAAACAATGCTTTAGATTGAGACAGTCTTTGTTTATATTATAATTTCTTTATACGGTTTTTCTACAAGTTCAGTAAGCTCAACCCAAAGCAGCCTAAAGATATAAGAACAAAGATATAAACCATTTCATAAATCCTCAAAAGAAAATCCACCCTAAATTGTATCCCTTAAAAGCGATTTTTGTCCGGGTAAATAATTGATGTCGATATAGGGTAATGCACCTCTGTAGAACACCATTAAATATGAATTAGATCTGACCCATTACAAAATCAATGTTTCGGGTGCCTTGTGAATATATAACACAGAGTTGTCGATAGCGTCAGTTTCTATTTCAGGAATAATCTCGAATATAACTGGCTGGATTTTGGTACAGTTAACGCTCGAACCGGCTTTACGCATAGGAATGTGTGATTCTTCAAGGCTGCTAAAATAAATTCAGAGATTTGTCCTCGCTTTTAAATGCTGCCACTTAGTTTGCCAAAAAGTTTCTACCCGGCTTTGGCTTAACTCGGAATCGTCATTTCTTGCTACATTTTCACAAAATCTGCGTTTCTTGCTTCTTAGATCTTTATAAATTCTCATTCTAATAAATCCTTTAAGTTTAGCTAGAAGCTACCCAATTTGGAGGCTTGGTAACAGTTGGCAAAGAAATAGATACCTACGATAAATTTTCCAAATAAGACTATTTCAAAATTTATTGCTTTCCCAGCTTTACCTTAATTTACCGATACGACAGCCTTTGGAATTGAGCCCCAATATATCGGCAGACTAATTGCCCGATATGAATATCTTCCTTCTAAACTAATATTGTGGGTACTTATTTACCGTTACTTTGTAATCGTTGGCTCAAATATCATTGATAGTACGATAAAATATATTTTATTGTTTGATTTAAATACGTAACAACATCAAATATCGATTATCGCTCCTTCGATGCAATGAGGCAAGGTCGTTAGGGTAATCAAAAATCTTGGTACGACTTCAATTGCAATTTATACTTAAGGGCTTTAAGAAAAGAATTAGATTTCTTTGGCAGTGTCTTGTTCATTTTCTACATGCCGTAATAATGGTTTTCATGATGAATGGGGTATTATACGAATCTTGTTCTTTGGAATGTCGCCGGTCGATGATCCCGTCTCTTTCTCTGATGTACTCGAATCTACTTTTGTTGATTACGGTTTTTAATCTTGAAGATGTTTCTCTTTAACTTTGTCCTGTTACAATGATTTGATTTGTGATGTTTTAATTGGAATGTTAAATTTTCCTTATCTTGTTGGAAAATGTTAGCTTTCGGTAGCCAATTACAACAATCGGTACATCTTTAAAGCGAACCAGATTCGGTAACCTACTACAAAGAAACTGCTACGTATGATCTCTATATTGAAGTCAATGATAAATGTTATTTATCTTGCAAATTAGGTTTATTAAAAACACTTTTACAGTAAATTTACAACAAACAAGACACACAGACACAGTAAACATGTACAGAACCATGCAGATTGGAGTCTGAGACGGTCTTTTGAGGAAAGAACAAAGAGATTTGAGTGAACCTGTCCAGTCAGTGTTAGCATTTGTCAGTGTCCATGTAGCTTAACTTAGGACTACTGAGGAGCTTAACTCAATGAAGTCAAAACCACATATCATAAGCAGATCTTGAAAAAGGCTTACAAAATCCTTCAGCCACAACATCGCAAATTCTTCCTGATTCTGTGTCCATAAAAATTAACGAACCAATGCCAATATGAGAGGCTCCAACGCCTCTCTCCCGGGAGGACATGTATTGATTATGTAACTGATTATCCGGCCATGTGTACCATAAGTAATGACACACGACACTGAAGGGAATTGCTGGCCCAACAATATACCTACTGTGTCTGCTTCGATGTTTTCATGAGCTATTAACTCTGATAATATTGCACGTGTAAGCCCTCTTGTAAACGAGACGTCTTTTGCGCCGTACGGTGTAAAAAACGTGCCGTGTAAAGCGGCCGTACATACACTGCAGAACAACACTGATGACACACAGTGTTCTGTAGCGTCGCCATTTGTGCCTACAAGCGCTCTCAGTGATCCATACAACGCTGTAAGCCGTGCTTACAGACGGAGAATTGACCGTGGCTACGTACGGAGTGAAACAGGCCTAACGGAACAGGATAAAAGTTGAGGAGTTTCAGAATTTAATAAGCCCTGATGATAGGATCGGGGCTAATTATAATGATACTAAGGTCTCTTAGTTGTTTCTATTTAATGGGTCAATTAGTGTGGTAGTTAATCCAGTAACCTGTTGCTTCATCAAAGCTATCATTCATGTAGAATATCTGTTAGAACGACTGCAACATCATATATTACTAAAATAAAATTGAGGTTGTGGGTAACAAGATAATTTACCAAGTATCTTCATTTTATACATTCCATAAATTAACATACGCAATTGGAAAACCCACCTTATGTTTACTATGGGCTTGTCTATTTATTTATCTTTAAATGTTGAGATCGTTTTAGGTAATTTAGGAATGTTTATTATGTACACAGAACGTATTTTACCGCCCGTATCGATTCTATAAACAAAATTCTAATTTGTTTCGAGGAATTCCTTCACAATTTTCTGTATTAAGACGCCTTGCCAAAAGTATTTTAGTTCATTAGTAAGAATATTTACCAAAACTATTTGTCAAGGACGAATTTTATTAATTGCGAGGAAAATGGAACCTAATTTACCATTTGGGTATTTTGGCGCCCAACTGGGACTATTTTCAAATCGTTATTTTGTAATGATAGCTGACAACTAGCTAAAAATAAATATATATAAAGCGTCTACAGATTGAAGCCTGAAAGTAATATTACTTGTGTAACAAGAAAAATATTACTAAAGTAAGATAAATTTTATTTTCGCCCTCTGACTTGAAGGGCAAAGGTCATCCCGTTGCCATGATGGTAATTGAGCTACGTCGAGTTGCTAAGTTAAACGCTTTGTTATTTCGAGTACTAAATAACATCAAAAACACAATTAGTTTCTTCTTTGCTCAATTAAAATACCTACTACTTTCATTCTGTTTTAAACAATTGAAAATTTAACTTGATACTTAACAGAGATGAACACAGAAACACCAATTAAAGCGCGTACTTATAATCTTTCAGAATTAAAATAATTATGTTTATGACTGGTAAACATCATCATCATGGAGTACCGTGTTACCCCAGTCAATGGGTTGTGGAGGTCTGGTAGGCAGCCGCTCCGCGTAAAATACTGGTATTCAGCTAAATCCGGCTTGACTGGAAGCCGACCCCAATATAGTTGGGAAAAAGCTAGGCAGATAATGAATCATCATCTCAGCCGAAAGACATCCATTGCTAGACATAGACCTCCCCCAAGCGTCGCCATAACGACCGGTCTTGTGCGTCTCGCATCCATCGGATTTCCGCGTCCCTCACCAGGTCATCGGTCCACCTTAATAAGCACTAATTTATATTACACTTATTATGAAACCTTTCATTTTTTAATCGTACCTTTTCGAAGTAACAGTATAAAAGTTATCACCTCAATATCGAGGCTCGTTGGCAAAAATCAATAAGATGCAAGATTGTATTGCTTTGAACTGTGAAGCGCTTTAATTTAATTTCTCGAAGCAGCGTTCTGGCGTGGCACCACCTACTCGTGCCTTATTGAAGCCGTAAGTGAATCAGGCAAATTTGCAGCCTTCGGGAATATGTTTGCCAAGGTTTTTGGGTACCTCGCAGTATTGGTAATATGTATTATGTTATCTTTTGGGGACAAAACTGCAAAGGTTAGAAATTAAGTGGCTGTTGGGATGATGAAGACTAACTGTGCTGCTCCTAATAAAAATTGTAATGAACACAGGGGTTGAAATTCGTGCCTTGAAAACACGTACTTCTAGTTGGTCCAGCTTGTCATTCATAGATCTTTGACAGTCGTCACACACGTTAGTAAGACGTCCGAAAATTTGATCAGTCTATCCAAAGAGTAAGCCTCCGTCTGATGGGCACTGGCAGACGCTCCGGAGCGAGAGGGCGTGTCAGACTTTTACTGACTAAATTCCACTCCTGTTCCTTTGCCTTTTCAGTAGGTTTCGGCTCTAATAACCCCTTCCATTTGATCTTATCATACTTATCTTGACTTGAAAAATAATTGAGGACCAGCTCCTCTTAAAGAAAACGACTAAAGGCTATAAATAAAAACAAATACAACATTCCTTTCGGCACAATATGGGCACGGTCGGGCTGGTCACGTTTTTAGGGCGGTATTTGCATATTATGTTAAAATAGTATTGAAGATTAAACTTATTGGCGTGGTCGGACTTCGGAGGATGTCAGGGTTAAAGGGATCTTTTGCTGTTCTCACAAACATTTAGTGGAATTTAGTTTCTATTTATAGACACAGACAGTAACAAAAATTATGGTAAAGTTTTGGAAGAGACGGGTTTTGAGATTATAACATTCATAGCTCAATAGCATAGCATAACGAGTCTTATAATGTTTCCACTGCTAAGACTCAGGCCGCCTCTTTAGGACAACGAATGGGCCGTTAACCATTATAAAGGCCCAGTGCCGATTTATAGATGTCATATCTTAGAATGTTTGGTTCTAGGACATGCCTGTTTCTTCACGATGTTTTACTTTATCATATTGAGAGCAGTGATGATGAAATAATACCGCGACCCACAACTTATAAGTCGGGACGTGTTATCCCTGGGCCACCAACGCTTTATTTACAAGTAAATATTGAATGCATTATTTACTTATTAAAACAAAAACGTTTAGTTTGTTGTCTAAATAGATTGAAAAAGTCTATATTTCAGGTTTAAACATAGTATATAATATAGTATTATAACTCGAGCTCGTCAGTCGAGCGGTTACCATGTCAACAGCCACAATAATGATCGCAGTTCACAGGTGGAAGCTTCATTTCTATTCAAATCAGCCATAACTATTCACAAACATAAACAACAATTTTCCTTAACTAATTAGATTCACGAACTGAACCCTAAGGGGACTCGCCCACGGCGACTTTTTGAAGCGATGCAGTAGCGCCGCTGTTGCGCGTTCGCATCGATACAGTCGCGATGCAAACGCGCTACATGATCATCATCATCTAACCTAGCCATTTCCCAACTATATTGGGGTCGTCTTCCAGTCCAGCCGGATTAAGCTGAATACCAGTATTTTACGAGGAGCGGCTACCTACCAGACCTCCATAACCCATTAACTGGGGTTACACGGTACTTCATGGCAAGCCTGAAGTCAGATTTACTCACTTCTGACTATCCGTAACGACTGCCAAAGATCTACAAATGACAGCCGGGACCTACGGCTTAACATGCTATCCGCTACAGACGCGATGCAGTAGCGTGTTATCATCGCGACTGTAGCGCGGATCAAATTTAACTAACGCGCGTTTCGTACGACAGGATTGCTACAAAGTCGCTGTGGGCGAGGCCCCTAAGCTGTGTTCACGGCGATTGTAATTGATAGAAGGGATCCGCAGCTTCATCAATCAAACGATTTATAAGGTCCCGCCGTAATTACGGGCTTTCTCCAGATTCCTCAAGTTTTTGCGAGCTCAATATGAAAAATCGAGTCGAGATTTTATGAGCTCTCCTTTAATGTATTTTTGGATGTTCTTGGGCGGTTCAACTCTTCAAATAAGAGGCTGTAAGTAGTCGTAAAAAATATGAGTACGTTAGTAATGTTTGTGGAGTGAGCTTATCTGAAATAATATAAAAGTAGAAATTGACTGACGTAAGTATAGCCGAAGCTATTGAGCCTAAAAGCGTAAAAATTTGCACAAGTTTTCTTTTTTTGATGCAGGCGAGCGCTAAGAGAGAGGAGCTCGTGGCTAGATAATAACAGCCGCACAGGTCGATCTTCAAGGTTAAGCAACGCTTGCCTAGGTTGGTCTGTGGATGGGTGACCATCTTAACATAACGAGTTTCCTCCGTGCGTCGGAAAGCACGTTAAACCGTAGGTCCCGGCTGTCATTTGTAGATCTTTGGCAGTCGTTACGGATAGTCAGAAGCCAGTAAATCTGACTCCAGTCTTGCCATGAAGTACCGTGTTACCCCAGTTAATGGGTTGTGGAGGTCTGGTAGGCAGCCGCTCCTCGTAAATAACTGGTATTTAGCTAAATCCGGCTTGACTGGAAGTCGACCCCAATATGGTTGGGAAAAGGCTAGGCAGATGATGATGAGCGCTAAGAGAGTATTTTCCAAATGCCCTAAGGGATGAAACAGCTGGTGTTCAAATTTAGTATGCTGAAACTTATTTTCACGTGAGCGAAGTCGCTAGCAGAAGCTAGTAAAAAAATGAGTACGTTAGTAAACTTTCGTAGGGTGATGTTATCCTCGTATATTTGATAAATGATCTTAAAATACACTGCACCTTCAATTGAGACCGGACAAGTATTTCTCAGAGAGTACCTAGTCGAGTACCGTGACAAGTGGAGGGTGTACCAGTTCCTGGGCCCAGCTTCACGTAAATGTTGAGGACGTCCTTACAGACCTTACGCGTCCTTTGACCTGACACCTTCATTGTTAAACTGGATTTTATTACGCAAAATATATATACGAATGAAAATCCTCAATATTGTACTTAACTCGCGACTCAGCTTCGTACGGGTGCAAATTATCAGTGTTGCTCTACTATATTATGCATGTATTATACATATAAACCTTCTTCTTGAATCACTATCTATCTAACCGCATAAGAATCCGTTGGGTTGTTTTAGAGATCTGACCGAAGTATTTCCGTTTCGGCAGTAGTATTGTAGTAACCAATACAAAATCGACCGATTACAATTTGGGTGTCTTCAAGACTAGAGTGAATAAGCTTTTAATAAGCTAGTGCGCCTCACCATCAACGACTGCATCACTGCTTACCATCAGGTGGGATTGCAGTCAAGCACTGGTTTATTACTACTGGTTTATAGCACTGGTTAATTCTGGTACTGAAAATCTGCATGCCAAAACGGGAATACTTCATCTGAGCATACATAGGGACAGACATAGCGATAGGGATTCGTCCCTACTCATCAGCACGAGCCGATAATGATTAGATAACACTGGCGCGCCATTGATTGCGAATCAATACACTTATCACCTCCCAACTTTCGTGAATTCACAAAATAAAACTCCCTATTCATTGTGGCGCCCTTAAAATTTTATTATCTCAACCCAACAACGACTAAGACCGTTTTCACATTTTCCGATCCGATATCGGTGTCGGACGCCGATACAATATCGGGGTAAGTAAAATGTATGAAATACCGTGCTCCGATATCCGATATCGGGTCGGACAATATGAAAGACACGTACATATTTCATACATTTTACTTACCCCGATATCGGATCGGCGTCCGATACCGATATCGGATCGGATAATGTGAAAACGGTCTTAATGTCGAAAAAACAAAACAAATACGTTTTATTACAGCAAAACGGTTGTATTTCTGTGGTATAATAAAATTGAAGGCTCCAAGTCATGAGCGGCTGAATACGTTTTGTAATAGAGTAGCAAGAATTGTTAATTTGTCTGGGAAACGTTGTTTTCAACAGAAACAGCAATTAATTATTGACAGCTACGACAATGAGTGGCCAGTACCCGGTACTCTGCCCGGGCAGAGGCTGTGCTTTTCAACAAATGTTGGGCGCACGTTATTCAGAATTGAAATTTCTCGGGAATCGCGAAGGTCTGTTTTCCTTCCCTACCCCTCGTCTATTCATTTCTCTTGAAACATTAAACCTCTACTCAAAACCTATAATAACTAGAAATTCGTGTTACTAAATTAGTTCGTTTATTACATAACCTTATTCTTCGTAAAACATAAACCGTTGATCGTTCACACCGTCCCGCTTACCTTTCATAAAAAAGTCTCTCTAATCATTTTATACGTCAATTTACGAAATTTTCTGAATACCCAGCAAAGAGGGTTGGTCCAAATTCGGAGGTCCCAGTGCTCGTTTAGGTCAGAGGGCCTCTGTAATATTTAGAGGAAACACTCAGCACGGCCTCCCCGAAGTATTTACCAGCTGTTTTTGTTTAGATTTATTCATGTTCGTTGTATGCCTCGGGTTTGCAGCGTTGTCAATTTTGCTAATTATGTAATGTGGAGCTAGATATTGAGCGGCCAGGAAATTGTGTTGGAAGCTGAGCTAATAGACTATTCCTGTGTCTATTTTGTGTGACACATGATTGAATAATGTGGCTGTTTGCAGCGTGTGTTGCTCGTTACCCTCCCATTTGATAGGGTTACGGGCTTGTTAGATAGAGTTACCCGTAGCCTTGAAACGGAAAGGGGGACTGAAGGAATATGGGGGCGTTTTAGTCAATAAAATTCTGACACTTCTTGCTCCACCTAGAGTCAAAAACCAAAAATGTTTTATTTTTACATAGTCCTACATGAGCACTTATAAAAAGTCAGAAGCGTGTGCACGGTTCCAATTGATAAGAGTAGGGTTATTAGATGATTTCGACCTCAAAAAAAGCCTCCCATTGAAGGAAGTAGCTCAGTTATAAAATAGTCTTCATATCAATAAGCTGCAAGGTTTTTAACTTATTCCTGGACTTCATTTGTATAGCCATAAAACTTGACCGTGTTTTGATCCTTATCGATCTCGTACTTGACCTGATTTTCATTCACTTGTCATTCATTTCAGTTTTCTTTACATTCAGAAATGTTCATACTTCAAATGCTTGCATTTGAACTGTGTAGTTCTTTCCTCAAAAGATAAAATATGAGAACTATGTAGATTAGTATCTCAGATGGATACTTATCTGCAGGGTTCTCATTATGATTTGTCCATTAAATGTTACTGTAAGGACTTTAATCTATCTCATACCCGCGAAACGAGACACAATAGTAAAACAATAACAGCGCGGTCTCATTGGACCGGTCGGGGATTCAAACATTAAAAGAGTATGGACTTTAGAAGAGTACCTTTGAGTTTCTCCTCAGGGTAGTTGGCTAGAAAACACCGGCCTCATCTAGTATAAATTGCCAAAAAATTCACGCATAAAAGTGTTTTTCAAAAACCTATTTGCTCAATAAATCTCATTTATCACTTACTTTGATGCAGTCTATTGAATGATCTAGTAAATAACAAACAAACCAAATCCCAAACATATCTAGGTTATCAGGCAACATAGTAGGAAAATATTACGATGCACTTTTGATAGTAAATCCGAAGTCCGAGATAAATTCCAAGATAGAAACGATTACGGCATGTCTGGATCGAGATAGATAAACTATCGAGATGAGATAAAGTGCAGTAAAGTCAATACCCTGGCCAATAAATAAACAGAACGGGGAAATAGTAATAAACGTGGATTGCATTTACTTGGGCTGTCTGTGTAGACGATGTACTGTGGACGGTGTGATCTGGCTAACTTTCTTCGTTGTGCATTTCTTCTATGGTTTTTTTTTATGGTACGACTTTTACATATAGTTACCGAGGTCGAAGGAGCTCGTGGCTAGATAATAACAGCCGCATGGGTCGATCTTCAAGGTTAAGCAACGCTTACCAAGGTTGGTCTGTGGATGGGTGACCAGTGACCATCTTAACATAACGAGTTTCCTCCGTGCCTCGGAAAGCACGTTAAGCCGTAGGTCCCGGCTGTCATTTGTAGATCTTTGGCAGTCGTTACGGATAGTCAGAAGCCAGTAGGTAAATCTGACTCCAGTCTTGCCATGAGGTACTGTTTTACCCCAGTTAATGGGTTGTGGAGGTCTGGTAAGCAACCGCTCGTCGTAAAGTAGGTACTGGTATTCAGCTAAATCCGGCTTTACTGGAAGCCGACCCCAATATAGTTGGGAAAAAGGCTAGGTAGATGATGATGTCACATTACATCACACATGCTAATAATCATAATTATAGTCTATATCATCAACTTCCTGACCTTATTATACCGGCCACGCTATCACTAAGTCCTTTTTCTTTCATATCTCTTCTCCCATAATCTTATCCATCTTTTCTTTGACCTTCCTCTTCCCTCTTCACATCTACATGTATACTCATAACTCTATCATAACTGTTATCTGCTTTATCGCTATCATCATCGTCATCATCATCTCAGCCGATTGACGTCCACTGCTGGACATAGCCCAAGCGTCGCCACAACAACCGTTCCTGTGCGTCTCGCATCCATCGGAATCCCGCGACCCTCATTATTAGTTGTTACTATAATGAAGTTTAATATCTATAATAATTTGAAGCATCTACATCTCTACATCTACATCTGATAGTATGATTTACGAAGTTACAACTCACGACCCAAATGAAATGTGCAAGTAATCCTTATACAAACTCTGAATTAATTTAACACCAGTTTAAAGACCTATCCATTTCTAGACTTTAACTTGTAATTAAATAAAAAAACAAAGTATTTGAATGGCGACGGTTTATAATCGTGTGGGGCTCTCCGTAGGGCCGGCGCGATATAAATAGCCAGGTCGATAGTCACTCCAGACTCGATGCTTGAAATCAGACCTAAATGCGTGCTACAACAGTCTGCTTACTTTGCAGACTAGTTAATAGTTTGTGGGGACATAGGATAAAATAAACCAGTAGGCCGATGTATCGTGTATTTATTTTGTTTATGCATTTAGTAGATAGATCGGCTGTGCACTAGTAGTGTTAGTGCGTAGGTAGTTCTAGGATAACTCTTTCTCATGGTTGATCAAAGCATTCTTTGCGTTTGTAGTTATTTTAAGACTTTTCTTCTTTATAGATTGTTACATCTTAGCATTATAAGTCTGTACTTAAAGAAAAGATTAGTAATAATCTCAAAATTTACTGAACCGATTTTAATAAGTACATATTTTTGTCACCAGCAATACATTGCTTTATTACTGAGTGACACAGGCTGTACCTATATTCTATTTTCAAGCTAGTGAAGCCACTGACAGAAACTAGCAATATCACAAAATAAAATACAAACGCATCTAACAATTCTCTACTCTGTGGTAATTTATATCGGTATAAAATTACGTTGCAAATTATTTTCCCTTGCTTTAATCAAAACACACAAATGTGCAGTAGTTTCACCGATTCTCCGATGTCCGGGGAGATTGTTTTATTCATTGGCATTCAGGGTATACTCCTGAAAAAAGAACAAGTTTTACTATGGTACCAAGCTTGAACATGTGGAAAAAATCAGCACGTCAGACTTATGCATTAATACTTATACGGCTTCGATCACTTATTCGAAGTTATTATATTCGAATATTGACAATAATTTAAAGTCGTCCTGTATTAGTAGAGTATCAGTCATTAATTTGCCTCATAATATTTGTATTACTGCGTCCCATGGCAGGGCAAAGGCTTCCATTTCCCTTGCCTCTATCCTTAGCTAAGGCAATCCTTTCGACCTTTAATTTGCCTAGCTTTGTGATTATAACCAAGTAGGCAATAGAAGTTTAATGATACCTTTCTACCATCGGACAAGCCGACGTACAGCGAGTATTCACCCTTACGATGTTGACACCTCTACGGTCCGGACTAAGCGTTTCACTTCGTCGTTTGTACCGCGTACATCGAAGGACTAGAATAACTTGCCAGCTTCGGTCATCACGTCCGATTATAAATTAGGTTTCTTCAAGGATAGAGTTAATGCAGTTCAACATCATCAATTGCATCAATACTTACCATCAGAAACGCATGATTGCAGAATCGCAGGATCGCAGTCTGTATTTACTATTTTCGCCACTGGCTGAAACTAGTTTCAAATCAGTTCCTTAGAGAAAAATATTTATTTGAGGAAACCAAGTAAGAAAAATGTAGATTTATCATATGTAACAAGAAACTTCAATAGATTCGAAAAAAGTGTTTATTTATTTATGACACGTGTAATGGAAGTAATAAAGCTTATTAACGATAGTAATAATTAAATGCTAGTTACGTTACTAATAGCAGGTCAGCTACTAATTGACGGGTAGTTTTACCTTCATTATTTAGTTTATTAGGAGTTAAGTGTCCCTTTGCATCCGTTCCGCTTTCTTTGTCTTTAAATCTCTTCATTTTACTTGACGAGTAATTCCTATTAGAAAAACTGAATAGCTCTTTTTGCATGACACAGAAAACGAACCCAGGACTATTAGGATCAGGATATAAGACCAATGAGACAATCTTCAAACAATACTTGCCAGATACTAAAACTACACCGTGTTTTGGAAAGCAAGTTAAGCCGTTGGTCCGTCAGAAAAATAAATAGGATATTTGCCACTTGTTCTAAAGAGTATCGTGTCGTGACTGGAAGCTGACCCAAACAAGAAGTAAGGCAGATCGATTCAAAACTGCGTTTCACCGTGTAATGTGTTCGCGGATGTACCTATGGAAGAAGATCTTGTCTTTCTGTCTGTAGTTTAGTGAGATAGTGTATGACTGACGTGTAGTTATATGTATTTGATTATTATTTTGTTCATATTTTATATCAAAAACATGTCTTTAACTAATGTAATTAGCCTTTGGTCGTGTTATGTTAAAGTAAAATAAATAAACAAATCCACTTCATATTTCATAGGTCTAACAAGTTACTGCAATGCAAATGTATGCAAAATGACTAGAATATTATCCTTTTCCTGTATAAACTAAACTACTGTATATAATGTAGTTATGTGCTGTTAAAACATTAACAACGAACTCATAATAATAATTGTCCGACACGATTGTGTACACTGTTATTAACAAAGTGTGATTTAATTACCTACTTCAATTAATCATGTGGAGTTTTGAACGGTACCTAACTGCCCACAGTACAGGGGACACTAGAAGGACCATTGTTTGTAGTACCTACTGGACAATTGCAGAATTGTTCGCAAAAGGGCAACTGAAGAGAAACTACATGGGTTGTGGATTCTCTCCAGCCTAATACACCCAGAGTGGAAGAAGGCATTTCCTGATTTGATTTTTGACCGAAAAGAAGTTCCCAGGTCACTTTGCGCCCCAGAGGCGGGTAACTATCAAACAATACCGCAGACCTAGCTATTTTTGCCTAAGAGAAAGATAATCATTTTTTTTTTTTTGGTGAGACATGTCAGCAGCTATTAGCTGATGCGTGTGTTTCATATGATTTAGAGACGTTTAGTCTGTCCAATCGATTTTTAAAGCAGTTCAATGTGGAAGTTTTCACAACACTTTTTTCCGACAGCCTATTCCATGCTGTTACAATTGGGTTAGTTAGAAATTGTTTCAGAGGCTTCTTTCTGGATTAATTTCCCCATAACTTGAGGGAATGTCCTCGTAAATGTATCTTGGCATTTAGTGTTTTTTTTTGTGTGTGACATAAACTAGTGCTTGACTGCATCCCGCCTGATTGTAAGTGATGACATTCTACTAACGCTTTGAAACGGCAGAAAATTGGGGCTAAAGCGGCAACGGTGTTATTAAAATCGTTTATTGTTCGAAATGGATCTACTGTCTTCACCATCCCGTGGCTAACGTTGATGCGAGTCCACCATTATCTGCAACATCAGCGTGAAATATTGGGAGGAAGTTTTGTTTTGGCGTGTTTTAAGTGCGCAGTACTTAAGGTGCTTTGTTGTAGACATTACGCTGTTCCTTACTACGAGAAATTTGCTCTTGAAACGTATGAAGAATGAGGAGTTAAACTTTTGTCGGAGTTGTTCTTGGGGTGTTGGAATATGTTGGTGTTTGGGAAGTGTGGTTGGTTAAGAGGAAAACCGTTTTTCCGTTTATTACTACGGATAGACAGTCGGACGGCGGAAGTCCGTTCTTTCGTCTGTCTGCGGGCTGCAGTAATTTATAATCCGTAAGTCAAAATTAAAGGGGGTTACATACAAGACACGTTATTTCGCCGGCAGTTTTTTTTGCTTAATTTTAGTGTTATGGAAGTTTTCGTGTACGAGTCCAAGTCGCGCTTGGCCAGTTTTATCATTATAAATAAATTTTGAGAGGTCCTTATGTCAACTTCTTTAAAACCTATTAAAGACATAGATACACACAGACACAAACACAGATATTTTAACTTCTAATTCATTAAACTAAACGATTTACACATCGGAAAAACCTCTTACTATCACCAATCTAACCCACTGCTCCCAAAAAACAGTAGTCACCTAAAAAACCGAACGCTCCAACGTAAAAAAGCGTGACAGTCCCCCAGTAGTATGAATGAGTCGGTCCCACGGTGTCGCGTTGGACCGGTCGCAGCGACCTTGTCAAGGCGAGCCGGTTACATATCGCACCTTGCCGAGGAATGTTAATAGCCATCTCTATTTGGTGCCTGCGTTAGAGCAGGCGAGGGACTGATCGAACAGATGTTCTGTCTCATCTGAAAAGAAGCTAATGGGATTTCTAATTGTGAATTCGTTGGGGAATGTTCGATTAGCAAAGAGTTTAACTACGTGACATTCTTTCAGTCACCCAAGGGAAAATGGAAAGGGGCTATACTTGAAGTTTCCTCACGTGATCATATCAGGAATGAGAAGTTCGCCGGCATAACTCGAAGAATCGGCAAACTTAAGTAGCAGTGGGCAGCCATCGACTATCTGTTCTACAAAGAACAGATGGTCAATGGGGCCGAAAGGTTTTGGATTGAAGACGCAGCGCTGAAAGGCTAAAAAGTGGACCTGGTGAGAGTCGCGGGAATGCGAGACGAACATGAGAATGAAAATGCGACACTTGAGGGAGGCCTATGTGCAATAGTGAAAGTCTTTCGTTGAAATATTAATGATGACGATGATGACACACTTTTGGGGATAAAGACTCTGGAACTCTCTCTGTCCCCCCTCTTTATGATATCCAGAGAAGGCAGTCTCTGGATATCATAAAGAGGACTAAATTTAAAAGATAAAGAGCTGCGCGCAGCGGACAGACAGAACAGGAAGACATGGTTTTCCCGTGTACCAAGTTTCATCGAAATACACTTGCTTTCGCCCTTACAATATTATCATAGTGTGATTGATATGTTACACTTATTTATTTAGGTTTCTATTGTACATTGAGTCCTACCCTCGAATGTGACCTCTCTTTATAACTCCAAAGGCTTACTGGGAGAATATTCATTGTTGATTTAAGCTCGCTTTTGTACAAGGATTGTCTAATCCATATGTTATAGTTGTGGTGTAACTAAAGAATTAAGTAGATACGTCTGGTAGTAAAGAATTAAGATCATTAAAAATTTCAAAATGGATGAAAATAATATGAAATAATAAAGCGTATTTAATTTTGTTTCTTAAAGATCGTTTACGTTGATAGTATGGCAATATGTTTAGTAGATCCTCGAGTTCAGTTCGGTAGGTATTTTATATAAAGTAATTTAAATTGTGTATATGTCACCGAAAAATAACAAAAGCCGTAAATTTATAATTTTCCTAGGAAATTGATAAACCTTCGTAGGATTCTAAACGGGAACTAAATTGTATTATTTTACGCTAAAATTTTCGTAAATTTAACAATTTGCAACATCTCATGGTAAATTGATAAACTGACGGATATTCATTCGTAAGATTCTAAACGGTTCGACCAAACACAGAAGAGCTTTTAATTTTACGCTTCTTTAAAAACGGAAAATAACACACAGCTCTCTGATTGGTCGACGTTCATAGTGGCAATGCTTGTGTCCATAGACTTAGGTACAATTAGACATGCCAAACTATCCGTTTCTACCTAATAAGTATTTTTATTTTAAACTAGATACTTTTATCGGGTTAATGTTTTGACATAAAACGCTATAAAGCGTGATAGTACTCTTTGTCTGTGGGCCGACGTCCCAACACTTATACTCTATTTACTATAAGATTAGAAAACAAAAGAAACTTGTGTTACTATCCGTTCAACCGATTTTGACTTCCATTCCATAGACATAAGGATGACATTAAAAGCAAAAAAAGTAGTTACAATACCAACTTTTTCTGCAGTCGTCATTTGTCATGTCATCAATGCAATATAAGTCAAAATCGGTTGAACGGACGGCAAAACATGTATCTTTAAATTTCTAATCTTACAGTAAACGGAGTATAAGCTTTATTAAAATTCTCTATCATTATAATGACATTTTTAATTTTTTCCTCTGTCCATTCCGACTTTTTACTATTTTGGTCATGGCCACTGTAAAATTTTCGTAGCTCTGTAGTAAATTTCACTTCTTCAACAAATCGTCCAGTACTTATTGCACTAGTTTCACCATTTTGGTTGTCCGCAGCTGGTAGGTCACTCATTGTGGGTCTAGTTTAATAAACTTAGCAAAATAAAACTGTTTTCACAGTTCCAACACGGTTATAACATTAAAAACTTTCCAAAATCACAGGAGCAAACCGGTTTGTTTATGTTGTGCGGCGAACAATGTCGGTGGAGAGAACACGTGACTTATTCAACCAATCAGAGCGCACATGACGCTCCGTTATTGCTTATTTATTATTGGGTAGTAATAAAAGCTCCGACAAAAAAAGAAGAATTACCCTTACTCAAAATATTAAATCTACTGCCTAAAATACTAACTTTCCGACTACTTTTGTCCGAATAAAAATGACGAAACGACCGAATGAAATACTGAAATCTTCGAAAAATAATCTTGACTGTTTATTGCTATAATACTTTTCTACCGGCATAAATTACGTTCTACCGAAAACTATGCTTTGTAATTTTTATCTATATTTGCCAACTATTAATTCATAAATTACCTTTCAAATTTCATAGACTGTGGTGCTATTTTAACTGTAACACTATACTAAAAATATTATTCTGAGTGGTTATACAGAAACTTATAAAAAATATAAAAATGTACTTGTACAATAACTTTTGCTTGTATCGTATATCATGAATTTTACTTACTACGGGTATGCTTGGGTATCGGTAAGTAGTACCAATTTCGGGCGTTAAAAAGTTAGAACAGTCGTATTTATGCTTTAATGTAAAACCACGTAGACTTTGGTTTCCTAGAATATTTACGATTCGAAAAATTTATTAAAAGGCGTAGACGACGGAGCCCCGCTGCGCGGGGCTCCTACTTCTGGGTGGTTTAAAAAAAATAACCTCGAAGGAGGTGGCGGGATCTGTGTTCGCTCGTTTCGCTCGCTCACTACGACCCCGCCACCTCCTTCTAACCTAACCTGTCCGAGTCGGGTTGCCCCCAAGTCTTGAGCTCGCTTCGCTCGCTTTTGCATCTTAAGTTATCCTAGGAACCGAAGAAAAACGGAATGAATCAGAATAAAAATGTAGTTTTAATAGGTAGTAAAAAATGTCTAAACCCGATCTCACGGGCCGAACAGTTAAGGTATTTTCATTATTATTGAGAGTTAAAAAATAAATTTGATAACCAACAATAGAAATTAAAACAGTTCATGCAAGTTGTAAAAATATGATTATTATGACAAAACCTCTGTTGTCGGTAACTTAGTAATTTTGTCGGAGGTTCAGTATTCCATTCGGAAGTTTAGTTTTGTTATTCGACGACTCATTTTTTTAGGAGGAGAACAAGTAATTTGAACATGCTCTAATTTGTTGTTAAATTAGGTATTTTTTTTCGTTAATGTTTTGGGTTTTTTGTCGGTAATTAATTATAACGCTGGTTGATTAGAATAATAGTCGGCCACAGATCACTGGAGATTAATTTGTTTTTCGGAACCATTATTATTTCCCTTTATTATTTTCCGCGTGAGATTGGTAAGTTTATCAATTTACGAAAATGTGGGCGTAAAATAATACAATTTAGTTCCCGTTTAGAATCCTACGAAGGTTTATCAATTTCCTAGGAAAATTATAAATTTACGGTTTTTGTTATTTTTCGGTGACATATATTTATACAGAAGATATATTTTACTAATTTACTAGCAGTACACAGCAACAAATGGCAGCGGCCAAAGGTTGTGGTACCCAAGAGTTGTGTAACTGCTTTGGTGTAGAATAAAGTTTATTCTATGGTTCTACATGTGTCATAGCCGGAATTTCTAGGACTAGGGGCGTGAAATTTTGCTCAATGTTTTATTTTATAACATTGGCCAGCACTGAAAGAGGATTTTCCAAAAATAACTCCCTAAAATGATGAAACGGGGGTCAAAGTTTGTATGGAGATGCCTACTTTTACGCGGGTGAAGTCGCTTTAAATCAGATATTTTGATTAGGACAAGTTACATCTTCACTTCATCACATTAACTGAGTACATCTCTACAATCTCATCGTGATCTTTCATTTGGGAATACTACTGTTTCCTCATCTCACGAAACAGCTCTGAAATCTGTGTTTCTTGTTTTGGACCATCAAATCTTGTAACCTAGATCTGTAACTTAATTAACATACCTACATAATCATGACTTACATTTGGTATTTGGTAACTATTCAAACAATTTCGTTCCTAATTAGCGAACATAAGCATTGAGAATTGCACGCACACAAGATCTTGCAAATATAATCAAGATCGCAGTTGGCGAGCAAATAAAAAACATTAATATTCATAAGTTTATAAGGCGTTAGTTTAATTATGTAAGTTTAATGGAACAAGGTCTCTGTTCTTGCTACAGTCTTCTAGAGACCAAGGTCGGTAAAGGATTCTGTCAGCTAGATGAACTAACCTATCACCCACAAAACGAGACACAATAGTAAAACAATAACAGCGCGGTCTCATAGGACCGGTCGGGGATTCATAAATTAATTCGCCTATTTCTACAGAAATAGAATAGAATATAACTTTATTGTATGCCAAAAAAGTAACGCAACTTATACAAAAAAATCAGGGGTAGGTACAATTGCGGTCTTATCGCTGATAGCGATATCTACCAGAAAACCTTAGGATGAATCGTAATAACTTAAGGTGAATGCTTCAGGTAGCCCGCGAAATTCAAATTTTCTTACGTTTTTTGCAATTTGCAAGAATAAAATAAATGAATAAAATAAATATAAATAAATAAATACTGGTATTCAGCTAAATCCGGCTTGACTGGAAGCCGACCCCAATATAGTTGGGAAAAGGCTAGGCAGATGATGATGTTTATTTTTTTGTTTTTGCGATTAGGGTTCGTAGAGCAGTGGTGGCTCTCAAAACGGTAAAGGAAAACATCGTGAGGAAACCGAATGTCCTAGAAACAAAAATTCGAAGACATGTGACATACCTACACCAATCCGCACTGGGCCCGCGCGGCCCATCCCCTCTCCTAGAGAAGGGGCCTGAGTCCCAGAAGTAGGGACATTATAAGGCTGATGCTTTTGTTTTATGCAACTATAGCTTCTACCACCCGCTTCGCATACCTAAAATTGGAAAATCATCCCAAGAGATAATTTCCCTAGTGATAATTTTCGTACAAAATCAAATCGTATAAAACGAATGATATTATAATGATATCATAAACACCTAAGACCGTTTGAATAGGAAGCATCAACATTTATCAGTATAAATTATCAGCCATTAGCATCATCCCTGTGAGGTCAAAGACTTTATCCCTCTACTCAGACACGCCTACGCTCAAACTATTAAACAAAACCAGGTAGTCTATGAAAACAGTACAGACACATCTTATTGAAATGAAACTCGATTTATTTGTACAAGCGCACCGCAAAATACATTTACCGACGTTGCGTCTGCCGAAATACTGATTGAATCATCGAATACTCAATTTTCAAAGTACCCACATGTGTTTTACTGACGTCATAGGTAGGAACCTAATGTTCTAGATGTGAATATTAGTTTACTTGACTAGTCAAAGCTTTTAGGTAAATAGGTAATGTCTTAACGTTTGAATCCCCAACCGGTTCTATGAGACCGCGCTGTTATTGTTTTACTATTGTGTCTCGTTTCGCGGGTATCTGAATAACTACGCAAGGTAGCTGGAATAATTTCCTGAATTCTATGAGGTTTGATTAGTGAATCGGTTTGTTGATATCATTTTCTAAGAGCCAAGATTCCCTTTATACCATAATTAATTACTTACTTACTTAATACCCATGGAAGTCTTGACATAGGTAGTTTTTAGTTTTCACTATTTTTCTAAGGTAATACCATCTTTGTCCTTCAGTGGCCTTCTGCTTTTTTCTATTGATAGCCTTCATAAAAATTGGGCCAGAAAACTGATTACCTTAATTACAATAGATCAAGTTCTCATGGATTTGCTATTCAATATTTTTGCGACTTTCACCTTCCAGAACCAAAAATCGGGCACTTAGAAACAGGCTTTCAGAAGAAAACAGGTACTTAATCATTTTTTTCATCGTCTATTCATTCATCCTTTAAATATGTCCTGTGTGCTACACTTCGCCTAATTCTTCACCTTGACAGCTTGTCGTAAAAGATAGAACAGAAGGACCAACCGAAAGAACTGTCAAGACAAACTGATATAATATCAACGTAATAAAGTAATAGAAGTCAAAGGAAATAAAACAATCGTATTCACAATGTTCTCACACAATCGCATTGTACTTGTATACACTTCAATTATTTGATGACAATTGAACTCATCAAGCGTTCGCACTACCCCCAACTGGAATTAGGGCAAAGAAGGAACAGTAGTAGGTTTTAGTCAGTGGAAGTCTGATATGTCCACAGATCGAAGACAACGAAGGAACGGGGTGCGGTTTAGTCAGTAAAAGTCTGACACCCTTCTCCCTCTGACGGCCCAGAGCGGGAGAAGTCATTTTGATGATCTACATTATAAAAAAGTTACATCCATTACATGCTTAACAATCCGGGCGTTAGAAATCATCAAATAACTCTTCTCGCTCTAAGTGAAGTGAGGAGTGTCAAACCTTTACTCTACTACAGTACTTACCTTTTTCGTTCCGGGGCCGCACCGCGATAACTTATCGAACTGCCCTTTCCTAACATGCATTTCAGTCCATGACATTTTCATTTACAAGACTACCTAGGCCTTCTGTCCCTTAAACAGTGGTCGTACGAGTACTAAGTCCATTAGCCAGCATACGGGCACTCAGCGAAAATTTAAACGCATTTGCCAGTCGGCTGTGCGGTTATATCTAGTGACCGTAATGTTGTAAATAACTAATGTGTTCTCTGAAGGATGGGGCATGGCGGCGTGAGAGGCGCGGAGAGGCCCGAAATGGTGCTCGAAGCGGGTAGTTGAAAATTTTCAGCTTATTGAGCTGTGGGTAGCTTATTTGCTGCTGGATTTTTGATGTAATGAAAAAGTTCAGCTATGGAGGGAAATGGATATCGCGAGTCTGTTTTTCCTGATAGCTGATACCTTTTGATCTTTAAGTCAAGAGGTTCCTCTTGTAAGCTAGAGTGCTTCATTTTCGACTACATCGTCGCTTTCTACCAGGCGAGAAAGTGGTCTAGCGCAAGGCTAGTCAAGATTACTAGGCTTTTCTTTGTCTCATAATTCTCATCTGTAGAGCCTTTTCATGAAGAACAGTGTAAGTGACAATAAGCGTTTTTTTGCTTAAAAATATTTATGAACATATATTAATAACAACTATTCTATTAAATCAGTAGTCATATGAATAATATCTTATCACAAATATTTTAATTAAAGAAGAGAAAACCTATCTCTCCAAAAAACGATAACTGTCGCGTACGATATTTTTCCAGCAAAGAGTCGATGGATTTGCAAACAAAAGCTTTACAAAAGATTAAAGCTACACACACGAACATAGGTAGACTTACTGGAGGATGGCCATAAATATTAATACTCAATCCAAAACACGCGCTCAATCGACAAATTGTGGCTTGACCTTTTTAACTAAATTATAATGAATTAATTATTTACCGTCATAAGCTTATAACCAAACATTGAAATTAAAACTTCAAATAAAACCTTTCATATGGATAAAACTGTTCGCTCATTCATATAAATAGTTCTAACTACCCTCGTTTGAACTCCTTGTGGCATAGTTAGCAGATTACTCGCGACTTAACTGCGTTTAAGCGGCTAATTACTTATGAATTTATTATATCAGGTTGATAGCTTGCTACACGATATGTGAGCCAATGCTTCTCATAGATACGGATATTTTTTAAGCTTATGGTATGTGTGGTTATGTGGAGTTTCTTGAAATCTGAAATCTTGGTCGATGTTTTAAGAGCTACTGTCCACAGAAGCGTAGCTTCATGGACGCGTATTCGTCATTATACGCTTGGTGTACGCCTCGCTCACAGCATTCATTCAAAACTACGAAATTCTATCGATGAAGTAGCATGCAACGTCCGACTTGCCTCGCTGCATGCAAGCTTCTGATGTTTGTCGTACGGCATGTCATACGTTGGAATGTACATTGAGCGAAAACATTTTTTTATTTTTATAAAAATGGCGGCAACGTTTTCGTCGTCTGACGGTATTATCGCAAATGATTAAAAACATTTTCTTAAAAGATGCCTCGTCGACAGGGTTTAGTACAAAGTGCTGCTCAAGCTGCCTGGCGTATATTGAAGCGTCTATGAAGCTACGCGTCCGTGGACAGTACGCTTAAGTTTTGGCCCACTGACAAAACTATTGCTTGCAAGGCAGACTTTATGTCTAGTCAATTTTCAGAACAGCCTTCTTTTAATGTAATACTCCTAATTTGTAGAACCCATGTTGATTGTATTCGATTGATTCATGGTTTTTTTTTGGGGTATCATTATCAAATAACTTCTTTTGCTCTGGGTAAAGCAAGAGTGTCAGACTTTTACTGCCCCTGTTCTTTTAGTTGTTCTTTTAGGGCTACGGTAACTTTTTCAAATAATCCCGCAAATCATAGATTCTTCTTTGGCTAAACAAAAGTTAACTGGTAATCAAGATGTGGCGCGCAGGCCACGTGCAAGATGTAAAAAAGTTGTTAAATATAACCTCGGCACGAAGTCTGGGCAGCTTTCGGCTCTAACACATGTCTACGCCGGCGCCTACACAAGCTTTATATTGTAGGGCAATTTTAATTTCTCAAAGCTTTCAACCAAGTTCTTAGTACAACTTTTTCATGTTTTTACCTCGTAGTTCTATTTTTAGACCCTTCTTTATGTTCAATCACGAGCCAAGCTAATTTTAATGTCAGGTTTCAAACTAATCAAAATACTTATTTCGAACAAAGAAAAACAAAAAGCCGAGCAACTTGCAAATTGTAAAAAGAAGTTAAATATAATCGCGATGGGCGAACTCAGGCCAGCCGTAAGCTTCAACACAGATGTCTTTGCTCCTGTTTTAACTTTCATTCCCTTGAAAAGTAGGTTATTTTTGGCCAAGTTGAACACTCCAGGCGTTCTGTTTGCCAAATTATTAATTTATGAAACTGTAATTTATGTTCCTTTTGCCAAACTGATTTATGAATGACTGGACTGTCTCGGTTGGTTGGGATATTGCCGTGGTATGGTCAGTGTGAATGCTCGTAACTTGAGCTACTTGTCACGTCGAACAAGTAATATGGACGTGTCTTGTATTTGAAATGACGTTTATAATGGCTGGTTAGATGTATTGGCAGGTATAGAAACTGTTCGAGCTAAGATATTGGCTCTACTTACCATTCAACTGTCTTAGTGTACATGATGTAGATAGTGGTTGATTATGTTGTAAGTATTTCATGTGTCTATTCATGTAGGCTTTGAACTATCGTTACTTGAATCTCATCGGATAAATATTTTAACCGGACAAAATAAAATAGACTCGATCGCTTTTAACGTAAATTCTAACAACTTTCAATTTTCTCGTACATAAAGCACAGGGCTTATCTGCTACACACACTTTCGCGCTGTGAAAGTCTATAAAGAGAAACGGGTTACTTATGCTTCAAGTAACATATATGTATTGTAATTTCTAAAACTAAAACCTGATAGACTTGACTATAAAGGTCCGACATTTTTCGCAGGAATTTTACTCCCACATAGCCTAAAGGCAACAATGTTGAAGGGTCTTTAGTGATAATCTCAGGCTGTTCAACAACTGTGATAAATCCATACTTGATACAAGCGTACTCATCCTAATTGGGGTTAACATCAAAGGCATTAAGCAGTAAATTAACTGATTTTCTCCTTTGACATGATGTATTATTTCGACAAAAAATTCTTCTGCGTTGCTCTAAACTAGTGTAACGTTATTCGTGGATGCGAGAAAACTGACATCATCAAGTAGTGAGTATTCTATTATATTTTCGCATCTGATGATAAGGGGTGAAACATCGATTCATTATCTTCCGGCCCTTGTCCAATATTACTTGGGGTCGGCGTAACACGTTTTTTTCTTCCATTCTGTCCTATTTCCCGTCACACTATCACTAACTCTCTTTTCTTTCATATCACTGCTCAGTCCATCCATATATTCTTTGGTCTCTCTCTCTCTCTCTCTCTCCCTATCCATCCATCTGATGTTGTCGATTATGTAGCAATAATTTGAGTTTTAAATCACCTTGCAACACAAAGATGACGACGAAAATGAACTGTTCCACAATGCTTCCTAACTTTTCCCTATGGGGGTCCCTTGCGACCCACTGATCTGCTAATTTGTATTCGTAGTTAAGCCGGGTTATGCTGTTTGTTTGTTTCAACCATGTTATACTTTTTATGCAGAAACTTGGACGTTTTGTAAATATTTGTGTTTTGATCGAGTTTTCACGGTTAACGAGTGTTTGTTGTGTTTGAATCGTTTAAGAAGGCACCGAGCTTTTTATACACAAAAACACGTTTTTATAACCCTTGTTTGAAGGAGTAAGTAATTAAATTAAAATCTAAGAAAATATGTTGGTATTATTGAGGATATATACTAGGCCGTATATACGATGGAAACACGATTTGATAAAGTTTGCTCGATAGAATAAATTCACAAAGATACCTCTAAAAACCACAATAAACGCTTAGTACGACGTGAATTCTTGACGGAAGGTTCTCAGATTTCGAATATTAACAAAACTAAATGTTTTGTATACCGTATATTTTAAAAAACAATTATTTTATCTTTCTAGATCAAGATATTACAGACCGAGAATTTTGAAAATAAAGAGAATACTGAAAAAAATATATTTGAGAGTGAAAAAAAAAATATCTACGAAATATTTTTTTTTTAGTTGGGGAATCATCAAAATGACTTTTCCCGATCTGGGCGGAGCGGGAAGGCGTGTCAGACTTTTACTGACTAAAACCCACTCCTGTTCCTTCTTTGCCCACCTACGAAATATTTTTTTTTTAGTTGGGGAATCATCAAAATGACTTCTCCTGCTCTGGGCGGAGCGGGAAGGCGTGTCAGACTTTTACTGACTAAAACCCACTCCTGTTCCTTCTTTGCCCACCTACGAAATATTTTTTTTTTAGTTGGGGAATCATCAAAATGACTTCTCCCGCTCTGGGCGGAGCGGGAAGGCGTGTCAGACTTTTACTGACTTAAACCCACTCCTGTTCCTTCTTTGCCCACATACGAAATATTTTTTTTTTAGTTGGGGAATCATCAAAATGACTTCTCCCGCTCTGGGCGGAGCGGGAGGGCGTGTCAGACTTTTACTGACTAAAACCCACTCCTGTTCCTTCTTTGCCCACATACGAAATATTTTTTTTTAGTTGGGGAATCATCGAAATGACTTCTCCCGCTCTGGGCGGAGCGGGAGGGCGTGTCAGACTTTTACTGACTAAAACCCACTCCTGTTCCTTCTTTGCCCACATACGAAATATTTTTTTTTAGTTGGGGAATCATCGAAATGACTTCTCCCGCTCTGGGCGGAGCGGGAAGGCGTGTCAGACTTTTACTGACTAAAACCCACTCCTGTTCCTTCTTTGCCCACCTACGAAATATTTTTTTTTAGTTGGGTAATCATCAAAATGACTTCTCCTGCTCTGGGCGGAGCGGGAGGGCGTGTCAGACTTTTGCTGACTAAAACCCACTCCTGTTCCTTCTTTGCCCTAATTCCGTGGTCCCGGGGATCTCTTTCGTCAACCCAGGCCCCAGAAGGCTTTGGCCCTGTCGGTCCCCTACAGTTTACTGACATCTCTTTGAGGCGCGCGTGGAACAATACCTACGCGCCGTCGACGACATGGGCTTGGTCCAGATTGTTACCAGACGTCCGGACAGCGAGCTACCCATTGCTCGCCGTCCGCAAGCATGCGCCTACAGTGGTACCTACTAAGTATGTGATGAAAATATTTTATGCAGCTAAATTCATACTACTGAATTCTCGGTAATTACTCAGTAAAAAAATAGAAGCAATAAAAAGAGATAATATAATTCTGGAAGAACATTATGGAAACAAAGTTAAAAAGTTTTTACTTTGATTGTCTTCTACCAGAAATAATTGATTCAAGGCTGGACAGAAAAATGGAAATTCGTGAACCACAATATATTTTAGACGCAATAGATAAGAAAGAGTCAGCAAAACGAAAAAAAGCTATGCCTTCCGCGACTATTATTCCAGAAGCGAAGCGGAAAAAAGTTACAAAATAGTAATACACGTAATATAATAATGTACGGCGGCGGCACAGCGCGGTGACGCGCGCGCGGCTCGCTCGCTCGCTTGCCTGTGTGCCTCACGCACACATACACAGAGCGCAAAGAAAACCTAAAGTCGATTAGCGCTAGAAACTCGGTGCGCTCTTAAGGAAATTGTTGCTGTTATAAAATGCAATACATTTTATTACAATTTATGTTTGAATAAAAAGTTTATGGAAGTTAGGTATGTCTGAAGTATTTTTATTTTTTTTATCGATTGACTCGTGTTTGACCTTTACCTCACGAGATGGAAAGCAGCGATGTGATCGACAATGGAACACGCTTGCCTATAGAAGTAACCTATTCACACTTGACTAACAGACCGCCCGGGTTGTAGTTATCAGGAAACACAGACTCTGGTAGGGAGTACACCTTAGCTGTACGCAAAATGAATGCTGATTATTATTTTAGGTTACAGTTTTAATGTTTTTTCTAGGAATAGTCTCTTCTTCACTTGGAACGAACAAAATTTTCTTACTCATTTTACTTAGCGTAGCGTAGTTTACGGAAAATAACTTAAATGAAAAGCAGATTTACCAAAAAAAGACCATCAAGAATAATGCGAAGATACCATTAATTCGGTACTTTAGTATAACCTAGTTTGTTATGATACCAGTCTGAGCATTAGAGCTTTAGCATTGTCCTATTCCCGATTCAATTACCTAAAACCATTCTCCCTTCAATACTCATAATCGCCAAACTCATCTTATTCAAACGAACGTCTTCACAATTCCGCGACTCCGTTGTTCTAACTCGGAACTGGTTTCATCCGGTGCGATCCGCCGTAATCCGGTTATATCCGGCCGGCGGATATAGGATACTATTCAAAAAAGCTCAGTAGGCTCGGTTTTCATTAGATTTAATGAGGATATTAATTAACGATTGAATAATGAGGTGGTCGATGAACGCCAAGGTCGTTGAGATCATAAGTTGGATGTGAGAATCACAAGGCTGATCTTTGGTGCGTCGCTTTTTGGCCTATGAACTTGTGACAGCTTGTAGACATAGACATGTTTAGGCAAATAATGTTTGATTTTACGCTGTTGGAACCACTAAGTGAAACCCTATAGTAGCAGAAAACAAAAATCAGTCACCGTAACTGAAATCGGCAAGGGAATATGTGGAATAAATGGAACCCTTCTATCACTGAGTCGTTTTGGTAGTGTATTTTTAGAGGTATCCAAAAAGGGGTTGTAAGGTTCCACAAACCGCTGTTGGAAAGGTAGGATCATTCTCTGATAAGACGGGTGTTGTATTTGGTCCTGGCAACTGCTCTATAGTTGATTTCGGACTGTTGTACATTGTTGTATTTGTGTGCAGAACTACGGAGATGTCGCTACATGATCTTTGATGGCGTTTATTCGCAAACTTTTGACCAAAAAGTTATTAAATTCATTCTCAATATTCGTTCTAAATTTCCGTTACTTTATCTGACAATCATTTCCGATGAGCCAGTCTGAGTTAAATCATTGTATATTTCTTAATCTGTTGTTTCACTTAGAACCTGAGTCTCGCTTTGCATGAAATTGATCTTCTCTACTTATCTATTGTGTGTATTGTACGCCGGTTAAGTTAATCGTTGCCGAAGTAAATGGCTTTTAACAATCGACACCGAACTGTAAACAGGGATACGGTTTATTGGATAATTGAATTTATTTTTGTTCGCGCTTGTCCGGTTCTGGGAAAGCGTTGAGTTTGTAGTGCTGGGAGGTATTATATTGTCAATGTAACTTAGATATATTGCCCCTAACTTAAAGAGTAATCGGTTCAGCAGTTAACACTTACAAAGTGTCCATTTCCATTGGCGCTTGTTTATTTATTACCTTTTCTTTATGTGCTTCTATTCCAATATTTGTTACTGTTAAGTCAGGTTTTTTATACAAACTATTGTGGCTTTTACAAAATGAACAGGTGTACGTAGTTTCTTCCGGAACCGTAAGAGGATTATTTTCCTTTATGGTGTAAGCCAACAGTAGCTCACTGGAGTCTTCTCGCGTCCTGACCTGGTTCGACGGAGTGACAGGGAATGGGAGGCGGTCACATCATTCTGTGAAGCATTAAGTAATGCAAGCAAAGGAGGCGGCTGAAAACGTGAGGAGGAGACAAGCCTCACGCCCCAGCCTACGCCAGAGGCGCTGCAGACAACCGCTGCCGCTCGCTTGCGGACAATGAGCTTCAAACAGATGTCACCAAAATTAGCGGATCAAATCAGGACAGACGTTTTCCAGAGCTGATTATATATAATTATATCTAGCCTATGCTGTCCCACTGCAGGGCAAAGGCCTCCCTCCATTCCTTCCACCGTTCTCGGCAGAGCTTACTCCTCGCAAAAAGGTTTTAGCTAGTCAGTCAAAAGTCAGATACTCCCTCAGACTCCACCTAGTGCAAGAGAAATTATTTGATGATTTTTTATGTAAAAATAAAGGAGCAAATCACTGATGAATGTATAAAATATTTTCATCAATTCAATTGCCGTGTTATAACTGACTTCTCGCGTTTGTAGTCAGTAGGTACGAAACCCGCCAGCCATTTGTTGTGCTATCGCTTTGTGATCACAATTGTGTCAATGAGCACCCCAATTACCCATTCCCCACAATGGGCTTATCTCGTGGGATCGCGAACGTCTTGAGGTGCACAACAGATCATTTGTTATTGAGAGTTATATGACGACGGTCGACGCAGGTTCACTTCCGTTATACAATCATGGCCGACATTTTCAGTCTATTCACGTTTGCCTGTTTCTTGACATTTGCTGTTAGTTTGATTTCGTCTTGGTGTTAGCCTTTTTTGGTGTTACGCTGATCTAGAGCATGTTTGTGTATTATATTTTATTCTTTATTTTTCAAGTTTCTGAATATTTTAGTTTCAAATTTGTGACTACAATATACAGTTTATAAAAAAACAGTTCAATAAGTCTAAACTTGATTCTAGGTCTGTGTTTTCACACCGATATTTGCTTTTCTTTAAAAGATTGCTTGGTTGGGATGGGTCCTGATATGGGCCAGATGAGAAGAGTTGCCTTTAGAGCTTGGGGTCGGCTTCAAGCCTAACCGGATGCGGCTGAATACCTGTGTTTTGTGTGTTGAGCGAACAGTCGCCTTTTCATCGCATCGCAGTTGCCTAATAACCGGTTTATAGGGGCCTAAAAGACAGCTTTTAGACCTCCACAACCCACTAACTAGGCATTGCGACACTTCTTGAATAGACTGATGGTCAGACTTTCTGGCGTCTATCTGACTAACGGTAACAACTGTCAAAGATCTACGAATGGCAATCGGGACCAAAGGCTACGTGCTTTCCGAGGCACGAGGTGTCGGTGATGTGATTATACTTCGAAACGTACATAATTATGAATGTAAAAATAACATTGGCTTGCACGGTTTTCAATCCATGAGACCATGACCTCATGCAGAGGGAAGATATGGGGAGAATGTTTCTGTAGGTAATCGATTTAATCTTTCTCAGACGAATTCACTTCAAGAATCTGTACACCAGTTCACTATCTTTAGCGTGACAAATTTTCACGTTAGCACGTATGTTTTCTATATTTATGAGTACCTATCCTATAAGTTTATATCCTGTGTAATAAACTAATCAACCGTTGTCTCGGCTCCTATTACATTCCTTTACAATTTTCTACGTGACTTCGTTCACATCCACGTGTTCATCTCTTGTTCCTGCGGACGCTGCTGCCACCTAGCGGGTAATGTGGGCAACTGTTCGCTGAAGCAACAGGGTGTAAGTTTAGCGAGGTTGTTTGTTTCGAGGCGACGCCCTCGTTTTAGTTCGCCTACCCTCTGGTAGATGGCGTTACCTGTATCATCATGGAAACATTTTTTTTGGGATTACTTGGATTTGTGACTTAGATTTTAACACGATTTAAATGTTTTTGAGTTTTGTTTCTATTTTGGTAAACAATAAAGTTTTATTCTATTAAACAATGAATTGACTGACTGTTACAGTTTTCCATAAAAAATCTTCTTGTTAATTAGACTATACAATTAATTACTAGGTATAACGTTGAAGAATGCCTGCGTTAATTTACAAGAGAGTACACTATCAAGTAATAAATCTTCCATGTTTACAATCAAACATAAAAAAAGCTAGTAATCATCTAACACCTCATCTTCATACAATAACTCCCTATTATTACCTCCATACAATAGCGATTAGTTCCCAAGATAATATTTACTTGTGTCCGTCATCGACTGCTTCGCGTAAACTGCATTACGATTATGACGTCATTCGGCAGTTACGAGTACTCACGAACACTTACGAGTACTCACGAATACTCACGAGTAGGTAGTTCCGAACCAGTTATTATAAACAATGCTAACAGATGGCGCGTGCGGTGTGACGTCACAGGTGTAATATTAGGTTGTAATTGGCTGGGAATGTGGAGGTCTAGACAAATGGGTGCTTCGTGACGGTAGTTCTGGGTTTTGGTACTAGATGGCGTTAGGTTTGTTGGTGTGAAATTTTTCTTTGATTTTTTTTTTAGTTTGTATTGTAGTATCAGAGAGCTTGTATTGTAGTATCAGAGAGCTTGTATTGTAGTATCAGAGGGGTTTTACTTGTCTCGTGAAATCTCTGGTAATGTCATTTCTATACATTATGTAGGTAGGTACTTCGCGTTTGGCGGGAACGCTAACAGAAAAGTAATTTGTCTAAGCAGTATTGAATATTTTTCATCAAATTCTGTAGGTAGTTTAATCTGTTAAGATTTCAACTTGATATGGATTGTACCTACGTTTTATTTTATTAATTTTAAGTAACCTTATCGCTAATATATTAGAATTTAGAGTTAAAAACATAATAGGTAGAAGAAAACCAAATTCCCACTTACATAAACGTATGAATAAAATTCATAAAACGCCTTAGTATCATTTCAGTCTTTAAAAGCATAAGCATTAAACACAGAAATTGCAGAAGAAAAGAAACAAAACATACGATACATTACACAACAAAATCAAGATTCAAAGAAAAAGTTACTCAACATTATATTGTGTCCATTCCGCTACGGTCGTGTATTTACGACCAAACACTCCATCTGGTCAGCTATTCTGTCACCTATAAACAATTGAAGAGTTAAATCGAGATTGAAAATGTTTCATGAGCAAATTCACCAGTATACTACAAATCACAGCATTGCTTTGCTACTCGGTAGTAGAAACAAGAGCCACGATAAATTTTATTGAAGAAAAGAAACAAAACATAGGGTCAGTTCACACCGAGACACGACATGACGCGTCGATGCAGGAAGAATACGTTGCCCATGAAGCAACGTATTCTAAATTCTCACAATGAAATGTGTATCTTTTCGCGTAGTAAATAAAGTTATATTTTGATTCACTCTATTAAAATGTGAGTGCAGCGTCGCTTCGCGTCTCGGTGTGAGCTGACCCATACGATACATAACAAAACAAAATCAAGCTTCGAAAAATACTCAACACTTTATCGTGTCCATTTCGCCAGGGTCGTGTATTTACGACCAAATACTTACTCCCATTTCGTTAGCTATTGTGTGACTTTTTACTCGAAAAGAAATTGACTCTTCAATGTCTATAGGAGAAATTGAAGAGTTAAATCGGAAAATGATTAATGTGTATTCAAATTATTTGAAATTCATAGCATTATTGCTACTCGGTAGATGAAACAAGAGCTACATAAATTTTATTGAAGAAAAGAAACAAAACACGTTAACGTTTGAATCCCCAACCGGTCCTATGAGACCGCGCTGTTATTGTTTTACTATTGTGTCTCGTTTCGCGGGTATCTGAGTAACTACATCACAAAACAAAATCAAGGAAAAAGTTACTCAATGTAACTATGCTAGGCTCGCGTTTGACCACTATCTCACCTGACGGTAAGCGATGATTTGGCCGACAATGAAGCACGATTACTTAGAAGTAATCTATTCACTCTTGACTTAAAGACATTTGAGTTTAAAAATCTTTACTGAGTATTTAAATTCACCAGTACACTACAAATCATAGCATCATTGCTACTCGGTAGCTGAAACAAGAGCCACGATAAATTATTCAAATGGAAGCGCATAATTTGAATCTAATATTCGACACCAATGAAGCGGGTACTTGGAAACTGATGATGCGGACTAGTGTTGCCAGTTCCGATCGGATTAATTCGATGCAAATCGGGATTTAAGGTTTCAAAATCAGGACAAATAAAAAATAATTTCTTTTCTTTCAGACTTCTTTCTAGGGTGGAACGAGAGGGCTTATCAGAATTGTACTGACGAAACCAACCTCTGTCTTTCACTTGGCATTGTTGGGCCACAGTCACATTTTTGCAAACGTTTCCGCAGCCCTAGCAGCTATCGGCCCTAGTTTGATTTCAAGTCACGGGTTTAAACTCTTTAAACCTAGCCACACGCATTAGTTTATGTAATTTATTGTATCACAGCTGCTCTCAAGACGGTGAAGGAAAACACCATGAGGAATCCGGCTTGAACCAAAATCAAATCCTAGAACCAAAAATTCGGATACATGTGACATCGACCAATCTGCTCTGGGGCTGCGTGTTGGATTACGTCCCATTCCTTCTCCTAAAGAGGAGGTTTGAGTCCCAACAGTGGGAACATTAAAAGGTAGACAATCATCATCATCATCTCAGCCGAAAGACGTCCACTGCTAGACATAGGCCTCCCCCAAGTGTCGCCACAACCAGCTGTCCTGTGCGTCTCACATTCATCAGATTCGCGCGACTCTCGCCAGGTCATCGGTCCACCTTGTGGGAGGCCTTCAACGCTGCGTCTCTCGAGGCGTGGCTGCCAATCCAGAACCTTCTGTCCCCATTCACCATCTATTCTACGAGCAAGCAATCAATGCTAAAAAATAAACGAAACATTTAGCGTCCCGCAAACGGGGCGTCCCTCGCAAATTGTTACACCTGGCAACACTAATGCGGACATGTAATATTAGTCAATGTTTCCGTGTAAACGCAGAGGACAGTAGGGGAGGAGGGGGAGGGATCGGGATACGTTTATTGGGTGTTAAGTGCGAACACGTGGTGCTACAAGCGTCCGATTGAACTGTTCTTGGTATTCGATGAGCGATATGCGTTTAGTGTTAATAAGGTTCTGGCAATTTATTATAGGGGAGACCGGGGCTAGAAGTTACCGGGGTAAGTTGTTCCGATTAAAATAACTCCGCGAAGAAAAGAGATAAAAATATCAACTAAACGCATCATGAAATGCAATGCCACAGCGCACCAACGGCGGCCATCTTAATTGGGCCAGTGGCACCGGGAATATTGGATCGGCAGCACGTGGGTCGCTGATACACGTAAGTAAATATTTTCGTATTTAGCATTTTTGGTCTGCTTCATGAATCTTAACGATTATCGTTTAGTATTTTATTGTTTCAATGTGAGGTTTTATCTATTGTTGTGATAAACTACGCGTAAATGACGTATGATTTGTAACCTAATCTATATTTTGACTTTTTTTGAACTCGTGTGTTTGGGGCTAGATGTTCCTTTTTTCTGGGGCAGGTTGTGACCTCGGAACATCAGCCTATAGCAGTCCACTGTTAGACCTAGGCATCCCCCAATAAGCGCATAGTGTAGTAAATAGATATATTGTTATTTTCTTTTACAGTATGCGGACTTGCAAAAGAAAATCTGCCCAAGGTTTAATATCAAAGGAGTTCCTGCAAACAGCAGCGAATACAGTTATAAATGATGGCAGAAAAATAAAAACTGTGGCCAGAGAGCTTGGCATTTTCCACCTGACTGGCGGCCAAGCTGAACGCCTGCCAAAGGGTCATGGTCATGGTCCCCCGCAAAACGGCGAGCCTCTTTGCTGGTCTGCCACCATGGGATCTAGAGGTAACAGTCCTTGCACGCATGCACGATTTGAGCGTGGAGATGCAGCGCGGGGGCGAAACTCCGCTGCCACGACAAATCGTGACTTGGCGGACAGAGTTTCGTGGGCATCTCATGGTGGAATGGTGACTAGGACTGTTGCAACACAGTGCTGGGCACGCCATCATTATGGCGGTAAGTCCTCTCTATGTGGAGTGGCTGGAACGGCAACACGGCATTCTCACCTTCCACATAACGCACGTCCTCACCAGTCATGGAAAGTTCGGGAGGATCCTGTACCGGATTCGTGCGGAAGAAACGCTCGGGTGTCACTATTGTGATCACCGCGCTGAGGGACCGTGGAGCATAAGGGGTGCCCCGCTTGGGCGGAGCACCGCCCGTGTCTTCGTCGGGGGCGATCGGTGACATGGTCCAAAGCTAGGAAGAAATTATTTGATAAGCACCTAATGACTAAATGTTCAATAATTGTTTTTCTATAAATTATAGTTACTTGTCAAAACAATTTACCTGACAACACGTAGGATATTATTAATTTTTTACTACTGAATAAACAGACTTGGTTTAATCATTTATTGTTTTTTATTTCACAAATAATAGCTTTAACAGATATGGTAACATCTTACCCCGGCTTGTTAACAACTTGCCCCGAGTCGGGGTAAGTTGTTACTTTCCGACTTTTGTCATAAAAAAATTAATAACAAATAAATCTCACAGTAAATGATCCAGATAACTATCTTAATAGCAAAGTGAAACATGTATGTTAATTTTAATCGCAACATACGAATATTAAAATCAAGTATTCTTAACGAATTTTAAGGTAAACTGAAAATCGGAACTTGTAGCCCCGGTCTCCCCTACTAGGTACAGAGGCAATTCAGTCTAGTTCTATTTTACGATCTAGACTGATTTGTTAGAGATGGAGCCGTATAGTGTGCATAGCTCCATTCTATCGTTTGTTACTGAACTTACAGAAATTGAAGCTAGTCATTAATTTTTGTAATGGTACCTTTTTAATCAAATGACTTCTCCCGCTCTTGCTAGAGCAAGAGAGAATGTCAAAATTTTACTGATTGCAACCCACCCCCTTTTCTTTCAGGCTCCCTTGACGTAGATCAACAAGGGAACCTGAAGGGATTGGGGCCTAAGTAACTCATTCGAACGATTCCGCAGAGCAGCTACGGCATTTGTAATGATATCTGCGTTTAATTTATTATTTTACTCATAAAGACTATTTTAAGCCTGGCTGAAATTTTACGACGAATAGTATTAGTTAAATAAATAACCTTTTCTTTTTATTTTTCCAGGTACGTTCCTTTCACGTGTTCGAGTTTTGTACAAATCTAAAGTCGAAGATCAAAGTAAGTATTCCCATTTATCATCATTAAACAATTTTAAAACGTTTACTAAAATAAACATACCGCAAAATCAAAGAATTTAAAGTCTTAACTCACGTAACATCGACGTGACAAAAGTAAACACGATTTAGAATATTTAACAAAATCAATAACATTCGTTTGGCAAACCGCCTGAGGGTCACGGCACTATTTTTATATGCGCGCACGCATTTAGAGTTCATTCATTCACTGTTTAAATTTAGAACGTGACGTTTCCCGTTGTACTCGGTCAGTTCGTGCTGAGCTGTGGGCGTGTGCGGTTGTCATCCCAACTAATTAGATGGCCGATAAATATTTCGATAAATACGGTTTCCTTCCGTTTTATGTTGACTTTACACTATTTTAAGACGCTTCGGTAATTGGGCGTGAGTTTAAACTAAACGATGATGGAATTATAGCATCACCGTTACAGTAACTGGTAAATATCCGGTCTAGACGTGTTATTTGTGGTTCAATTAAACGATTATAGTTATCAGCTGTTGAACACCACACGCGTTGGGTCAATTGCTGGGTCAACAATCTAATATGTTAGAATTAGATGTGACTTGAGCTGAGCTGATACAATTAGGAATGGCAAAATTGAGATTTATTTTATACGAGTCGTCGGTAGGAAAATGGTCATTGTAGATTTATGTACTACTATTCCCTTAAAATATTCTTGAACAATAGTCTTAAATTAAAATGACTGACTTCTCAAGACGAAGTTTACTTAGGAAACTCCTGAAATAATGAAAAGACAAAGGTTCGCCGTTTTTTTTCTAAGATCCTTGTCTGTAGTACCAGTACATATAAAAATTAATTCATATTTCCCTTGGTCAGGTCGCTACGCGTCCCTTGTCAGGGGAAGGTTCTTATAAAAGAACTAATTAAGAAAGTTGCGTAGAAATTGAGAGAATTTCAGATATCTATGACGGCTTTTTAACAGTTTGTGCCTTTGACAGTTTGCGCGCTTGACAGTTCATAGTTAAGAAAGGACTACGTCCGTCGCCTCAGGTAGACCTATAGTCTGTTTTATAAACCCGGAGACTAAAATGACATTTCAACACAAAAGAACTGACTTCCTCTAGTAAATTTGACATTACTTGTGTCAATTTAGTCTCCGGGGTTATAGAACAGACGATTGATAAAATTTGTCTATTAACTCAGTTGTAGGATAACACAAAGGTCACACGTGAATCAGCATTATAGCCCTCAGGATCGGAATCCAATTAAGTTGCCATTAATGCTGAGAGCAGCTCGTCACCTCCGTCGATAGTACACATATGTTAGCCGTCATCCGGACACCGACGCCCTTGTCCGGAGCTTGATTGCTCTGTCACTGTCCGCTAACGGTGTTTGCTAACATCGGATATAATTGTGCGTCAATATAATTATGGTGTAACTGATAATTTAATTTACTATGAATAATGACTGACAAGCTACTAACTACTATGAACAATTTAGTCTAAATTAAAACTTAATGGATGGACTCAAAGTGAAAAATCTTGTAAGACCGTCTTAACTTTTCTTCCTTTGGTCACGTCATCACGCGTGAATGGCTGGACGAATATTGCTAATTCCATTTGTGTGTGTTTATTATTTTTAAAAGAAGATTCTTAAGAAACAAAAGATAATAAATGTTGCACAGAAAATGAGAATAATTCAGAAAACTACGGCAACTATTTTCGCGCGTTTGACAGTTCATAGCTAAGACAGGCAGCTAGTCCTAGATAAAATTTAACAAGGCTATTAACTCAGTTCTAGGATAACACGCTGGTCACACGTGAATTAATATTATAGCCCTCAGGATCGGAATCCAATTAAGTTGCCATTAATGCTGAGAGCAGCTCGTCACCTCATCGATAGGTACACATATGTTACCCGTCATCCGGACACCGACGCCCTTGTCTGGAGCTTGATTGCTCTGTCACTGTCCGCTAACGGTGTTTGCAAACATCGGATATAATTGTGCGTAAATATAATTATGGTTTAACTGACAATCGTATTTATACTGGACTTCTATTCTTTACTTTTTACTGTCAAACTAGTTTCTGCAAGCGGTTTTACTCTAAATAGTCACTTTCCTTTAAATCCGTTCAGCCGTTTGTGCGTGAAGGATTAACAAACTTACACTCATAAATAAAAGCACACCTTGAGACGCCAGCTTATCTTAGTTGTAAAAGCTGACTATGTATGGTAGAAACTGAAGAAACTCCTTGAAAATTTTGGCAAGTAATGAGTTAAAATTTACGAATATATAAAAACTTTTTGGCATAATGCAAATAATGAAGTCACAAGTTTTGAGTAACTTGGCCCTTGGCACTTGTCTATTACAATTTCAAATAAACCGATTCTCCACATAGGTAAGCCTCTCCCAAATTGCGCCACTACCAACACTTCCCAAACCGCCAATACTAACTAAGCTTGTAATAAATTCCATGTAACGAACAAGCAGCACATACTTCAGCGACATACACAGCGTGACAATAGAATCGCTTGTGCAAACACCAGTTATTATGTGGGTTACTGTGCCCCACCCATGTGGTCGCATGTGGCCATGTGTGCCAGATGGACTGTGTCTATTGTCATCGGTGGATCAGCGCTGAATTGATCGGATATCTGTCTAATTGAGGCCGCGGCCTGTAATGCTGGCAAGTCGACAAAAATTGTGTGGAAGTTGAATAGCGTTGATTTATTAAATTTTTGGAACCAGAAACGGAAGTGAATTCGGAGGCAAGCGTTAAATGAAACACTACTAAAACTAATTATTCTCGTAATAAGTAAAATGAAGAGCAAACTTATAATATTCCAAATATTAAACAAAACGAATGTATGAGTAATCGACAGAAGCCATGACAAGTATAACCTTGATTTTGTACCTTCGATATAAGCTCCGTTAAAAAATTATCGGAACTGAAATCAGAATCGAAAGTGCAAAATAAATCGAAATTTCTGACCTTCGTAAAATCTCTAATACAAAATAGAGTTCCCAAAAAGTGAAACGGAACCAAACAACAGTATGATAGATATTTAATTCCAAACCCAGGAAAGTATCTTCGTAAGCTTGACAGACAAGCTTGTCATTTCAAGGAGTCCCTTAAACATGTCAGGCGTGTGTTAAGAGGCTTTTGCGGGCCTTAAATTTATTTCCTTTAAGATGAGTATACACTACAACATTTTCTGGAGCTTTTCTGTGTAATGTAACGTTCTTATGAATGCTACAATACAGGCAAAAGCTCAGTTTCCAAAGCATTTCCATGTAATGTAACGTTCCTGCGAATGCTCGGCGTTATGTATGTTACGGGTAAATGCTCACAGCGAGTGTGCATTTACCAACATTTCGTTGTACAAGCGTTCATTCTTTTGCATTCTTTCGTTCGACGAAATGTTACACCAATAAACTCGACGAAATGTTACACCAATATGTTCGTTGGTTTGTAACAAAGAGGCTAGCGTGCTCGACGTTTAGTTCGTAAAAGGATGATACACTAGAACATATTATAGAACGGCTCGTTGTTCTGTTACAAGTAAATGTTGTAGTCTATACTCACCTTTACATATTATGCCGATGTGTTCCGCACCCAGCCGTTTCCTACTTGAGCGGTACTTCGTAAGAGCTTCCTAATCTTGACTGACACGCTCCCCTGGTTTTCGGTCAAGGTTGAGACTTTGAAGTACTTTAGAATTCGACAGTGAACTTGGATGATTGACTCACGCCTGGGTTTGGAACAGATAACATTCGATTCAGTGGCGTAGCGAGTCTCTAAGGGGCCCCGCGTATTACAATTAAAATGAGGGCCCCTCTTTTATCTGCGGTACAGCGCAATACTAGTTGGGTTTAGGTATTTCTTAATAAAAACAATATCCCTTTTAAATTGTTTTTATACCGAGATAAACCGAAATAACAACAGACAATTCGGCCATTCGACAGGCCAATACCTTGATAACCTCTCCTTAGTAACAATTTGAGTTTTTTAACAATAATGCTATGCTTCCAACCGAGGCCCTTGAAGCCTGGAGGTCCCGTATAGTTGATACGGCGGTACCTACGCCCCTAACTCGACAGTAAAATATTATCATAGAGTATAAAACTGAATTTGAAGTCGTCGAGACTTAGCAAGTAAGTTATGGGTATTCAGATTAAGAGCCAGGGAGGTATATGCTGCTTAAGCGAATAGATAAACGCGCAGTCAGAGCGCTTGGCACCGACTAAACTGCGTTAGCGTTTAGACTGGCTCGAACGATAGGCATTAAGAACGCTCCTGCCGCAAGCAGACGGGACTTAGGTACGTAATCTTACTGGCTGTGTTGATAGCAGATACAGAAAAAGAATAGGATTTAATTCTGCCCTCGGAAACCAAAAAAACGGTTGTTCAATTAATCAGTTTCTTGAGAACAGGGAGTATGTTGAATGATTTCAGTTATCATAATTACTGATATTTAAAAATTTTGTGTTGCTATCGGCTACGCCCGCGTGAAAGTGCCCAAAAGAATATATACTCGGGAGAAAACGTATTCTATGTGATATTCCGAAAATTGTAAATCCTTTCAGTCATTCGAGTGTAAAGAAGTAACAGAAATACAAGCACTCACAAACTTTCAAATTTATAATATTAGTGTTGAAAGTCTTTCTCTAGATTCAAGGCCATATTTAAATACAGTTAGAAATTAACAGAGGTGCTTAACTGCTTAATTTCATCATCTTCCTACTACTATTGTGGTCGGCGTAACGACTTTTTCTTCCATTCTGTCCTGCCAACCTTCACGCTATCACTGACTTCCTTTTCTCTATCCATCTTTACATTGCTTTTATTAAGTAACGCCCGTTTTCAATAACCTACCGCAGTTCATAGATAGGTAGCTATTATTAACAGTAAGATTATATCCATCAATCCACAGATTTTGGTAGGAAATGCTATCCGTCGGTAGGTTATAGGAAAGCAAGTAAGGGCAAAAGGATAGATTTGTTTATCTTTAGTAGCTGAAACTGTGATAGATAGCTTATTGAAAATAAGCGTAAGTACATAGGTATAGACATAAATAATGTTTTGTATTTTCATTGTATCTAATGCAAAATACAACTATCAGTTTTCAATCAAGGTCAGAATACTCAACACAGAAAAACACTTCCCAACCCCGTCACCTGATCACCAGCACCTACAAACAGCGCCAAGTTGAATACACCTGCTATCACTATCACGACTAGGTACGTGCAAGCCTGCATTGCGATAAATCTGTCCCGTTCACAATATGACACAGCCTGCGCCGCCCGACCAATTGCCGAGCATAAATCAATTGCGCTACCGCCAATGTTTTGGATTTTCGCTGAATATCTTATTAGGCTGGTTATGGAGCTGGACTGCTGAGTGTATTGTGCAAGGTTCGATTACCGGATCGGCCAAATTGTTTTAACATTAACAATTTAGAAGCCAGGTCGTAATTTAGACGCTTATAATGTGATACCCACATGCCTCATAGTCATGATACGGGCTTGCGGACGACGAGCAATGTCTAGCTCGCCTTCCGCTCACCCTATAACGACCGAGCCTGAGTCATCGACGGAGTACAGTCAGCATCAAAAGTCGATGAACAGAATCAACATAACAAAACATTTTATTTTGAACAGATGAAACACATTTTATTGCGAACAGGTGTTTTGTTATGTTGATTCTGTTCATCGACTTTTGATGCTGACTGTACACTGATCTAAATGCCCCTCACAAAGATATCAGTAAACCAAAGAGACCTATTAGTCTTAGACTTGACTTCTAGGGCCATGGAAAAATATATGAAAGACATACCTACTCGCGATCCTAGAACGCAAAAAGCAACTAAAGGAAAATAGGAGTTTCATATTTTAGTCAGAAATAGTCAAACATTTGCACGAAGGTTGGAGTCCTACTCCAACCTTGAACGGGAGAAGTAATTAGATGATATTCCACCTCAAAAACAAAAAATCCCTGGAATGTGCACGTAAACGGACCAACGCTTGGTCCTGCATCTAACCCGTCCCCCCCCCCTTCGGTCGTGTCAGAGTGCCGTTCCATTGGACTACGAGAGTAAAGAAACAGTAAGTGCAATTCACTTACTATTTTTTACTCTCATAGTTTGCGGACACAATATTGTATTTTAATTTCTCCGTAACCTATAGGTACTTGACTAACCTTCGTTGAAATTGGTCACTTTAGCCAGTCAGTTCAGTTACAGCAACGAGAGAAGAGATTTTGATGTACGATATAGACAACATACCCGCTTCTGATCTCATTGAGCACAGTTTTTTTGTCAAGGAACATTATAGGCATTCCAACTAACTGCTGGCAGCGGCTTCGCCCGCGGGATGGTAGAACTTTATCCCAAGGGAACATTCTCCCGGAATAAAAATTATACAACGTGCTTGACGAAGACTTACGTACGAGTAGACCATGACCTGTGCCCAGCAGTGGACGTCTTTCGGCTGAGTTGATGATGATGATGGGACCCTGACTTGGATGCAGACATGGCCTACCCGTGTACACAGTCTAATCCAAGTGCCGTTTGTGCGTGAACAAGTAAGTAACAAACACACACACACATTTTCGCCATATAACATTAGTGTGATTCTACCTCTTCAAAAGTAGGTTCCATCCAAAAGATCGCCGTCCTTCGAGCTTGGCTTTCAATCTCACCAGATGTGGCTAAATTCGTCCCGCTTAGCCGAGCAACAAAACAAATATCATCCGCTCCGAGATGTTTTTCTTATCGTGAAAGCCCTGAAACATGAGCTTCGATAATATTTTCGCTTTCGAAATAAGAAAAATGGATCTACGGCTGTTTTATTTATTTATCAAGTTGATTCTTCTTGTTTACGTAAGATTATATCCGGCTGTGTCATGTATAGAGTTTCTATTGAGAAAATATAAGTACGAATTATTGTTTTTCATCTTTTGTTTAGGAAATTACCCGGTAGTTTTCCGCTTTGCGGAACAAGAGGGCGCCAAATATTCACAGACTAAAATCCACCTGTGTTGTCCTTGGCCTTTTTATTCTAGAGCCACGGTTTCCCTTACAGAAATTCCCATAGCTGTAATGGGCATCGTCTAGCTGAGCCCTACTACGGTTTTGCTTTTTTTTGCGGTGTCTCTTGAATGCATGGCAAAGAAAGAACATAGGAGTGTGTTTTAGTCAGTAAAAGTCGGATACGCTCCCCGAGAGCGGGAAAGTCATTGCATGATTTCCCACCTAAAAAAACCCTTTAACGATGAATTTCCAACATACACATTGTCTGTGCTCGCGTAAAATAAAATTTACAAAATTTTAGATCATAGTCCCAGTAGTTTCGACTGTGCGAAAGATTATATATTATTATTATAGGACTAAAACAAAATAATAATATAAGGATTATCGTGTTGTGTACCCACAATTCTCGATAACAGAATTCAGCCCTATAGTCTCGTATTATCGGGGACCGACCTACAGCCGTTTAACGAGCGCCATTCCCGTTCAGCGGTCATATAATTGTAACTCTTTTTCAAACAGAAAACACAAAAGGATTAAGTTTTTGCGAGCAGTTGAATTAAGATGGTGCCATGTTGTCTCAGGACCGATGTTAAACGCTTTAACAGTAGGTGACTAGCACGTTTTTAATACATAATCGTAGAACATAATAAATTTTATTGTGCACCAAAATAGAAGCAGTTTTACAGAATAAATAAATTAATAATTCGAAGGTATTTTTGTTTGTTTTTTTTTTGACTGGCTTCTGCGATCAGTTTCACCCAGGTGAACGATGTGGTCTACATTTCACTCAGTTATATAGTTCAATGTCACATCCATCGGATTCCCGCGACGCTTATCAGGTCATTAGTCCACCTTGTAAGAGGTCACCTGTTGTGTCGTAATTAAATTATACCTGATATACTAATAACCACATTTATAACACCTATTGGACGTAATAAATTAAAACATTTTTTGTGACTCTGAGTGTGTGACTGAGTTTCCTGAAAGCTACAACTTTAAGTCACGTGTAAATAGGTTACTTCTATAGAAGCGTGCACCATTGTCGGCCACATTATCGCTTACCATCAGGTGAGATAGTCGTCCAACGGGAGCCTATGCATTATAAACAAATAAGTACTTAACCTATCACATACCCACAAAACGAAACACAATAGTAAAACAATAACAGCGCGGTTTCATAGGACCGGTCGGGGATTCATGAATTAATAAGAAAAAAAGGAGCTTCTTTAGATTTAAACCCTACTATTAAGCGTAGTCATCTTCCATTAAGAAAGGAGCTAGAAAGGTCGTAAGGTCATCGTGTAGTTTCACAGTACATTTGTTTGTCCAGAGGCACTCACGCCGATTTATAGTCGGCCCGTTAGCCGCAGAACACATGGCTGAAACATACGGGAAATTAAAGAACCTTTCCTTTTTATGTGGTTCAATCTTCGATTTAATTATCCTGCTCTGTGTGGAGCGAGAAGTAGTGTTAGACTTATGTATTGTAAAACCTTGGTAGATACTTTCGTACACTAGTTATAATAATTTTATTCAGTCCACTGAAGTTTCAATACCCTTCTTCGCTGAACCAGCCACAGCACGCACCAACACCTAGTCCGGGCAACTGCCCGATAGTTGATTTCGAGCTGTAACATCGCGCGGAGAATTCTGTTATCGCGATGCAGAATTTTGGTTTTACTTACTATGTAGTGTCATAGATGTCGCTAGCCAGTTACACCAGGAACCAGTGGCTTTTTAAAACATCCATTGATCAAGTAGCTCCTAATGTTCCATTTATCAATTATTAAACAAATCTTAACGTAGTAAAATGTTCGACATGGTTAGTAATTAATTACAGTCTCAAAGCAATGCTGTTTAATACCCAATCAATTTTTATTGGCGAATTGGTGTGTACCTATACGAAATAAAAAACAAGGTTTACAAAGAAAAAAAAGTAATAAGTTTATATTTATTAAAAAATAAATATATATTTTGTAATGTAACTAAAAATTTAAGGTTTTCGGAATTTTTCCTTTATGTGTGCTATAAAACGTTGCTTCATGTCAAATTTCAAGATTCTAGGTCGACTGGAAGTACCCTTTAGGTTTTGATTCCCTGCGAGTACTTGCGAGTTTCAAAATATGCAGCTTAAATTGCTGTTTCTTTTGATTGCGTTGACATAGAAGTTTGATTTTGTTACAGCTTAAGAAGGTATTATAGACCTGAGTATTTGGTATGAATTTCAATTTAATACCTCTACGCGTTTATGAGGAAATGGGTAGTAAGTTTAAAATTATTAAAAAAAAATATTATGTGATGTAACTAAAAATTTATGGTTTTCGTAATTTTTCCTTTATCTATGCTATAAGACGTTGCTTCGTACCAAATTTCAAGATTCTGAGTTCACGGGAAGCACCCTGTAGGTTTTGATTCCCTTGCAAGTGTCGAAAATTTGCGGCATAAACGGCTGTATCTTTAGATTGCGTTGGCTTAGAAGTTTGATTTTTTCACAGCTTCAAGGGACAGTAGACCTGAGTAATTGATATAAATTTCAGCTTCATACCTCTACGCGTTCCTGAGAAAAAGGGTCTTGACAGACGGACGGACAGACGGACAACAAAGTGATCCTATAAGGGTTCCGTTTTTTCCTTTTGAGGTACGGAACCCTAATAACCGTCCAATACAGCCAGAACATGGATAAACCGTTTTATTGCATGATTCGGGATATACCTATGACGGTCAACGATTAATTCCCAATTCCACATGCCCCTTTGCGTCAGCTAAAAACATCGCTTTGCACGTTTTATTAGCTGCTTTTAAGAAATGTCGGAAGTGAACGCGTTTGACGTTTGTAAAAGGCTTCAATAAAACTACGTTTCTAATGGAGCAAAATGCAATGCTACACATTTCGGGGACCTATTTCAGTTTTAGCTGCGTCAGCTTTTACAAAAACAAACCTGGATCTTACTAGAAGCAATAAATATTTTTTAGTGTTTCTCTCTCTCTCTCTCTCCACTTTCTTCCTTCCTTCCTGCTTCAATCCTTTGCTTTGCAGAGAGTGAGAGAGAGATATTACTCTACACTCTCTGCTGCAGAGAACTGCTTTCCATTACTCCCTGTTTTGGGAAAGTGTATACCAGTCCTGCCTATTAGGGTTCGTCTCGGCTCTCCGCTTTAGTTTCTACCCCTGTAGAGTAGACCGACATTGTTGTAGGTTGAGATCTTCGACATTCATCAAAATATTTATGTGACCGGTCCTGAAAGATATCACTTTAAAAATCTACAAATAAGAATTCTCACAAGACTACTATCCGTATGTTTCCACACACTCACTGTCAGAAGTTCACATTAAAAGGTTAAAGTTTCAGCCATTGTCCACTCATCACCGGTAATAAACATTGTTTTTAGAAACTTGAGTAATTAACAACCGTCTTCACTGTTTAGTTCTAAAACAAAGAGGTAGTTAATATGTTGTTTAATGGCTAAACTGTTCAAAACTACTGCGCTTATGACGTTTCTTTAGGTATGTTTTAAGTAGCTTTCGAGAACAGAACCTTGGAACAGAGAAGAAGACTGGAGAATAAAATATCCTACTCCTCCAAACATGCAGTTCCCTGATGTCAGCCAGACCGTAGGTGCCCAGCAGGGTCAAAAACCTTCTAGAGTTATGGGTTCGCTTCTGAAAGGAAAACCCAGGGCCCTGGATTGTAAGGCAAAAATTTTAGTCAGTAAAAGTCTGACACGCCCTCAAGGATCAACTCATGGGATGATTTCCCACCAAAACAAAAAATCATCTCCCTGGCAGAATACCTGTCACGAACTGCAGTGACCAATCTGGAAGTCAAAGAACCGATTACGGGCTCAGAATAGCCACTGCAGAAACAATCTGGCAACATGGAGAATCCTAAACCAATCCCAAAATTGATGCCAGTATGGAGCCCTTCACAGCATATCCTTCACCTTTTTTCATGCTCGGCATGTACAACCACCAGCATCTTTTACTCTTATAAGACTTGAACGAAGCCAATTTGTGAGGCCAATAACAGAGCAATTCAAGTGGTATATATTGATCGGAGAAAGCGACAAATCGACACGTTATGGACACCCTTAGCTATCAAAGTTTTGATGGACTGAGATAACGCGTGACTTTAGAAAGCCCATCAACACTTACATCTAATGTAAACCAATCTGCTGACTTTTTTTTTCCTACATAAAGTTCTATCCAATCTATCTTCAACCCGTTTCACAAAGATAAACACGATTCTAGAGCTAGCATCAGAAATCTAATAACAAATCTTACATTTGCATTGTTTTCGAGATTAAAAAGTGTAAATAAGAAGAGGAGTTGGAATAAGAGCCGCGTATCGCGAGGGATGCCTGGCAGCACAGAGCGCCAATCAAAGCAACTGCCTCGGGGCGGCTATTCAATTAGAAATGCCCCTCTACTGTTTTTGTGGGGAAAGGGATAGGAGATAGCGAGGTTTAAGGTTTTTTTGGGATCTTGAAGTTTGAATTTCGGGTTCAACTTGTGAAATAAATTGGAGAACGTGTAAGGAAATTTTTTCATTGATTCAGTCATGTGCTGCTGCATGTTTATCGAATTTGCAACATGCAATCACGCAACGTGCAACGTGCGATTTCAATGTTTTTTTTTTCTAGTCTATTTAACGTCCCGTGAGTGTGTCCGTGACAACACAGCGGGCCCTAACAGAATACCTACCAGCGCTACATTAATAATTGCTTTAAATATCGCAAAAAGTTGATTTAGGTCAAATTTAGTAAATGTTTGTTTCTTCTGTAACGCGAGAAGTAACCCTAAACGAATTCCGACGGAAAAATTGTGGTTGTTGTTGTTGACGAACCACCGATTGTATTCATTTGTAATTGATGATACATACCTTAAGCGATTTTATGGGTGCGTTTAACTTACTTTTTTATTTGGGTTATTATATATCAATTAACTCTGAGTGAAGCAAGGCATGTTAGAATTTTACTGACTAAAATTCATAGGTATGTAATTTTTTTCACATGCCCTTTGCTTTTTAAGGCTGGTGTAAATCTTTCGAACAATCCCTAGCTAAAAAAAGCCACCTTAAAACATGATGAAATGTTCCAGATACTAAAATAAAAAGGAATTGCGCGTCAAAAGCATTGATACAACCTTAGAGAAATCGCTCTGCTCTCAAATCTCGCGTCGGCCGCTTACAAAATGCTCTATCAGACGGGCAGGCGCGACGGCCGCGGTGTGTACTAGGTACGGCTACGACACATAATACGTCTTTTTACAAACCCCGCTCACATTTCCATGTCCAAAAGACCCCTTTATTTTCTTTTTAGAAATCCGTTTAATTCCTATTTCAGAGGGGAGGCAGTAGAATAGATTGTTGGCCCTGGTTTCATGGTGAATTATACATTAATGGAAGGGATCTCTCTTGTGGTGGATCAATTGTTTGCGTTTTCCTAATACCACGTAAAAGTTGATGAGGAATAGCCTAAGAAAAGCGAATGAAAACAAGAAAAGAAAATCAATTTAGCAAACTGACAATTACGGAGGACACACGAGTGAAATATTCGCTGTTCGCGCGTCAAACGCTTGTTCAATCTTCAGTCAAGTTGATAGGCAAATCTCTCGGAATTCCCAAGCCTAATCAAAGAAAAGACAACCTTCCTTCCTCGCTTACTCGCAGCAGAAAAAAAAACAAACGATTCCCAACCTTACAAAAGTGTAGAGAACAATTTATTTTTATGTGTACACCGGTATCAATAAGGTATAACACGACAGGTTTGTTTACGAGCCTGGGCGTGCCGAATGCGGTGTGTTTTGGCGGTTCCACGCCGTGTTAGTGCATGGTTACATGTCGTTGAGTTATAGTTTTACTGGGCTGACACATGCGATAGTTAAATGGACAGACAATGGTGGGTTTGTTCGTCGATATTAAAATAGAATGTGGAATTGATGAAAAGGCTTTTGTGCTGGCTGCTTATAACTTTCTTTTTTTTAAGGTGCGAAATCACTATAATTACTTCTCCCGCTCTTGGACGGAGGAGCAGGGCGTGTCAGACGTATACCGACTAAAACCCACTCAGTTCCTTCTTTACCTTCGTTCCAGGGTCTCGGTTTTCCTTTCAGAAGCTAACCTATGACCCCAGAGACAGCGCCGTCTCACTAGAATGGAACCTTACCTGGTCACTATGGGTTACGCACTTTATAGGTATATTTTTATGGCGTCATGGCCTGGTTACGCTGCCATGGAGTCACAGTAAGTCACGACCCTTAATCAAGAAAGTTTTTAAAAATGAAAAAACTTTTCTGCGGTTTTTTATTTGTCCGGTATACATGTACTTTTTCCCTTGTTATTTCTCCTGAGAGTAGTTGGCGGTCATTTTAAACTGTATTAGTGTTCTCATAGCCTAGATCCAGAATCTCCTAGATCTAGATTAGTCTTCGGAAACGTTGCACTTCAAACAACAACGAAGAAACTCGTAAAAATACAAGCCAAATGAAACACTGTCCTATTTATCTTCCGTCGCCACAAAGGTTAAATATTTTCACGGCTTTTTTTTAAGGTGGAAAAAGTCATCGGAATTACCTCTTCCGCTCTTGGTCCGAGCGGGAGGGCGTGTCGGACTCTTAATTACTAAAACCTACTCCGTTCCTTCTTTGCCCTCGTTCCAGGATCCCGGGATCTCCTTTCAGAAGCTAACCCATGGCCCAGAAGCTTCGACCCTGCTGATGGCCCCTACGGTTTTGTTGACATGTTTTTGAAGCGCGCGTGGAAAATATTTTCACGGTTTCTTAAAGATATACCTTGCTAATAAAATAATGTAAGAAGTTAAGCGCGGGGCTTCAGAAGTAGAAGTTTATTTTAGTTGATAAGCTTTGATTTTTGCTCATCTTTTACGGGGCTTGGTTGCTTATGATAACAATGGAGTTCAACAAAGTTTTTTTTCTATTCAATAAGCTGTTTTATCCGACTAATATTATAGCGTTTATAACGGCAACGTTTATAATGTTTGTTACTCTTTCACGAAATAAACTACTGAATGGATTTCTATGTAAATGGTATACAGGTCCTGGAATAGGACATAGGATACTTTTTCTTCTGGGAGTATGATCCCTTGGTATAATTTTCTAACATCTGTAATTTTGCCTGCTGCGGTCTTTTCGTCCGATTATAATTTGGGTATCTTCAAGACTAGAGTGAATAGGCTCTTAATAAACTATTTCGCCTCACCATCAACGATTGCATCACTGCTTACCATCAGGTGGGATTGCAATCAAGCACTTGTTTATGTTATATAAAAAAAACACACACACTGGCGAAGCCACTGGCAGCAGTTAGTAGACCATAGTAATAAAAAATTGCCTCTACTAAATAGCCTACTAAAGTTTCAATATCAGATAGGGTATAAAGATCCATTCCAGTATCTATAAAATGACTGAAAAACTGCCAACACATTGAAACTAGGCTAGACAGACGACAAAATGGCTGAATATCTCATCGATATAACTATCACACTTTACAGATCCCTGCCAAGCATCACAATAAATCATAAACATAATGATAGCCTCCAGCAGTAGCCATATATTCAGCACTTAACGATGTTACTGTATCTCGTGTCTAAACTTAAAATATTCATCAATATCTCTGGGCCCAATATTCTGCCCTAATGTATTCCATAAGCGAGCCGTCCTTTTAACTAATCTAAGTAAGTTTGTAGCCCGTCAAAGTGGCTGACAGCGTCGAACGTCCGTCGAATAGTAAATATTTTATACTTTTTATTCGTAACTGGATTAAAGGATCTACGCTTGAATGGCCGGTAATGTCTTTCTTTTGTTTTCGTCTTTTTTTTTCTTAGTCTGCTCTAAAAGGCGAAATGTAGGACGGTACCTAATCTAGAATTCTTGAATGAGGATTTTATCGCAATTATTTTGTAATTTCTAAAATAAATTAATTTCTTGCTCTTCACTGCGATATTTTTGTTGGATGTATGAAAACGCATTTGTGAGGTCTACTGTGTACGTCGTGCGGCGTATAACGGCAAATTTTATACGCGTCTATGAAGCTTCGCGTCCGTGGTCAGTAGGCTTCTTTGACCCTACTAAACTTGATTAAATGCCATAATATGCCAGAAAACGTTTGCCGAGTCAACGAGTATTGTATATATTTTTATAGATAAACTTAGAAACTACAATCCACCTTAACAATCCGAGCACCTTCCCTTTAAATGATAAACAGCTTATGAAGAACCCTCGTTAGTTAAAGTTTCGCGATGCCGGCGCGGCCTCGTTATTACATCGGGGCCGTTATGACGCCTTTTTTCTCCCCTCGGACAAAGGATTACATGTTTTCTTTGCGAAATCATTTCTTCCTGAGGAAATGTACGGGGACTAAGAGATCACAGGCGAGCGCTGAAATAACCTGTCTTGTTTTAACCTGCTAAATGTGTAGAGATAAAAAGTCCTAAGTTTTTGCCTTAAAAATAATATCTCGTCTATACAAGCGTGGTTTTATCACGCACAGATCTAAATGGTAAATATTCTAGCCTTACACAAAACGTTTTGTGAACACGTTCTTTGTACGTACAGCTAAGGAGTAGAATTCCGTGCTGGAATCTGTTTCCTGATAGGTACAACCTTACGGTCTTCAAGTCAAAATGAACAAGCATCTGTGCTCCATCGTCGACCACATCATCGCTTACCATAAGGTCAGATAGTGGTCAAGCGCGAGCCTATCAATACTAAAAAACGTGTTAAGTGCTCCCACAGTTAACCAATTAATTTTAAGTTCCATTATAAAATAGCCTAGCAATCAAACACAAATCCAGTATACATTTTACACTATGCTTGTTACTAAGACCTAAAGTTAATTTATTTTTGACTATATTCATTCATACCGCACAAGTATGAATAGAAAATAACATTGTAAGAGCACAGATTAGCTGCTGCTAGCGTTTATGAATCCACACATTATAAATGCAATCTGCAGTCTTGCAATACTCGTTAAAATTCATAGTTTGAATTAGAAAACTCATTTCAAATTTCTTTTTTGGGTGGAAAGTGGTGAAATAAGTTCTCTGGGAGTGACTAGGGCGTGAGGGTAGCCTCTCCCTTACGCTTTTCGTCACCTGCTTCGATCGCATTATTTCTTCGTGGAAGGATATGACTGCTTTCCATGTTCTTTGGTTCCGTTCCATGGAGTAGATCGCATACTGAGCCGAATACGAGAGCTCACTGCAGCAGATCGCCTCCACGAGAATACGATGGTGATCCGTTTAAACGGGGCAGACTGTGTCTGGAACACACGGTAAAGCAAACGCCTCGAACGCTTGTTCACCGTGTCTTCCGGGCGATCTGCGTAATGGTAACCCTTGGTAATTTCCACCCGTCAAATCCGAAATAACTATGTCCGGTGAGGACCTGCCATACTAGTGCATTTTTAACTACCTGTCAAAGAGGGGACTGATTACCGCGATTGTGGCGTGCCCATAATTTCTAAGCCTGCCATGTTTATAAAGCCACACACACACACAGCTACCACAGGTGGTTTTGTTAAACCCAAAGGTTGACTGGTAGAGAATGTCTTTTTGCATTGAGTCCACCTATACACCACCACTTTACATGAAGGTTAAATAAATAAATAAAGCCGGCCGGTTCTAATTTGCGTCCACTATGTTTTTACAATAATATTGTAATGCGTTTGTTCGGCGCACAAGAGCACTGAGGCGTCACGGTGCCAACTGTTATAGGCGGTATTGTCAAAAATCTCCATAAAAATTGAGCGTGTCAATGAGTGTCACTGTTTACTTAAAGAAATTGACGGCCCGTGACAATTCTGAATATGGCTATAACAATATAAATGGTGCCTGAGAGAGACCGAGAACCCAGAGATATTAGCTCCGAAATATGTGTTGTAGGTCGTCGGTTAAAAATTCAGCCGGATGTATTGCATTGTTAGTTTAGTTCATCATCGCTACTCACAAAACGATGAAGGAAACCATCGTGAGGAAAATCGACACAGAGACATCTGACATTGACCAGTCCGCACTGGGCCCCGTGGCGGCTCATACCCTCTTCTGAAGAGAAGGCTGGAGTGCCATTAGTGGGACCGTTATGTTAAATATTATGTTATAAGAGCGTCTGTGGACCGATGACCTGGCAAGAATCGCGGGAATTCGATGGATGCGAGGCGCACATTACCGGTCGTTGTGGCGACGCTTTGGGGAGGCCTATGTCCAGCCGTGGACGTCTTTCGACTGAGATGATGATGATGAATAGCGTCCGTAGTGACTGAGTAGCAACGGCACAGATACTGCGTGCTTTGCGGTCTTGTCCCTTTTTTTCAAACATAACTATTCTTACTTCTTGTGACGGTTAATGAAGTCGGTCAAAAGATTTAAACAAGCCTAGTCTTAAGTTAACCCGCGACTTAATTAACTTATTCTCTTCCCTATTTTTGTGAAGTTAAAACATGCTGCTGACGTTTAAAAAGATATAAAATGCTGGCTCGAAGGAATGCCTTCACAAAGTAATAAGACAGCCATGTTTATTCAGAGAGGTGTCTCGCAGAATACGGTACGTCGGGATTAGACGGCTCGCACAATAGTCAGAGATCGCTAAGAACTGGAATGATGAAACATTTGCAGTGTATATGCTACGTAGTAGTACGTTTTCATATTTTTCAATATAATATACTAGCTTTAGCCCGCAGCTTCGCCCGCGTACATAAAATATAGCCTATGTCACTCAGGAATACAGCAGCTTTCTATTGGTGAAAAAGTTTTATAAATCGGACCAGTACTTCCACAGATTACCTCATACAAACAAAAAAGCAAACTACCTCTTTATTATATTAGTGTAGATAAAAGGCAGAGTCCTGACTCACTCGAATGCCCAGCCCCAAACCCTTGGATCTAAAACGCTGAAAATTTGCATAGAGGTTCGTTTTTATGATATGTATGTTAATTCAGGTATTCTATACAATAGCTAGACTAGTTTATAAACACCCTTTAGAAACCTTACTTTAAACCCGGCGGACCGAAATACCATACCGAAGGACCTAGTGCCTGAAATTATGTCACTTCCTTGCTCCTGTCTTTTGCACACATTACCGGCGCATTCGGTATTGTACAGAATAATCTACACATTTAGGTATTCTATAAATTGCCTAGGTACCATTATTGAAACAGAATAAAGTTCAAGTCCAACAAAATGCACTTAGTCCAGGACACTTTAAACGCCTGAGCTCTAAATCATGCCCGGCCCACTGATCTAAAGTCTATACTTACCCGTTCGGCCATTATCGCCTCAAAACTTCGTAATAGTTTCCAAGCCGAACGCTGCACGTAATATGTGGCCACATAAATTGCACACTGCACATAATTCAATTCACTGAACAAAATTTTCGGTCACCATTAATTTAATTTTAAATTTTAATATTGATAGTATCAATTGGTCCAATTTGTCAAATTGCCTATCGAGCGGAAAACCGATACTTTTATCTTGCTCCGAATTCGGCAACGAACAAATAAGTGGGTAGATCGATTTCTTCTTGGAATCAGAAAGTACACTTAGTGTGAGGGCTTTCGTCAGTCGTCAGGGCTTGACGGGTGATTGATTGCTTCGAATGGGATCAGCAGTGGACGTGATCGACGGTGCCTTGGATTCGCACAAAGAGAAAAAATTAAAATCTCGTTATAGGGGCACTCTTCAGAGTTAAAAAAAACTTTCATCTTGGTTAGGACTGCTTTTTTTGGCATAGAAAAATAAATATAATCGAAACACTATTCTGCGCTCTTAAACTGAAATGGGACTACGCAGGACATCGCCCCGTGCCCACAAACTTTGAGCCAAAGCGGCAAAAGTCAACGTATAAAGTTAGCACAGAGCGATGAGGTCGCGGCAGACCACGAAGGAGATGGCGGGATGAACTAGAGAGATTTCGCCAGAACTGGTAGGACGAAGCGCGGTTCTGCTTTTGGTGGAAAGAGTGGAGCGAGCCCTTTTCCCAGGAGTAAGACAGAACAGGCTAACAAAAAAAAGTAGTAAGTTACATTCACGAGTATAATAAAGAAAATATTTACAACCTCTCTCTCACGAACAATCTAAAAGAATCGTACGGCCTAAAACGCTAGCCTCTGGCAAAATCCCGCCATAACATACATCGCACGAAGATCAGAACTTCCCCATACAATCATGGATCACATGAAATACTGAACTTGGTTCATGAAATATGAATATGACTTGACTTTAGTACTTTCTAGAACTGCAGTTTCCAATCTTGAAGAGTTAGACTCTGTTTTATGATAGTAGGAATTTCATTTCAGTGTATCTTGCATTGCACAGGTATATTACTTTTATAGAAATAAGGGTAGGTCTGCTGTCTATATCATCTACCTTTACATAGAATATCGTACGTTCTAACAGCTGTTGTAAGTTATAGTAGTAATATTATTTAATATCTTAGCCGGATTCTGAATGGAAATGAATTTTTAGATGGCAATGACTTATCCAATTGCCGGGAGTGGTGGCACTAAGTTCTGTTTTACATTTTTAACTGAATACCACACGTGTCTGCATTTTTTTTCTTGTTGATAAGTTCGCGTCTGACCATTAACAAAACTAATGGTTAGTGATGATGTGGTCGATGATGGAGCACGCTTACCTAGAAGTAACCTATTCACTCTTTATTTAAAAACCTCTAAGTTGTAGCTATCAGGAAACGCAGACTCTGGCAGGGAATTCCAATTCTTAGCTGTACGCACAGTAAATCATCATCATCTACCTAGCCTTTTCCCAACTATAATGGGGTCGGCGTCCAGTCAAGCCGGATTTAGTTGTACGCACAGTTATACAATATGTTCCAAAATGTTTTGTACGTAAGGGTGGGATTTTCCGATATCCCCCACGAATGTACCGGTAGAGCGTCGCCTTACTAGTGGTCCTATGATGGAACAGATCTATCAAAAGCTATCCTATCAACGCTTCTTCAAGTAACCCCAGGTAACATTGTTTGCGCGGTGTAGTATTACTGTTGTCTTTATGATGTCAAGTATAATGCATAGATCGAATTTCGTCACCGTAACCTTCCCGGAAACTAACCAAAACCTATTTTAGAACAGCAGCAGTAAAACCGTTGGGCACTGCTTAACATTAATTGGTTTTGCTCCTTTGAGACCACTTAAACAAAATGGACACTAAAATGTGTTCTATGTTTTAAGCTCTTGAATATGATGTTCTCAATATGTTGCTACAACCAATATTTCGCTACTATCGATACACTAATCCCTCAGAAGGTTACTGCTCTATGTAAGCGTTTAGAAGGATTTTAGTGGATATGTTACAGTTCGAGTACTTGCCAAAATCCCCCTTGATGTTATGTTAGGCTACCAGGCTAGGCCTTTGCCCCCAGTTTTGTAACTGTCGCCGTAAATGTAGGGTACTTCTAGTTGTAACGATTGACTTTACGACCGGCTTAAGCGATATTTATTGGGTCCTCATACGTCATCGAAAATATTGGGTGCTTTAAAATGTAAGGAAGACGTAGTGGCATGTCTTCAGCTTTTTTCTAATGAAAATACTAGTAGACATTTGACGTCATTTTTATGACTGGTAGCAGCTAGATGCCAGTTGTTGACAATCGAGATGAATGCGTCAAATCGAAACTATTGGCATAGACCCAGTAGGCAGTTTTTCCTCAAAAAAAACAAATTCAATCAATCAATACAATCTTTAGTTGGTCTAAAAACCATATCTTTGGTGATGATTGCCTTTGTTTTAGATCCATTTCATCTATAATTGTCAACTCGTTGATGATTGTAATTGAAGTTGGTGCCTGTTTTACCTGATAGGTACCTACAACCAAACAAAGGGGTATTTAAGTCAAGATCTAATAAGTTACTTCTAGACAAGCATGCTCCATCATTGACCAGAAGAGATAGTAGTCAAACGCGAATCCATCAACAATATTAAAAAAGTATATAAAAGGTAAAAATGAATCTAATTTGATAAAGGTAAGTGAGCACTCTGTATTCACTGCTCTTTCGCTGTAAAGTTACAAAGTTACCCTCTACTGGCTAGATTGACGCAAGGTAAAACAGTTTCTCCCTCTAAGATTTATATCTTAAAATAGAATTCTCAGTTTATGACAAGTTATAAAAATAAAACGCTAGAGAGAGAACCTCCTAAAAGCTTTTAAAAATCCTTCCTACTTTCAAAATTACATTTTAAAACGGAAATTTGAAAGTTGTTGAAAGAAACAACTAATAGGTACGTCCCGTTTCTCGACGAGGGAGGGTTTCAAGGTTTGTGTGCTTGCAATCTTAACGGTAAATAGATACGACAAACTAAAACTGCGAAGGCAGCTGAGATAAAACCTTGGCTCAGTTCTCAACTAGCCTTGGCCGGGATAACACCAGAACTAAACTAATATCGCACCTGTTTATATAAAAAAAAAAAAACGTTTAAAGGAAACTTTATTCAAGATTAAATATCTTAATCCAACATCCCCTTAACAACTTAGAAATTCACCTGAAAAATACACCAAACACTAACTCAACACAGAGATTAACGATAATTAATCTTCCCAGCAGAAAGTTTTAATTATCAGCTCGTTAAACTAGAGGCGCTCAACGAATGATTAGCTTCGTTCAGTCTCGCTCACTCATAGGTCGGCTCACAACAGAATTGGCAATTTGCGAAATAGTTGACCGTAGTTAGACAACCGCTTTACGAAGCCACAGGATTATAATGTTAACAACATTTTGATGACGAACCGAACTCACACTGAATATCGAATTTTCATGAACGAAACGCTGATTCTAATAATGTACGAGTCGGTACGGCAAAATGTAAATTTCGAACCAGGAATGTCTTTTCAGTGGCAATAAAAATTTTAAACTACTTGGAATGTTCTCGCTATTTTACCGCAACTTAATTTCAATGACATGTTTTCAAATAAAAACAAAGTTGTATTTCCACGCGCCCAAAACATATAAATGGATCACATCACGTGCTCCGAATACTTGATAGTTTGACAAATCATCTCACTTATATCGTACGACTGATTCGGGATTTCACATTTTTGGCCTGACATGGGGAAAAATCGGCTTTCGGCCATTACGTCATATTCGGCGCGACCTTTCGCGTCGCATTGCTACGGTCGAGCTACGCGCGGCTCGTAGTGGTCGCGTAGCAGTGACTACGGGCGCGTCAGACGCGCTGGCTGAATGCTACGAAGCGCTACGAAAGCGTAGCGGTTGAACTTGACGTAGCGTCGGAACTGTGAAGTTTGCTTTTGTTTGTGAAGTGACGTTTATGAATAAACAAGTGCGTTAAATTATAATTTAAATTCAATTAAATTATTTTAATTATTTGCAGCTTATGCTGATAAATAAAGCTCAATTTAATTAACAATAAATTTAATTAATTTTCGAATAGTGTATTTTATAAAAGTGTGTGTCCAACATGTGATCGCTTGCTATGGGTGAGGGCTCACTGCCGGGGGTGTTCTTCTGCGCCGGGGAGAACGGCAACGGGTACAGACTGTCGGTGCAGGGCATCAGGACGCTGCAGGGCTTCCTCCGGGAGCATGGCGCGGACTGCGTCAGGCAGTTTATGCAGGTACACCAGGTTACATTATCATCCCTGCTTACCATCAGGCGGAATTGCAGTCAAGCATTAGTTTATGTTATATAAAAAAACATCATCATCTCAGCTGAAAGACGTCCACTGCTAAATTAAATAATAATATAACAGAGAGTAAATTATACCTACTTGTATTTTGGTAAGCAAGCAGGATACCTTTCGAATTGAAGGTGGTTCCTGCCAACAAATGTCCGTAATAGGGGTTTCACAGGTGATTTCTATATTGAAGCAACGGCATCTCATATGCCTTAATTATTATTTTTTATTTTAAGTTCCTACAGTCCATCCTAAAGTAGTCTGGTAGACACTAGCTCAAATCTATGGGAGATTTGAGTTAGTGTAAAAAGTTTTGTTATTATTTTGGTGTACAGTAAAGTTTATTCTATTGGCTACTATTAAAAAAATATAGAATAAGACGGCATGTATGATTGAGATGACTTCAACTACCAGTTGATTCTTTAAGTTTGAATTTTCTTAGGTTGGGATAAATATTTCTTTATAGATATTACAGTTTCTGCGGGGCTCAAATTACAAGCTATATTAACCAGTAAAACACAAAGTTTTAATTAGAACGCTCAAAGTAATAACATTAATGTTATTGTCCGTTTGTTCTCGCATACTAATGGTTTATTTTTCTTTACTAAAATCAATACCTTTTTTGTTTTTTCGATATTTGTACAATTTTATCCTTTTAACTGATCTTTTCTGAATCTCCTTAGCACTGAACATGTTTTATTTGAAGATTACATGTCAACTAAACTAAAGGCACTATATATAGTTTTCTTTCCTTCCGTGTAATAGCACTAGCTTGCTAAAAAATCCATAGAATAGGCTAAATATTTTTTTTCTTCTATTCTGCCCAGTCACCCGTCACACTATCACTAACTTTCTCTTCTGTCATGTCACTTCAAACACAATTTATCCATCTTTTCTTTGACCTTTATCTTCTTGCATCTACATTTAAACTCAGAACTCTTTTAGTAACATGCGTACCATCCCTTCTCGTCACACGACCAAAATAACCGATCATACCCAATATACCAAGACAAAATTCCCTTTAAACTTTTCAGTCACTGGCACCCTTCAACTGCGGAACCCAAAAAAAAGGAATTCATATAACGTCTTAAGTCCTTCAACTCGCACCCTCAAATAACCTTATCTTCCTTAATGAATCCGCCGCATTTGAAAAACAGTACTTACCTACTTACTTTCAAACTTCAACACCGTTCTTTAGATCTCCTTCGTACAGTCACAGATAGAATAGCTTCGTCAATTTAAAGTCTATGTTTGTCATTCGTAAGTAAATCTTTGACAGTCGTTTAGTAATGTCTGTTTTTTTAATCCCTGAGAGTAAATTGACACAGGCAAATGTCAAACTTACAATAATAATGATGGCAGTTCTTTTGTGTTGTGACAAGTGTGACAACCCACGAAATGTATTTTAGTCTCAGAGATTTAAAAACAGACGTCTATCCAAGGAGTATCGTGTTGCACAGTAGGTGGATTGTGGAGTTTCTGATACGCAGTCAATCCATGTAAAACACAGGTATTCAGTTGCAACTGGTCAGACTGGAAACCAAACGCATGCTACTTCAAAAAAGGCTATGGAGATGAAATATAAAGTCTGTTCGCTCTGCTTGAATCTACTATGGTGATTTGTCATTCTGTCAGTCACAAAGTGAAAACTGCTTTAGTGATTCAGTATTCTGTCATAGTCACAAAGTGATCATGGAAAAGTTGACACTGTAAATTTAATAAAACGTGTATGATTTATCTTACTAACATTATAAAGGTAAAGTTTTTGTGTATTTGTTTGTTACTCATTCACAATCAAACGGCTGAAAGGATATTACTAAAATATGACACAAGGATAGCATCCTGAAATAGGGCATAGGATACTTTTAAAGCCAGGAGTTAGGGTAGTTGTTCCCTAGGGATATTTATCTATTTTCTGTTAATTGTCTGTTTTCACGCGAGCAAAGTCACCGGTAGAAGCTATTATTTTATAAACAGCCAATTCATTAAAAAGGTTTTATGTCGATTGCACATTAGTAAAAGTTTTATGCTGTTTTGAGCTTTGTTTTCAATTAATACAATATCGGATGTGGGTTTTGTATAAATGATTTATTAATTTGGTAAATTGGTTTAAAACAGCACTTTTCCTCGTCAATATTTATTTATCAACTAGTTGATTCCTGTAGCTTCACCCTCGTGAAAGTGTTTTATGAGATTTTTCCTATTCTTTGGCTTTTTAACCCCCTTACAATACAGCAAACAACACAAAAAGAATTATGTATGGATGTCTGTTACTTTCATGCAGAAACACTGAATGGAAACTATGAAACTTCGTACACGGGTAGAACATGTCCTGGCATAGCACTTAAGATACTTATTATCCTGGGAGTAGGTCTCCTAAGGATTATTTTTTATCAGGCAGATGAAGCCACTGGTAGCTAGTAGTTTACATAACTATAGACACTGATTTTTACTTAAATAGCTTGTAAACTACATGAAGATTTCTACAATGAACTGCTCAGACTTGTGATTTGCTAAAAGAAAAGAAATTAAAAACCCACGAAGGTGTAAATAACTAGACTGAACACACTTTTCAATGAGCTGAGTACTAGGAACTCATAAGTTAGATGTATTGTCTATACGACGACTGCCAACTGACGTCTGTCGACTCAAACGAGAACGCGAACTTTTCTTATGTAGAGTTTTTTAAATGGAATATTAGTAGGTCCAAGTATGTAATACATTTTGTATGAATAGTATACTAAACAGATTATTCCGTTTCTTAAATTAACTTAAGTGGGCTCATAAGCTCTCAACTAGTTCTTTTTTCATATCGTAACCATCCGCATCTAATAAAATCATTCATCCTCCTTTTAGACTAGTCCGATAAAAATATGAGTAGGAGAATGAAATAGACATCTTAAACAAAGAGTTGTAAATAATGTTCTCTATATATAGCCTACGATACACAACTCACTTTTTTTTGCTAGTAGGTACTCGTAGAAGTAAAAAATTTTGTTCTTCTTTTTCTGACGATGGACTCGATTTTATTTTTCTGTCCGGTTTGTGGCAACCTGTGATTTAGTGTTTTATTTATGTACACGCTAACACTTTAAACGAAAAGAACAAATACAGAAGAGCAGTGTGCTGTTTTATCATTGTTTCAGACAGTTTAACTATAATTTAATACTTTTGCCAAACTGCATAGCAGTTTGTTGGCATACGTAGCTCCTATATTATTAAATTATTTTATTGTTATTATAAATAATAATGATACTATATAATTTCCGTTACAAAATATACTTGTTGTAACCGTGCTTTAGGTAGGTACCTATAATGTTATCACTGATTACATTCGACGTATAAAAGAAATAATGGTGTGTAATGAGTATTCACTCATTATATCTACACATAATATATCAGGTACTCACCTAATATACATTTCTTTTCCTCCCCACCTTACCTCAAATTGTCTTCATTAAGAATACCCTCAAGAACTTTCCACCTAACCCAAGACACCGGACACCTAGGTAGGCGTGCTGGTGTCCGGTTCCTACACAAATCTGAGCCGTCCAGAGCCCCATTCATCTTCGCACTTGATAGCTACCGATATAATTAGTACTCCGGCCACCGTTTGATAAATTGCCGAAATATTTACACTACTAGGTGTATTTGAGCTCAGATTTTCCTTTGAGGATTATAAGCGTTTGCATTTTAATTTTCAGGATTAATAATGTCTGGTTTCGACGTGAAATTTCAGTGGCTTCAAGACCAAATTTCATAAATAACATGTTCTTTTTGGCACACGGGATACAAGTCCATATTTACACGTTGATAGTCAATACAATGCCAAATAATCCCTGTAGAAATGTAAAGTGCGATCGCGCACTAATTGGGAGGCTGGGCTGCAAATTAATATAAATGGCAACTGACAGCGTAAATAATTGTTGTTATTAATTTTGCAAACGGTCATACCTCGAAATATTAATTGTATTATTTATAATATTTATTTGTAACTGGTTACTTCAAATTTGTTTGTAGGTAGGACAAGATTTATGCGGGATTGTTTAAAAGGAGTCATCACGTTTCTGTAACGTAAAGGGCAACTAAAGAAACTCGTGTGGGTTTAGTCAGTAAAAGTCTGACACGTCCTCTCTCGCTCCACCCAGAGCGGAACAAGTTATTTGATGATAAAATACATAAAAATAATCGTTGTATATGCGTAGCTTCATAGATGCTTCAAAATACGCCAGGCAGCTTGGGCAGCACGTTTTCAATCATTTGTGACAATACCATCGGACGACGAAGACGTTCCGGCTATTTTTACAACTACAAAAACGTGCTTTCACTCGATGTACGCCGCTGTAGGACAGGCGGTACGACAAGCGTCATGAAGCCTGCATGCAACGACGGCGACGCGAGCACGACGGATGTTGCCACTTCGTCGACACAGTTTCATAGTTTTGTCTGTAAACTGCAAGATTCAACAAGATTTTTACAAGATTCTTGTTATTGAATAAATGAGTATGAGTATGATCTGCCAGCGCCTCACCATCAACGGTTACATGGTCAAGTTTACCAACCAGGTTATGCTATATATATTTTTTTTACTGAGCAGGAGTACACCAAGCGTAATAATATAATGAATACCTACGCATCCATGAAGCTACACGGACAGAAGGCCTAAGATTTCATATACATGAACTACACCATTAATAAGATAGAATCTAACATCACACACACTATGAACCCTTCTTCATAATTAATAAACGCAAAACCCTAATTCTACTATACTTACCTAACACACCAACTTTAAGTGGCTAAACTCCTGCACTATCTAAACCTAAATTAGTCGGAAGCTGTGTTGATAATTAATTAGCTTTCAACGTACACTAGAACCGCACGACTGACGTTCTCGGATGCATCTCGAGAGCTGGGATGCTGTGAGAGTCGGGACTCTTATCTGCGACCGGATTGACTTTGATCTATCGTTCGCTTGTGTTTGTACTAATGTTGATCTGGATTTGGCACGAGTGGATCTTGACGGTGGGAATGTGGGGTCGTGTGGTTAGGTTTGTGATTTTTATTGGTTTACCTTGCTTTTTCAACGCTGCGTCTTTCTGTACGTTGCGTAGCGTTGAAAGGCCTCCCACAAGGTGGACCGACGACCTGGCGAGGGTCGCGGGAATACGATGGATGCGAGACACACAGGACCGGTCGCTGTGGCGACGCTTGGGGGAGGACTATGTCCAGCAGTGGACGTCTTTCGGCTGAGATGATGACCTTGCTTTTTTGCAAAGGCTTCGTCCGCACTTTATTTCGGAAATATAATGGGTTCCTTATTCGGAGCGCTCTAACTTTACGTTATACATCCAACGAGCATAGCTGTATTGTAAAACCTTTTACTTCCGGGTATAAAGTTTACTCTATTCAGGCCATGGTCGAACAATACCATCAGCCGATTAAGCGTGGTTAACTAACAGTCATTTAGTTATTTATTAAAAGTTCATCCAACACAAAGGCAAACAGTAAATAGTAGAATAGAGTTTTTCTTTAAAAGGTATGAATAAAAGAACAGCTACTTTAAAATTTAGTTTTGTTATTCCTAGCCTTCGCTGTCCCACTGCTGGGCAAAGGACCCCCAAGTCCTTCCAGAATTCTTTCCCGTACCTTCACAAACCAGTCCTCGTGGTATTCGTCCAGTACATTCCATCAAATTTCTTGTACATTCGTTTTATGATTGGTGTTTTTTGATTGACAGGTTTCGTTGCAGTAAATGTTCTTATGAAAATGTGATGAACCATGGTTGGATTATGGTCCAACCGGTCCAACCACAAAGTGAACCAGATGTAGAATCAAAGCTAGAATTTTAATTCAAAATAAACATGCAAACGTCAATTCTTTAAAAACTTGCCACTAACAGCTTTTAAAGCTAAGCGTTTAAAAAGCTTTTCCGCTTCGAAATCAACAGATTAACATATCGAGTAAAGATTATGTAAATATTATTATCATCACAGCTTCTTACGAAAAAGCAATCCGAAATCCAGCTTAAATAATGTACTAAAATCCTTTTCCAAAAGTAACCTCCTTTTGTTCGGTCCTGTACAAAATACAGTTAACCGCACGTCTGTACTCTGTAGTTACAATTTGGTACTGACAGAGTCGTTATGTCGTAGTGGTAAGGGCGGTTTTAGTACTGCAAGTTTAGCCACCGACGTACGGTGTGAACACGCCTTAACAAGTGGTAGCTTTTAGCCGTTCACACTGTGTACACCACAGAGCTTGGAAGGGACTAGATGTCGCTCTTATTTACCTACAAGTATTCGTGGCCGTGAAATATATGTTCCTACTTATTTTTTATGAATTTATTATTTAAACTTAAATAATAATCTTCATAAAAATCTCTACAAAATATGTGCTTATAAGAATAAATTCTTTTTACTCGACCCTCCAAGTGGGTGACGTCACACAACCCTATACCATTGTAATAAAATAACAAAAATAATACAATTCGACTTTTAAAAACAAACAGCTAAAACAATGTGGCATTTATTGTTACAAGAGCCAACAACTTCACGTGATTAAAAATTGACGCTTAGAAAAAAATGTCATGGACCAGACGGACCATCAATTTTCATCATTCACTGCTGGACATAGGTCCTGTGCGTCTCGCATCCATCGGGTTCCCGCGACCCTCGCCAGATCGTCGGTCCATCAATTTTATTAGTACCAAAGGTCGCACTCTCGCTTCGCTGACGTTTAGAACGAAAAGTAAACCTTCTGTAATAGTGGCCACCGAGTCGCTTCAGTGCTCTATGGTGTAAACCGTGTACCGATGTTAGTGTGTTTGTCAAAAGACTACGTCACATCGATTTTTGTGGCCGTATCGTGTTACGGTGGCCTGGGAAACCAATTGGGGACATCGGGTTTTATGAAAAGTAACTGTACATCTGTAGGCTGAAAGATTATGTTATATATAAAGTATAAATTCGCCTTGAAATATCAATAAATTTCTTTAGAAAGCTTATTTTACTTTAAGTTATAATAAATGATAGGATCAGTGGTGGCCCAGTGGTAACTGCCCCGACTTACAAGTCCTTTGTGGGTTCAAACCCAACCAGGCGCATTACTTTGTGTAATTTATTTCGTCACCACTGCTCTCAAAACGATGAAGGAAAACATCGTGAGGAAACCGGCATGTCCTAGAACCAAAAATTCGAAGACATGTGACATCCGCCAATACGCACTGGGCTCGCGTGGTGGATTACTGCTTAAAGAAGAGACCTGAGTCCCAACAGGGAACATTATAAGGCCAATAATGCTAATGCTATAATGAATCAAAGTTTTCTTCTCACACACAAAGTCAGCTTAAAGTTATATTGATTCTGTTTAAGATTAACATCGGATACAGCAGATAGTTGAGCATAGTTCCAAGAACAGCCCTTTGTACCACCTGCAGTAGTTCTGATAACTTTAATAATATGAACGTTCCAACTAGACGCTTGCAGCCATTGCCAATAGTTGCATACATACCAGCAGCTTCGCTTGGAAGTAGAAAATTATCCTAAGAGGACATATTCTTGGGATTAAATGTATCGTATGTGCCATTCCAGGACATGGTCTATATGTGTGCCAATTTCGTCCAAATCTGTTCTGCCCTTTCAGCGTGAACACACACACACACCCCTTAACATACTTATAAACTCTTTTTTTCTAACATAAACTAATTAAATTTACATGCACCCTTACGTTGTTGAAACCTCTACGGTCGGTACTAAGCGTTTCGTTTCGTCGTCGTTTATATCGCGTACGTCGAAGGACTGGAACAATTTGCCTGCGGTCTTCCCGTCTAGTTATAATCCGGCTGTCTTCAAGGCTACAGTGAATAGACTCTTAATAAACTAGTGCGCCTCACTATCAACGATTGAATCACTGCTTACTACTTACATACTTACGAAGTGCGAACAACCTACCTACCATTTCTATGTCAAAGCTAAAATTCTGTGGAAATGCAGGAATTTATGGCGCCCATAGAAATGTGCCAAATATTGGAATACACAGTCCTTTCATGTATTATTGAGAAGGGTTCAAAGGTAACATTGTACCCAAACACGATGCAGCTTTTACATTTACACATATACTTTGCTTATTTAATAAAAAATCACAAACATACAAGAGTTTGTTTTGCTTGTACCTGCGTCATATACCTATTTCCACGTATGTAGTTTGATATGGGTAATTCTAAAATCCGTTAGTTTACAATAAATCTAAACACTTTAGCAAAATTATAAACACTTTTCGCTGTAAGAGACTGGTAGATTGTAAAGTACTGAGTTTTATTGGGTTTTACGATATTCACAATATATGAAATGATCCATAAATCGCAAGATTTATTTATATTAAGTTTCCAGTAATTTGGTTTCATAAATGATTTTTGTAGTCTACCAATACTTACAAAGTTATTATTTTTGTTACAGGTAAACATTGTGAAAAGCTATCTGCAGACCGGTAAAAGATCATTATTTATAAAATATTTTATTTCTCTTCATTTTACTAAAATATTGAGAATTTTAAAGAAGATCTTCAAGGAGAATTTAAAAGGAGTACCTATTTATGAAAATTACAATGAAAATTCTACGATGCCGATCACGTCTCCGCACTTAAAACTACATAGAATATTCGTGAGACTTGTTTTTACAAAATATCTTTGAGTATCTATAGACAGTAGAACATAAAGTTGAAAAATAATTGTATAACTAAATGAAACGTAATCGTCTATTTATACTATGAGATCATTTTAGCGGACAGCGGACTTTACGTTACGAAACAAAATAATTAGTTCTAGGTAAAGGCTAAACACATAGTATTAGATGGATTTGGTATGTATAGAGAAGGACTGGTATTCTATTTCACGGAGGCAATCTGGTATTTAATTTTTGCGTAGAACATAACGCCGACCCAGGATTGGTCCTTACTGGACGTTGGGCTACACACTCGTCGTCCGCAAGCCCTTGCTTTCGGGTGCCGAAAATCGTCCTATGACGCTCTGATGTACAGTCAGATACAAAATTGTATGGATAACACAGAAAAAAATCCTGTGAAGCGAGAAATTACGCGATGAGTATTTTTCGAACACTTGACCTCAAATGTTCAGAAGAAGATAGACATTAAGGTATCCATGCTATTTTGCATCATACCTTACGTGAGTTAAATCACGTTCCTACACACAACGACAACAATACTTTCGTTCATTTGAAATTCTTGTAAAATATAGGTCCTGAGATAATAATTTTCGCAACTAACTGAGCAACAAATAAAAACTAAATATATCATGATTTCAAGTCCCTCTAAGATGTTATTGTCGATGTCGATACCTTCACTTAATATTCCCCGAGTATGAGTCTATATGGTATATTAAATAAACCATTTCCTCGCATACAATATAAAGTACTTACGTTCATACACCGAGCATAGTGGGCGTCACATAATCTACAATTTGTCGATACATCGGATTTTTTGCCTACCTTCGAATCGCTATGCGTAATAAAACGTACGTATATTTGCCTGGCAAGAATGCCTGATATTCTCGATGGTAAGGTACCCCTATTAATATGTATGTATGAGGAGTCGTACGTAATGCCTTCATATGGATGTGTGAGGAGAGTACATCAGCGTTGACCTGAAGCTCCTGAAGTGAAAGGTTGGAGTTCAAATGGAATGGTTAGTAATGGGATCGCGTGAGTTTGTCACTAACTGTCGAACCCTAGACTCTGTTTCGGTGAACTTTATTCACTCTAATGCCATTTGAATTCGTTAAAGCTTTAGTACGGTCTACTGAAAGGTTTCATCATCCATTTAGAAGTTGGAAACGTTAAACGGGGGTAAATAGGAACGCAGGGGTAAATAGAAACAGAACTTTGATTAGGACTTTCACTCATTTCTCATCATATTGGTTTCTATAAAACTACCATTATTTTTGTATCACAATGCAAGAATAAACTGCAATGCTGCAAATAATTTCTTACTACCGTCTGTTTTTTTATACCCTGAGACTAAATTTGCAATTAAAACCAAAAGAACTTATAAACATCATTCCTATATATAAGTAAGTATGACATTAAATGTGCCAATTTAGTCTCAGGGTATAAAAAACAGACAGTAACGTGAAAAACCTTTCGAAGTTTTATTCCTACTCACCCTGTTTGACTGTACATATAGGAATACTCATTACCCTGGTTCACGTTTTCAAGGTAGCACATACTTCTGTGGGACAGTTTTCCACAAGAATTCAGATTTAATAAGCGACTTGAGAATTCCTGAAATTTTTGTCGACGGAGGAATTTTCGCTTTAGAGCTTTTGGGTGACTTTGACCTGGTTGGCTTTATAGTAATCTGAAACTAAGAATGATTGTGATGATATTGTCATATCACTCCACCCCTGTAAAATTAGTAGGTATATACCTACTTCCTAACTTAAAGAGACAATTACAAATGTAAAAATTTTGTTAGTATAAATATACAAATTTTTCAATTATGTAAACCACTTCCGTATTAGAACGAACAAAACAAATTCGGTTTTTATGCGGGTAACGTCGCTGACGGTAGCCAGTGTTTATTTTTAATAGTTTTTATTCCTGCCATTTTCTGTCTCTGCACCACCCAAGTCTACCAGTCGATGGAAGAAGTAAGCCATTAGGTCCGTTTTGCACAGTATATGTTATTAAATAATAACATAATAATCGTATTGAGTTTACTAGACGACTTGTCTAGACAGATTATTTTTCTATAAATAACTTATGTTTGATCACTTCAAAGCCATTTCCAAGGTGAAGTAACGCTATCCGATTATGTGGATGACCAACGTGGGGTGATTCCCAGCCACAGTAAGCTTGCGTTTGCGTACGCCGAATACTGGGTAGCTCTTCGTCCATCTGTCCTGTAAAGACTAGGCCCAAGTCGATGACGCGTGGTGTTCCAAGCGTACCACAAGGAGATGTCAGCAAAACATTTAAAAGAGTGACCATGATCCTAGAACGTAAAAGGCACAGGTAGATTATAGTCAGTAAAAGTCTGTCACGCCCTCTCGTTCCTCGGAAATCATTAAACGACTTCTCCCACTCTAGGTGGAGTGTGGGCGAGTATCATTGAGTTTTAATGACTCAAACCTATTCGTCTTCCTTCAGTTGTCCTCTACGGTCCAAAGGCGCACTTACTCTTTCGATCATTCCCACAGCTCTACCATGCCCCTTCAATATAACAGTCGTAGCCCGCCATTTCCCTCTAGTGGATGATAGCACTGTTACGCTAAAAGGTAACAAGTAAAACTTTTACTTCAAATACTTTTTCATACCGGTACTTATTTTAAAACGTTGTTATCTATCTCAACTATACAAAAACAAACAAACAATTCTTCTTCTATAAAAGTTTTCACCCCTCTCCAAAAACTTTTCACCACCTTCAACATATTCCGCGTTTTCCAAAATCGTTTTTCTTGACAACGTTTAAGAAGTCATCATGAAAACAGCAGTTTCTTGTTGAACAAGTCTTGTTTAGATAAGAAAACAAATAAGTAAAATTGCTTGTTGTTTAACTTATTTTTGGAAGTGATCCTGATCAAATTGCGGACATTTTTCTCACTTGATGAAAAGACGACTAAGCGATTGAAGATGGGGCATGCTTATCTAGAAGTAACCGATTCACTCTTGACTTGAGGAACCGCAACTTTACTTATAGAAATATATAAAATAATAAATAGAAAGAAAACATTACTTTTGAGTTAAAAACAAAAAAAATATGAAATAACTCCGGAAGCCTTCGTTTTTTGACACCGGTTTTCGAAATGTAAGTTATATTGCAACTTTTGGGAAGTCGGTTGAATTTGGTTGAATTTTCGTTGTTGTGATAATAAATGAAAGAAGGATTCTTCTAGTGTATGAGGTTTATTGGTCGCAGGCAGACACACAATAGTTACACGTTATATGTTAGTTAACAGATGCGTACAGAACAGTGGGGACGACCGGATGAACCCACGACTACTTATATGGTTATAACACAGACAATCCATAGTGATGCGGTTACATACTAAGTTACTAAATAGTGATGTTACAACATCCCCCCTCTTTAGTTCTAATTAGACCCTTACAAACAATTGTCTGATATACTAAGCTATGCATCTATACATATGACAACATAATTTAAATTACTTATAGTTACAACTTACATAACATTCTTAATTTATACATAGCATGAACTTAGTTTAAATTAATCTATTTCATCTATTAACCTTCTAGTAGGTTTTACAATACGACCCGACCTTGTTGTTATACTTGAGGATTTTTGAGATGAGGAATCTTGATGCCTAGGCGACTCCTGTCTGTCACCTTCCTCTCTCCCCTGTGACGAGTTGGATTGCATAGGAGGGTTTGTAAAATTATTCGAATATTTATGTCTTAAGTGAATTCTGTTCCTCCTATATCTAACTCCATTGACATCCTCAACAACATATGACCTATTATTTGACAATCTTTGTTTAACAATAGCTTGTTCCCAGTTACTCTTAGGATTTCTCTTAAAGTAGACATGATCATTATGATGTAATAGAGACAAAGGTTTTGTATTTCTGTCATAATACTTTGTTTTATTTTCATTATTTTTCTTAACCGACTCTTTATAATCCTTAAAAGTTACTACTTTTGGTTTTAATCTTTTGTATGACACTGGAATGTTATCCCTTAAGTTTCTAGACATTAGCAATTGTGCTGGTGATGGCAAATTGGTTTTAGGTGTATTTCTATATTGTAATAAAGCTATGTATGGGTCTGAGTTGTTTTCTTTACATTTTTTCAGCATATGTTTTATAATTTTGACTGAGCTTTCTGCTTGACCATTTGACTGTGAGTGATATGGACTAGTAATAATATGTTCTATGTCCCATTCTAACATAAATTTTTTGAATTCTATTGACTGAAAAGGAGGTCCACCATCTGACACTAATGATAACGGTATTCCATGACGAGCAAAAATGGACTTTAAATGAGTGATAACATTTTGAGATGTACTGTTTTTATTTAATAACGCAATTTCTATGTATTTTGAGTAATAATCTGTAACAATTAAATAAACTAAATTATCAAAATGCATTAAATCAACACCAACTTGTTGCCATGGATATTTGCATATTTCAAAATTTTGTAGTGGTTCCTTTTGATTGCATGGTTTGAATTTCGCACATACAAGACATTGTTCTACTAAATTCTTAATATCACTAGACATATTTGGCCAATACAAAGATTCTTTTGCTAATTTTAGACATTTATTTATACCTTGGTGACCTTTGTGAATCTTCTCTAACATTTCTTTATACATTGACTGAGGTACTATTAATTTTGAACCTTTGAAAACTAAATCTTTAATTACATGAATTTCTCCTTGAATATTCCAAAATGGTTTCACCAATGGACTGACATTGTTTTTGCTTTTTGGCCAACCTTCATTATAAAATTTTTTCAATAATTGCAAGGATTCATCAACTTTGGTTTCCTTTGCTAATTTTGTGCTATATTCTTTTGTGATTGCTAAATTAGAATACATTAAATTGACATGACAAGACATTTCTGATTCATTTTCAGGTATATAATGGTCTTTTAAAGCTGCTCTTGACAATGTATCTGATATATACATTTCTTTACCAGGGACATGTATAACTTCTAAATCATATTTCTGTAAAGTTAACATCATACGCTGTAATCTAGCTGGTACTTCATGTAATGGTTTTTTAAATAAGTAAACTAATGGTTTGTGATCAGTATGTACTGTGACTCTATTACCATATACATATTGGTGAAATTTTTCACAACCAAATTGAATAGCTAGTAGCTCCCTCTCAATTTGAGCATATCTTTCCTGGGTTTCAGTTAATGTTTTTGAACTGTATGCAATGGGTTTGTTTTTCTGCAAAATGACTGCACCTAAAGCTGATTTTGACGAGTCGACTGACAAGACTAATGCAATCTTGGGATTGTAATGAGCTAAAACTGGTGAGTTAGTAATCTCATCTTTCAGTTTTTTAAGACATTGGCTATGATTCTCATCCCAAGTCCAGACTGTATCTTTTTTCAAAAGATTTCTTAATATTTGAGTTTTTTCTGACAAGTTACTTATAAAAGGTCCTAAATAATTAATCATTCCTAGTATCCTTTGTAACTCTTTGACATTTTTTGGTGTGGGCATATTGACAATGGCTTTGACTTTTTCTTTATCTGCCCTTGCACCATCTTTACTGAAGACATAACCTAAAAAACATACTTCTGAGACTAAAAATTTACATTTTGACTTGTTAAACTTTAAATTGACTTGACGAGCTCTTTGCATGACTCTATGTAATCTTTCATTATGTACTGACTCATTTGGTCCATAAACTAAGATATCATCTATAAAAATTAAGACTCCTTCAATATCACCAAATAAATTCATCATAACTCTTTGAAATATTTCAGATGAGGCATTTATGCCGTAAGGTAATCTTAAATACCTATATCTACCAAATGGTGTTTGAAAAGTACATAATTCAGAACTATATTCATCCAGACGTAGCATCCAAAATCCAGAGAATGCATCCAAATGAGAAAAACATACAGCTCCTTCAAGCTGAGACCTAATCTCATCAATTGACTTTAATGGATAATGTTCTCTCATTATGTTTTTGTTCAAATTCCTAGGATCTAGACAAATTCTTAACTGACCTGAACTTTTTACTGTTACGACGACTGAGTTAACCCACTCTGTAGGTTTTGTAACCTTGACAATGACTTTCATTTCCTCCATGCGATCCAACTCTTCACGTAGCTTCTTTAGTAAGGCAAATGGAACTTTCCTTGGTGGATCCACACATGGTACTGCATCAGGCTTGAGTTTAAGATGACAGACTGGAGGTAGACATCCAAGACCCTGAAAAACATCATTATATTGTGTAAGAATTTGTTTACAAAAGTTTTGTTTTGATACTGAAAAGACACGATTTATTATACCTAACCTTTCACAAGTTGGTAGACCAAGTACATTTGGACAGTCTAGGTTAACTACTAAAAACATTATTGACTCGACAACTTTACTATTATTTATGCACAAGTTACAATTTATATTGACTTTGCCTAAAATTGGAATGGTTTTTCCACCAAATCCTGTGACGTTTACGTGACATTTGACAAGTGACACTTTGAAATTTTGACGTGTGACGTAATTGAATGTTTGTTTTGATATTATGTTGACATCTGCACCTGAGTCTATTATGCATGTGATTTGTTTATTTCCTATTGACAAGTTAATTTCCCATGACTTTTTAGAATTATTTTCCAAAGTGTTGACATTATAATTTACTTCTGAGTGACTGACTAATGAATTGTTGGGTGACTGTTTAAACTGACTATTGTGTGACTGACTGGACTGACTGCTATGTGTTCCCAACAGATCATACTGATTATGAGTATTATGCTGGTATGAATGACTTTTATGACCTTGACTCGACTTTAATTGACTGTTTAACATACCAACAAAGTGATCTTGACTACTTTTATCTGAATTAAACGATTGCAACTGACTGACTCTTTTATTCTTAAGGCAATACTTAGCAAAATGACCAAAATTTTTACATGACCTGCATTGAACTGCTGTAGCGGGACACTTGAATCGATGAGACTGCCCACAGCGACCACATGTCCTCGTGCTGCTGTGCTCGCTGTTTGAAGCTGATTTGCGACTGCTCGATGCTGACCGACGACTGTTCGAAGCTGACCTGCGACTGGAAGCTCGCTGTCGACTGTCTCCTCGACCACGGTTCTTCCGACTAAGGTGCATGACATTTTCTCCAGGAACACTGCTGTCTCTGACGATTTTTTCTGCATCCTGCTGAGCGACTATGAGCGTTCTTGTGAGCTCTTGCATCCTCTCATATGTCAGATCAGGTTCTTGAAGTAATCTCTGACGAACATGTGATAAGTCATTATCCATGTTTGCTATAAAAATATCTTTAATCAGCGATTCCCTGAGCGTGCCAAACTCACAATCTTTGCTTTTGATCTCCAAATCCGTGAGGAAATCTGAGATGGATTCAGATTTTGTCTGCCTACGTGTAAAGAATGCATATCTGGACATGGTCACATTTCTTCTCGGCTCGAAAAAATTGTCGAATTTGGATTTGACTTCGCTGAGCGTGCTCCCATCGAGTTTTAAATTGAACGTATTGAATATGTTGAGACCACGTTCACCAATTAAATGGAGTAAAATTGCAATTTTCCGCTTCTCGCTAGATTTGTCCAGGCCTGTTGCTAGCAGATATAGTTCTAGCTGCTGCCACCAACGCTTCCATGACTCGGCATTATTGTTGGCTGGATCCGACGAAATATTCAGTTGTTTGAGATGGGTGTTCATACCTTTGTCGCAAGCGCCATCTTTTTCATCTACGACGCCGCCACCGGTTGTTGGATTTTGCATTTTTTCGACAATCTTCAGACTTTTGACACCTGGGCTTCTTTTACTTCTGACACCATGTGATAATAAATGAAAGAAGGATTCTTCTAGTGTATGAGGTTTATTGGTCGCAGGCAGACACACAATAGTTACACGTTATATGTTAGTTAACAGATGCGTACAGAACAGTGGGGACGACCGGATGAACCCACGACTACTTATATGGTTATAACACAGACAATCCATAGTGATGCGGTTACATACTAAGTTACTAAATAGTGATGTTACAACAGTTGTATAAGCATGTGAACAGATTTTTGGTAGTATAAAGTTATTATCTCTTTTAAAACCTCCGTTATTCTGCTTTCTCCAAAAATATAACAAGTTTTTCTTGGAATCTTTTCAGTAGTCAACATGACAACATTTCCCACTTTACTCATACTTTGTTGAAAATGCTATTTTTACAGCAACAACCAAAATACTACGGAATTAAACGCTTTTCTATTGATATAACAACTTTTAAGTACTTTCAAACTAAATATAGAGATACGGAGTTTTACAAGCACATTCAGTAAATCGTTTTTAATGTCGAATCGGTAAAAAATGATATCGATTCGTGTTTATGTGGCACGCTATTGTTTTATTAACGTGGTTACTCATAATTTGCTTTAATGGCGTTTCCTTGTATCTGTGTTGTAGTTATGACTAACATGGATATTGTGGAATTGATTGTTCATTACTTACTTACTTACATTGGTATTAATCTCTCGAATGTCGCATGATACAGCCAAGCCGGGTGAATAGGAACGCAGGGGTTACATTGGGGGGGGTAACATTACTTAACTGGTTTTCCGATCATTTAATTATTACTATTTATTCATAAATTGTAATAAAATGCGATGCTTATGCAGAAATTAATATAAAATATTTAACCAAAGCAAAAATCATTGTCTAAGTTTTGTTCCTATTCACCCCGTTTGACGGTACTGCTTAGGTTCTTAAGTCCCTTAACAACCATCGATCGAAATGCGAGTCGGATTCCGTTGGGTTATGAGTTGGTTCATTATATCCTTCTGTTCTTCTATATTTGTTTTAAGATGTAGGTGTAAAAGTTTGACACGCTGTTCCGCTCTGCCCAAGAGAGGGAGAAGTCATTGGATGATTTCCCATCTAAAATAAATAGTTCTTGGTGCAACTCCAAAAGCTACTTAAAAGTTCCGCCATAGCTCCGTCAAATCTCATTTTTTTTACTTAAAGTCAAACCAGGCTAACTTACTACAATAATCTTGTTATTGTCAACAACTGAAAAAGCTTTCAAATATCGAATAATGTAACTGCTTTCAAATTTAATTTTTTAAATAAAGTTTCGTCAATATCCCAGGTAAACATTCAGTTTGCATTTCAATCCCAACAAAAGGATTTCAGCATATTTGTCAAACTAGTCCCGATAGGAGCCCGAACAAATCCAATTTGAAACGTTGACCCGGATTGAGCGCACAAGTAGTAATATTGTATCCCAACAAAAACGTGAAGGGGAAATAATGCCAAGTTCTCTATAGTGGGTTCGACATACCAGGTTTTCAATTAGGAGAACTTATTTAAAAAGAAAAGTAATTAAAATGAGAAGTCAGTTGTGTTTCTACTTGAGAAGTGATAATAAATAATAAATTGAAAAAAAAAAATTGATTATGATCAGCTGACGATAACTATGAATGGATAGTCCAAATGGTTATTTTTTTAATTTACTATGATTTCCTTTAATTTAAAAACCTCCGATTGTAGCTATCAAGAAACACAGTCACACTGCAGGAAATTTCAGTCTTTGGTTGTGCGCCGTTGAGTATGTTCCCAAAACGTTTTGCGCGTATGGGTGCGATACAAAAGCAACACTATCGGTAAGTGCCATGACTACTTTACCGGTGCCCGTGGGAATCGGCTGCGAGAAAAAAACAGGTGACACATAAAAAGCTTTTTAACAGCATCTGGTCAATAAGAAAGGTACTAGGAATGTGACTGTTCGGTCTCAATGAGAGCTTTTCTGTAAGGATGGGTGTCCCGGTGGCTTTAATGTCATGGCATCCTTTTCTCAAGAAAACTTAGCTTCAGAATTGAAATATTTATGGTCTTCTTCACTTTTACATATTATAAAACGAAGTTCCTCAACGCATCTATCTGTTAAACTCAAAAACTCCTGAACGTATTTTATAACGCGTACATCGAAGGACTGGAACAATTGGCCTGCTGCGATCCTCCCGTCCGACTATAACTTAGGTATCTTCAAGGCTATACTCCGTTTGTTTAGGTAGTTAACTAAAGGTAAACAGTCTTGGTATGTCTTTTTATATTAAAGAGGTCGTATATAATATACACAAAGATTATTTAAATTTAGTTTATTAGCTAACATCGATTTAGGTAAATACCTATTTGCAAAGATTTTTACATACAATTTATAGACAACTTTTAGATAAAAAGACATGCCAAGTTTGTTTACCTTTAGTTAACTACCTAAACCGACGGAGTATAGAGCGAATAGGTTCTGTCGTTAATGATGTTTACCTATCAATATTATAGTATGAAAAGCCGAGATTTTTTAAGATTTTTACAATCCATGTGAAACGATAGTTTATCTCTAGTATTGCTATGAATTGAATATTGTACAGAACAGTTTATCGGGTACGGTGGGTGCTAGCAACGTAATAGATTATCGTGAAATAGTAGTGTTTGCTGGCCCACTTGGCTGAAGTCGTATCCTGCTTGGCATGCGTGCGTCTTTAAGGCAGACAGTCTGGAGACTAGATCTAGTATCCAGTTGGTCAATATTGAGATGAGCTCAGAGTTAAATAGGTTACAGGGACAATAATCCGAGTTTATAAAGGTTTCCTTTCTTTTTACTAGTGGAAATTGATATCTTTTTATATTTCCATAGCATATATTTCAGTATAACTGCAGCTCAGCAACCATAATGGTGTACGGCAGGTTAATTTGTGTACCTTTATTTATTAAAACTCATGAACATAAAAGGTAGGTAGGTAGGTAGGTTATTTCAGCTTGGAGGACTTACAACTTATAAAGAAAAACAAATTTGAAAAAAAAAAGCTATGGAACGGCAGCAAGTCTATTCAACTATTCAATTTACATATTATAATGGTTTTTATCAGTAGGTAATTGTAAAAAAATACCAAAAATTTTAAAATACATAGTAGAACTTCATTTGCAAATTATTTTTTATACAGTCGAAACTTGTCTGCAAAACGAAACCTGTTCCCAGCGCCATCTGTTGCATAGTTTTCAAACTACGAGCTCGGTGGTGCGGCGAGGCGTTGTATTTCCGCGATTCTCCGCAAGCATTGAATCTAGATTTGTTATGCCTCTGCTGATACTCGCTAGAGGATACTTGGTGATATTTTTTTTTGGAAATGCCTTTGATTATAAAGAGCTTAGGCCTTATGCACCTGGATTTTTCAGAATTTAATGGAGGCTAATTGAAATATAGCTGTACGTACAGCTTGCTGAAAATAAGTTGCATAAGATTTATTTTTTAATCCGTCGAAAAAACTGAGAAAAGTATTCTAACTGTTAGAATACTTTTCTCAGTTTGTAAACCTCATTAAGAACAAATACCCGATGAAGGCTGGACGAATAAGCTGTGCCTTTTGCTTTAGGTCTACTGTCTACGGAAGCGTAACTTCATAGACGCGAATTCGTCATCATACGTTTGATGTACATCTACGTGAAGCTCTGAAGAAAACTCTGTCGACGAAGCGACAGTGTCGTGCCATCGTGTCAGCATTTGCATTGCAGCGTTGTCTACAGATTTTCATAGTTTTGTATGTCATAGTAATGCACGCCTGCGTGAAGCTTGCATAGAAATCACCAAGCGTATAATGACGATTAAGCGTCTATGAAACTACGCGTCCGTGGAAAGTAGACAGACATATCTGCTGTATTTGCAGCTCCCTTACTTATAATAAAAGAATTTCCGTTATTCAAGTTACAAGGTGAAGATAGAAATCTCGATTTCCGCACAGACAACTCTGTTTAACCCAAAAGTCGTTTTTATTTTACGTTTGAAGACTTTCGCTCTCAGTCTGAAAGGGTTACAGTCTTCAGGAATAGGATCTACATCCTAAATCATTTGTAAGGTCTAGCCGACTGGAATATTGTTAACCTTCTTAGAACTTTCGTTTAGATTGTTTACATAAATAATCTTGGATGTTCCTGCGTTGGGTTGCGAAACTTGTCCTAACAAGATAGTTCGTTTGTTAAGTATTGTACGGTTTTTGGGATGTGGTTTATTTATTTCGGAAAAAGTATACATTTGTGGTACCCTTTTAGGTACTTTACACCTTCAAACATTTTAGCCAATATCTTCCATCTGCATGAGCCCCTGCAAAAGGTTGTAGGTTCGAAACCAGACTGAATTTCTCCATTCATATGTACTTTTACTTTTTCGTTTATCTAGGACATTCCTGACGCCCCGTGCTTCGGAAAGAACGTAAAGCTGTTTTGGTTGTCATTCGTAGATTTTAGACAGTTGGTACAGGTAGTTAAGTGTATCCAAGAACTATCGGGTTGTTCTGAAACCGAGTTTTAGAGGTCTGATAGGCAGTCACTCCATATAAAACACAGTATATTCAGCTACCTGGAAACCAACCTCAAAATACTTGGGAAAAAGGCCAGGAAGATGATGATCTTGCACCAAATCAATGGCGTGCAAAAGCAAACGAGAAAATGCGCACTAGTTAAGCGATTAATATAAGTAATTGGGTACTTAAAACGTATATTTTACCCAATATTAGTGCTTATCTTTCCTATACCATAAACACAGCAACCTCACAAATCTTATATAACCTATTAAAGCGACCATAATTCTGTTGTTTTCGCTTTAATCGCTTTAACATGGCTTATTATATATTCCTTATTAACTCGTAAAAGTGAACAGAAGGACCACAGTAATACTAGTTACTTCGATATCGACGAATTATGGTAAAGAATAGTTTGTAGCGATGTCTACGATACCACATAAGAATTAAAGAAGAAGAAAACTAAGAGAAGAAGTTCTTGATTTTTCGTTTCAAGATTTGTTCGCGAAATCGTTAGTGTACTGTACGGTTGAATTTTAATTCGTAAAGTTTTCTAGCTTTCTTATCATCATCATTTCAGCCGAAAGACGTTCACTGTTGGACCTAGGCCTCCTAATGTCGCCATAACGAACAAGACGCGTCTTACATTCATCAGATTTCCTAATTCTAGTTTTCTATCTCAAATTAACTAGAATAGTGGGTCACCTATGCGATTTTAGCAAAGAGAGATAAAAATTTCAAGTTTTACTCGCCGCGAAGTTTCTTTTTTCCATACCTTTTTAAAAAAAATGGGTATTCTTCAATTCACTCGCTCTGGGTGGGGTGAGCGGTAGTGTTAGACATTTTCTAAATAAAACTCATCCGTGTCCCTTCAGTTGCTCCATTTTGTTGAGTCAATGCATGTATGTAGAAAATGCAGTGTAAACGAAAAGGCGCGCCAATCGCACCACTACACTACGACTATAAAAAAGCAAAAACATGCCGTTTGTGGTCCCTGTTTTTTAGTTACACAGCGCGTTCAGTCAGTCGTATCTGTATATTTAGGTTTTCGGTTACGCCTAGTAACAGTGAGATTTTAAATCAAAATTTAGTTTAGTAAATATGTGTTTAAAGCGACCAGGGGTATTATAAAGTTATGTATAATTTGAGTCCTTCCATGGAGTCATTCTTCTCCATAGAAATCTACGTTTTGCAATGTTCAATTAGAATCATTTTTCTGACTAAATGGTTTATTATGAAATTATTGTTTTTATGTAAATGGAATAGATTTTGTTACAAGTAGTAAATATTATTTATGTAAACGGGTTATTTGAAATAAATACTTTGAATCCTTGTCCAGATACTTCATATCCACAACGTTCATAATCCGAACAGCTTCAGGGTCGTATTGTCCCCTTGGAAGAATTCATAGTACCTAATACTTAAGAATCGAGATACATACCTTAGTATGAAACCGCTATAGAGCGCGTGCACCTGTGGCCGCTGGCCGCGTGCGGACAGAAGCGCGCGCTCTATGGCGGTTTCATTTGTTTCACCTGGCCGCTAGTGCGCGCCTGGCCATAGAGCTACATGACATCCACGCCACGTGACGTCGTTCTACATACAAATCAGGCGTGACCCACCTGTCCTTCGGTCCAATATAGTTCCCGCTTTACCCTTCTACACCTACCTCGTCACAAACTGTTACAACAAGGTTTCCCCATAAATATTACCATACACTAATAACGGGGCGTCGTCTAATCTGGCGCCGACGATACTTCTCACGCTCCGCCGAAGGAAATGATGAGCGCCATCGAACGCCTGTTAATAGTTTGCGGGTAAGCTGTAGTTATAGATTAACGGGCTTTACAACCTTTCAATTAGATAGTTCCTGTTAATTTTAAGGCAGACTGTCTGGAGGGGAGATAGATTGGAAGTATATAGTTGCGTGTAAGAAATGACGAGGTGATGCCAAATTCCTACGTTGATTGAGATGTAGAAACTGATTTCTATGTTTGGTAAAGGTGATTGAACTTGACTGACAATTTATGACTTCTTTGTGATTGTCAATTAACGTCTTCCGCTTTTGAGTAAATTATTATTATAATAATCGTTGCGCGGTTGGGTCAAAGTTCTGACAAAGAAGCCAGTACCTAGTAGTCCTCGATACAGTTCGCATTATCAGAAGGTTCCTGTTTTTGGAGCTCTAACCTAATAAAATAATCAATTCACATCTTCACCTTTGGGTAGACCGAGAGGGAGTAATAATTAAAATTTGCTGTATACAGACGATGCTAGGACGCTTGGGTCAAATATCAGTACTAGTATTTATGTTAAAGGTAATGACATAAAAATAAGTAACATTATATGATGTTACTTTGTTTGTAGAAAACTCTTTTATTTATCTGAAAGTGCTGGTACAGTAAAGCTGTAAGTTCTGTTTTGTATAGAAAACTAACAAACTAAACATAAATCCCACGTAAGACCTTTCAGCCAGGTAGTAGGCGTTTCTCAAACAAGATAAACATAGAACTTTAGCTCCTAAAATAAACATGATTAGAAAACAAGCCGGTTTTAACACTAAACAATTAGCATTATCATTATAGGCCTTGTAAAGTTCCCACTCTTGGGACTCAGGCCTCCTCCATAGGAGTGGGAATGGGCCAGAATCCACCACACCGGCCAAGTGCGGATTGGTGAATGTCACATGTATTCGAATTTTTGGTTCTAGGACCTGCTTGCTGGTTTTCTCACGATGTTTTTCTTCACCGTTTTGAGAGCAGCGGCGATGAAATAAATTACACAAAGTAATGCGCCTGCCTGGGTTTGAACCCGCGACCTACAACTTGTAAGTTGGTTCTAGGTCATGCCGGTCTAAACAATAGTCGGAACTATCTCTAAAGTGACCCTTATTTTACGATGCGACAAATATGATACTTTATCGACAACTGGTAACTCTCTCTTACGATCGCAACAATGTCTGACAAGACAATGGACGAGAAACTTTATCTGGCACCCTTTTGTTTAACAGCCTCGTAAATATTGATATTATATCTATTGTCACTATTGTAAGCGGAACGGCTAGTTTGGCTAAATATATCAATCGGCTTATACTTTTCACAACTGTGCTGGTGTCAGCTTTTAACTGGAAAACGGTTTTGGGAACACATTAGTTGTGTGTAGGTACAGATACGGAGTGGAATTCCCTGCCGGAATCGTGTTTCCTGATACGTATTACCCTGGGGGTCTGTAAGTCAATAGTGAATAGGTTACATTTAGGCAAGCGTCCATAAATAATAAAAAAAAATTACAACAAAGTCCCAGTATTTTACTCAGAACAATTTTTTTTTTGACATATCATAAATTTTGAAAGAACTTACAAAATAGTATTCCACCGGTGTCAGGAGCAAGGTACAAGCTACCGGTGGTAAGTGCTCCAGAGACAGTAACCTCCTCACGAAGCGACATCAAACAATCTACAATCATCGCTTCTGTAACAACAATAGCTTCAAGTAGTAAAATGTCAGCTACGCCGAGGTTTTTTATTTAAACTTCATGTAGTAGTCTTACATAGGTGGACTTACCAGTCAACAGTTAAAAAAGACACCACTGTAGTAGTTTTTCCAAATATCACACCTAGTTTTTGTTAGGAGTAAGCAAGAAATAGTGTGGTACATTCAATTTCCTGAACGGTTTCCTATCTAATGTAAAAGTGCTTCGAAGCGGAATGGAGTCACCTAATTTGCTTGCTCAGAATTGTCTAATGCACTTGCAGTTGTGCAGAAAGCTCGTCGGATAGTTACAGGAATGGGGATCGAGTTAAAAACATGAAAGCAATTACTGAACTAGTTGAACAATCCTCTAGACTGAGACTTGCTGAAACCTTCGGTTAAAGGTTTTCCTGTTTTTTTAATGGTGGAAATCGACTTCTCTCGCTCTGGGCGGAAGCGAAGAGCGTGTCAGACTTTTACTGACTAAAACCCCACCTGTTCTCAGTTGCCTTTTGCGTTATAGGACGGGTTTCCTTTTCAGATATTTACTGCGGTCCTAGCTAGCAAAATTACCGAATGCTAACAACGTTCAGGTTTCTTTTTCAGATAGGGGTATCATCAGAATGATTTCTCCCGCTCTTTGGCGGAGCGTTCAGGTGCTATCTCTCTTTGCTCGCATTGCGTCTTTATCAAATATTACATTGGATTGCGTTAGTTTAACGAACAAGCTTTTAAACCGTTCTCAAGTTAACAACAGTTGGGTCGAAAAAGGCCCTCTAAAAGGAAACATGCCTAACTCCAGTCGCGTATCTCAATATCGAGAGACGTATCTCCTAAAAGTCGTGCCGCATTAAGTAAAAACGTTCCTTTTGCGCTCCCGGCTGTCCCGATGTCAAACCGAGTTGCGTTATCACCTTGCCTTGTAATCCCTAGGGAGGAAACACACGTACCGGTGTTTGGGACGGGAACGCCGTCATACTGACGTGATAAGAGGATTGCTCATTTACGAAATTATATTATAGTGAGATGAAGTTCCGTGGTGCGAATTCAATTTATTATGAGAGATAGAAAAAGCTCAGCAGCTCTTAATTTGCTTAACGTAAAATAATGGTGAAAAGCATCAATAAATTACTTATAATAAATAAATATATTTAGTAAAAGTGAATTCTATGTTAATTGTGAAAACAGTATCAAAACTGGAGAAAAGCAATCGCGATAATAACATTTTAAAATAAATGTATCAAAAGCGAAGAGACGGTTTTCTATGACGACTACACGAGCCTTTGACATCAAAGACGATGTCAGAAATCTCTTTGTATTAACAGCTTGCAAGCTATAAAACTTCGTTATTGATAAAGATATTTTCAGTCAAGTATTTTTTTGAGCTCAAAAAATATTGCATGCATATTCCCTATTGTAGGATTGGTTTTAGATTTTTTAAGTTTATCGCTTTTAGCTGTTAAACAACTTGATTCTCATTAACTAAACACAAATTAAGAAATTTGGAATATAAGTCTCTTACGTCAATATGAAGATTTACAACTTGAAAAGCCGCGTTGCGGTACAAAAAAACTCCCTGAGAACTCCCGACTGTTTCCTTGTCAAATAGCGTCGCGATATCACCTAGCCTATATTAAGTCGTGGGGAGGAAACATACGGGCTAGAGTTTGGGACGGGCATGTGGCATACTGACGTGGGCATTTGATCGGCACGTTCTTGTCAAAATGAAGAGGGATTCAGTTCTGGAGTACGAATTTAATTTAATGTTGAAAAAATAAATGTTGCCGAGCATTCGATTTTGACCCTAACTTTTAAATGTCATATTATCAAAAATTTACATGATGTAAAGAAAGAAACGTCGAAAAACAATAATTAACTGGATTTCAGTGTCATTTTATATCCATTGGCATATAACACACCTGGATTTAAACTTAACTAAGATCGAAATGCAAATTAAAAACCATCTTTTACTCTCGGTTTCTTGCTTAAATATAGTAATACTAGGTTCTGCCAGCGGCTACGGAAAATTAACAAAGGGCCTCACTTCCGGGGTAAATTGTATATGACTTAAAGACCGGCACAGAATTTCTCTCTTCAACTGTACGCACAATAAAAGTGTTTCCAAAACGTTTTGTGTGTATACGAGTAAGTAGGTATTTCGTCTTAGCAATGCTTTTTAAAACTGAACACTTTTTACGCCCTTAATCAACTTTCATCCATATATTTCCACAATTTCCATTTGTCGCCGCTTCTCAGCCCAGATATAAATGCGTTGATCTAATAATTTTCATTTCTCCTGTGACGCTACCGCTAATCAAATGCTGCCCTGAAAGACTTGGTTATATTAAGTGAAAGCGAAGCGTTACTTAAGTTATGCGTGATGAAAAAGGGTGAGAATTGGGTGAACGCAAAAAAAAATGAGATGAGAGTCGGAAAAACTGTGAGTTTATTATAATTCTTTAGTTTTACATATTTATTTATTTACCTTGCATCTAACACTAATATAATAAGTAAATAACGGCCGTACACTCTCAGTAAGGTTCCATTGAAAACCAGTGTTAGACTACCACGTAGTTGTCAGAAATTTTTGCTGAACTAGACCTATTTGGCGCAGTAATAAGACACACATTGTGCCAATGTTCTTTTCTAATCTTAAGTTTCTACATGTTGTATGTACACTTGTATAGTATGTGAGGCAAATAAAAAAATGTGTTCTTTCTTTTCTTTTATTGAAGGTTCATGTTAATTGGTACATTTACCCAAATCAATGTTTTCACATTGCCAATAATTCTTAATTTTTTACGTCTAAAATCATAAAACGGGTTTTCCTGCTCTGAGTGGAACGGAAGAGAGTTGCAGACTTCCTGACTGAAATTCACAGTGTCCCTTCAGTTGCCTTTTACGAGAGCCACGGTAACTCTTTCGAACAATCTGCTGCAATTTAGCTCCTAATCTACGCTACAAAAATTGACCATATTTACGAAACAAAATACTGAGCCAACCTACAAATCTTTAACATCTTTCATTAATTTTAGTGATAAAACGAAATCCCAACTACAAAATTTTATTTAAATCATTTTAAAATGTATAACATTTCCTTTTTAACTTTAGCCGTGGGCTGACATTGTTAAGTGCAGTTTTTCGCGATTGCCAGCCGGGCTGAAGGCGACGCTAGAAGTTGTCATGAAAAGCTGAGAGAATCTATTGTTAACTACGCTCTGCTGTTGGACTGACGCGCCAGAAATATTGCGAAGCTGAACACGAAAGAAATTTAAATTATAAAATTTGTAGATGTTTTATTGCTTTAGAAATGCTGCGTTTGCAAAGAGTTGAGATAAGAACCACAGACCAAAACCTCTCTATGGTTTAAAAGCTCTCTACATTGCGCACACTTGGGCCACGTACGCTGATCTGGGCGCGTCGGTCTTCATACGTTTTATAAGTATGGCAACTAGACTTATTTATTTATTTATTTAACACTTAATGCACATAAGGTACAAAGGCGGTCTTACTGCCTTGCTTTCTGCTTACAGCTATATTAGGTCCACGTCACGCGAGGTCGTTTTACGTTACAAATCAGGCGTGTGCGTCGGTCTAATGTAGTTCCCGCTTAAGACCAATAGCGCACTAGCAACCTGGCCGCTGCGGACTGGCGGCTAGTGCGCTATTGCTCTAAGAAGGTCCTTCCCGGTCCGTCTATCGTCAACGTGAGCGTGGTTGAAAAACTTGTAATTTCATGTAACGCAATATTTCATAAAGAAAGACTCCTGAACGCTCGGCTAACATTCGGTAATTTCCGTCGTTCACACAAATGTTTCACAAAACTTGTTCCAGAATACACATGTTTTTTTAAAAACCTTAAATGTTATTGGAAAAAATTTTCGTCATTGAAAATCTTAGTTTCAGTATGAGTAATTTATGAAGTTAACGCAAAAGTGCAGTGTCAGAGGTCTTTATTGGATTAGTTTTAAACATATGTTTTGATTTCAATAAAAACCCAAATAATAGGCATAAGATGTATTCAAAATATCTAGAGAAAGATGTTCAATACCGTCATAATCAAGTAAGAGCGGTTGTATGAAGTATCACGGAATGGGCGCTCTTAACCAAAAGCTCTTAAAAAATTACAAAGGAAATTCTTTTGTTACTTTTCTATTGGCAGGCGAAAAATAATAAGGTTTTACTCTCACTGTAGTATGGTCGGATGATGTTAGGTTAGAAGCAGGAATAATTCCACTCACACACACAGATCAGTCGATTGTGTCAAAAGATATAATTACTTAGTTTTAAAATAGTATTGCTGAAGAAACACTATAAATAACGCTGTCTTCATACATAATTGGTTACACACAACACCACAGAGGCTCTAATATGAAATCAACGCCTTGACGAAATACTGAAACAAAAATCTACAGCATGAAAATCACAAAGTACAGGTAAAACAACTCTTCTAAAGCACATGCAGCAAATACAAACATAGCTTATACGGTTCACCCTTTGCTGCCAAAAAGTGTTTGTGTTTCTAGTTTTCATTGACTCAAAAATGTGGATTAATTCCTTAATAAAACTGATGCTGAAACAAAAACTTACAGAAAACTACATACAATACTTACAAAGTACAGCTAAAACAACACTTATAAAGCACATACAGCAAATACAAACACAGCTAATACGTTACCCTTTGCCAAGGTTCTGCTTATGCCATCTTTTAGTTCGAACAAATCGTACAATGCAAGCCTCTACGTCTGTAACATAGGCAATACACATAAGAATATATAGACTACATAGTAAGCTTAGCTACGTATGGCACAATACTAGCTTTCTTACCCGGCCTAGTACAGACGACATTATAATTAGTACTGCTTTGATTGTGTCCTTTGACTCGAATTTTTACTTAGCTTAGAACTGAGCGCTTTTTTTCAGCAATTTTTTTTTGTCGTAAAAATTACACCTAAACCGACTATTGCCTACCGCCTTATGGCACCTTTTAGCTGGAACAAATAGCACAATGCCCTCGTTGACGACTGTAACATAAGCCACCATACATACACATACGTACATATAGGAACCAGAGCTACGTGTGACACAATAATCTTGCCCTGCCTAGTGCCTACACACATCATTATAATTAGGACTGCTTTAATTGTTTGAAGTTTTCTTTGACTCGAAATTTTGTTTGACTTTGAAATGAGTGCTTTTTTTCAGCAATTATTTATCATAAAATCTCGTATTCTAGAGATTTTAAGTTCGCTTACGGCGATGCGCCACCGGTACATGTTTTTTTTGGAAATCCCATCTATATGCCCAAAATGGTTTAGAAACACATTCATTGTGGCTACAGCTATGGAGAGAAATTGCCTGCCGGAATCTGTTATCTGCTAGCTACAAACTGGGGATCTTTAAGTCAAGATTCAATAGATTACTTCTAGGCTAGCGTGCTTCATCATAGATCACATCGTTGATTTTCATCCAGCCTATCAACAATAAAAACAAGTTTTCTATGACATAAAAATCGAGTTTTTTTTTTAAATTTAATTGGTAACATTATTCAGCCGCAATTGTAGGAAATAAAAAAAAATGTGAAGTGTCAATACTACATGATTCTCCTACTAGTTAGTAATACCACATACATTTGTTTTGGGTTTAACCTCTTTTTCTCAGGTCACGCTTTCATTAGACGTACGAGTACTATAATAATCTTTACACACATGACACAATAACAATTTCCTAACACCAAAATAAAACGATAAGAAAAATTCAAATATCCCCGAAACAGCTAGATGAAAACGAGAGCGTTTATTACAATACGGCCATATTTCCATTTCGCAGCACATTTTGGTCTTATTGGCAGTACAAACGACCGCTACCCTACCTGTCTACCTGTAAAACGCGGACAACAGACCACCAACACAATAGGATTTCAATTGCCGACAAAAGTTGAGGCCAGGTGGCGGAGACGTCGCGGTTCGATTCCCGGTTCGTGCATGTAAATAGACTCATTCACCGCGTCTATACTTCTGTAGTTTACAGCTGTGTAAAGAGAATTTAAATAAAGAAATATTCTGATGAGAGTTTGTGCTTTGAACGTTTTGAACAACTTTGTTTTGGTTTGGTCTATTGTATACTCATCATATTTCTACCCATGTAACATTCTCCACCATTATACTTTTATACCGGTGCACAGATAGTGTAAGCATAGCATAATCAGCATTTTAGTTATCCCATAACTCCTCTCTAAGAGTTTTTTATTGATATATACTAGTGCTTGACTGTGATTCCACTTGATGGTAAGCAGTGATGCAATCGTTGATGGTGAGGCGCTCTAGTTTATTGGGCTATAATTCACCACGCGGACCCAGTGCGGGTTTCTGGATGTCACATATCTTCGTATTTTTACTTCTAAAACATACCGGTTTCTTCAGAATTATTTTCTTCACCGTTTCGACAGCAGTGGTGATCAAATAAACTACACTACGTAATGCGTCTGGTTGGATTTGAACTCAAAGTCGGGGTCGTTACCACTTTACAACTTACTATTACACTACTCAATACGGTACACACAAGCTAGCCGATATATTTATACTAAAGACTATAATTAACGCCATCAAGACTCAGTTGAAGCGATAACCTGACAATGACGTAAAACCTGTCAATTATTTGATAAAAAACACATAATGACAGCGTCATAATAATTGTTATTACAGTCAACCGATACAAACAAATTATTTTGGTCCTTCCAGTCGATTGAATAGTCGCCTAGGAAAATGTTATTTCGAATAGAAAATCGGGATGCTAAAGCTAATGGTATTATTATAATCGAGTTCAAACTGTTGATGTTATTCTTGCTTAACTTGTGCCGTAGTCATCAAGTTTGTGAAGTTATTTCAACTGGGATTTTTCTTGATTTACAGTTTAAACCGTGGACTGTTTTGAAAGGCAAATCAATCGGTGCGATAGGCTTCAGTGTGGTCTTTCAATAATGAAGTATTTTAATGAATCCCCGACCGGTCGCATGAGACCGCGCTGTTATTGTTTTACTATTGTGTCTCGTTTCGCGGGTATGTGATAGGTTAATGTACCCAATACATAATAATTTTAATGAACATGAACTTAATTAAAAATCATCACTGAAGCCCAAAGCAACACTTTTATTTATAAATATCCCTTTTAGCAGTTTAGCGGAACTGTAATTACTTGCCAAAGCAATGAATCCGTCCATTCTGTCTGAATCCTGACTATCCTGAATGCTGGTGACGTCATTAGCGAGTCAAAAATGTACCCCCTACCCCCTTCCCCTTCGCACTACTCTTTAGTGTAACTAAGTAGTAAGCCACGCCGCGCCGCCGTACTATAGCGTACGTTTTTGTGACGGAGTCTGGTTTAATCCAGTTGGAAGCAGTTGCGACCCGATTCAACCGCCTCGTTCCGGAGCTGAATGCATTCTGTTACCGCTTGTAATGGAATTTACTTACTGCATTGTTACTCTAATATTTGTAACTCATTATTTTAAACGACTCTTTTTTAACAGAAGTCGTGGAAGCGAAAATGTATTTTTCTTCTTTTCTAATTGTATTTAATTTAAACTGTTGTTTGCACATTTTCTACGATTCTTTGTTGTTGACGACAAACATTTCGGGATTTCATAACACACAAAAACTCATAAAGAAATTCTCAAACAGTTGAGACGTCAAGAGGTCGGCTCTTTTTTAATTTTTGCTCCCAAAACGATAAATCTTGGATTTATTACGAACGTTTCCTTCATTTGGGTAAAGTGAGCATGTTTTACGTATAATTGTATCCTTGGAGGGAACTAAGGGAAAGTCTAAAGAGCTCACCACTTTACTCCTCGACACTGAAAAGGAAATCGTATTTTGGAAGTTGGAACTTATGAAAACAGTTGTGATGTCTGTTTCTAAAACAGTTATTAATATATTGATACACCTTACAAAGGCCTGCTACGAAAAACTTTGTACGTAGTTGACATCACGGATACCATTTTATAGGAGGATGCCTTGATACGTAAAATTGCGTTAGTTGGTTTCTTTTTATTCCGGTTGTTTTGGTTGATATCAATATTTTATAATTTTGTACACTGAACACCTCTTTATTATTTTATGATTTAGCACACATTACCATAATATGGTAATGTGTGCATATTATATTATATTGTATTATTATATTGTATTATATTGTATTGTGTGTTATTATATTGTGTGTGGCATATTATGTTTTTATTTACCTTACAGCTTACACTAATACCTGAATATACTTATAAACTAATTTTCATTCGTACACCTTCAATAAAGTTCAGTTAGAACACCAGCGTCAGTCAACTACCACGTGGGTATTTGTTTGCTGAACTGGACCTATGTAAGACATACAATGTTAGTTTGCTTTCTTTTTTTAATCTTAAGTTTCTACATAGTTTTCATACACTCTGTGTATCTACATACATATATGTGCCAAATAAAATATCATTCTTTTTTCTTTCATTTAGTGAAGTCCTATAATACGTAGTAGGCATTCAAAGGGTAAGTATTACAAAGGGTCCAATATACAAAGCCACGATTTGAATATTATTCAGCAACATTAGGGAATAAAGGGCAACTCCTTAATGCGTAGGATAAGCAAGGGCTATGTTGATTAGGTCAGATAAAATTGTAGTTTTACCTTTCCCTTTTAGTTGAAATTGACAACTGTACCGTTGCTTGCTAGCAGATTTAGTCCAATATACTCGTAGTTTAAATTAAAACCTCTCTTGTATGTTTTTATATTTATTGCTTATTTGTTTATTGGGGATGTCCGAAAAGTATTATTTTTTATAGATATGTAGTTTTACATTAGTACTTTCTGCAATAGAAACATAATGTGTGATCAGTTTTTACTTATTTCAAATTATTTGTTTAGTGTTAGATAGTCCATTTCTAGCGGAAGTCTATGTAACATCACACAACGATTAACGGGAGCAGAGCAGTTCTTAACCAAAGAGGTAGGGGAAATTGCGAGGGATAGCCATACCTAATAAATAACACATGAAACATTTAAATCATTGCCAAATTAAATAGTAAACAGTAGTAAAATAGCAATGTGTAAAGTAACCTTAAACTCAAACAACGTTACACAGCTAAACTACAATCCTTTCAACTTGTCGACACTTTGTGTAGGGCTGCTGCAAATAAGTAACGAGTCAAAGTTAAAATTTCAAATAGACCATTTACAGGCACTTCTGAATAGTCAAATTAAAGCTAAATTGCACGTTCCAAAGCGTAGATCTCTATGGAGATGAACGCTCAAGAAACCCCTAGAAATCATTACAAATAATCAAGAGTGAATAGGTTACTTCTAGGCTAGCGTGCTCCACCGCGACCTCCGGACGATCCTCAGAATGATAAAATCCGGGCATTTCTTGGCCGAAGTCGAAACAGAATCCGGAGTGCCTCTGTAACCAATTTATCACTCTTAGTAGGAACTTGCCACCGCGATTGTGGCGCGCCCATATTTGGTTATGAAGTTCAAAATATTTAACCAAGATACTGATAATCATAACGAGGAAAGTAATTTTAGTTTAACCTATCACATACCCGCTAAACAAGACACAATAGTAAAACAGTAACAGCGCGGTCTCATAGGACCGGTCGGGGATTCATGAATTAACTGATGTACAAACTGATTTTTAAACATAGCATCAGTCTTTCAAATGTATGAATTTTAGTTGATAAAAATAGCAAGGAACTCCATCTTATAACTCGTAAAAGTTTTACCAATGTTTTCCAAGCAAACTTGCCCCTTACGCACTTTTAAAGTCTAGAGCCCCGACCGCCCAGCCCTAAATTGCCACAGATGCGAGTGCCTAAACCTAAACTAGATTTATAGCTCTTATGGCAAAGTTGCGCACTAGGCAGGGAGTACATGAAACCGCTATTACTAGGGGGGTTGCCCCACCTTTTGTTTAGCGCTTTTGCATATAAAATTGCACCGTTCAGTTATCCGCTAAATGCTGAATTATCTTTCCAGATTGCGGTGTAATCGGGTTGTGGGGAAACGTGTAACGGTTTTGTGTTTCGTTTTGTGGGTTCAATGTGATTGTTTTACGAAATAGCTTTTTGTGCAGGTAGTTTTTTGTTTAATTATTCATTTGCCACGTCCAAATCATATTTTCGTCGATAAAGACACCTGAAGACGAAAGAGAGCAAAAAAAAAATTTGAATTATGTTTCGGATTAGTTAAAGACGCACAGGACCGTTCATTACGGCGACACTTAGAGGAGGCGTGTTTTGGCTGAAATGATGATGAAGTGACAAAAATGTCTAGATCCATGAATATTCCAGTTATCCAGGTTTAATTGTATTCGAACCACTTTTAGAGCATGAAACTAATTGATATAAAACTATAATTACCTAACTTATTTTAATGTTTCAAAATTCCATACATTTTAACTTTTTCTCATACGCTAGCAGTACCTAAGTACAGCCAGGTATGACGCACACGGGTAATGTGTAAAATTACCGGTAATGATAGATCAGCTCAGCGTCTATGAATATAATCAGCCATTTCCCATTATTAACTTCTTGGAAATTGCACAAGAACACGCCAGTCTGATGCACTAATGTTTTTGTTGTTCTAACCTGCCTTTATAACGGTGGAAATCATTATATTCGGTCTCTAAGAACACTATATAATACTTACTTTAGCCCGCAGCTTCACCCACGTACATAAAATATAACCTATGTCACTCAGGAATACAGCAGCTAGAGTTAAAGTTCGTTTTTTTGTTTGTCATCATCTGCTTAGCCTTTTCCCAACTATATTGGGGTCGGCTTCCAGTCAAGCCGGATTCAGCTGAATACCAGTATTTTACGAAGAGCGGCTGCCTACCAGACCTCCACAACCCATTAACTGGGGTAACACGGTACTTCATGGCAAGACTGGAATCAGATTTACTGGCTTCTGACTATCCGTAACGACTGCCAAAGATCTTCAAATGACAGCCGGGACCAACGGCTTAACGTGCTTTCCGAGGCACGGAGGAAACTCGTTATGATAAGATGGTCACCCATCCACAGACCAACCTAGGCAAGCGTTGCTTAACCTTGAAGATTGACCTGTGCGGCTGTTATTATCTAGCCACGAGCTCCTCAGTTTTTTTGTTTGTATACAAATATATTTTATATTGTATACATGCTGTAATTTGTGGAAGTACTGGTCCGATTGCTAAAATTTGTTCACCAATAGAAACAAATTTTTGCAATCGGACCAGTACTTCCACAAATTGCCTCATACAAACAAAAATACGAACTTTACCTCTTTATTATATTAGTATAGATACTATTTGTATATCCGTATTCGAACCTTACTTAAAAAGCTACAATTTAGTTTTTTCGTCAGATTACAAGTCAAAGAATCATAATTTCTTCGAAACCATTGATTATAATATGAATTCTATGCTATTTATTACACCTGTAAAATCATTTCTAGGAATTGGGTTGGACGGTGGCCCAGTAGTAACGGCTCCGACTTACGAGTTTTATGACGTTGGTTCAAACCAAGCCAGTCATATTATATTATTATTATGTCTAGCCTATGCTGTCCCACTGGTGGGCAAAGGCCTCCCTCCACTCCTTCCATCGTTCCTGGCTTTGGGCTACTTCTTGCCAATTCTCAAGGAAGACATGCAAGTCTTCCCGCCATCTCCTTCGTGGTCTGCCGCGACCCCGTCGCGCGATTGTATGTATTGAATGTAATTCATAAATATTGCACTCAAAACGGTAAAGGAAAACTATCGCGAAAAAACTTGCATGTCCTAGAACCAATACTTTGAAGACATGTGACATCCACTAATCCGTAGTGGGCCCACTTGGTGGTTTATGGCCCATTCTTATTACGACCGGAACGCTGATTATGCTTATAGGCATTTTTTTAAGATGACTTCTTCCGCTCTTTGGCGGAGTGGGAGGGCGTGTCCTTGTTTCCTTCTTTGCCTTCGTTTCAGGAACCGGGGTTTTCCTTTCGGAATTCAATCCATGGCCCCAGAGGCTCGACCCTACTGGGACCCTACAGATGCTTATAGACATACGGGTTGGACAATACTAATAGATCTCAATAAGAAATTACCACTTTGAAGTTCTAACAAGAAACAACTGGTCGGTAGTTAGTTACCAGATACTCCTGCCAAGGAGATGAGGGATAACTCAAGTGATCTTTGATATACGATACTGTTACTCCGACCGAGTGGTCCATATGGGAACTAATTTTGTGCGGGAATTTACAGTATAATACATAAATTGGTACTTGATGTCCAATCTCATTAGGTACACGAGGCTGCTTTTACGTTTTTAGACTACAAAGTAACGGGGCAATCTGTGTGTCCTCGTGAGTTTTTGCTTGGTAATAATAATCAGTAAGGCTTTTATGGCGCGTTGGTCTAGTGATGGGCAATGGGATGAGAAATCGACAAATAAATTCTTCCGCTTTGGGTGGAGCGAGGCAATGTCAGACTATAACCGTCACATCAACAAATAGTTGCCTATTGCGTTCCAGGACCGCAGTAACTTTTTTCAGCAATTCTGCAGCCCAAACGAGATAGGAAATGATCTAATAAGTTGTCTCTCTCTGGGTGAAGAGAGACTGCTGGAGACAGAGACTTAAACCCGCTTTGCGTTCCAAAACCTTGGTAACTTTTTTGAACAATCCCGCAGGCCTAGTGTACGGTGTTAGGATAACAACAAAATTCCTTAAAAAAAAAATGCCAACGACCGTGATCTATTCAGCTAAAATAGGTACGAATTGTAGAAGTATTTTACGTGAAACGTGTCTCTCTGATCTATACTTACTGCACAACCCAGTTAATAGGTTACACGATACTTCTCGGTACCTACAACTGTTGTTCGGGCTGCTATATGTCCAACTGTAAACTAAAAATTAGCATTTAGGTACGTAACATTTATATAAAATTACATAAAAAATCTTACATCACTATCCCCAAAGATTCCACAGCTGGACTTAGAACACACCAAACTAACGCCAATTAAGCTCATTCCACCAAAAATACGTTAACGATGATCATAAAGGATCTCACAAAGCTCTCCTAAACGGCTTTAACTGTATTAATTAAATTATAATTGAATATTTAGGGATGTGCGGAGTTCCCGCGGGAATCATACCGGGAATTGAACACAGCGGACGCTTGTACCACAGCTTGTGTTGTATTATGTTCATGCATTGGTAATCAACTAGCTGGGCTAGTTAATATGTGGTTAAAATTGTGTTGGTATAATTTTTTTGGGCACAACACGATCGCGGTGATAAGTCCACTCAGTAAAATGGCTAGATAAGCGTCTTTATCATCCACCTCACCTGCGAAATAATAAAGGGATCAATGGCCACAATCTTGAGAGTTCGCAGTACGTAGGGCGAGTCATGTCGCTTGCGAACGACGAGCAATGGGTAACCTGCCGTGCGGTAAATACCGTTTCTAAGTCGTCGATGCCGCGTGTTCACCACACAAAACCGTAGGTGCTGTAGCCGCTGTAGGGTCGATACCCGCAAAAATGTTTTGAAAGCGTTACCGTGGTACTGAAACGCAAAGGGCAACTGTTTACAGACCTGTGTCCTTACACAGGTGGGTCTAAAAGAGATTTCGTGATATCATTAAAGAAAATATTGTGTTAGAGCTCAACCCTAGAGCGTGAGAAGTCAATTGATAATTTCCCTCCTCAAAAAGAGGTAAACACAGTATATTGCTAAGCAATTGTTATAGATGGAACTTAGCAGATATTACTCCTTTGGGTAACAGGAATTACGAAATATCGTATTATCAACAAGTCATTTAATTATTTTTGTCGTTTACCTTACCTTAACTGGACTTAATTATTATTATCTGTTTCATCAAACGCATGGATCATCTCCGGTACAATAATGAGTTTATCGTTAGCGAATCCTTAATATCAACAAACTATTTCAAAAGAAAATACCTAGTTTTATTGAACGCTAACTTTCATCTAGCCGAGTTTATAATCCAATTTAGTCAGCGCGCATTGTACAGCTTTAATCGGAAATATTGCCAATCGATGGTTAATGAAACAGCATTGTTTGCTTCTTTTTGATTCACAGTAACTTGTAATGTAATAGAATTAATGTAACTTTGTTGTGTATTTTCAGCTCCCCTTTCATTTAATTTTCAAGTTATTGTTTACATTAGCTGCTGTCAGCGGGTTCGCTCGCGTGACTGTAGAGAATAATCCCAACTACTCGTGGTAAAAGTATTCTATGTGCTTTTCCAGGACATGGTCTTCCCACGTACCAAATTTTATTGAAATCGGTTCAGTCGCGTAAGCGTGAAGAAGTATCAAACGCCCTTAATTACTCAGATACCCGCGAAACGAGACACAATAGTAAAACAATAACAGCGCGGTCTCATAGGACCGGTTGGGGATTCAAACGTTAAGTTTCAACCTAGAGCGGGAGGAGCCATTGGATGATATCAACCTTATCAGAGGGAGGTAACTAAAGGGGTATTGTTTTTGAGCAATAAATGATTACTTACTTGTTTACAAAATGCAGTCGATGACAAAAGTTTCATTTTTCATTTCTGAACAAAATGTTTTCTATGAAACGACGACCAAAATCTGTGAAATATCTCTTTAAATGTTCACTTTACTCAGAAGTTTTATTTACTGTCCTAAGCTTTCGCAAGCGTGACGATTACAAATCACGTAACTAATCAGTACTTAATCAGTAGGTACTTAAACCTCTGAAGGAAAACAAAAACAATTAGTTTTTGTTTCCATATCAACAAATCTGTGTCTAGTCAAACGAGAACCATACTTAAAGACAGGTTACAAGCATCTAGGCTCAACTAAAAGCGTCTACTGTTCCTAACTACGAACGTTGTTAAGCCAACGTCCATCCAGCCAAACGCACAAGGCTATCTACTGCCAACACCATCAACGGACCTTAAAAACAACTTTATCTCAAGACAGTAAGGTTGGTTTCCGTAAATCAAGGTTTACTGGTGTGTATTTAACTGTGCGTATTGCTAATAACTTGGTCTGTCGTAGATTGGGGTTCCGTGTTGCAGTGGCCGTCTTGGTGCTAAGGGACGCGTGTTTAGATGCATAGATGCTATGGATGATTTCAGACTAGGTCAATCTATGTGTCCCAATTTGCATGTAACGTGAAAATACATTAAAGGTAGAATACATTGAACCCACGTGGGCCTCGTCATCACCATCTCAGCCAAAAGACGTCCACTGCTGGACATATGCCTCCCCCAAGCGTCGTCATAGCGACCGGTCCTGTCCATCGGATTCCCGCGACCCACGTAGGTACGCCGATTTGGTCGCGTCGGTCTCCATACATTTTAAAAGGCAAATAATCTTGCTGAGTTACATTACTTCCACGCCACGCTACGCGGTTCTACGTGCAACTCAAAAACTAAAAAAAAACAGTGAGCGTGTATTTTGCATACGAATAAACACCGTGTTATTTATTGTTTTTTTGGCATCGCACTAAATTCAAAAAAAATTTAAGTTTTGTGAAGCATAAATAAACATTTTTTCTTTGTTTCACTGTGGTTTAGTGCACCTCGCTAGATAAAATAATAAATCTGTAGCTAAACATTTCTTGTTCCGATGATCAATTTCAGCAATTGAGCAAGAATTTCTGGAGGCGTCTTTCTTGTATTAAAGTTAGCCCGTCATCGCGCCATGTAGTAGCTAGTGCAGTCGGTATAAGCATTTCAGTTAACCACCGGTATCGGGAACAGGGTCAAAGTAAAGACCCCCGGAGTAAAGAATCACCTAACAAAATAATCGTTACCTATATTATAAACACAAGTAACTTCGCCTTAGCGGCTGAGCACGGCAATAAGCACTGGAATACATGCCAAGAGCATTGCTTTTTGGATTAAGCACCCAAGCTGCTCAACGACAGCCTCCACACTCCACAGGTGTTATTTGCGCTTGGCTATTACTATTATTATTTACTGACTCGTTAATACTATGTATGTGTGAGTTTATGAGCCGATGCTCATAAACTGCTGTATTAACACCCCACTTGTCAACAACGTCCTAACCTCCACCTTTTTGTAATGTCGGTTAAAAAGCGATTGTGTAACATTACCTATCAGCACATCAGTGATCATGTTGCATTACAAACGACAGCGCTAATCACATGTACTGCAGCATACCTACTTACGTAGGTAGGTACTCCATCAATCTTGCTCTCCGGATCGTCTTACCTTTCCGTCACAATTTCACTGACAACCAGATTTATCCCTGTGTGTATTCGCCTTTATGGCACAGTGTACGCGTTTGTTTACTTGTGAGTCGTAAAAAACATTACCCAATATTATTCTACACTGATATAAGTTATATAGTTTTAAGACAGGTTTACATGAAGCAAGTGTAGGCTATATTGACCCCGTGTAATAAAAATCTCTTGCTAGGCTGTTAGCTTACGCTGGCATGAATAGAGCAGCTGTTTCTAGATAGTTTAGCCCAGAACATATCCTGGCAAAAACCTGCCTTTTGAAGAGTTGAGCCTTTGTTCAACATACAAACGAATATTTCCTCCAAAAAGTTTTGTATTCTTATGTCGTTATAAATCAAGACAAAAGTCAGCAATATATTCACAGCAAATATTTTATATTCGTTGCTTCTTCAAGCAGAAAGAGTAGTGTCCAATTTTTCCGGATGCATATCTGCCAATTGGTGTCTACCATAGCGATTGGTGCATTAGATTCTCGAGCATCAGTAGTGTTGCAACCATACTAATTAGTAGAGTTGCGAACACTGTCTTGAAACTATACCCTTTGTATCTTATGTCTCGAAGTTCTTATTTTATGCACAGAAATAGTAGATAGCTACCAGATAGCTGCGTCTTCCGTCACAGCATCATAAATCACATTTAATCTCATTAAACAAGTTCACTTTGTCCCAACACCGCCGCACCGTTCGTTTTATTGCCTGCAGTAATAAAACTGCTACAAACTTACTCTAATTTCCATCTAATTTGTTCTCAGTTGCAGCTCGTATAAACCGCTAACTATTAACTGTCTGCTAATGCTCATATAATTACTTCATTGTACCTTTTCTCTTCTCATAATTTATGAGGCAACATTAGGGAGTATAGCATTCTCGTTTCGGTACCCAGATGATCGGCAAAAAAAAATTTGGCACCCTTGCCGTTTCGGCACCAATAGGTTGGTATTTTAGATTGGAATTTTGTATATACCTACTCTATTTACTATAAGAAAAGAAATTTAAAGAAACTTTTTTTATTTTTTTGTTAAAGAAACTTGTTTTACCGTTCGTTCAACCGATTTTGACTTTTATTGCGTTGGTGACATGACAAATGACGCCTGCAGAAAAAGTTGGTATTGTAACCACTTTTTTGCTTTTAATGTCATCCTTATGTCTACGGAATGGATGTCAAAATCGGTTGAACGGACAGTAGCATAAGTTTCTTTAGTTTTTTTCTTTTTCTTATAGTAAATAGAGTAAACCATCCAAAATACCTATTGGTACCGAAACGGGAATAACTTGGGTGCCGAAAATTTTGGTGCGGAAAATCTGGATGCCGAATCGGAAATACTCCACATTAAGTATATTCTTTTGGTCGCTATTACTCACAAAAGGATAAAGTTTTTCAATTACAAGGTATGGGAATACCTTTTGTGTTCATACGTTACTTTGTTGAAATTTGAATTTATTTCGGTTGGGAAGTTATCGAGTATGGTATGATCTGAATACCTATAAGATATTTTTTAGGTCGTATTGATATCGCTGTTTACTATAGCAATAGAATCAAGGTAATGCGCATGAAGCCAAGTTTAAAAGGGGAATTAATTGGGATAATTGTCTAACATAAAGTCAACGGAAATGCTTTTTATTTTAACTTTTCAACCAAATTCTAACTTTCTGTAATTTATTTTGCGAGCAAACTATTTTTTTTTTAAATATCTGTTCTAATATTTAAAAATAGGAAAGATTTTTTTATAATGGATAATCACAAAAACTCAATGTTTTAAAAAAAATACACAAGAATGCTACATAATTACATAACTATGGGTTTATCTGATGACGATATTTATCAGCAAAATAGGTGGCGCCTCTGCGTAATGGGAAGAGGCGAGGACAAAGCTGAAGTACAATGCTAATTACTTCTGCTTTGTCACTTATTATTGATACAGGCATGTATTTTCCACTTTCACCCAAAAGTTTTTTCTCAAATGAGGTGCCAATTGATAAATAAAACAACACATCAAAACAAGCTCACAAAACCTCAACCAATTTCAATAGCCAAACTTATCAGAAGCCCCAAAAAATCAAACTTATACGTCCTCCCAATCACGGTGACTGGTGAAACGAGCGATTTAATCAGGAGTCCTATCGATATCAGTATCTAATCAGGGCCGAATCCTATAGTGCTTCCGAAAGGAATGGTGTGAGTGTCGCCATGGCAACCGGCGTGTATGTGAATGAGGCGCCTGAAAAACGTGACGGTGTACAAAAACTAATGTGAGATTTATACTGCCAAAGGTGAAAAGATGTTGGATTTGTAAGATTCGGAAAGAGAAGTTGCAGGGTTTACTTTTTCTTGTTAAAACGAGTGTCCTCCGTGCCTCGGAAAGCACGTTGAGCCGTAGGTACCGGCTGTCATTTGTTGATCTTTGGCAGTCGTTACGGATAGTCAGAAGCCAGTAAATCTGACTCCAGTCTTACCATAAAGTACCGTGTTACCCCAGTTAACGGGTTGTGGAGGTCTGGCAGGCAGCCGCTCCTCGTAAACTCGTAGTACTGGTATTCAGCTAAATCCGGTTTGACTGGAAGCCGACCTCAATATAGTTGGGAAAAGGCTAGGCAGATGACTAGGTATTTGGTACGATGGCAAACGCAATTACGAGTAATTGTGTCTTTGTCTTATCCTTTCAATGTTTCGATATCAGTAACTCATTACAGTCGCATCCTATAGTGCTTCTGAAAGGGATGGTGTGAGTGTCGCCATGGCAACCGACTCGTATGTGAATGAGGCGGCTGAAAAACGAGGACGTGTAGAACTAATGTGAGATTTATACCGCCAAAGGTGAAAAGCTGTTTAATTTGTAAGATTTGGAAAGAGAAGTTGCAGGCATTACTTTTTCTTGTTAAAACGAGTGTCCATTATTTTGCCTGCAAAGGCGATTAATTTTTGTAAGCACTAGATATGAAAGAAAAGGGAGTTAGTGATAGTATAACGGATGACAGTACAGAATGGAAGAAGAAAACATGTTGCGCCAACCCCAAGTAATATGGGATAAGGGCTGGAAGAAGACTAGGTATTTGATACGATAGGCAGATGCAATTACGAGTAATTATGTCTTTGTCTTATCCTTTCAATCTTTCGATATCAGTATCTATCTAGTCACGGCCGAATCCTATAGTGCTTCCGAAAGGGATGGTGTGAGTGTCGCCATGGCAACCGACTCGTATGTGAATGAGGCGGCTGAAAAACGAGGGCGTGTAGAACTAATGTGAGTTTTATACCGCCTAAGGTGAAAACCTGTTCGATTTGTAAGATTCGGAAAGAAAAAAGGTTTTTTTCTGTAAATTCGAGTTTCCACTTTTTCGTCTGTAGACGCTGAATAAAATTTTTGTCAGCACTAGTATTTAGTACGATAGATTACTGTGTAGACAAGGAGAATGCCCGTTTTGTAAGGGAAGTTGGGTCCCAGTGAAAAATGCTTATGCCCTGAAGATTTTTATTTTACCTAATAGTAAAAACATAGCATTTTCATAATTGGAAACCTTTTTTCAATGTGCCACCCTGGTTCAGGAGATATAATTATTTTTCTGTTTTAAAAATCTAGGTTATAATTACAAATTGACAGACTAAACATCACCATGAGCATGCAATTATGTCTCTTTTACTTTAATTCCATTAGTTTATGAAAAATTAATTAAAAAATAATTTGCAGACAAAAAAATAAATAATATTATTAAGGTTATTATTCCAAACAGGTACCCGACAGCACAAAAGGGACCTGCCCCGTGGCAATCTCTTTTGGTGTTTTGTCACCACGTTAAGCAGACGCATAACCTACTATTTGTGTATGTTGTTTGTACAGTGTACCTACGTGACAAATAAAACATTTTTCTTTCTTTCATTAATATATTATCCAACAGCCTCTCTCACAATAGCAGTGACTGGCCCTACAAAAGGTGTACATGAACAGATAACCAATAACTGTCGTTTTAATTCAATAAATATTAATTTGCCGCACATATCGTGCCAATAACGCTTTACCCGTATGTGGGTTAAATCAATTAAGCAGTTAATTAATGTCGCGCCGCACTTGTCATGTCACACACCTATATTCGTTTGTGGAAATGTCACAAGTCTAGTGTATGTGTAGCAGCTAGTAATACCTATAGCTGCTGCCAGTGGTTTTGCTCTCGTGATAGTTGAAAATCATCTCAAAAGAACTTAGTTTCGCGGTCATAGTATCCTATAATATGCTTTTCCAGGGCATAGTCTGCACATATGATTGTGTAATTGCTCGGAAATATAAACTTTGTTTGTTAACATAACAGTCGCACGGGTCGATCTTCAAGGTTGAGCAACACTTGCCAAGGTTGTTCTGTAGATGGGTGACCATCTTAACATACCAAGTTTCCTTCGATCCTCGGAAAGCACGTTAAGTAAGCCGTAGGTCCCGGCTGTCATTTGTAGATCTTTGGCAGCCGTTACGGATAGTCAGAAGCCAGTAAATCTGACTCCAGTCTTGCCATGAAGTACCATGTTACCTCAGTTAATGGGTTGTAGTGGTCAGGTAGGCAGCCGCTCGTCGTAAAATACTGGTATTCAGCTAAATCCGACTTTACTGGAAGCCGACCTCAATATAGTTGGGAAAAGGCTAAGCAGGATGACGATGATGATGAATAATATAATACAATAATCTTTCCCGGCTTTGAACCACTTCTTGCCATAAATGTTAAAATAAAAACTAATAACAAAATATTTTTGTTACAGGTAAACTCCCTCCTTTCAGCTAGCAGAACAAGATTGAAGATCAACTATCCTTTTCCTTACTAACTCGAAAACTTGGAATGCAGCGAGCTCGTAAGTAAACATGTGCTTGTGCAGGGTGCTGTGTTCAGTGGAAGCACTTGGAGGCGATGACCGCCGCCCCGCGCCGACCCTGACCCCGATCAGCTGCTAATGCAGGGCTGTCACCAGGGGACAACAGGGAAATGATTTATTTATGACTAGGAATATTTGCCTTGTAATATGTCAAGTTTTATCTTTATACATGGAAAACACATCAATTTTAAGTACCAAGGTACTTTAGCTCATCATAAAGTGAAATACGATATGAATCGTCAGACGCGATCTGTTGTGAAAATACTAATACAATACAAGTACTACTAATACAAGTAAATAAAATTAAATGTCCGTTTGAAGTATCAAATACCATTTCAAATAACATTTTTCTTGCTAAATTCATATAAAAGTATATTCGATATCTATAACAAAAATGCAATTTTTTTATAAATTTCTGTCTGTCAGTTTGTTTTGTTCTGGTTAATCTCCGAAATGATTAGACTAATTTTATTGTGAAGGATCTTTCACTGGTAGATAGCTGATGTTAATAGTAACTTAAGCACTTAAGCTTTTATTGAAATTGTGACCAAACGGTGGTATGTGTTTTACGAATTTGACACAAACAAAGTCGCGAGCAACAGCTAGTCTAAAATAAAAATAGAGATTACAAGTTATTTAAAAAAGTTTTCAACAATTTGTACCATTTCACTCTTGATCCTAGATTCTAGCAGCAAAACCTAAACAGCCATGGATTTCTCAAGAAATAAAAATATAAGGCGACATTACACGCAATCCTAAAGAAGCGACGAAGCAGACGAGATTGTTTGGTGCAAAAAGTATCTACCTACGTAACTGGAGCAAGTGGAATCTTGCCTCCCATCTAATCTTAATACTCGAAGTTTTTACACTCAGGAGATATTCGGACACGCCAAATCCTACTGAGGATTACCGCTTAGTTTTTTTGCTAAAACTGTTAGGTAGAGCAACAACTTATCTTTAATTTTAACAAAAACTAGGCTAGGTAAAGATTTTGTTTGTCAGATTTCATCATCATCTGCTTAGCCTTTTCCCAACTATATTGGGGTCGGCTTCCAGTCAAGCCGGATTTAGCTGAATACCAGTATTTTACGAGGAGCGGCTGCCTACCAGACCTCCACAACCCATTAACTGTGATAACACGGTACTACATGGCAAGACGAGTCAGATTTACTGGCTGACTGACTTTTCGTAACGACTGCCAAAGATCTACAAATGACAGCCGGGACCCACGGCTTAACGTGCTTTCCGATACACGGAGGAAACTCGTTATATTAAGATGGTCACTCATCCACAGACCAACCTCGGTAAGCGTTGCTTAACCTTGAAGATCGACCTGTGTGGCTGTTATTATCTACCCACGAGTTCCTCAACTGTACTCAGCTCCGTAACTGGAGCAAGTGGAATCTTGCCTCCATCATCTAATCTTAATACCGAAGTTTTTACACTCCCGAGATATTCGGACAAGCCAAATCCTACTGGGGATTACCGCTTAGTTTTTTGTTAAAACTGTTAGGTAGAGCAATAGTTATCTTTAATTTTAACAAAAACTAGGCTAGGTAAAGATTTTGTTCGAAAGATTTATTCATGCAAATAGAAGTTGTTTATCTTTATGGGATTTAACAACAGTAATAATCCTTGAAACTATTATTACATAATTTAAGATGATAGATAGACCCCCCCTCTATGTATCGTTGTATAGTTCTCTATCGTGTAGTTTAAACGCGCAACACGAAAAAAAAGGAAAAAGCGCCGCTCGGTTGGTAATCTGTAATTTCCGTCACTCAATCGGATATCTTACAAAAAATTTATTTACGAAATACGTGTTTTCCTTTTTAAAACCTTAATTTTTTTGAAACAATACATAGTTTTCAGATATTCTATTGTGCAAGTTTTTCACAAATGTATTTATTTTCTTTACTGCTTTAATTTATGAGTAAATTATGGAGGTTCTAAATTCACGCAAAATAGAAAATTTTCAGTGATCTTTACTAGAATAGTTTTACACAATAGATAATAACCACAGGATATCTGCGTTTATAAAATATCTTGAGAAAATTGTGTAATAACGTCATAGTCAAATAAAAGCCGTTGCTTAGGAAATCGTTACGGGTTTAACCCTTTTAACTAAAAAGGCATACTCAAGATTTCAGAAATCATAAAGTCCTCTTCGACAACCCTAGCCAGTGTTCAGTCATGAGAAATGCTCTGAACAACTTGACCATACTACGCCGGACGTATGCGGATATGTGCCTGCATCCTTTTTGATCCTATCTCGTGTTTCAAAACAAAACAAAATATGCGACGATAGGTTTGCACTGGAAATAAATTATCTGTTGTAGAAGGAAGATAAATTCGAATATGATTAGGTATCGCTTCTCTACATAGAAAATAAAATAAATTATTTCAAAAACAGGTCCATTGGCAGTAACAAGAATATTACTTACGACTATGTTACTCATTATAAAATAGTAGTGTAGTGCGTCGATGCCCATATTATTTCTTACGATTAGGATAACTTATTTAAAAAAAAACATTAAGTACCTGATACTAATTTTCTAATTGGGAAATAATTCCAGGTATATGTTGTATAATTTGCACTTGTACGAAACCGGGGTGTTTCGAATTGATTGATTTATTGACTTTTCAGGGGGAGAGTAGAGTTGATAATTATTATCGCTCTACTCTCCTAATAAAAAAATATTATTAGTGGACAGTGACAACCTTCTTGCACCAACTACACTCTAGATTATTTAACATGACGCATAATGCACTGAACCAGGCCAGGTGTGGGCGACTTACCTCATCTATCCTGCTCATTACTACATCCTCCAATCGCGTCTAATACAATAACACTAGCACTATCCGGCGGAGATCCCTGGCACTATTCCCTTCTATCGTCTCGTCGATGACATGAGCATATCAAGAAAATACATTGTGTCATTTATTTCCTTTGATCCTGAGCGAATATAATGCCACACTAGTTCTTCGGCGATATATTCTTCAATATGTTGAGCAGTATCAAAGAATTGTTTGTGTTTCTCTGTAACGTGAAAAATACAGCGGTATTTCCTCGCGGGAAATGCAATACGTCATATTTTCCAATCCATCTGTTGCTCCTCCAACTATATCTGGCGTGACACATTCCGACAGGCCTATCGAATATTTGCCTAGCACATTCTGGTGTGCCAATTTTTGATGCGAGGGAAATTACCTTGTTTATGTGGGGTATTGGTTTTCCGAGAAATATTGTAGCGTGTGCATCAACTATGTTTGTGGCTAGGTCATGTTGATAGGTTCCATGTTATCTTTTAGTCAGAATTCTGCCTCGATGCTCAGTAGAGTGCGGGTCAGTTCCAATTCCATCCTGAAGATCATAGCTATGAGTTATGAGTCTACGATAGGTCAGAACATTACTAAGAGATTTATCTCTAACAAGGCCATTGAGCCAGTTAAAAAATATTGCTATAAGATTACTAAAGTCAAACATCTCTTTCGCTCCTATTTTTGTTAAAAAGAAACTTATATTTATGATGCAACCCTATATCCGGCCCCACTTTTACACCGTACTACTCCTAAACCATATTTATGATTGACCAGCCTCTTTCCCTCTTGTTTCTTCCGTATAAATTAGGGCCCATTAAGTTTGACAGGCTAAGAATGGTAATAATGCTTCAGGGTTGTTTATTAAAGGTATATTTTTTCACGACATACTTTGACCTTTTTCTACATAGGTAGGTGTTTTACCGATAGCAGTTTTTGCGTTGAATTTAAGGCTTTATTGAAATATCGGATTTTGTTTTGTGGGCGTGTTAATCATAAAATTCTTGTATACTTACAGTACCTATAATAGTGTCTGTTTATAATATCAAAGTAATATTTTTTAACTTAGGTAACTGTTATTTTAGAACAATACTAAGATTTTCGTGCAAAAAAGCTTCTTAAAATTGTAACCAACTGACTCACAAGTTTTACACAGATGAAGTCGCAGGCAGTTTAATCATATATTTTTTATGATCTCATACCTACTCATTTTCATGCTTTTGTCAGTTGCGCTCTATAAATTGTCCACAAACTTATAAGCAAACTTGGCCAGAGAACGCCCTAGACAGAAAAACTATGAAAAGAGAAGGGTGAGCCTTTACCTAGCAGTAGAAAACAGAAGCTATATCACCATGTTGTTTGTAATATTTTCTGTGTTCAATAAAGAATTAAGAAGCTATTTAATAAAATATTATCATCAGGTCAAGTCCACCTTTTACAAATACATGTATCCAATCACACACCATTCATTTCGAACTATCAAACAATTAGTAATATCAAACGCTAATCTTACAAAACATAACATTAGCAACCGTTGATTAAAACTAGCTCATAAATTGAACGTCAATGCGTTCTCATTAAAGCTCACAAAGCCGGTGGTTTAATTAAAAGTTTTAGGTACAATAGCTACTCCCAAAATTAGGCTCGGCGATAAAACTGCCTATTCCACTGAATGTAAAAACGTATGCTATAACGAGAAACAATTAAACGTAGCTCTACAGGGTGTGTGAGACATCGACGCACAATCGAATACCATAATAAATTATAAATGATATTTATTTTGCAAATAGGTTTTCACAAACACTTTTACACGTTAATTTTTTTTGAACTTTTTTTTACTAGATGAGGCCGGATTCTAGTGGTGAAATTTAGTTGGCGTTCTCCTAATATTAAAACAAAAATCTGTACTTACTTTATATAAACTGTATAAAATCGTTATTCTAACATTTTTAGTGAAAAATGAATGAATTACTTTTTCATTATTATTTTTCCAAAAAAAATCATCGTGTTTGATAAAATCGTTATTTTAATCATGAAAAATTAATTTTAATTTATTTTTCACTAAAATTGTCATTGGGTGTATTTGAATAATGAATGACCTTATACAGTTTAAATTAAAAAGTATTAAAGATTTTTTGTAAAACTAAGATAAAGCCGACGAAAAATTCTACCACTGTGGGTTCCAGAATCATGTACTCGATCTATGGTATTCGTTTTTGCGTCGATGTCTGACACAACCTGTATAACGGTTCAATACACAAACAAAACAGTATCCAGTAATTAAGGTGTGTCGGTGAATAAAATAAGGAAGGAAGGGAAGTATGGAGTTAAAGTTATGTCGTTATTGTCCGCGATTAAAAGGGGCGGTAAATACTGTCACGGTAATTTATCATTAGGAATTTTAAATAGACAGCTTTAGCTTTAAAGTTGAACTCTAAAGCTTACTTTGATTTGCATTAAAAAGTTGATGAATTGAGCCTTTTAAATGACGCAACTTTTTAATGGTATTTTACTCTACACTTGACATTTTAAAAGCCGTAAATTCTCATTCATAATATTAATGATAACTCATCGAAACCTGGTTATGTTTACCCCTTAGTCTTTTATAGTGTTTGTAGCATTTGGCAGCAAATGTATAGAGTCAGCCTTCTTAGTAAACTCGGTAGTCGACACTACAATTAACAATTAACATTCTCAGCTTCATTTTACCGAAATCGCGCCTGATTCAATGATTCCGCATTATCACCTATTGTCTAGTTCTGCAGGCAATTGAGACACAAAACTACACCAATTTTACATCACAATTCCTTACCCTGGATTTTTTTCAAATATCAAAACGGGCCTTTTATTTTTTGGCATTTTTAGTTTCAGAATTTATCAAGCTCTTTGTTCTGTTCTCTCTACACCTTTTTCTCGATAATTTAATTTTTGTATTTGAACGGAGTTGCGACATCGAAAAATCGATACTGCCAATTTAACCTTTCACCATGGCCAGTACAATTGACGGCGGTATAGATTTTATCATCCGTTTGTTAGCGGTATCGATAGATAATTATTATTGTGGGCAGACGGGCGTCCGTCGCATGTCGGTTTAATGTCCGCCTGACGTACTGACGTATTACGAAGCCGCACAAATGGTGTGACACCCTTGGGAAGCGGGACAGGGATGTGCAATCACTGGCTGTATTATATTGATATGATTGAGTTACGTTCGGCGTTATGGAGATGGCACTTCCAAGAATTTTTGTATTGATTCCATTTTGACATATATATCTTCAAATTTTTGTATGTGATGTGTTCTGGCTGACTTGGTGTAGACATGGGAAGAGGAGGGATGAAATGTGTGTTACTAAAAGAGCTATGGAATGGAGAGGCAGAGGGAGGCCAAAGAAAATATGGATGGATATTGTGAGGAGTGGTTTGAAAGAAAAGGGAGTTAATGATAGTATGACCGGTGACAGGATAGAATAGAAGAAAAAATCGTGTAGTGCCGACCCTAAGTAATATGGGATAAGGACAGGAAGATGAAATAGTGTTCTGTATGAGACTGGCACAGTAGTGCTTGGCACAATAATAGCAAATTCTAGCAGTGGGTGAAGTTAGATTGTACGTAATGACGATGAAAAACCTTTCTTTCAGCTATTACTAGTAATTGTATTCTGTACATTTATTTCACCCTTGACATTCATAAATGATGACATTTTGGCAGTTATTTTTAATAACGCCATTCATATTCGGACAAAGAGGGTTTTCTAAAGCCCCTTGGTCACTAAAGATCTATTATTACTACCCTTCTAACTCCCAAACCAATTATAAAATTCACTACAGTCTTTTCGACAAAACTTTATGATATCCTGAAAACCTTTTTAGGCTAGATCTTGTAGATTAGGTAATAAATATTCCTTGTTTCTTCTCCATTCCGAAATTCGCGTGAAAGTAGATTTTTGCTCGTTGGAACGGAAATTCGTTTGCAATTGAAGGCGCCGCGATTGGAATGATTGGCGTGGATCAGGAGAAGGGCATGTTGCTGATAAGAACCCAGCGGTGGGTAAATACGGGCTCATTAGCCTCAGATAAAATACATCTCTTTGGAGTGTATGTAGAACGTATGGATATGCGTAATGGTGTCTGTGTAAGACACGTTACATGATAAACGCACATCCTGAAATAGTATGTTGAGAATCGATGTCAATTTATTTTTAAAATAGGTACCTATTCAAAAATTATAATATCATATTTTTGGACTAGTTTCTAAAAGTGGCTTCGCCCGCGTGGAATTAGGAAGAAACATTTGCGAACCCGCGACAGGTAGTGCAACAGCCAATCGCTCAACCACTGTGCTAAACGCTCTGTTAAATAGATTCATCGTCCTTCTGCCTATTACTAGATTACTATTTTCCGATTTATTCGTAATCGATGCATCACATAATCGGTTATTTGCGATTCCATATACCTACATCCAGGTCTTAAAGTATATACTTGTCCAAATTCTCTTAAACGTTTAACAGCTCAGAAGTTTGATCTGCACTTAGGTCCGAACTCTCAGGCTAAAGGCTAAACGCACTCCGTACCTCAAACATCGCTCCACAATTTCCTGCAACACCTCCAGTAGTGAGTTTTGCAACGCACCCCCTGTAAAGGGGTTAAATAGGGGTTGAGAATTTGTATTTGAGTTTTATTTTCGCTTATTGGTAAAGGAGTGCTTACATTATAAAATAAGTTGTGTTGTGTGTATCCTATATCATCATCATCATCATCTCAGCCGAAAGATGTTCACTGCTGGACATAGGCCTCCCCCAAGCGTCGCCACAACGACCGGTCCTGTGCGTCTCGCATTCATCGGATTCCCGCGACCCTCGCCAGGTCGTCGGTCCACCTTGTGGCAGGCCTTCCAACACATCTCCTATATGCATGACACTAATATTATAAAGACGAAAGTTTGAGAGCTTGTTCTTTGCTTCTTTACTGTCAAACGGCTGAATGGATTTCGATTTTTTTTATACAACATAAACTAGTGGTTGACTGCGACACCCACCTGATAGTAAGCAGTGATGCAATGCAAATTCGGCACATGACTAGACCATTTCCTGGACTAACACATAGGATTTTTATCCTGCGAGTATTTTCCCTAGGGATAATTTTTTCCATTCACGTCGCTGACAGAAGCTATTATTAAAAATACTAACACAGCAACACGTTAGGTTGAAACTAGTCTGGAAAAGTTATGCGAAAAATGAACCGAGTAATTTTCAAGATGACACTGGGAGACTTGAGCTGAGTGCCCGCTAAAAGCATTGAATGCGGTGCAAAATGCGCGCACTTCATAGCTATGTCGCGTTCCGTAACATATACAAACAAATGGCTGCACTATCAGTTGCCTTGCATGCATCACACTATGTCATATGATAAAGGCTAAAGTTTGTGAGTCTATATGTATGTTTGTTACTTCTTCACGCTCGACCAGGTTAACGGATTTGGATGGAATTATGTACACGGGTAGATCTTGCCCTGGAATAGCCCATAGGATAGTTTTTTAGTTCCCGCAAATTCCCTCGGGACAGTTTACTGCATTCACGCGGGTGAAACCGCTGGCAGCAACTAGTGATGTTATAAAGCCCAAATTGTGTAAGTGTGTGTTTGTATTTCTTCACGTTCGTACAGCTGAACGGATTTAGATGAAATTAGCAACACGGGTAGACCATATTCTAGTATTTAAGATCAAAAGATTTAATGTGGACGAGCAGCTAAATATTTTTTGTGGCTTAGTTTATTTTGTTTCGGATGCCGATTCAAGTACTTATTGATAATTCAGTACGTATTCCATCAGTCTAAGATTAAGCATTATCGAGAGTTTCACCCTACAAACAAGCAAACAAAAAAAAAATAGTACCTGTTAGTTTCCCGAAACGCAAAGGAACACAGTGAGTAAAATTCTGTCACTCCCGAACTTTACCTAGAGCGGGAGGAATTATCTAATGACTTCCCGCCTAAGTATTCTTATCTTCTTATCTTGCTTTCCGTTTTCCGCACTTAGTCCCGTTGGACCATTGTGCGTGGGCCGTCCGGTCTTCACTCCAACCAGCCCAACTCCTTCCAGAAGCAAACTATCTTCTTGGGCTTGTTCAGGGCGTCTATCATTGATCTCGGTGTTCCTAGGATTTGTGATCTTGAGTCACTGACGACTGTGCACTCCAGGAGTACATGCGCGACAGTTTCCTCTGCCTCCATACATCCTCTACACAGAGGACTGTCCGTAATACCCAGTGCGAAAAAGTGCTTGTTCAGTGAGCAGTGTCCGGTGATGGTCCCTGCCATCAGGCGCAGGCTGCCTCTATCCAGTCGCAGAAGGCTGTTGGCTAGGGCTTTGTCTACGTTTGGCATGGCCTCGCCCCGCCTAAGTATTAGTTTAATAAACAATGTCACCGCCAGAATTCTATTAACCCCAAAACTCCAGCAACGTATAACAACTTGAGTCATTGACGGGAACTCCCTGTAAAAAGTCGATAACCCAATTTTGAGCGTTTCAGTGGTAAATCATTGAAATGCATTTGGGCGTGGCGCGGGCCCCTTTCAGCGAGTGTTCATTAAATGCGGGAACCTCATTACCTTTGCTCACGCACGGTGCTGAGGAATGCTGTCAATGGATGCCGGAGCCAGGACCTGATGAAATATGGAGGCGGTATTTTTTTTGGTAAAATGTACATGGATGCTTTTGAATATCATTATTTTTTTGTAAATCGCGTGATAGACATGATGTTTTTTCATCATTTATTTTTTACTAACGTTATCATGGTCTACCTGTGCCCTAAATTTCATTCAAATCTGTTCAGCCGTTTGAACGTTAAGAAGTACCAAACATAAATACACACATAGATTACACTTACAAGTTTTCACCTTTATAATATTAGTACATCTGTAATGTACGTTTCGTGTATGTGTTTTCTGTCGGTACAAAATAATTTCATTTATTTCTATTTGTTTTATATTTGCTTATTTGTTGTGAAGGTTTTGTGAGAATGACTTAGCCTATCATGCTCGTGTGACTTTTACAATACATCCGACAAACTTAGTGAGGAAACTTGGACTTGAACTTACGCCTAAGTCTGGAATCACCAACCCGCCGCTAACATGGTGATTAATGTTCATACTTACCTCATCTGCATCAGAAGACGCTATGGCGTAGTTACAAAATTGTAGTGTTCGACCGTAGCTAATTTTCACGGTCAGACCAAAACCGAATTTCGGTTTCGAAACTTTTATTTAAGGTCATGTTTTCGTGAAAGGGCAAAAATAGACAGTTCTAATCAGCCAGTCTCTTTTTTTTTTAATCCCACATCTGGTATTAATTTATTAAGTCTCTGATATTTGAGGGACAAACCATAAATACTTTCTATCTAATAATTACCAATGATAAACAAATAAATATATAACAATATCCGTCCGGCCGCAGTTTCTACTCCAATTAAGCTAAAACCTAAAACCGAAACCGATCTTGAAAGCTCAGGCAGGCAACTACAGGCGGCAGGCTAGTATTGATATTTTTTACGAAATTATCGTTTAAGGAATTTCACTTCTGATATATAAGTATTTACCCAGCTAGGCCGTGATTTTAAGTCCTCCGCAAACTTATTAATCTTTATGTAAACGCAAAAAAATTCATTGCCACGTTAGTATTGGAAAAATGTTTTTTTTTTATTTGCTTCGATTCGAAAACTAACAAACTGATCAGCCAGCCAGTAGAGAACCGAAACCTAGATTAAACAAACATGTAAAAAAACTTGATGAAATTATTCTGACCCGATATTTCGACATCAGGATTTCTTTCGCAAAAATTCTTACAAATCGCTTTTATCTCGCCACTTTTAAACGGTTACGTAATTTAGTATTTCTCCAGCCTCCCGTCCATCAGACGATTGACACTTCTTCTCAAATAAGTGAGTACCTACCGCGGTGAACCTTAAAGACATTAAGGACAAGGGGACGAGCACTCTGCTCACTTAATTGCACGAAAGGGGTGCAACCCCATGGACACCTTGAAAGTGTCGATGCTTTACGGTTTTTATAATAAGGAAAAGAGGCCTTTATTCGGCAGGGGCAAAGAATGTTGGTACATAAGTTAATAATACAAAGTTTGTATTACAAACAGCTGGTGAACTAGTACTGCTGAAACTTAGTAGGTATCAAGCGATTATCATCATCCATCTTTCTGCCCTTGTCCCGTTTTATTTAGGGTCGGCGCCACATGGTTTTTTTCTTCCATTCTATCCTGTCACTCGTCACGCTATCACTAACTCCCTTTTCTTCCATATCACTTCTCACACAATCCATCCATCTTTTCTTTGGCCTCCCTCTCCCTCTCCATCCATCCACATACGATGATTAGTATCAACCGATTGTGTTGGGCAAAATTAACAAGACTACGAAAACACAACTTACGCGTACAATCATACCCTCAATATATTTGATTAAGCAATACAACATTTAATAGCTCATGTGACACAACATCTAACATTTTAGCCGGTCCGGTAAGTGTGCAATGTTTTCGTACGTCACGTCACGCAGGGCGGCGAGCGCGTCAGATGGGCGGGAAGAGCGAGCCGGCCGCCCGCCTCGCGCGACCCACGCGCCGCGAATAATCGCCCCAACCAGTCGACCACCGAATTCAATTTTGAAAATAGAATAACCGTTTTTATTCTTTTTCCATTTGTCGTTGTTGACAGCCAGTGACACGTGATTTTTTTAGTGAAGAGTGAAAGAGTGTTTCCATAGTGTTGTTACTCAACTTTTTTAATCAAATCTTGTGCCAATTGGATACAGTGTCTTCTTATCAGTGGTGTTAAATTGTGTTAAATGTACCTATCGTCCGCTATCTCCGTTTAATTAGGTTGTTCTGGTAAACGGATAAATTTGCCGGTAATTGAATATTATTGGGCTTGTAGGCGCACTGCTGGGATAAAATACGTCTAACGAAGTGTTTGATGGCCGGTCTTTGATGTTTGATGACATAAGTTATTTAATTTAAGTAATAGGCTTAATGAAAACGTTTAAATGAATCGGAACCGAATAAGCAGATTAGTTGACAATCGGTTTGTTTGTTCCGGAATCCGTATTTTTTTTAATCCGTATCTCATTTTAGTTCTTTTCAGATGGATAAGTTAAGTTAATCTACACAAAATGACTAGGTACGGACAGCGTAATCAACTGTTTATTTACCCATTATTTACCATTTAGGTATTTGAGAGAGTCACCTAATCGATGCTGTTGTCTGTACCATTAATCTACTACACATTACTAAACTTTATAGATTACATAATCTACTAGACTATCTTCTCATACCTACTCGTATTAAATTGAAAATATTTATATATCTATAATTTTTTTTAACAGTTACCATGTAGTTTCTTGCCTATTCTTCTCCATAGAAAACGTCCAATTGGAACCGTGCATTAGCTTCTGACTTTTTATCCACCAATTGTACATGTTTGCAATAAACTGATTTGATTGATATAAGTGCCCATGTAGACCTATATTAGATAATGATTTACGCCCAATTTCTTCATTCGAAGTAACAGCCAAAGTAACGTCATGAAGTAATAATAACGGTTAAATTCGTTTCTTCACATTAGTTTTGTCCTTAACTTTAACTGCTCATTGAAGGGCTGTCAAAGGCAAAATCACTGTCATTTTGACAAAATTGTATAGGTTTCACTGCGTCTATCCCACATTTTATTTTGGTCGACTTTTAATTCAGCTGTCACGGATGAAGACCTTGACACAAGATGACATTTGCCTATTGACAACAGTGATAGTTTTAGCTTTAGTAATAGTTTTAGCTTTTATGAAAAAACTGGCCGTTAGAGTTTATCATAGGTAAAGTTACAAACGTATCCACAGAACCCAATCTAATCGTCGATCCAATCTAGCCTTAGCGTTCAAGTCTCATTAAGGCTGTTCTGAGAAAGGCATGAGCAGCGAACCTCGACTCCAGCATTACAATACCTCCTAATTGAACAACGCAATCTACAGGCGTCTTCGCCGAACTCGTACAAATTGTATTCCATTACCTAACATCCGAAGTAGTCTGCGTATTTCCTGTAGGTATCTGTTAAGGTTGTTATGGAGCTTCGTAACTGTAATTATCGAATATGCGAAATAAAAAATATCTTTAATAACTGTAACGATTAAAAGTTACGAATCGTTTCAGATAAAGAGAAAGACTTTGGCTTTAATAATATTCCATATGTATTTATATAAAAGGAGAAACTTACTGACTGACATAACGACTCACAGTCGAAACTACTAAGACTAGAAACGTGATTTTGTAGGTATAACGCATCCTTTTATGACGCAAGCGAGCACTAAGAGAGGGTTTTTCCAAATTTTGCTCTCTGAGGAATGATGAAACGGGGGTTCGAAGTTTGTATAGAAATATCTACTTTCACGCTTGCGAGGCTGCTGTCAGTAGCTAGTTTCTTACTCAAATGACTGATTGTCAAAAACAAATAATAAACCTTTCGGTCTTTTTAATTTTACTTTTCAAATTCTATTATCCATAACCAAAACTAGCAGATAATCCGAAAAAATCATATCTGTATCCATTTTTGAAACCGGTGTGATATTATTCCTGTTTCAGTGTCAACATTCCCGGTATCTATTCTGGGGTATCCGTGGAGATTAGCAACAGGCTCCCATGGTTGCCAGGGGGGCAATAAGACGGGGGATAACGCACGAGATCGCGCGGAAATAAGAATTACTACATACTGATCTTTTCTTTATAGGATGTGCGATTGGATTCACGTATGGTTGATGATGATGACTTTTAGAAAGAAAAAAACCGGGCAAGTGCGAGTCGGACTCGCGCACTGAGGGTTTCGTACCAACCTACCTATAAAAACAGTTTAATTCTCGAATCGAGTCTTGAAGACTTTTCAATTTTTTTTTCTTGTGACGTAACTAAAAATTTTCAGTTTTCAGACTTTTCCCGATATTAGTGCTATAATACCTTGCTTCGTGCCAAATTTCAAGATTCTAGGTCAACGGGAAGCACCCTATGAGTTTTGATTCCTATGACAGTGTCGAAATGTACGTTTTTTGCAACATAAACGGGCGTATCTTTTTTTCCCGTCAACTTACAAGTTTGATTTTTGCACAACTTCAAGGGACCGGGGGTTTCAATATGTGGTTTTAATTTCAACTTGATACCTTCACGCGTTCCTGAGAAAAAGGGTCTTGACAGACGGACGGACGGACGGACAGACGGACAACAAAGTGATCCTATAAGGGTTCCGTTTTTTCCTTTTGAGGTACGGAACCCTAAAAAAATGAAAAATATTTTATTTGGGACACATAGATACGCAGTGTGCAGAAAACAACATGTAGATACGTAACATTAAATAGATATATAAATGTTAAAGAAAACTAACACTTAATGTTGTGGTCTCAGTATTTTCCTGATACTGACACATCAGTTATTAAACACCTACTTATCATTTACTGCAAACGAATATATACCTATAAATATGCATATAGTCATATTTACTACACACGTGTCAAAACTGATTTACATCCGTACGCTCAAATTAAGGTTCAGTTGAAAACCAGCGTCAGGCAACTGTTAGGTAGTTGCCTGGCCTTATGCTGAACTGGACTTATTTAACACAGCCGTGAGACACAAATTTTGTTATTTTTATTTAAGTTTATATGTATTCGTGTCTTTACTGTGTGTATGTATGTGTTAAATAAATGTGTTTTCTTTCTTTCTTTTGCCAGTTTGTGTTTTATCTGCTCGACAGACTAGAAGCCGTTTTTCTTAAATTTCGTGGCTGTAGGTAGTTTCGGTGTAAAGCTTTAATATAGCGTTGGCGTCGAAGAATGTAATAACGTGTTTGTTCAACCACTGGAATGCCTTTCATTTAATCTTGAAAGAAATCGAATGTCTTCACTGTTCTCGCTTTGTCTCTAATAATAGGGCGTTTTCAATCACTGCTTTTTGGTTCATTGGTTTCGGTTTTACTTGGAATACATATCTGCCTTCAATTTTTACTTTATATGGTAAAACAATTTTTATAGGCTCACGCTTGTCCACATCTCACCTGATACTAAGCGATGATGCGGTAGATGGTGGAGCATGCTTGCTTAGAAGTTAACCTGTTCAGTTTTGGCTTAAAGATCTCTAGATTATAGCAATTCCACTCTTTAGCTGTTCGCACAATGAATGTCTTACATACCCAAAACGTTTTTTTGCGTATGAGTTTAGATTACACCACCTACTACGCCATGTTTCTGCACAACCCTAAGGTCGACTGGTAAAAAACGCCTAAGGCATTAAGTCCGCCTTTGTACCTACATAAAGTTTCAATAAATAAATAAATATCAACACCAATCAAATATTAATATTCAGTTTATTTGACTACATTACAATCTGAACATAGCCATTATGATTATTATACAGTTACACCCTGTATAAAAAAGGTAAAGGTTAGAAATAATCATAACGTACCTACACGCCAAAGCGAGTACGTAATAATTGATTTATGTAGCTATGAAATATTGTCTTTATTGTTTCACGACTACAGTTTTTATTTGTATCCTACCTACAGGAAATTAAAATCTGAATAAGCTTTTTGTAAAAACCCGTTATTTACATACGAGTGTATACAGTCCTCCATTTTACTAAAACACTCGTATATATCATCATTTTTATTTCATAAAAACTGGCTAAGTGCGAGTAGGATTTACACACAATCAATTCCATATTATAAAAGGTTTTTTTTTATTGTAACGATCGCCAATAGAAATACTTCTATTGGTAGACAGCTATTTATACAATGTGTATACATTGTATAAATAACTGTCTACCTATTGTTGTTCATGAATTCCCGCCCACTGACAGACAGACGGACAGACAGCTGACAACGGATGTTTAGTAATAGGGTTTCGTTGCTCACCTTTCTGGTACGAAAACCTAAGTTGTTATTCCATTTTTTAAAGGATCATGGTTTTATTTGGTAACATTGCTGTGTAATATATGCATTCAGCTACGGGGCTGAGACCTGGATTTTGAAAAAGGCGGACCGTATGTATGTGTATTGATGAGCCTTCGAGTTGTGGTGCTGGAGGAAAATGCTTCAAATTCTCTGGACTGCTTGCTGTATAAACTTCTCAATCTTACGTGAAGACTGTCGACTACGACACGTAGCCAGGAAAGATGGCCATAGCCGTGAACAGCTCATTGTGACTGGCATGGTTGATGGCAAACGACTTAGAAGCCGCAGCCCAACAAGATGAGCAGATCAGGTCCGTTCCACACTGGATACCCAATTGCATGTCGCACTTTGGGACGCCAAGAACCGTCACAGATGACGAGACACTATCAGTAAGAAGCTAATCCAACTGAATCTTGACGACTCTCAGTAATGAGAGCCGTATTGGCTCGAGGTCCCTCCTCGAGCCTGTATGCCATGACAAGTTCCGTGGGGACTCGACAGGCCGTAGGGACCTGATAGGGTCGAAGCCTATTGGGGCCCTGGGCTGATGAAAGAGAACCCTGGTACCCTGTAATTAAGGCAGAGACAGAACAGGAGTGTGTTTTTGTCAGTAGAAGTCAAACACGCCCTCCCGCTCTGCCCAGAGCGGGAGAAGTCATGTTGGTGCTTTCACACTTTAAAAAAAGCGGGATCGTTACGACCCTCAGTTATGAAGAATACTACTCTAGTCCTACTTAATATTATAAATGCGAAAGTTTGTGAGGATGGATGTATGTTTGTTACTCTTTTACGAAAAAACGGCTGGACCGATCTGGTTGAAATTTGGTATTTAGATAGTTTATACCTTGGATTAACATATAGGCTACTTTTACTCATACTTTTTTTTATTTATTTTTTTCGATTTTGTTATTTTTGCTATAGGCTGCTTTTTATCAACACACCACGCGGGCGAAGCCGCGGGCGGAAACTAGTAGGAGTATATATGTCATGACAAGTTATGTAACCGATTCGTGTCACTAGTCTACGCACTCGGATTCGTCGCTCTAACATTCGTATATATCGCTACCGACACTACTTCCGCTATTGCAGTATTCAAACTCAATCAACTTTGCCGTTTGAAGCGCTGTGAGCTGAGCAGTCTGAGTGAAGCTGGGAACTTTATGATGTATTCCCTTTGTGGAATAAGATATAGGCTATTCTATTAATTACATTTGTTGTGATTTACAGAGTTATCAACAGAAATGATGACATAGAGAGGGAGACAAAGAAAAGATGGATGGATTTTATGTCAGACTTTTACAACTGCAAACCTCTCCTTACCTAACTAAAATATAGCTTCGATAAACTCAAAATAAAAACCAAAACCATCACCCATCATCAACGATTGCATCACTGCTTACCATCAAGTGGGATTGGGTGGAAAAATTTGATCAAAAGTTTGGTGGCATTACCACATTATATGGCAATGCTATATCCTCTGTCCAAAGTAAAAGCCAGTAACAAATCTACACTTTATTAAGACAGAGTAGAGTAGCAATAAATTTCTTACCTTCCCATCAATAGATTGTCACCTTATAATGTACTGCTATATCCTCGGGGTAATTGAAACTGATCATCGTCACATTTTCATATTTGGGGGAGGCACGCCCCGATGGGGATATCAATTTTTGTTTCCTTTTGGCTCTCTGGCGTGATAAATTAATCACCTGTTGCCAAAATGTGCCTTTCGGATCAATTTTCATGACCCGTGACGGTACAGATGGTGCTGGTCTTAATTTTTTGAATAAACAACTGAATATTTTACCTTAGGGCCAAGTACGTAAAGCCGTTGGTCTTGGTTGTCATTCGTAGGTCTTTAACAGTTGTTACAAGTAGTCAGGCTTCAGAAAGTCTGACCATCAGTCTATTCAAGAAGTATCATGTTGCCCAGTTACTGGGTTGTGGAGGTTTAATAGGCAGTCACCTACTGTAAAATACTGGTTTTAAGACAACCCCAATAAAGTTGGGAAATGGCTGGGAAGATGATAATGAACTGAATATTTTACCTGAAAATCCATACCGCACAATTTCTGATCATTGAAATGTTAATAAAAACTGATACCTACAAAATTTGTCTAACTCAACTTTTCTCTGAAAACGGGTCAAACTTTAGTATTAAAACGTATCCAAGCCCAACAAACAAAAATCCAGAATCAAGCCCTTAATCTCTAATAACGATAGTTTCCAAACAACTTACAGATAGGCGAAAGGCCTTTTATCTAGACTTTTATTGAGAACTTTCCTAAGCCCTGCTGTAACTACCATTTTTGAAATAGAGCATCCCGTCTGACATAATACATACAGTTATAAAACCTTCACATCCGCACTTTTATTATTAGGGAAATCTACATTATAATATAATAAAGAGGTAAAGTTTGTTTTTTTGTTTGTATGAGGTAATCTGTGCAAGTACTGGTCCGATTGCTAAATTTTTTTCACCAATAGAAAGCTGCTGTATTCCTGAGTGACATAGGCTATATTTTATGTACGCGGGCGAAGCTGCGGGCTAAAGCTAGTAATACATACAGTTATAAAACCTTCGTATCCGCACTTTTATTGCCTCGAGCATACTTTATAGCGATATTTAATACCGCCCTTGGGATTGACCGATTTCGTTACGTCACTACCTCCCTAGGTTCGTTTTGAATGTTAAAAGTATTGGGACAGACTGCTGGATATTACCTATAAGTATTTCGATCTACTACTGCAATTTTTTATTAAATCAACCTTTTAACCACCTGTGTCGGATATATCCGACCAACGCTTTCGCATTTATTCCGCCAGGGTTGCACATCCACAACTAAATTTTCTATCTCGTCCTCTCTTCTGTCACCTATGGGGATTGAAGAGCTAAACGAGATGTAATATCCATTGGCAACATATGACCCTGGCGAATAGGACGTCATCAGTCACCGGTATGGCTACAATCATATCTCAAAGATACAGAAAGTATTTACGGGTTTAAAATTTTCTTTCAATTGTCCATGAGCTATGGAGAAATTAAAAAAAAATGTAGTTTATGCTCAGATACAAGTTAAGATTTTTTGGCCTGCAGGACGTGTGGTTAGTTAGTCATCATTTTATATTGTTCTCAGTTCAGTCAGTTTATTTTAAGGTGGGCGCGACGTTAGAATTATCCATACAAACGTAATACCAAAATCATTTGCAATTTGAGCATATTTACACCATAATATGATGTTATTCGGATTTAGACAATAATTATCTAGGTTCCTACATCGTCTTTTTGTTGAAAAACTTACCCCAAACGAAATTTAAGCGAATTTAAATTTGCACATTTTCACAGCGAAAATGTCATGTTTTTATTTTGTTTTTTCTATATTATAAACAACAATATTTCAAAATATCTTTCCGTAGGAACACAGATATTATTATCAAGTTATAAATACTCGAAACAATATTGGAAATACATTAATTTTTCATTCATCATTTTTGGTATTACGGAACCTCTCCCAAATTTCCAATAGTTTGTATTGCTATCACAGCAAGCAACTGTCAGTGTCCGGATGATGACTTTACTCCAGTCGGTGTGTCCAAGAATTGTTTATACTATCTGGATTGCTTCCATCAACCTCAAAAACGTATTTTATTTCGTCTCAACTCGAGATAGCGCGCGGTCTCCGCAGGCCTCTTAAGTCACAAATAAACTCCCATATACACGATTTCCGAGGGATAGGCCAAGTGGGCAAGATCGCGGAAAAAAGCTAGTTTAAAATAATAATCAAACCCTACCATCAATGATAGTGTGTCCATCCGGCTGATAACAAAGTGTTTCTTTACGACTCCATAAAATGGGATGACCTTTAAACTTAACATCCCGGCAACTTCCTTTATATAGACGCTGTAATTTTGTAAACTGCTCCATTTTGATACCTGGACTTAAACTTGATTGATTGTACTGTATAAAAATATTTAATTATCTTAATGGCACATAATTTTTCTTGTAAACGGCTATACAGTGTGCCCGGGCATTTTTATTAAGTACTTATGAAGATGATCAACGTTCGAAAATATCTCTGAAATATTAAAAAGTATCTGGTATCTGTTGATTCTCACACAACCTAACTGATCATAATATTTTAGGTTCTTCTTCTTCTCGATTCGACGGTAAACGCGCTAAATTTTTTGGGCCCAGTAAGTAGTCACGATAATACTGCATCAGTGGTGCTCATTAAGGCGACTCAAGTCAACATTTTTTCCATACAAATTTCGGGGGGGTTTTACTCCACTATTTGACCATGTACATCCAAAGTTAAACATGATATCGTTTTGTCTCATTATTAATTTTGTCTGTACGGAAGCAGAATTGTAAAATAATAAGCCAATAAAAAGTTACGAGCTTCTAAAGTTTCGTTTTTTTGGCAAATTTTAACACAACTTTGAGCGTAAATTCGAAATAAAAGAAGCATCAAATTTCAAAAACGAAGCCTGTACCGACACCACAAATTTATCGAAGAATTTAATAAATTTTATTTGAAATTGATTGATGCAGTGGTTTTTTCGTAAAACCCCTTCTTCCAAAGGCCTTTTTGTATTTTATCACGCACGCCTTTTACTCAGAACTATCGTGCATCTCACTGAATACAGTTACCCCCGGTTGCGGTGCGGGGGGACGATGTGTCACAGAGTCACAGCGCCGCGCGCGGCTGTCTGAGTTTGGTTCAGTCTACTGCGGCCTATATCGTTCGTATGACGTGTATGTTGACTACCTATAATATCTACGCTTTATTAACCGACTTCAAAAAAAGAAGGAGGTTATCAATTCGACTATATTTTTTTTAAGCTATTGCATAGCTTCTATCGCGGGCCTTGAGCGTGGGGACCGCATCCAGAAATTCCGTAACGAAAAAACCCAACACCCTCCACTCCGACCGGCTATGTTATGTCTGGTCAAGCAACTGCCCAATTGAACGAGACGGGTTTTGTGTCTGGTCCAAGCAACTGCCCAATTGAGCGAAACGGGTGTTGTGTCTGGTTCGGGCAACTGCCCAATTGAGCGAGATGGATGTTGTGTCTGGTCCGGGCAACAGCCCAAGTTTTTTTTGTTTAGTCTTTAGAGTGCATCTTCCGACCAGAGAGTTGTTGTCTGGTCGGGCAACTGCCCAATTGAACGAGACGGGTGTTGTGTCTCATCCAGGCAACTGCCCAATTGAGCGAGGCGGGTGTTGTGTCTGGTCCGAGCAACTGCCCAATTGAGCGAGACAGGTTTTGTGTCTGGTCCGAGCAACTGCCCAATTGAACGAAACGGGTGTTGTGTCTGGTTCAGGAAACTGCCCAATTGAGCGAAATGGATGTTGTGTCTGGTCCGGGCAACAGCCCTAGTTTTTTTTGTTTAGTCTATAGAGTGCGTCATCCGACCAGAGAGATGTTTTGTCTGGTCAGGCAACTGCCCAATTGAGCGAGGCGGGTGTTGTGTCTGATCCGGGCAACTGCTGCTGCACAGCACGCCGGTCATGTGGCCCGCGTCCGCGGACAATAGGAAGGTGAACTCAGTGCGGCGCCACAGCGCTCTGTGAGGTGAGGTACACGACGCGGCGCGCGACCAGACGGGCGTTGTGTCTGATCATTATTGTGCAGTAGAAGGGTCTCAAAATAAGAAAACAAATGAAAATTTGTCTTTTTTTTCATTGCCGAGAAACGAACAAAGGTACGTAAGAGTGTTTTCACATTATCCGATCCGATATCGGTATCGGACGCCGATCCGATATCGGGGTAAGTAAAATGTATGAAATGCCGTGCTCCGATATCCGATATCGGGCCGGACAATATGAAAGACAGGTACATATTTCATACATTTTACTTACCCCGATATCGGATCGGCGTCCGACACCGATATCGGATTGGATAATGTGAAAACGCTCTTAGGTATTATTTTAAATCTTTTGTTTTTCGAATTCGAGCGGCACACACCGCAACAACCGAAACGGTATGACATGTGTGCATCGTGTAATTTCGTTTTTATTCGGAATGGTTCGGAGCGCTATGTGCAAAGCAGACGTCGCGTCGTGCGTGAGGACTAGCGTCTAACCGCTCATCACTGATATTATCTCTTTCGGGCACGATGTCAAGTGAGACAGCGTGCTTTATGGCCGCGCCCGCCATTGAGTTCAAGCCCGCGCAAAGTGGGACCTTAAATCCTCCAAAGTGCAGGAGGTTGAAATCAATAGAGTTAATATAAACGAACATATTTATTGTGTCTTTCGTTTGCACAGAAAAAAACTAGAGAGAAAAGAAAATTGTTACCAACTTAGTGCAGCTGAAATTAACAATGTTGTCAACATGAAAAATATAACAACTGCGTTCTGATTTACTAATACTAGCTTAATGTTATTTTGTCAGTGTTATTCCCAGATTTGCTCATCATCTCAGCTAAAAGACGTCCACTGCTGGACATAGGCCTCCCCCATTTGCTCATAGCTTTTCAAAATTATGAGTAGGTACTACGTTAGTTTTCACAGTCGATTACCGGACACACAGATTTAAGAAGGTACCTTGTAGTTACATACACGGTTACACCTTACATTTCTCCCTCCTTTCTCTCAAAGCGATTGTCGATTAGAACCACGTACAGCATTGAGTTTCAAAGTTTTCCTAGAGTGCACTACACAGGAACATTTATTGTTCCAAACACAATAGTCACAATACAAATAAAGTCGATATTTCAAAACATCTACTAGACGTTATTCTTACATTTGATATTAACTTTTCTATCGGCTTCGTTTCCGTGGACACACTACAGGAACTTTTGATTTTTTATATTTCACAACTTTCACACATCGTCCTCTAGTCCGTAATGTCTTGTGCTATGAGTACTGGACAACTGATAAACATATTTGGAACTATATGTATTCCTAAATACGAGTATATATTATAGATAAATGACACCCAGACACAGAACAAATCATTGTGCTCATCGCAGACGCATTTGTCCTAAATGTGAATAGATCCCTCGATCTCCAGCATAGCAGTCAGTGCCACTAACCACTAGACCAACGGCAGTCAGGTACAACTGCACACTTTATCGGAATAAAAATTTGAACAGTTAGATTCAGTTTTCTATCGCAATCGTCATCATTTCAGCCGAAAGACGTCTACTGCTGGACATAGGCCTCCCCCAAGCATCGCCACAACGACCGGGTCAGTGCGGAAATCCTATGGATGGGATCCATAGGATTTCCGCGATCCTCGCCAGGTCATCGGTCCACCTTGGCATTACCTCCTAAAACAAACATATGGACAAACAATAAATTGTGCCTCGTTATAAAACTAGTTTAGCCGTCAGTTTGTCCTGAATATTATGCTTTGTTATTTCAGGATCCAAGTCAGTTTTGATTACATTAGACCTTGTAGACAAGATCTAATATATTCAAAACTTTGGATTAGGCTTAGCAATGTCGCGGACCTTAGGACCCGTGGGGATCTGAATATAAATTAGGATAAGCTAAAGTAGGTATTTTTGCTACGATAGTGGAAGTATTGGAAAGAAATATTACGAATTCAAGAACTTCTCCCGCTCTATGGCGGAGCGGGAAAACTATATCTATGTCCCTTCAGTTGCTCTTTGCGTCCCAGGATCTCGAAAACCCCTTTCAGTAGTCGACCCATGAACCCAGATTGCTTCGACACATATCCCTTTACGCGCCGTCGACGACTCGGACTCTATCCAGAGTTCCAGACGGATATTGGATGGCTGAACGGCGAACTACCCATTGCTCGTCGTCCGCAAGCCAACGCCTACGGTGTCTGATAGTTAGGGTCGCGGGCCCACCCAAACAAGTGTAACTAAGCCGACCGTGACGGTTTAGTCTCATACACCCACAAAATACAATACTCAGCGTGCTTAAAGAAGTTTCCACATCAACACGAACTGCCAATAATCTTCTTCTTCTACCTGGCGTTAATCCCGGCCATTGCCAGGTTCCGCCTTCCTACTCAGCTTTCTCCACTTTGCCCGATCTTCAATATCCTTCCCGGTAAGGTCATTGGCTCTCATGTCGGACTTAATGACGTCTAGCCAGCGCTTGCGAGGGCGACCACGGGACCTAGCCCCAAGGACAGCCATATCCATGCATCTCCGACCAACGTACTCCCTACTCCACTAACGGCCAATAATGACTTACAATAAACCCTTCCGTACACCTGTTTCTACTAGTTTCAATTACTACACGCCAATTAATTCAGATTATCTCGTCATACGTAATTAGCATATTAGTAAACCTTATTTATGTTATCTATTTCGGCCACCTGACTAATTGGGTACCTACATATTGATTAGATACCTACATTGGCTCATTAGTAGATACTGTGTCCGAAATATCGGCTGCATTCCATAAATACGTATCTGAATGCAGAATAGCGCAGTTCGCTAATTTGGCGTCACTTGGCGGACTGGTCGCAATTAGGAAATAATTAGTTGGATGCTATATTGTTGTTGGTGTTATTTCGAGCTAGCCAATCATAGCTGATTGATAACTAGACTTTTTTAAAACAGACATACTTTGACTTACTCTAGTAGGCAGCCGCTCCTCGTAAAATACTGGTTCAGCTAAATCCGGCTTGACTGGAAGCCGACCCCATTATAGTTGGGAAAAGGCTAGGTGGATGATGATGACTTTGACTTACTCTGGCCAAGATTTCCCGTCAGCAAATATAGTAAATCCCATATTTGTACATAAAAATCCTTCGGTCCGTCGTCGTTTAACGTTAATATTTTAAAATTACCATTCGATACAGTGGACATTATATGACTAAAGGATTATAATATGATTTTTTAATCCTTCGTCTTGGTTATATTAGAAACTATCGAGCAAGAGTTCATGCGAGCGTCTATCCATCAGGTTTTTTTACTTTTCCCTTATATTAAACGTCTTCTTTAAAGATTTTAACCCTAAAACATTAAACAACTTCTTAATAACTTTAAAGACGTTCTAAAAACGTCAAAAACGCTGCTCAAATTCTGACGGCGACAAAGTAAGACATAAAAACACTTTAAAATCGATTGTCACTTTAAAATTCGCCAATCACGAACCAGGGGTCAGTCTGGTCCAATCTAATCTCCGCCCAGACAAGTCCCGAGATAATTCACTTTAATATCGCTCACCTATCAATCGTGCAGACGAATTGACTGAACAATAGCTCGACATCTCATCATCTGCCTAGCCTTTTCCCAACTATATTGGGGTCAGCTTCCAGTCAAGCCGGATTTAGCAGAATACCAGTATTTTACGAAGAGCGGCTGCCTACCAGACCTCCACAACCCATTAACTGGGGTAACACGGTACTTCATGGCAAGACTGGAGTCAGATTTACTGACTTCTGACTATCCGCAACGACTGCCAAAGATCTATAAATGACAGCCGGGACCTACGGCTTAACGTGCTTTCCGAGGCACGGAGGAAACTCGTTATGTTAAGATGGTCACCCATCCACTGACCAACCTTGGCAAGCGTTGCTTAACCTTGAAGATCAACCTGTGCGGCTGTTATTATCTAGCCACGAGCTCCTCTACAATAGCTCGACATCACTCAATTGCAAAGTCCCACAGCAATTGTACGCAACCTCACAAATGTGTTGAAAATTCAGGCTGAATTGAATGCCATGTGCAATGTTCGCTACGGGATTCGTCAAGTTGTGCGGTTATTCGCAAACTAACTGCTGGATTGACTGCGCTGTTATCAACGTTAGGTAATAGTTGATCGAGTTTTGGATGGATAGGTAAATAGTGGTGAAAAGCCGTGCTGTGTGGTGGTTAGCTTTTGCTACATGTGGAATTGTGGACGTAGTGTCACAGAGTTATCAGAGAGATTTGCTCGTAGATCAGGTAATCGTATGTCCCTATCAATATTTGTTTACTTATTGAATACTTTTTGCATATCAAAGTACAGTGAGGTGTTAGTTCATTCTTTAGGCATTTTCTGTCAGTCAACCTTTGATTGATGCAGAGAAAAATAATGATAGTTACAATAAAATAGAAAAAAAGGCGAACACGAAAGATATACGAATAAGCCATATCACGCTGTGATGATACTACTGCCAACTTCTTACGAAGCTTTTTGCAAACTATAATTTTGAATTTTAAGCGAAGATGTCAAAACAAGTTTACAATAATACAAAACCATACACAGCTTGTTTCATGTAAAATATTTTGTCACAAACGGATCAGTCACGTTGATCCGCTTCCCGAACAGCAGAAACTTTACCAACATCCCATACCCAAAGCGACTAAAGACATAACACAACAGCCCTTCAACCCCTTAAATCCGCAAAGATTTAGGCAGTGCTGTTCAACCTTCGATAACAATCGCAAACAAAGGCAATCCTTATCAATAAAATTGACATCACCAGCCGCTAATAGTAAGTAATGTGACATAAAACCCGTTACGGCAAGAACCTCGCCTACCGGAACTGTTATTAGCATACTAAGTTCGCCCCACATAACGATGGCGTACATCGGAAAAGTTCTCAAACTTTTATTTTACTACCCTCAGATCAACAGATAGGGTGATTGCTTTGTTATCTTTCTCATCTTTCTTTCTTTTCCTGGTATGCTGAAGCACATGAAGCTATTAAATTGTCCGGCACGCGTGCGGTGTCTTATCACACGCTATGCGTGTTTTTTGTAACGTTTTAGCAACCCTCTAAATATATGCCGAGGAAGGACTAAGTAAGGCTTTCTTAGATCTACAAAAAGGTGTTTTACAAGTACAAACTAAGTGTTTCGGGATAATGTAACCAATTAAATCTAAGTGAGTTATTTAGTCCGCACATATTTAATGGCACCCTTTTCTGAATTTCCGCCACAAAATGTGACCTCTGAACATCATAAAACGTTTAAAAGCCACAATGATCCATTAAAAGCTCTCAACAAGTCATCAACGCCGTCAAAGACACTAAAACTCAACATCTAATCGATGGCCTGAATGCCGACATCTCCCCGTGATCAATTCTATCTAAATCGGTCCATCTGACCACTGCAGATCAATAGCAGCCATTACAGCCTACAAATTATTAGGCAATTGGGAGATATGAAGCCCACAATGAAGGAGGTTCTAACTAGCGGAATAAACTCATTCGTATCGGAAATTGGTGTAAATGTTGAAAGGCTTTCTTGAGAATTTTGTAACTGCCTTGGGATTTTACTCGTTGGTTCTATGTTCTTGGAAGCTTTTCAAGACGTTTTCTGGTATTCTCTTGGGCTTTTTCTGACATTTTCTCCCTCGTTTATTGAGAATATTTTCTAAGAAGGAAACACCAAATCACTCGCAAACATTACATAAGCCGTGTATTCCGTCCCTTAATGCTCGAATTCCTGTCCCAAACCACGACAGACGTTGATTCATAGTGATGATCTGAAAACCGAGCGCAGTCCACTAAAGCTCGGACAGCTTGACCACAAACATGGTTGGCTGTGACCGCGGAGACATCTCAATCAATAGCGGCCATTAGCTCATGTCAAATCCTGCGCTCATTAATTCAGATCACGCGCGCCAGCCCGTCTCGCTTTCACATGCAAATTGTTCATCGGGCTCTGATGGAATATGGAACCTTAGCCCATAAAAAAAAAAAAAAAAATCCCAAGGACCCCAATTTTTCTCACGTATTCCAGAGTTTTAAGTGAAAAAAGTTCTTAAGTCGAAAATTAATTATGTTTTGTAGGTATTTTTTGGCGGAAATGTTTTTACGGAAATTGATACATCTCCACAAATATGTTTGACCGAGTTTTCTCGATTCCTTTGATTACGAAGTCTTAAAAAATCTTATTTTGAAGGTAAAGTTAAAATCAAATATTGGATTACCTTTACTTTCGGCAATCGCTCAAAGGAAGCCTTTTATTGGGGAGAAAACAGAACTTCAGTATAAGCAAAAGATCTGTGTAAAAAGTGAAATGTAACATAGACTTTGAGTAAACTCACTTGGAATTATTACCGCCTTCATAGTTTATTCAAGCTTTAACAAGCTCGCCGCAGCACAAGGACATTTATCTCGAGGATCCACCATTACACTAACGAAGCAGTCAGTTTCAGTTTCTATAACAAGACTGCCACTCTGATCTACGAGCAACTCAGCGTTCAGAATATTATCATATTGTTCAAAGCACGGCGAACTGGCTAATTTCTAGCGCTTGTATAATATCGTAGCTTCTCTAAGAAACGTTAGTTTGCGCTACTGAGTGAATTAACTGGAGTTGGAAGAGCAAATACTCAGTTAGCAACGCGAGCTCTTCTAAGAAAAGATAACTACTAGCTGAAGCCTCAACATTACTTACATCTTCAGAAAGTTGGCATAAAAGGTCGGTGTTATGGAAAGAACGATCGGATCAATCCGAAAAACAATCTAGAAAACAAAGCCCGCCAAAACTTCCAAGTTATTATTTCAGAAAGGCTTAAAGCTGACCGCATCGCACCCGAAGGCAAACTTACAACCTATGCATTCAACGTTCTGTAACTTTTCCCTCTATAATTTAGTTTACAAATCTTCGTAAGTTTTTCTTGTTTGCCGAAAAACTTCTTGCTAGCGTGATTTAGAATACGAAATGAAGCCCAAGACATCCGGACACCTCTATTGTAGGTCTTGGCAATCATTTCGCTTGGCCTGTGGAACTTAGGACCGTTTTTACCGACGATACCTTTGTTTGCCTTATCTAGATAACTTCAAACGCCTAAATTCGTCCCAATTTACCTGGCGCTGTTTTTGTTTCCTAGGCCGCGGTTCTCGGGGGCCTAGTTTGCTGAATGAATAGAATTTATGACTCGGCTGTAAATCTTGAGAACGGTGGTGAGGATGTTTTTGTAAGTGGCGGCAGAGGAATTAATGAAGGGCGATAAATGTACGTTCGTAATTTATGTTATTCCAAAGGTCATTCATATACCATTGGAGGTAATATGTTTGAAGTAGGCTTCTAAATGGGACCTGCTTTTGTTTCGTAAAGTTCAATCTTCTTTTGCTATAAGTGTAGCTGTGGCTACATTATCGTGCGAATATTCGATTCATGATAGAATATCGTATCGGGTATACATAAAGTTGCTTTTCTACATTAGTGGTCAATTGCATATCTAAGCGGCTGGCTGTGTAAGTGTCAGCTGCATTTGTTGCGATAACGCGAATATTCACCGAACCTCGATAATGTTGCCACAGCATTACTGGATCGCCATCTAATTTGTTTCTTAAAATGTCGTCACATCGTTCAACAAGGTGTAAACCTCTGAGTTGGTTATCGTCTCGTTTCCTAACATTTGCAGAAGCCTGTTACGTAGCTGTTAACTTAAAACATACTCCAGCGGTTTCCCTAAAACTTGCCTCCAAGCCGCTTGTTATTTTGCACATGCATGCATTTCTCATTAAGCATATTTAACTTTGTAGTTGGGAGTTCAGTTTAGTTTAGCTAATGCGCCTTGTCGGTAACTGACGGCTTGACATCACTTTGTGGTTTTATTTATAATGGAAATTGCTTCGGTAACTTTTCTATCACCTTCACCTTCGAAGTTAGTCGGTGAGATCTAGTTAGCAGGTTTAGTTTATTGTAAAAAAACTTCAGTTCGAAAAGTTTTCTTTTGTTCTGTGTTCGACTCGCGAATGCTTTTAAATGCCTTAGCAGACTGGTTAGTAGTTTGTCGTTACCTGTTGATAAGTTAATTAACGTTGTTTACATTAAAACGAAGCATTCTGTCTTCGCCAATTAAGTATTTGTATCCTTCTTTACAAACTACTTCCCACAGGCATATTTAATTTCATGTCTAAATGAAGCCTTTTCTTTCATAAAATGTTGAGCAAACAGTCGGACAGACGTGCCAGCCAGACGTACCGTGAACTATTAGTTGAACATTTTTAATAGCTTCCCTCGCTCTATTGTGAGCCCGTCTATTAGGGGGATCACGCGACCAAACTTTAATTTAATTTTAAATCCGCGACTTGGTCCCGAGACGTCCTTAGTTCACTTGCAGCGTTGTGGTTTCATAGTCCTTTGACCCAGGAATATAAGTTAAATTGTCTAGCTCGAAAGAAATTAATTTGTAACTTGCGACTGTCCCAGCTTTGGACGGGTGTAAAAAATCTTTTAAATTCTCAGCGAAGTGCATGAAAAGCAGTGCAATAGTTTTTTGCGTTTATCGCGTGCAGACAAAACCTCAGATTTCTAAAAGATAAAACAGAATATAATAAACTTTATTGTACACCACAAGAAGTAACAAATTATGCAGAAACTTAAACAATACACACATGAACATGTAATACCTATATGAGAGTTTTACAATATACTTAAAAAAAAACTCGCTTAGGGGTCAATGTTTGTCATTGATGCTTCAGCATTGACAGTCTAGTTTCTCTGCCCTATGAATATGTAATAGGAGAAACTAACTGACTGACATTATCAACGCACAACCGAAACTGTGGGACCTGGGAGTGTGAGACTTTTTTACTAGGTTTCTTTTTATAATGTAGGCGAGCACTAAGAGAGGATTGTACAAATTTTTATTTGGAGAAATCTACTTTCACGCGAGCAGGCTGGCTGAAGCTAGTTATTATAACTTGATAAAACCAAGTCAACCTTCCTTAAAAAACTGAAGATTTTTCTCTACCTTATTTACCTGAACCTGTTGTCCGTTCATCATTCACTCAGTGTAAGAGGGGTCTCCTCAAACCGTGTCGTACGTCGGCGGCATTGCTAATGACCTGTAAAGCTTCTCTCACGTGAGCTACGCGAAATATAGCCATTTTTCTCTTCACTTCAATTAATTAAAGTGCTGGGGCACGTTGTAAATGTTGCTATGGCAGATTTTTGATGAGAGATGCATTAAAGACAATATATTGCAGTTGACACTGGTTAACAAATTTTCACCTAAAGATATTAGTGGAAATTTTGTGTCACTATTTTTTTATGTATGGGCTTATCATTTTTACTAAGGTAGGGCCTGCACGAGTAGATTTTTTTTTTTTCAAAATTTCAACTTGAAGCTAGTTGGCTAGTTGGCTAGAAGTCTAGTAGCTAGTCGTTTAAATATTTTTATCCGTCTATAAGCGTAACAAAATATAGCATTTTCACCAAATCAAGAATTATTGGATGAAAACATATTGTGAGATTACTGTAACTGTTCATCTTTTATATCAGAAAATCGATCCAAAAAACTATAAAAATATAACAGCAATCCGTCATGTTGTTTTTGTTTAGGTATTATTTTAAAGTACTATTTATAAAATTTTAATTCGACATGCTAAATTTTTTAAATATTTTTTCTGCATAACGTATTTCATAATAGACTAGCTGTCCCCTGCGGTTTCACCCGCATTTTTCGTTACTATAGCCTATAGCATTCCTCGATAAATGGGCTATCTAACACTGAAAGAATTTTTCAAATCGGACCAATAGCTCCAGAGATTACCCCCTACATACAAACTTACAAATTTTACCTCTTTATAATATTAGTATAGATAATAGATTCGCACTGGGCCCGCGTGGTGAATTACGGCCCATTTCTTCTCCTAATAGGAGGCCTGAGTCCCAACAGTAGGAACATTATAAGGCCGATATTTCTAATGCTAACCGATAAATTATTGAATTATTTAAAAATGTAAACCATTTCGAGTCAAATACGTGATGTTCAGTCGACCTTATCTGAACTAAAAGATGCCTCCGATGTGGCAAACTTTACACACGAGCGCTTATCTAACGTAAACCTATTCTCTTTTTTCGTGTCAATAAACTTTGATTAAACTTTGTCTTGATTAAACGCCCTTTTTTTTTACTTACATAGATAAGTAGAGATGATCTTTATCCTCTACATATACTATACAAACCGTACTTTGTATGGTTCTTGGAATTTCTTATACGACAAAATGATGAATCCAAATTTTCAAACCCCATTTAACCACTGTAAAGGATGATCTGTAAAGCCCAAGTTCATTGAATAAATTCTTAAAAAGAAAGAAAAACGGTTTATTCGCACGGAATGACAAAAATAAAAGTAATAATAGTGAAACAAAATAAAAAAGGGCAAAATATGCGTTTTGTGCATGTTTCTAGTAACTGTATACTTTAAACTATCTGTGTAAATCTGTAAGTGTATGAATTTTAGTAAATATAAAAAGATCCTGTCTGTTTAAGTTTTGAATTCCAATATTGATTGAATAAATAAATAATAAAACACTGGAGCGACTTTCATGCAGTTTTCACTAAAGCAACCTACCCCAGTACCACACGGGTGTTACAAGTTATTGAAATTCTCAGCTTTTTCCCACTAGATTATGTCTATACACCTAAACCTTTCTCATCAATCAATCTATGTATAGGTAAAAACTGCATCAAAATTCCTTCAGTTTAGAATGTTTTTTTTTATATACCTAGAGATGTAAGGATAAATACTAATAATTTACTCAATAAGCATGTGAAACAGACGCATCTCGCTCGCATAACTTATCATCACTACACAAGCCCCTTTACTAACTCAGCAAATAATACCTGAAATAAATCACAGTTAAGTTTCAGATTCCGTGCAGTATTTCAACAAAGAAGTTGAAACTTGTAATGCATTTTTCATGGAATTATTGCCTCGTCCAGACATTGAACCCGCTGCCTTCGTGCGGCTAATCATTTGAGACACGAAATCACGTTTTGCGTTTACCCTGTTCTTGGTTTGTTGACAAGGAATTCGTTAATTTGATTATGTTGAATACTCTAATTAAGTTTTGATTTATGGATGGGAATTCTGGCTGATTTACATTTCAAATTATTTCCAGATATTCTTAATATCCATTGGCAGCGAGACATAACTTTGTTGATAATAACATCTGTATGTATATTCGCTTACCTGTATAATAATTAGAGTTTGGTAGGTGGGGTAACTTGTAGCCCACCTTGCTCAAGACCAGCTAAAAACGGCTTAACCTGTGGCGCTCCGTGGGGACCGCCATTATTTATTATTTATTTATTTATTTAATATTAATAAATTAATATAAATAATATTAATAATATAAACTGTTATTGCTCTGTTTCTGTTGCTTCTGTAATTATACTACTAGAATATAATTTTTATTTGGTCAGGTTTTGGTGGCACAATTTTTTTCCAGCGGTTCTCAAAGTTAAAATCTAATTACTTGTTTACTGGCACGTTTTTGTGCCACGGGGTCCAACAGGTTAAACGAGAGATGCTATACTTTTGCCCCACACTAGGCTAGGTAAGACCATAGTTAACCTTATAATCACACTAATATTATAAAGGCGGAAACTGTTAGTGTCTATATGTTTATTACTTCTTCACGCTCTAACGGTTGAACAGATTTACCACACGGGTAGATTATGTCCGGGACATCTAGGATACTTTTATGCCGGGAATATGTTCCCTTGGAACAAAGGAGTATTTAAGTAGAGGTAGTATTATTTATCTATAGAGTTTATAGTATAAATTTTATATAAATAAATAATTCTGGCAAATATTAACTATTCAACAGTATTTGTCTTTTCCTATAGGTACTGCAAACAAAGTACCACGTATAAAGTTGAACAGCGCTCACTCAAATCCTCCCGATGCTAACTCCAAGCAAACTAAAATAACATTCCTAGTCGCGTTTCATCTCGCCCATCATATATTCCCGGCTTCCGCTAACTTTACAAACTTGATCTTCGCAATCCTATTTCCAGCCCTTTTTAGATGTGATTCAGCTCTATAGGTATGCAATCTATTCCTACTCATTTTTTGTTAGTTTTATTTTCTAGTTACACAAACTATAACTCTGCCGTCGTTAACTAAAATGCCGTTATCTGACATTTGTCGGGTTTATCGATCTCCCTAAGCAGTATTTTTCTAATATCAATAGTTAAACCGAATACCTAATCATCATCATCATCTCAGCCGAAAGACGTCCACTGCTGGACATAGGCGACCAAGCGTCGCCACAGCGACCGGTCCCGTGCGTCTCGCATCCATCGGATTCCCGCGACCCTCGCCAGGTCGTCAGTCCATCTTGTGGGAATACCTAATAGTTGTAGCAATATAAATTAAATTAAATCGGCGTTAAATTCCCCTGATTTATACTCAATTTTACCCTGTCTGTTTTACCCGTACAAAATGCGTAACTGATAAAATGGTTTTGTCAGATAACGGCAGTATAGCTCAAGGGAAAACATAACAACACAAAAGGATATCCATAATTATCCATGCTTTAGAAAACCTCATAAATTCGAAAGAGGTGACGGTACAGGATTTTTTTTGTTATGTGTTAAGCTAAGCTATTTTTTATGCTACGCACACAATGTGAATTGTTTTTGAATTCACGGTAGCTTTAGGGTTGTTCTTGCAAAGTTATCCAAAAAAGAAAAATGACAATAACTTTGGATCCATCTTTATGTCAATTAATGATATATGACATTTATTTTGTAAAAAACATTTCCGCGTCAATTTTGTAGTCACTGTAAACAAGATGGGGCGATTTTTTCGGAAGGGAAAACACCGAAACAATCTCAGGCCAAAGTTTCTTTTAAAGTCCATATAGAAACGGGACACAGGAGAACCGTACAGATTAGTGTCTGAAATGGTCTTTTGAGGAAAGGATCAAACAGATTTGAGTGGACCTGTTCAGTCAGTGCAGGCATTTGTCAGTATTCGCGTATTTTAAACTAATCATGGGATTACTAAGGAGCTTATTGGACATTACCTTACGTACTATCGAGATTAAAAAACATCTTAAGCCTTCTTTCAGGCCATGGTCTACCTGTGTTTCCAATCTATTCAAAATCCGTTCAGGCTTGATTGATTAACAAAGACCTAAACCCAACACATTTACAATATTAGGGCAGGATAGGACAGGATTACAACAATATGGGACGATATCCTTGATAATTGCGTTTCTGGTACAGTCAACAAACGAGATAAGTCACCAGGATCATCAGATTTAACTGAAGTAGTCACAGAAACCAGTAATGAAACATGATTTAATTTATAAATGGTTTATTTAATATGAATTTACAGATGAACTAATAGAGTTATGTTTTTTTACTATGAATTAATGCTTAAACTAATAAAAGTTATGAGTATACATGTAGATGGATGGAGAGAGAGGCCGAAGAAAAGACAGATGGATTGTGTGAGGAGTGATTAAAAGTTAGTGATAGCGTGTCGCGTAACAGAACAGAATGGAAGATAAAAACATGTTGCGCCGACTCCAAATAATATGGGATTGGGGCTGGAAGAAGAAGATTTACTATGAATTTAAGTATACTTCATTCGTATCCATTCATCGCTTTCCAAGAGAACTTAACTATATAATAACCCTGATCACTCAACTCCTTTGTTGACTGTACCTACGTGTGTTAGGAGGCCCATTGTCAAACTGCCATAGCCTATTCTCCTTCAGGATCGTCATTTGGTATGCAAACACGGGTTTCTGAGTCGTCACAGGCGTGCATATGTGGACTTATGTTCTAGCAGCTGAAAGGGGCTTTGATTAAGGTATCTAATTGGAAGCCAAGTGTCTCTTGGTACGGATTCTTATCCAGTTTTATGGGTTCATCACACTAATATTATAAGGGCTAAAGATGTATGTGTACCTGTATGTGTGTTATTCCTTCACGCTCAAATACCTGAACGGATTTGACACATGTCCTTGAAATTGCACATAAAATACTTTTCATTCCGGGATATGTGATAATATTTTATTTTAACGCAGGTGAATCTGCTGGAAACGTATAAGGATTTTTATAGACAATTGTGACGTTCTGAGAATATCGAGAAAGTCATTCTAAGAAAGTTCTTCTCGAATTAATTAGTACATGTTTGAAGAAAGAAATTAATTAATTTACTTTCTGCCAGTTCTCAGGTTCTTAGAAATTTGTAGATACGTTTTTAGCAAAGCAATGTCTAAAAGTTTCAGGGCATGTCAAACAATATTGAATTAAGATACGCATGGGAACTCTAGGATCTCGGAATTCCCGCATAGATACCATTTACAAGCTGAGAGAACAAACCTTATTTATTTATACCTTTTTTTTTAATAAATAAATAAATAAAAAATTTCTAGTGAAAGAAGTGGATGGAAAGAAACTCGCAAAATGAGGACCTACGTACCAACAGATGAAATTAATTTATTGTACCAAAATTTCTATTCGTTTATAAAAGCTTTATGGTGTTGACTTTATATCGTAAATTACCCATTGAGAAGAAACTGTACCTTTCTATAACCTCTTTCGCGTTGACTGTTCACGGTAGGAACTTCCTGCCTTCACCCTACAATTTTACCCACGCCTTTGTTTGATTGATTTCACCACCAAAATTTGTAGTTGTAATACGACCCTTATTGAATTTTCGTTAAATAAGTTTTCCCTAATTAATATTAAAGTTATGTTTTACACACTTTAGACGGATGAGTTTTTTGTAGGTATTATTTTATTTTATTCTAGGCTTGGTAAAAGTTCAATCTTTGACTGCGTTTGATTTCCTTTAAAAAAAAAATCCAATTGATATTTTGAGCCTAATTTTGATTAAATTCGATATCAATTTGTTTTGAGATTCGGTACATCTCTTACTTATCATCTCGTAAACTATATTATTTGAAATCATAATCAAATAGATGAAGTTCAGTAGGTATTTGTACAAAGTGTCGTAACAGCTGTTTGTCTAGAACTCATCCAGAGTTTCAACTACCACGAATAAGTGCTCCAGAGCTATCTAGATATTACGGCTTTTTGACTGCTCCACCCAAATTGCTCAGATTTACATCATGCTAATGTTATTACATTGTATGAGTTGCTGGAATCGGGGTACACTGTAATTGAAGCCCAAATTTTTATTCAAAAAGTATTTTTTTACTCAAATCTGATACTCATTGCTCCGTTCTATTGGTGTTTTTAATATCTTGCGCCTTTCATTACGCGGGGCAATACCGCATGGTATTGCCCCGCACGCAGAAAATTTCACGCAGCGTGAGACACGCTTACCTACGATCTAGTTTTTTGCGGGCTAATATGCGTAGTGGTTGGTTACAATGGACGACAAACGCACAGGAGTTCCACGCAAGGCAGCTGTTTGGGATCACGCCCCGCGACCCACGTGCGTATTCCACGCATTATAATAACTACTTGTATAAAAATGACACTTGTGGAGGATACGCGTGCAGGGCAAACCCGAATGCGTGCAAAACCGCACGATATTAAAAACACCCTATGACAAGAGCTATATAAAAATAGCTAGTCTTTTGTTGAATAGAGCAATAGTTGTAGCAAACCTCAGTGTCAACATTGTTACTAACCACAAGGCTCTTAATGCATCTCACTAAACTGGGAAGTACGAACACGCCTCACAAAATTAGTGATGTGTAATTCCTTTTGATAGTGTTGACAGTTGACACAGCGGGTATTCTCGAAATATTTGGATGGTGTGCGAGTTCGCAATATTGTAGTGATATAATGTTATTGTAATCTTAGCTGTTGACAGCCTTGTGGCATGGTATGTGTTTATTGGTTTGTAACATGTGATAAACAAATAGTCAAACATATTTTTTCTTTTTCATTTAGAAAATCATCCAATGAGTTATTCTTTTTCAAAGGCGGTCAGACTTTTACTGACTAAAACCCACTCTTATGTAACTTTTCTGCCTTGCTTTCCAGGACCCCGAAAAACAGGGGTTTTCCTTTCAGAAGCGAACCCATGGCTTCGACCCAGCTGATCCTTACGATTTTGCTGATATCTCCTTGAGGCGCACATGGAACACTACGCGTCGTTGACGACTCGGACTTGGTCCGGACGTTTACCGGACGGCCGGTTTTGGCTTGTCTATACTAATATTATAAAGAGGTAAAATTTGTAAGTTTGTAAGTTTGTATGTAGGGGGTAATCTCTGGAACTACTTGTCCGATTTGAAAAATGCTTTCAGTGTCAGATAGCCCATTTATCGAGGAATGCTATAGGCTATATACCATCACGCTACGACCCACGGGAGCGGAGCAGTAACGAAAAATGCGGGTGAAACCGCAGGGGACAGCTAGTATAATATATTTTTGATGAAAATAGTAATCTACGTCGGTTATTAGAAAGGAAAATAATGAGAGAGGCATTGTGCTAGTAATTGGCAATCTATTGTTCCCTCGTAAAAGTGATACATATTACCTGCCTGCCGCTCAAGGTATAATGAGGAGGTATTTGTAATCATACTCATTAGCTAAACGAAACCAAGGAATCAGAACCATTAGTATGTTAGGTTTGTTATTGTATATGTTGATCCTATGCTCATGAGGAGTAAGTACAATAAACTATATGGACCTTCCAAATAGTTTATTCTACTTTATTGTACTCTTCGTGTTAACCCATGTTTGTCTTCTCGAAAAATAATGTAAATATCGCCTGAAATTGTTAACGTTTCTAAATTTTCTTTTATTTCAAGTTTATTATTAAAATACATACCTACTATGTTGTGAAGGGAACATAGTCTTTGGAAAGCATCCTTTGTGCTACTCCAGGATATATGGGTTACCTGTGTATTTAGTTTGATCCAAATCTGATTATTTATTTATTTTAAAAACTTTATGCATAACTTAACGTACAAAGGTAACAAAGGACTTATGCCCGTTTTCACCAACAGCCCCTAAAATTTAAGTGTCTCTTACGCCAATATAATCTCGGTTTTTGCATATTATAAAGTTATTATTCTGAATCAAAGTATGAAATCGAACACTTTTAAAGATGTCATACTTTAATTCAGAATAATAACTTATTAATAACTTGCAAAAACCGTGATTATATTGGCTTAAGAGACACTTAAATTTTAGGGGCTGTTGGTGAAAACGGGCCTTAATGTCTTAAGCGCTGGCCACACAGAAAAGACGTAAGACGCAGACGGGGCGCGGGCAGGCGCAAATGTACCAGCGTTGCGCCCGCGCCCTGTCTGTTCTGTATGTTTTGAGTCGCGACGCTTCTATACATTTTGTATGAAAGAGACGCGGTAGAGACAAATGCCCGCACCCCGTCTGCGTCTTACGTCTTTTCTGTGTGGCCAGCGCTTTAGGCATTTTCTACCAGTCGACCTTAGGTTAACGTGAAGAATCTTATCTGATCAATAAATTATGGAAAAAGTTTAAAGTTAGCACATCCTTGAAGACTTAGAAAGAAGAAGACAGATATATTTTTGTAAGAATACCTAAACTTTTAAGCATTCTTAATGCCACATTTTGGTCCCGAAAGTTGTGATTTAGAATCTATTTTCACTAGTATCGTAAAAACTTCCACGATAGCTGTCAATAGACTCGTAAAAGAAACGGATTTAGAAAAACGGGACTCGGTTTCACTCTTAGAGTATTTAACTCACTATGTAGAAGATTTTAGAGGATCAGGAAAACGGAGCACTTAGTAGTATGTGTTGGGAAAGGAGAAATTACTACTGAAGCTTCGTTTTCATGATAGTAATGGATTCTAGCTTAAGGATAAAGCCCACTAAAGAATGGGCTAGATTCTTATGAATGGTCCTTAGCATAAACCTTACCTATAAACAATATTCAACAATATTCTACAAACAATCGGAAAGAGAGTAAAAAGTTCCGTACACAGTAGTGATACTGGGGCCATGGGTTATGTGAAAGTGAACCCTGATGCCCTGGAACGAAGGCAAAAACCGAACAGGTGCAGGTTTAGAGTCTGTGAAAGTCTGACACGAATAGAGCGGGAGAAGTAATTAGATGATTCCAAACTTAGCAGTGGTAAAATCATTATTACTTACCACTTCAGCTCAGCACAACTAGCTAGTACAAGTCTCCCTCAGCCTATACCCAACTGTAGGTTCTTCTCCTATACTTGCCAATACCCTGTCTCCAGACGATTTCCACGACTGGCTTATTTGGACTGCCCAGGTTTCTTTGGCTTATCCTTGGCCACTGTTCAGGCAGGCTTAAGAAGGAAACGCGTAGTCTTAGAACGCAAAGGGCAGTTGAAGGACATAGGTTTTGTTCGCTCGTCGCTCCACCCAGAGCTAGGGAAGTCGTAGTATGATTTCCCACCTAAATCTATCACATACCCGCGAAACGAGACACAATAGTAAAACAATAACAGCGCGGTCTCACAGGACCGGTCGGGGACTCAAACATTAAAAAAAGGCTTTTTGTTAAGCCCTACATACTTTCCAACTTCACTAGAAACATAATATGTTCCACTACGATATTATCGTAGTGGAAAAATTCAAGCTTAACAGTAAGACTCCTTAACAAGCCGACTTTTATCCTTTCATTGTAAAACCAGGTCACCGATCGCTATGTTAATATAAACAGTAAAAGATAGCAAAGTGCAAGTTGCCAACTATTCCCGCGCGCAACTATAAAGTTGGCAACTTTTGCTTTAAGCAAACAAATTACGTATAAGATCTTATTAGCCTCAACTGCGAGCTTCACTAACTTGATAACTTTAAAAGTACGCATATTGATACTTTAGTTAGTGTACAAGAATTCTTTATGTGCCTTTTAAAATGGGAGTAATGTGGATGTTGATATATTAGATTTATTAACAGACGAGGAACTTAAATGGAAATAAAATGAATCATTTGAGCTTTTAATTACTCAGATACCCGCGAAACGAGACACAATAGTAAAACTATAACAGCGCGGTCTCATAGGACCGGTTGGGGATTCAAACGTTAAAGTCAGTCAGACAGACTTTTTTGAAGCAGCAATAATTATTTAAGTAATTGTAAGCTCTATTTGAATTTCTAAAAAAAAATAGGTAATGCCTCGCGCTGCAGTTGTTTTTAACAGGCAACAGGGGTTTTACCATGACATGTTAAAATGTCAGGCGTGCGAACGGGAAAGAGAAATGGAGCTATACACAATTTATTGCTACATCCCTTTAAAAGTTCAGTTTAGATCGTCAAATGAATCGCATTAAGAACTTGTGGTAGGGCCTCAGTCTTATAAACTGTTGCGAATAAATAAATAATTGTTGAAAAAAGCAATCATGGACAGTATAAAGTCCAAACAGATAATCCAATTAAGATACCTTTTCATCCTCATTATCTAAATAAAACATTGACTTGTATTCGTCCCAAAAGACCATTCGCAAATGAAACATTTACCATTTATCTACGTAATTACAATAAACATTTCACCAAAAATGTTATTATGACAGTTTTATTGCCCCCACTTCTGATAAGCCCGCTGTAACTGTCTGAAATGTCCCAAACTGTAAAGTTGAAAAACAATGTTTACTCATCTAGTTTGGCATAACAATAACGATCAATACACGGAATATTGTTACCTTATTGTTATGCCAAACTACAGAGTAAACATTTTTCTAAGAAAATCCGTGCTTTTCATAAACAAAGTAGTTTTCAGTTTCAGTTGAAATCTAAAGCCCTTTGAACCGCACTAATCGTGAATAATAAAGAAATATTGCTCGTAATATTGAACTTAACAGTAGGCAAGGCTTTCCTCCTTTATAGCGCCATAGTTTTAACTTAAGTTTAGCTTAGGAACAGTATATTTCTGCCTGTAGTTCAAGTTTATTCTGAGTCGGCGACTGCGTGGCATGCTAACAGCAAATAAACGTATTTCAGTAATCGCTACCTGTAGCTTTGTATAGCTATTGATTTATTAAAAGTGGTTTAACCTATATAGGCCTTTTTTATCACCCTAAGGAGTCAAGTGCCCTGCTGGAGTTTGTGTTTCCTGATAGCTATAACCTGAAGAATATCAAAGCAATAGAGAGTAGGCTGTCGCCCCATTCAGCGCAATAGGAGTTATTTCATGATTAACACCTCAATGAAATACTTAGCAAATACCCTTCTTTCTTGTATTTAGCCTTTTCCCAACCAAAAAGAACCGCGACCAACGGATTTAGGTACGTGCTTTCGGAGGCACGGAGTGTCAGTAATGTCTTAGATAAACTTCGAAACGTACATTTGAATTTTTTAAAAACTCTCACAAATGCCTAGCCATAATAGAAATATTCTTGCTTAATAAGTTGTTAATGTTAAACGACAACTAGGTCAAACCATCTATAGATGACTAGGACAACAGCTATTGTTAATCTTAACTATTTCCAAAGTCCACTTAGCGCCCCATCGCATACCTCCCAACTTCCACTTAAGTCCATGGTTCAACTTTCAGAGCCTAAACCTTTCATTGTACACCATAACTCTATTGTCTATTCAACTGACAGAATACACCATCAAATTAATTCTATGACTACTCCTCAAACTTCATCATAACTCTTCAAGTACGGTCAAGATGCAGAGATTTAATGTCGCAACCAAACTCCAGAAGTCGGCTCAACAGTCAGCAGTTATAAACTAAAATCTAGCCATAATTTAGTTTATAGACTAAGCTAGAACTGTGGTCCCTCAGAGACGCGTAAGTCACATTAAGGTTTAAGTTAGTGCTTTTGAAGTGACTTATTTTGTAATATGCCGTTAAAACTTTGCCGCTCGGTCGTAGGATTAGTTGAAATTATCTATTACAACTTAGGTAAAATGTACGCTGCAGTTTCTGAAACTGATTAATCGTCTTGCTCTATTTTCATGCGCTGTGACCGCATTTCCGCTCGTGTAGATTGATTTTTTTATTTATTTTGCGGTAGGTTGTATGTTACCTGAAAAATACGGAGGATATATTCCAATGTCGTTTTTCTGTGTTGAGCTTTATCTCCGTCGTTTTTTAGGATTATGCACCTGCATCGGTAATGAAGGAACCCTTACGCCCGTTTTCAATAAACTACCGCAGTTCATAAATAGATAGGTATCTCCGATAAACAGTAAGATTCTAGTTGTCAATGTCACAATTTTGGTAGGAAATGCTAACCGTCGGTCGGTAGGTTATAGGAAAGCAAGTAAAGGCAAAAGGATAGATTTGTTTATCTTTAGTAGCTGCAACTTTAGATAGATAGCTTATTGAAAATGGGCGTTAGACGGTCACTTTGTGGTCAGTCTGTTTTCTTTTTCAAAAGAATGGATAGAGGGGTATGAAGCTCAAATTAATATCAAATACTCAAGTCTGCTAACCTTTGGAGCAAAAAAAATTAAACCTCTAAGTTTACGCAATCAGAAGTCAAGGCCGTTTGTGCTCCGTGTAGGCGCACATTTTGGCACTCACTGTATCCTGAAACTCGGTAATAAACAAGGTCTTATCGAAGCTAAGTTTGTTTTGAAAGCCTCGGTTTGCGAATCCGTCTCGCACTCGACCGGTTCCTTTAATTTTTTTTTTTTTGGTTTATTTTTATTACAAAAGTAACTTATAAGCTAAGCCCCACAAAATCGTTGCAATGGTTTGACTGTGGGGTCAATGAGTCTCTAGACATTCTTAAATGTACTAATCCTAACTACTACTAATCTGTTCGGTTGTTGGCTACGAAACGCACCAGTTAGGCAGATTTTTGCCATAAATTGTCTAAGTATTTCCCTAAAATCGAAGATCATACATAACAAATAAGAGAAATATCTCCATACCCACTGCATGGTGTTACCCTCCCTCTCCCCACGTTTTATGCGAGCGACGTGACGCCAAGGGCCGTCATTTGTGGCGCGCGATTTATACGCCTTACCTTTATGTTTTACTGGCTAAAAGTGCGCCATTTAACGATTTTATATTCATTGCTGGGCGATTTTTAGGAGTTCAGGGTGAAGTTCTTAAAACAAAAACGCTTACATGTCAAAGTTAAAAGAAAGTACTCAAAAGAAAGAGGCCTAAGAAAATAAGGATGGATTGTGTAAGCTTTGATAGAGGCGGTAATAGCGAGACAGTCGACAGGACAGAATGGAAAACAAAAACGTGTTGAGTCTACTCCAGGTAGCATGAGAACAAAGCAGGGAAAGTTATGATGATAGAAGTAGTGAGTAGCACTTACAGTCCTTTCAGTGTTCTTTTAAGTTTCGTCTTAATTATTTTATTTCGAGTTCTCTTGATTATGTTTTGATTTTTATCATAGTATTTATTTACATTTACAAGTATTATTACCTAATCTTGATGATACTCGACTACAGCGTAGTTATTAACCGAAAACTTGAATGGTAGAGAACGCGTTGTTGTATAAAGTCCACCTATTTACCATTACTGTAGGTACATATAAGGCTTTATTAAATAAATTATTTATTTTCACAAAGTTTCAATGAATCTTGAAAACAACTATCTAATACGTGAGGTAATTTGCTAAAACATATCTCATTTCCTTGCTCCCTTATTCATTAGCGCATCGACCGCTACAATTCACCTGTAACCTTTCCGCCCCACAAATCACATCCAGCACACGGTCATAACTCAACATCTAAACAGTTCACAGCTAAACCTCGCCTCCATAATTTACAGAAATATTCCTGTTTCAGCATTAAGTTTTTCGGCACCAATAAGTAATTTGGATGGTAGTAACCTAAACAAAATCATCATCTACCTAGCCTTTCCCCAACTATATTAGGGTCAGCTTCCACCCGGATCCAGTCAAGCCGGATTTAGCTGAATACCAGTATTACGAGGAGCGGCTGCCTACCAATCATCCACAGCCCATTAATTGGCGTAACACGGTACTTCATGGCAAGACTGGAGTCAGATTTACTAGCTTCTGACTATCCGTAACGACTGCCAAAGATCTACAAATGACAGCCGGGACCTACGGCTTAACGAGCTTTCCGAGGCACGGAGGAAACTCGGTATGTTGAGATGGTCACCCATCCACAGACCAACCTTGGCAAGCGTTGCTTACCCTTGAAGATCGACCCTTGTGGCTGTTATTATCTAGCCACGAGCTCCTCCGTATTTTGGATGGTAGTAACCTATACAAAATCCCAATCCAAAATACCTATTGGTGCCGAAACGAGAATAGCATGGGTGCCGAAACCTTTGGGGCCGAAACAGGAATACTTCAGTTTACAGGCTCATCCATTGCTTACCGGTTAGCCTCGTCATCTCCCGTTGTTCGCGTTGATACTGATACTCGTATCTACCAGAGGAAAGACGTCATCATCGTGACAGCCTCAACTGATATAGACGTAATTTGTATTGTTTCTGATTGCTATTGTGAGGCTTCTTATGTAGATGTAGATGTAATTTGTAGAGATCGATCGCAGGTCCGGTTTCGGCTAGAAAGTGGCCGAATATTCGTCTGGACTGCAACTTCGAAAAGCCCCGAAGGATGTCATGTCATAGATACTTCATCGGTCTTCCCGTCCGTTTATAATTTGGGTATCTTCAAGACTTAGAGTGAATAGGCTATTAATAAACTAGTGCGCCTCACCATCAACGATTGCATCACTGCTTACTTGGTGGGATTGCAGTCAAGCACTAATTTATGTTATAGAAAAAAAAAACTCAAAAACTGACTGGCCTGTTCGTGTATATATTTTACTAGCACTTTGCTCGCGACTTCGTTCAGGAGAATGCTATCATAAAAAATTTAACACACCCAAAAAAGCCCACGACTATATTTTGAGGGTAATTTTAATGAACTAATAATGACGGTCTTTATTATTAATTTAAATTAGAATTTGTGCCGACTTTTAAGTTCATTAACCCCGTCTGCGGCTGGTAAAATAAGAATTCTCCTTATTATTTTTAACACACCGTAAAATCGTCTTATGGGGTAGTTTTGGAAAACAAGTAATGACTACGTGTATAGTTAATTTAGCTGACTGGTTTCGGCTGTAGTTTTATTTTTGACTTAAAAAATGGCCGAATATTCGACTGGACTAAAAGTAATGTCTTTTAGCTGATGGTCGTGGATACATAAAAACTGAGCAACTTGTTCGTGTACACATATATATTTTTGACAACATTTTCTGTTACCATGTGTAAAATGAAATGTGTTTCGGTAAAAGTAACGGCCGAAACTAGAACAGAAGGCTAAAATTTTTTGCCGGTTTCGTATTCGGCTACAATATTTTTTGCGTTTCGGTCATTCACTAATCATTTGTTCCATAGCATGACGTGTAACAGACATACAGATTCCTTGTTATTTACTACTGTCTGTGCCGTATTTAAATTAACATAAAACCGCATATTTTCCATTGTGCTAGCTTAAAAGGTTGTGTTAGTGAAACGTCCAACGCCCAAAGTTAAGAGATGATATACGACGCGAAAACATTAAGTCCAGTGTCCTAACCACACTTCATATGAAATAAAATATTAAGTTTATATGAAATAAAATATTCGTGTTGTCGCTTCCAGCATTCGCGCGATTTGTCGCCGTCCTACCCCCGACTCCATGCTGCATGCTTGCCGATTTTCGCTACAAATGCAGGCTTGCATATCTGGTAAAGCGAATTTAACACACATGCCTTCTCTCTGTATTGCAATCATCTAGTCGAATTCTGAGAATGTTTTGATCGGTAGAATTCGTTACGTCGGCATACCAAGTCTGAAAGTCTAATTTGAATTATCTTTGGAGTCTAATCTCGAGATATATGTATGTATGTCACATAATCAAATTAAATAATTCGTAAAACATGCTTTGAGTTTTCCGAAATAGGAAATAACAGGTAACCTAGTATTATGCGGTAGACCCAAAAAAATGGCGTAACTAGTTAGACTCCTACTTATAGGTTTTTCCAGAAGTAGCTCAGGGTAGAGAAGAATGGATGAATGGGCTTTTGTCCTACAGTAGGACACAATCGTAATAAAATAACCTCTGTAATATAAGCGGAATTAATGAAATCTTTATTGCGTTCTTTAATCAGTCCCAGATTTTCCTAACATAGCCCTTTATTAACAGTTTCTTTCCTAAAACAAGCTAACAACCTAAAAAATAAGGTTAACAGCTTGAGCTGAAGTGTGCAACCGCCCCAACTCCAATGAACCGATGGCTCCAAGCTCCGAAGGTAATTAATTGTATGGAAAAATTGTGCAAGCCCACCCCGCCATCACACCCGCCTCGGGTAGCACTAGTTAGCGCACACTCTCCAAGAGAAACGAGAAAAAATAGGGGACCCAACTAATTTGACGTCTTTTTCTAGCCACGTAATAAGCTTTGTGAGAAAACGGGGATATGAGGTCTTTTGATAAAGGTTTAGATTTAATCGATAGGCAGGATTGAGAAGGATGTTTGAAGTTTTCATGTCTAAATAAAAATTGTGTTAAAGAGCAATGTACAGGTAAAAAGGAAATTTAATATAGCTACAATCACGAAAGCTTAAATTTTAACCAGTTTCTATTTAAAAATTGAAGCACAAAATGAGTCGGGACTTGAAGAATTCCGAACCAGAAAACGAAAAATTCACGTTACTAGTATAGAGACGCCTTTAATTCATTTTTTTTTATTTTTTTTTATAGCAGCAATTGAAATGCACACTCATTGGTAAAAAAAACAACTTTCTGCTTACTATATTTTATGAGATACAGCCCGCTAACAGGCAGACGGACGGACAGCGGAGGTGTAGTAATAGAATTCCGCTGGTCACCTCCCGGGAATCCTAAAAGCCAGCGAAGAAAGAAATAATTAAAATGTTTCTGTTTACGGAAACAAGAAATAATAAACAGCAATTTTCCAAGATGAAAACTGAAAGCGTGCGAAAACAACGCTTGCTGTGTGCTGTGTACATACTCAAATATTGAATCGAGCCGAGTATTGTGCTTTGACTGGGAATAGGTACCCTTCGAGTTAATGGGTTGTGGAGGTCTGGTAGGCAGCCGCTCCTCGTAAAATACTGGTATTCAGCTAAATCCGGTTTGACTGGAAGCCGACCCCAATATAGTTGGGAAAAGGCTAGGCAGATGAGATAGATAGGTACCCTTCGAGTAGGTTGGTCATATTTTTTAACCCAACTTAACTTTTGTATTGAAAACTGGCGTTAGTGTCGCGGGTTCCATACTCGGACCAAAAATACACAGACTGACTAAAAATTTTTACGGCCTACAGTATAATTTTTCCGGATCTGGACGCCTTGTAAACATGAGATTACACGTTTACTGATTTTTTTAATGGCCTGAGCCTTAAAAAACTTAAAACAAAAATCAAAAACCTCTCCTAACTATTGTTTTCACAATTCACAACCCGTCGAATACTCCAGACGCATTGCAGTACTCTGCTACAGCATTTAGCGACATTATTATAAAAATGAAACATAGGGTCGGGCTGAATGCATCCTGTCTAGTAACTCTTCATAACTGTACAAGCCCGTGATTCTAACGCGATATTACGTTTTCAAAGGATGAAAGTGAAGGTTTAATTTCATTCCGCCGTTGCATAGCTTAATCTTCAGTGAGCGTGCTGAGCGCTGCGAACCTAGTTGTGGTTATGGTAAAAACTTCATCAACGCCGCTTAATAACCTCAGCTCTATTAGCTGGTTTATAATGAAATTGTTCGTGGTATACTTCTAGGCGTAAAAGTATATAATGCAGAGTTGCAATGGATATTGGCAGGGTCAGATCCTAAAATGCACTATATTGTAATTTTCGACAGCACTTGCTCCAACTTCCATACAAAGATTGACAATGTCCTTTATAATAAAATTCCAAAATCAATAACTTAGAGTAAAATAAATGAAAAAAAAAGATGTAATAAATGCTACTATACTATAATATAAATTACTACTTAAAATACATTTTCATATCTTAATTGAATGATTAAAATTACAATAAAATAATTGAAATTATAAGAATGAATTGTCTCAATGTAATCATATATTCGCATTTGTAAGCCCATGTGGTAGAACGTACCGAAACGAAATGTTAATAGATGATTATAATTATCTTTCAGTACATTATTGTTTTTACATTCTTCGCCTTCATTGTGTTATCCTCTGCTGTGTTATGATTGCTATCATTTGTCAAGCGTGTCTCTACTTTACCTTGCCTTTAACTTTCTTTCACATATAATAATCTCTGTTGCCTGTTAGCAACCTCACAGCTTACCTCGTCGAACATTTCACTTATTATCCATCACCGCTGTACAAACAGCTCAGCTCTCGCCGCCGAACACCGGGACACTCACGACACTGGGTACACACTCGCAGACCTCGTCTCGATGGCTCGGTGTCCAGTTACTTTTAAAAGCACTCTCCACGCTCTTGTCGTTTCCATCATACCCAGCCTTTTTAAACTTCGCTTGTGTTTCATTAAATTTTCTGATCCCACTGTCAATATTTTTTAATTATCTTTTTTTTTTCAAGAATTAACTTCAAAGAAAAAATGATTAGGTTTCCTTCAAAGAACCTTATCAATATGCAATAATCCCTTTACACCTTTTTTACAGTTGAAGAAATATCAATCAACTGTCTTCGTTTAATTTCCGAGCTATTAGTTATAACTGTTTTAACCTAATCATTCTGGGTGAAAGATAATTTATCATATCTTACCAGTATAATTTTGCTGACAGAAATTCACAAGGTGTTTGTATATTTCAACGGATATACATTTTGAGGTGAAAATGAAAATGAGCAGGAATTACATCACAAGAACAATGAGGAGCAACAAAATGCCAGAACACGACATGTGAAACAATCCTGTGGCACACGCTACCGATGAGGATAATAATACAGGCGCGGCTCACAAAAGTTAGGAAGACAGACTGACAAGCGGAATAATAAAGCTGTATGGGGAATTATACCGCAGGTTGTACGTAACAATAGAATCAGTACTATTATATTTGACTAGCGACCCGTCCTAACTTCGCATAAGTCTTACAGATCTTTGAAATACTCGACTTTTCTCTAGTATAATAAGTATGTCCCATAAATCGCAGCCTTGCAGTTTATAGTTTATTGCGAACAGACAAACAGACGAGCATACACGTCGGGGGTTATTTTAACCCCTATCCCAAGGATAAAGATGTTTTTGAAAAGGTGACTATTGAACAAATAGTAATGTATTCACTGAAAGTGATATATTCAGAATCGACTACTGAATCGATCCGAGCATTTAAGTATGTAAATTTCAATGCTTGAATTATGATTGCAAATTATTTTTTAATCGGGATGAATATCGATGGACATTATTCCAGTTGCATGTGGCGGCAGAAGACATATTGTATCGACTTCGAATAATTTGTGGTAATGACAGAAGAATGATAACTGAAATGGTTGAAGTACCTATATATGGAAATGAACATGATGTACCAGATGTTAGCTGAACATCTGTACAGATAGCACGGTGTTAAGTTAGTAAAGTACACCTAAACTATCCAAGTTAAATTCAAAGCTGAAAGTGCACCGAACAAGAATAACCTGCACACTACTGCTGCAGCTGAATAATAAAGCAATTATGATAGTTGTGCTGTAACTAGTTTTAGATTGGAATACAATTATTGGTTTCGGGATCTATGTGTCCCAGTAGATATTCTCGTACAAAGAGATCTTAGCCATGATAATGTAGCTAAAGTTGAGTGCAATTGGGGCCAAGATTGATGAAAAATATGCTTTCTTGCTCAGTATAAAACAAAATCTGTCGCTGTGTCTATTCGAGACAAACTCAAAAACTATTAACGTATTTTCTTGCGTTTTTCAACATTAGACAGAATATTGATTGTAATTCATGAGGAAGGTTTAGATATTAGGCCAACAGGTGTATTAATAAACGTAGAAATAAGCCAAGAATTTCGAAGATTTAAGCATCCGTTCGAAGCTTGGCCGGGTTGCTATTTAAAAATATAAGACAAAATATAGCCAATACTTTTGACCTCATTAACTTGACAGGTTTCATCTAAGCAACGTGAAATTTTAGGCAGCCAGCCTACCGGAACTGAGATAAAATCTTGTCAGATAGGGGTTCAAAAATGTCCAACACTTTTGGAAGCACCTTCCAAAACATTTTTCAAGTCGGCTTGTCTCTCCGCCAGTCGGCTTATTGTCACTCACCTTGATTTGGCGAACGACACACAAAATAGGCATGGCTATATTTGGGACTAGAAAGAGGACTGGAATTTTTTCAAAATACTGCTAACTACATAGGCATGAATTACTTAGTTTCTTCTTTACTTTTAAATACTTAAATAATAAAAAGGTCTTTATTTTAAACTACCCCCCAATTTCTGATTAAAGCACTTGAAAAAACTTGCCCTAACTGACTAAAGGCGGCTAAACTACGCCTTTAAATGCTCGAATAAGTTATTAGGTTAACGGCTGGTTTCTAAATTAAGTATTTTTAGTTAAGCACGTCGCACATCCTGCTATAATGCCAAATTTTGATAGGTTTTCAGGATGAAGAAGAGTTTGAGAAAAACTCGCCAGCCTTGATAAGGTCATCTTTCGATCTCGTTACACCTTCCAAAGTAATTACCGGACATTGCAATAAAAGAAAACAAACTAATAACAAAGCAATCTTCTAAATCCTGCGATCACTTGTACCTCGTATCTACAACGCTTTGACGTGGCCGGTCTGTAAACCCGCTGTATTGCACCGGCCACGGCATCTATACAGCCATTTCTTATTGTTTTCATTGCCCCTAGCGATTAAACTGCTTCCATTGAAAACGTATCAGGAAAAAGAGGCTTATTGCTTCATTTTTCTAAAGACAAACGGCGGATAATATCTACTAAGAATATTGAAGATTGCTTTTTTTTTTTCTTCGACTGTAGAATATTCATGAATAATGGTTTTAGGGGGATTGTTTATTCTTTTTGGGGTGACATAAAGTGAAGTGCCTTTGGGAGGTTAGGGAAAATATTGTTAAGGTAGGAATGCCTTCTAGGGTCTTCTATCATTAAACAGCATTGTCATAATTATGACATTTGCGAATGACTATGAACTCTTGACAGTCCCAACTTACTACTGATATGTACGATAAAGAAAGATAGAAAGAAAATCAGTTTTCGGGAAATCTCGCTATCTTAAGACTTACAACTAAAAAAGTGTAGAACTATAAAAAACGTACAAGAGCAATTTTATGACAACAGAAAATTAACCCAAGAAAACATATTCTTTGGATAAAAAGTAACTTATTTGTTATTCCAGGACCTGATCTAGCCATGTATCAAGCTTGAACCTTGAAGAAGTAACAAACATGCACACGCTTAAACACTTACAAACTTTCACCTTTATAATATTATTGTGATATTTTGATAGGATGAAAATCCAATTCAACACAATCCAAAAGGGACAGGTGCGAGTATAATCCACAAAGAATACCTCGCTCGAACGAAGAATTTTTTGCACCCCTAAATTGCCCTTTCCAAACAAACAATCGGCAAACAGCAAGCAACAATTTTGACGTATTCTCATTAATACTGCAGCCGTTTCCTCGCGGTGGTCGTGTTGGGCGCCTGTAGGGGCCTCCGGGGCCGCTGGGGCCCGACGGGGGTTGTAGCTAGTAATTGGCGTGGTTTACGACGCTCTGCCCCCGGTAACACGCCCGTGAGGGGTTCTGCAAGCTGATAGATACATGTCCGGGTTAAGGCGATTTGTTAAACGACGCGTAAAGGGGAAATTTGAGAGTGAAGGATTTGATTTCGATAAGTTTCTAGAGATCTTTGCAGCTGTGGTAAATGATTGGCTTTAGTCTTAAGGGATATGGAGGCATGTTCACTATTAATTAATACTATAGCTATATTACAGTTCTTGATAGCCATTAAATAAGTTTCAACAGGGCGTAAGGTGAATAAGAGTTTCTTATGTTGTCAATCGTCGATGCTTCAAAATTTTGTCCTAATTCGAGTATAGCCAACCTTTTCAAGAAGAACATCTTAAGCGATATTTTGTATATCATACGAGATCGGGTTTGCTCTTCCATAATTAAAATAATGTTATTGCAATTCCCAGACACAGAAACACTTATTTTAAATACACTCGAGAGCAAAAAAATCGCACATGATGACTTTGTTAAGACAGTTTTTGTCATGAATGTGAATAGATTTTGAAAGAAATGCATACACAAGTTGAAAGACCATTTCTTTATCTTTCTAATGATATGAAATACAGTGTAAAAAAATACCCTTGAAAAGTTTGAGAGCACTATATCCAACATAAGGGTAAAATTACCAAATTTCACTCATGAAAGAATGAGAGTTAAACTTAAATTTCTTGGTTAACCAGTTAATTAATAGAGTGCATTCCGTTTCTTAGCCTTAATTACAGCAGTTTTTCGATTTTTCGTGGACCGTATTAATTTTACCATGAAATTGTATGGTATAACCTTCCATTCCTCGTCAATGATAAATTGATGCTCTTGGAGACGCGATGAACCGGGTTTTTTGCTCTAACTCTTCTTTTAAGATCATTCCAGACATGTTCAATTGGATTAAGATCAGAACTACGCGCTGGCCTCACTATCACGATGATTCCAAAGTTTTCTATGTAGTGTCCAACTGGTCTAGCGACCTGCGATATGGTGTTGTCGAGCATTAAGAAAAAAAAAATACCATAAGTTACACCAGCGGCTTCACAGATTCTCCGAGCATTTTTTTGACGTATCGTGAAGCCATCAACCCTCTCGATATCGGGCAGGTATTTGCCCCAGTGTATGAATACAAGTCAGTTTTACTGTACAACATTATGCCACCCCAAAACACCTCCAAAAGCAACATGATTGCTTATGCAGTAGTGTTGAAATTAGCGTGATGACCTTCTGTGGATCCTAAAGCATCCATCATGGTCATGTAAGTCATTCTGCAGTTATCAGAAAACACTACAGTTTGCCATTAGTCATACACGTAATTTAACTGTACCGTGGCAAATTGACACCAGGCTTGTCGGGGAGCTGTGGTCAATTTGGCACCATTTGCTGGATGATGTGCAGTCAGTACTGCTTCATCCAGTCCTTTTCTAAATGTCCACTGACTAATACTGACATTGCGAACTTCTTAAAGCTTTTGTCTCACTTCAATCGCATTCGATAGCCAATTTCTCAAGGTACTTTTACAACAAAGCGATCATCATGCCCTGATCCTATGCGCCACTGGCCAGGTCCTGGTCGCCGAATGTGCCCACTGATCTCTTGAAACCTTTGGTATATCCGAAGATCAGGGAAACGGCTAAAATTTAGCTGTGGAGTAACTTCATTTGGTTTATGGCATGTTTTGGGCAACGTAATAACTTGAACAGCTTCCTCGGGCGTGGCACCCATATTTTTCTAGTAAATCCATCTGCTTCCAGTAGGGACATTATCACGTTGACGGATACTGAGTAAAAATCTAAAAAAACACCCCTTTTGTAGCTCAGGATCAAGGTGAAAGTTGAGAAATGCGAATTAGTGAATTTGGGAAATTGGGTGTACGGTTGGTTTTTGTGAATTACGTGAAGGTCAATGATCTTAATATTGTGTTTTTGTAAAGCTAACCTTTCATCCTTTAATTTTGTTTAATAATTTATACTCCATTTCTTTGGATTTAAGGAAATATCAGCATTAAACCAAATTACAAGCCATGTGCGATTTTTTTGCTCTCAAGTGTAGATCATTTACAGGCACTTTTAAATTGTCAAAATTTCGATCCAAAGCGTACATCTCTATGGAGAAGAATGTGCAAGAAACTCCATGGACACTCTTTTAAATCATGAGTTACACAAATCTTGGTTACATAATTCTTGTCGCTTCTATTAAACCCAAGATTCAAAACCAGTACCTCAATTTATAATTGGCATCTCCGATGAGACGCCCTTCTGCTACAGATACAGACAATCGATTCAATAAAACAGGGGCGCGGTAACTTGCAGTCGGCACCTGGTTTAGTGGCCGACTGGAGCCGATAACGAACCTGTCTGTAGTATTAAACCGTCTTACACTTTGTTCCTCTTAGTTTGGGGGTTTAGCAATACAGATTTAACAGTGTCTTTGTATTTGGCATGGCAACTTGTACAATTCTGTTATTGGCTTCATATAAATCATGTCTTGAGTTACCTACATAAATCTTGTTTACATAATTCTTGTAGGTTCTATTAGATCCCGGATTCAAAACCAGCACCTCAATTTATAATTGGCATCTCGGATGAGACGCCCTTCTGCTACAGATACAGACAATCGATTCAATAAAACACGGGCGGTAACTTGCAGTCGGCACCTGGTTTAGTGGCCGACTGGAGCCGATAACGAACCTGTCGGTAGTATTGAACTGTCTTACACTTTGTCGCTCGTTGTTTGGGGGTTTAGCAATACAGATTTAAGAGTGTCCTTGTATTTGACAACTAGTACAATTCTGTTATTGGCTTCATATAAATCGTAAAAAGTTCAGGTTGTGCAGGATTGACAGCTTAGTAGGATGCGTCTCCTACGTCTTATGCGCGTATGAGTATGGGAGACATACTCTCGCTGTGTTTTTCATAGCAGAATTGATGTGTTCTAAGAACAGACAGTCAAAAAGTCTCAAAGTATTAATCAAATATGACTTTAATTCAGTATAAAAGAGAGGTATCTGTCGGTCTGACATGAGAAAATAGGTAGGAAATCTACAAAATTCGTTTTAAATATTCCTTGGATTAGTGGCCGACTGGATCCGATAACGAACCAGTCTGTACTATTAGACCGTCTTACACTTTGTCGCTCGTTGTTTGGGGGTTTAGCAATACAGATTAAAGGGTGTCTTTGTATTTGCCAACTTGTACAATTCTGTTATTGGCTTCATACAAATCCTGAAATATGCAGGTTGTGCAGGATTGGCAGCGTAGAAGGTGACGCAAGTCTTATGCATGGCTCCCACACTGTGTTTTTCATGGCAGAATTAATGTGTTCAAAGAACAGACAGCCAAAAAGCCTTAACGAGTATAAATTAACATCAGCGTACAGTGTACAGGAGAGGTATACTGCCTGTCTGATATAAGTGAATAAGTAGGTAATCAACAAAAACTCGTTCAATTATATTCTTTGGTTTAGTAGCCGATTGAATCCGATATCGTTATCCGTTTGTACTATTGAACCATCTTACACTTTGTATGTCGTTGCTTGGGGGTTTAGCAATACAGATTTAAGGGTGTCGTGTTGTATTGTTCGAATCTGTGCCAATCTCCGGTTGCCAATCATCAAATAAATAAGTCAACTGCATGTGTTAATGTCATGTGTTGCAGGATTGTTTGAAAGTGTAACAGAAATGTACGCATGAGTTTTAGTCAGTAGAACTCTGACACTTTCTCTCGCTCCACCCGGAGTGCCAGGAGTTATTTTATGATTTCCCAGCCGAAAAAGGTCTTTGCTTCATTCAGATCTTGATCTTGAGCCTTAATTGTACAATTTTTGGATTGGGAATAAATATATTTCGCGATTTGCGTATTTTGACTATCACTAGGGTTTAAGCTGAAAGTAAAACCTTCGTTGATTGATGAAGAAAAAAAAGTTGTTAGTTATAAAGTACAAGAAAATGTTATTTTCTTTCAATTCTTGTATAAGCTTTCAAATGTCAAGTTCAGTAAGAATTTCCTTAATTGCTCCCAGCAGTCGCTTAATTTAATCAATTGAGATAAAATGAATTAGCTAGTAGAAAATATTTATTCTAAGTTCCCTTGATGTTTAATTACGTACCGTCTTCGAGAGTTTTAGCTAATACGTCATGTTTTAACGTTTGAGACACTTAAATGAGATACGGAGAGATGAAGTAAGTAGGTATTTATTCATTAAGCCTATTTAAAATATTCATAAAACACAGAATTCATAATTATAAAACTATTTAGTCCACAAGTGAACCTAGTCCACAAGTGAACCTAAAACCTCAGTGAAAGTGCAGTGTCCATTAAAATGGTGGTGTAAGAACACTTGCGCGTTAAGAACGCGCACGAGGGATGGTCGCGCGCGATGAAGCGCGGCGGCGGCGCGTGCGCGTGGCTCGGCACGCCCTGCGCGCGCAAGAATGGCGCCGTGTGCGCGTGCCGCGTGCACACTGCTCTGCTGCAGGTACATGTTGAGAAAATATTTTCTTCATGCAGATGCTGCTGTAAACACTACGCTTGACAAACATATGAGATGTGGTGGTTTAATATATGTAGCCCTTTTGTCAAGATGGTGTTTATAGTATAAACACAAGGACCAAAACAAAACTAGGAATATTTTGTGAAATCTTAGTGCCATGTGCTACCTCAATCATTATTATGGTCCTTCGAGCCGGATCTTTGCTCGCAGGATCATAACTCAGGTTCTATCGTAAAAGGCACATACATATCTGAATTGGCTTAGCTATTTAGTTTGCCACCAAATACAGAAATCGACTACATGAGCATATGAGAAATCAGTCACAGTTTTTGCCGAAGCTTTTCCATTCAACTATGTGGTTAACATGCATGATTGAAGGCCAGTCCGTACGTTATAAATACTTGAAGATGACGATAAGGTGTAAAACACTTTGAAGTAACTTGAAAGTCTATAATTACAGCGCGTATGTAATTAGGTCGGTTCTGAACGCGTGTGTTCCTGTGAAAGGTCTTGGTACTTTAATGTGAATTAATTTCCCACCTCAAAGTATTCAGCCTTTACTTCGCTTCGCTTTTATGCTAATAAGAATGAGTCTACAGAGAGCAAAACTTTAAGCGTATCCATTAACGTTTATTTTTGTTAATCATGTAATGTTTGAAGAAAATTACGTATAAAGAAGAAGGAGAGCTTGTGTGTACGTTTTGTAATGTATGCTAAATACCTTGCAAATTAGTTGATAATGTAGATTTATATATAGCTCGGCTTTACAGAGGTCCGACATTTCGTGTGTAGCAATTTTTATCTCCCTCTATTAGCAGTTTCTTTCTTCATGATCTCCTATTCCACTTTTCGTGTCGATGAACTTAGATTTTTTGTTCTGACCAGTATTTAGAAAAATGTACTGCTCTGTTATTGGCCTTGTATAAATACCGATAAGTGTAGGTTGTTATGAGAAGAAGACAATATAGCATGTCCCCCATTTCTTCAATTTTTGAATTCAATTAATCTTTATGGTGTACATAAATACGGCTGGTGTTAATTTTATGTTTTGCTAACAGCTATATGCTACCCTTTGGGCCTACAATAAAATGTATCTTGTGCAGCGGCTCCACTCCGGCACTATACTTTTCATGGCAAAATTGATATTTCCTAAGAACAAACAGCTAAAAAGCCTTAACGAGTATAAATTAAATATTACTTCATCATCATCAGCATCAGTGTACAGGAGAGATATACTGTCTGACTGACGTTAGTAAATACTCTACAAAAATCGTTTACAATATTTTATGCCAAATAAATATAAAAACACACTTAGCATACACAGGAGTTCGGAGCCACTCCGTGCCAGTTTGATTCAATTTGACGCGCGCACTGTCGCCAGATTATAGTTGGGCCACTACTGCTAACAACTTCTCCACACTTTCTGCGCACAATCTTGTTTAGAATTCTCGAATTTTCACCAAAGTTAAGCCTTCAGTGTTGCAATATAAAATTGACTGACTGCAACCACTTATGTAGTTTCTTATTTGGAAGAGATGAAAAGTAGGAGCTTTGTAAGGTAACTAGTAATTTTCTTTCAAAGTCAGGTCAAAATTTAAACGTTTATTGGAAACCCAAGTGTATATTTATTAAGTAGCCCACAGCTTTAGCCCGCAGCTTCGTCCGCGTACATAAAATATAGCCTATGTCACTCAGGAATACAGCAGCTTTCTATTAGTGAAAAAAAATTAGCAATCGGACCAGTACTTCCACAGATTAATTACCTCATACAAACAAAAAAACAAACTTTACCTCTTTATTATATTAGTGTAGATTATTTTAGTTACTTATAACTAGCAACCAAGCTGTTAAGTACAAGCATTGTAACAATTTTTTATTCACCGGCTGGTATATTATTAATTAGTACAATTAAATTGAAAAATCATGATTATGTCAATAATAAATTTACATAATACATTTATTCAGCAAATATCTACCCGCAAAATAATTTAGTAATTTGTCAGGCGAATATGTTTTTAAGTAATTTTGTATCTGGAAACATACATTGGTGAAACCCAGACGAAATCAATCATCAAAGATAGATCTACCTTCCCGATGGAATTAAAAATATTTTTAACGAAACCAATAATAAAGTCATACATATTTAATTGGGCTACGAGGCAATCTGGTAACAATCCGATTGGAAGTGAGGACAGACAGACTCGCCTAAAATAGATCACAGTGCTCCTCTAACTAAGGAATTGCATGTTTCAGTAGAATTCATGTTTATTCCGTGGGTATATATCAAGTGAAATGGGATATTAAAGAAGCTTGATGTGTTTTCGTTTTCATCAGTTAGAATGTAAGGTAAGGCTGAAGGCATTATGTATGTACGACTCTGCACTTCTGTGTGCACAAAAAATAAAAAATATATAAATATTTTGTACCTATTGCAAAAAATGTTTTATCACTCACTAGTAAGTTGTCCCCTCCCCACGGTTCGTTTTTGGTTACTACTCCGCCTATCGCCTTTCACGATAAATTCTACACTAAAATATTTTTTCAATTCGAACAAACAAACTCTGTCTTCAATTTTATAAAAAATATATTTATTAATATGCATTTGAATATTCAAGAACTCCGGGAAACCTGTGTACCTAATGGTCGGAAGATAATAGAAAACGTTGACAAAGCACCGCTAAATCAAATGAAAATTAACGCTGAGGCACGGCCAAAGGTAGTTTGAGGAATAATAACCGCAATAAATAACCATTGCTAGTTTAGTATACTTAATAAACAATTCTCAATCTACACAATTAAACAGCACTTGGCCGCCACCACAAAACCTCGGAGCGGTTTATTGAAACTCCATTTCCTCGGTTTATCTCAGAATATAATTTAACGGACCGCAATTGGAACCGCTATGACACTAACAAAATAGACAGTTTTACTGTACAGTCAAGGGCACAAATGTATGGAGGGTTAGACAGCTAAAAGTGACCAACTAAGAAAATCATTTGGATTTTTATTTTTCATACAAAAAGCATCTCTTTCTTGAGTTTTACGATGCGATGTAACAAGCTTGCCTAGAAGATGTTCGTTCAATTTTTCTTCAATCCCTGGAGGGCCTATTTCCTTACACCAAACGCAAAAAAAATATAATGCCTAACCTATGAACCTAAGCTGTTCATACAACGTTTGAAGGACGAAGGGTTTTTCTAGAAATACTGCTTGTATAGAATTTTTCAATATACATGCTCGAACTTTAACGTTTGAATCCCCAACCGGTCCTATGAGACCGGGCTATTATTGTTTTACTATTGTGTCTCGTTTCGCAGGTATCTGAGTAATTAACAATATCTATCGACTATCTTAGTTATACTACAGCTATCAAAGGTTGGTTGGTATACGTATTTAGTCTTCAGATTTTGACCGTCGAACGATACATGATTCTACAAAACCTTGAGATTTTAAAACAGTACTTCCAAAATGAGCGTTCTGCTTCTTCAACAAACGGAATAGAACACTTAAGCAAACACGACTAACGTTCCGTGAGCTGCGTTCAATTCCTCGATTCTCTGTACATCGAAATCGTGTAACCTATCGCCTATCGATTGTTTTCTATAGGGCTACGTGAAATCTGTCGTACATACTCCTTATAGTGTATTCCGACAAGCCACAGACGATTGCCTCTTTGAATGCGATATAACTCTCGTTTTTCAAGAAATTGGCCCCGTTTATGCGAATGTCATATCGAAAATTGTTTTGCGGAAGCCTTTTACCCGAAATTATTTGTTTCAAACAAAATTTTATCGAATGTATGATAAAAAAACGTACAGCAATATTTTTTTTACTTTAATTTCAAAGTTCAAACGCTCTTAACAGAAAACCCTTATAGGTTTGACATAATTTATGTAATTTAATTCAGTTCAGAACAACTGAACTTCTGATAATTTGAAACCGTTTGTTTGTCCTTTTCTGCCGTTGCCGGTACAAGCCACATGATCTCGACGCTCATTCCGATCCAAAGCCGTAAAAACGGATCGGGGGCGTCCCGGCAAACCATTGTGTGTCGAGTGTCATGTTTAATATTATATATTTTTTGTTCGTATCGCCGGAAATTGATTCGGTTGAAACTAGCGGGCTGCTAATTGGAACAACTGCCGCGATATGTTTGTAGAAGGAAATTGAACTTGTGCGGGGAATGTGCCACCGAGTCTTGGTGGAAAGTGGCCGATAGTAGCTGTGTGTGTTCGGTTAAATGGTACCTACTGTAACGCTTCGGCTATAGTGACTGTTCTTTGTATGATTTTCAAGCCTTGTTAACATTGGCGACACACTGCGATTTCTAGTTAATTGTTTGAAAACAATTTAGAACTATCATACCGAGTGGAAAAAAATAATTAAAATAAATAACGAGTTAACGGTTGTCGTTCCTGGCTGAAGTACGATAGTATGAAGGTTAACATTTCATCCTGTTTATAACTTCTAATGAAAATGCGAACTATTCATGTAAAGCTGCTTAATTACTACAGTCTATCTCTGAAGGATGACGTGTTAATGAAATTCCACCGGCTTCACTCCGAGGACACGGGTCAGTAAGGTCACCTACTTGGACGTCACCCGTCGTGACGCCATCTATCAAGATTTGTAGATTTCCACCTGAATACGGTGTAGCCGGATTTATGATAATGTATTTTTGACAAATGGGTTACGATGCGAGGCCATATATCATCGAATTTGTCGTTTGTGATTGATGGCACAAAAAATGAAACCTTTGAATGATTTCAACGTACGGGAACATTTTGTTCGTCAACAGAAATCTACGAATGCCTTCAGATCAATGATTATATACTTGCGAAAGTAATCTAAAGTTATTTACAAATTCAGGACACGTAAGGAATCGTCCTCTGCAACCCAAATCACACCATCATCATCTTCATGCCCTTGTTCTGTGTTACTTATGGTCGGAACAACACATTTTTTTTCTGTCCGCTAACTCCCTTTTCTTTCATATCACTCCTCACACAGCCCATCTATCCTTTCTTTGACCTTCCTCTCCCTCTCCATCACTGTACAAGTGTACATGTTTAATCATAATTGTTTTAGTAATATACGTTTCAACCCGAACTACAACAACAGATTTAAATATCATAAGAGCTCGTCTAAGCACAAGCGCATATGTAATAGAACTATCATGAGCCGATACTGAAATGTTCACGTCAGATACGCGGTTTATCGCTACCTCGGAACATGTGTTTCAGGTGCTACGATCTTGGCAGAATGCCAGACACACAGTTTTCTACCCAGACACTACTAGAATTTTCAATTGAACTTACTTTCAAAAGGTGAAGCAGTGAGACTGTAACGTTTACTTAGTTCGCTTAAAGTCTTAATGATTTAGATAACTGGATAAAGCTTAGGAAGAATTTTCAATTAACTGGAGTCAGTTAAAATACTACAGAGAAAACTAAAGCCATTTTGGAAAGATAACACCAGAAGATTACAATCATGTATTTAATAGAACCACTATCAAAATCTATCAAAGCAAAAGCTGAAACCGCTACCATAATGAACAAAGCACAAAATCATCCACTCTTGGAATAGATAACCAGTGTTCGCTATCCAGAGCCAGATGACAAGGACGACAGACAAATGAAAGCGAATAAACAACTCAATAGATATGTAAGGCTGTCAATACAACACGGCAACACGGCGTGCCGCATAATAGAAGAATCAGAAGACCAACTAACAATGTGAGGTAAAGGACTCTGTAAGAACATTGCTGTGTTGTATACTTATATGAATTATATTCACATATATAACATTGTTGAGAATTACTAGTTAATGATAGCGAGTGACAGGACAGAATGGAAGAATAAAACATGTTGCGCCGACCCCAAATAAAACGGGATAAGGGTAGGAAGATTATGATAAGAATATTGAGAACTGATTTCTGCCATAGGTTTTACCTGCGTGAATGTAGATTACTTTTACTTTGCTTTGTGGGACATTGTGGACCGACAACCTGGTAAGAGGATCTTTCGGCTGAAGCTGGAAGTCTTTCGGTTTAGAATAAATTCATCATAATGATGACGAAGTTTTTCTTTTCGGTTTAGAATGAATTCATCGTAATGATGATGAAGTTTTTCTAAGACATGGTCTACTCGTATACCAAATTTCATCCAGGAGTTAATAGATTAATTCCCACCAATAAAAAGGTCACCGTTACTATTATCTAGTCTGTGTACTTTATAAAAAAAAGTGTTCCTTCTTTATTTATCTATCGAGAGCTGCCGGGTTACGCCGCAGGGTGCAAAGTGCGGCGTGGACGATGACACCGGGGGGATACGAGGAGGGGGGACCACCCACCGAGCACTATTACTAGGAATAGGATCAGCAGAATTGGCCCAATGAAAAGCCGATCAATTGCTCAAATGTTTATTGGGATCGATGGGTGTGGGAATTTGGGAGTTTGCTGGAAATGGAATATGGAAAGTCACTGCAAAGCGTATGAGCGTGATTGTGAAAAAAATGATTTAGGATTTCCATATTTTAGTGGACATTTTTGAAGGCGAAGAAAAAATAACAAGGGAAGGAAGCGCAAAAATTTGAATTAAAAGCTACTCGAGTCCAAATTAATCGATATTTCTTCTTATGAAAAATCAGCTTAGCTCAGTTATCAGCTTTAAAATAAAATAAAATACCTATACCTACCTATACCTATACCTATGAGTACCTATGTAACATGACGCAAAATGTTTTCCATTATGAACATTTCAATTTTAAATCTACAATTACTAATATTTTCCCTTTTTTGCTCTATGACTTTACAAAAGAATAAATAGTAAAAAAGTTCTGTAGAATATCGTGACCGCACACAATTCAAATAATATGAACGTCGCGTCGTTTCATCTCGTAATTCAACGAACGACAGTTTGTTGTTGAAGATAAGACGCTATACTCCCATGTTATTCTTTCATTAACTAGCTCAGACAGAAAGCCGAAATGGACGACTTCTTGAGGAAACACTTCTGCTAATGTTATACAAATTAAATTGTTATTCTCTTAAAAATTTTGCTTAAAATGCATTGCTTTTTTCCAAAAAAAAAGACGTTAACAGTAAAGTCAATTAATCTATCTTGAAACTTTTTATTTGTTTCCGTAAACCAATCAGTCTCTGATAGAACGTAAATGATTAATGACTAGATCATTAAGGTAAATAATGATATTATTAAACAGGTGCATAAGCTCTTACGAACACACAGAACCATTAGACACTGTTATTATATTGACATACACACGTATACGCCACGTATACGCGGCGTGTATACGCGCCGTTAATTGAATGTCAGTCAGGATATTGAATGCTTGACTCTGACAACGTGTTGCCCGAACACAATATCTACATTAATTGTCTACATGAAAAGGCTTTTAACAGCAAATAATTACTGAACAACAATTCGAGACTTGCAAAAAGTGAACTTACGGTTTTCGATCTATTTTTAACAGCAAAACTGCACAGTTTCGCGGATCCCATTATAGTAAATTTCGTATTCGAAATATGACTACATACATGAAATACCTTTTTCCCCTGCCTCAACCCCAGTTTTATCTACAGACGTGCCTGCAGACAGAAGGATTTGGCGATATCCTTCTTAATTTACAGCTTCAAGTGTGGAAGCAAGATCGATTTATTGGTAGGATATAACTTAGCTACATTAGATCGACTGATAACAAGTTCAAGTGGAGTCAAAGGCTTCGCTGATTAAGTTACTTTCTCGTCTACCTACGTTCAAGGAGGATGTGGGAGTATGGAAGGATATTATGTGCGTCTACAAAGATGCTTTCGCTGTCGTAAATCTCGGGACACCGATTTTTGTGGTTTATGAAGATTGAAGGAGCTTAAAATAGTTGTGGCTTATGTCTGTGCTTGTGATGAGTACGTTTGTAGTTGATAGGGTTATAAATGTAACAAGTGTTATTTAGGTAATAGACAAAAATGACAAGAAAGTTTAGCTGTTCAACGTGTATCTAGTGACAAATTTACTTGGTACATTTATAATGACGATAAAAAGTAAATAAAAATACCTGACGTAATTATAAACAGTTAAATCTCATCATCTATTAGATTCTATATTGAATTTCGTGTATTATCACTTAGCCGTATTCCTCGCTTCAAATTTTGCTGTTGTGCCCGAATTCCCGAATGCCCGAATTCCATATTGATTTTGGCATTTTGTTTATTTTGACCATCTATATACAGGAATGCGAATTACGGAGATAGTCTTAGTATTATCAACTATTCTGATTAACATGTAATTGTACCCAGAATCGTATCCATCAATTCAGTCCTCTGCACGGTACAGATCCACCTCCATCGTCTAAAAAGCCTCGTTTTCAGTACATAAACCACTGTCCAACATGTAGTGTACAAAGCGATGGAGTATATTTTACTACAACGTACATTGCGAGACGACCATAAAACTGCGACGTGCAGCCACTAAAACATACCTGCATGTACCATGTGTATCTAAGAAATGCACTCGTTGTTTGTGTGCATTAACATTTCAAGGGGCCACATGAGGAATTGGAAGATGGCTTTACAATTGGAATAAATAAAGAATTTTGTTGACTCGACTTACCTATTCCTTGGTCGATCTTCCAAAATGCCTGCAATTTCAGTATTTTTCCATAAGAGAGGTAAGAGTATGAATAGATCAACAAGATGTGAACTGTAAAACACAACACCAGCCAATAACCACCAGATTGATAAGGCTATACTCAGATTTAATGAAATCTCGGGCATATCAACGCTACTCTTTAATGTTATCTTTATTTTAATAAATTGAAAACTTCTTTAGAAAACCATCTTGTTTTGTAAAGAATAGATCAACCTTTGCAGGTCAGATAAATGCTAAAATTGTAGTTGTACTAACCACAATTTTCTCACTGTATAGTTAGTGTCCATTATTAAAATATTAAGGAGTAGCGCTTGCTTCTGTAATTAATTCACGGCGATACAAGCGAGATGGATAATTAACTGCTAGAATATGCGAGGTCTCCTTGCCAAGTTTATGTCCACAGCAGACCGAAGGTCATCTCTCGGTCAAATTATTTTAAATAAGAAAATAAGAGACGAGAATGTCTTTGTAGGTGAAAACTTACGTCTTACGCCCATTTTCAATAAGCTACCTATCTAAAGTTGCAGCTACTAAAGATAAACAAATCTATCCTTTTGGCCTTACTTGCTTTCCTATAACCTAACGACGCACAATTTTCCTACCAAAATTGTGACATTGACAACTAGAATCTTACTGTTTATCGGAGATTGCTATCTATTTATGAACTGCGTTAGGTTATTGAAAACGGGCGTTAGACTACTAGAAGAAAATTGCTTTTAGATAAAAGTGATAGAACATCATATATGTTGTTGATACGGTTTTTAATGATGAGAATTTCATGCATTCTTCGTTCATGGCCCGCCAAATCGCCCTTCAGTTTATCAGATTTCCCGGGAAGACTAAACCTGAATGTGCGCTTGAAAGATATTATGTCAGTAAAACTGACACGTAATTGCTCTAAACTCAAAGCGGACGAAATTATTCAGTGATTTACCACTTCAAAAGAAAGCCTACCTTATTTATTATCCATATCAGTGATTCCTAATTTGGAGAGTATTGGTATTTATTGCTTAACTTATAACTTTGCCACTATATAGGTACTCGTAGCAATATATTCAAATTTTTCATTACTCTTCTACTTATTGACGTACTCGTAAAACTCTAGATAATCCCTACTAGCAACGCCAACTATTGTCTACATCATTTCGTTTATTCCACGAACACATTAAATATTTCAGTTTATACCATCCCAAAAGCCAGCTTTAATATTCATCAGTTTTACGGAACGTAATCTGATTGCGTACTGCTAAAATAATATCGATACGTGGAAATCAATCCGAGTGCAATACACCTACTATATCTGTTGAGCGAACTACTAAAAGCGATGAAATTCATTTATTTTAGCATAAAAATATAGTCCAGTCACCTTAGGTTGTAAGGGGTCGACCTCGAAGTGAAAGATTAATGTCGTAATAAATATCATGTGCGCGTTTTAGCATATTCAAGGTTAAAGGTCGGAATCCGTTTTTCTTTAATATCTCACTTCCTACGCTTTAAATCATATTTGAATTTATCGTCATTTTCTATAGATAGACATTTTCAAAATAAAGGTTTGTAAAAATATCTGCTTCTTATATTCCATTCTACGGTTTTATCTCTTAAGTAACTGGACTAAAATCACTTTCAGGATTGGCCAAATACTATTCGGGAAAAAAAATGTTTTAATATGAGTACATCAACACGAAAAGCAGAAGGCGTAATTCGCTTTTGGATTACATTTGCCGAATATGTCAATAGTTTTCAAACTACCATTAAAAAAAATCCCCACTGCAAATTCAATTTCAGCGAGGTTTCTCATAATTATAATATGGTAATGTCCAAACGCCCATTAAAAGCAAGTTCTCCAATTTGCATGTTGGAAACTCGAGCAAAGTCTGGCCGAGTTGGAAAAACGTACGATTGAGAGAATTTGTTTTAATGATTTGAACTACTTCGGAGTTGGATATCAAAGGTTTGTATTGTGTTTCGATCTGATCGTGTTATGGAGTCTCACTGGGGTACTAGTGGTTTGTAAAGTTCATCAGCTTACAGTGGATACCGTTGAAATTTATCTAAATATATTTTTTTCTCATCTTATGTCGGTACACATCAGGATGAACGCCTAAGTTATTGTTTCTTTGCTTCATCACTATTGGAGCGGATAGACGGTAAACCTCAACGGGGTACTGGCTTCTCGTTCCGTGTCAGTACTGTGACCTCGTTTATCCTCCAGAGACTTAAACTTACTTTGAGGTACACCTGAGCCCCGTCTAGACTGAAATCTTCTAAGCCTTACTTCGATAAAGTGATTTTTACAAGTTCCTTTTATAACTTAGCGGATTTGTACCAACGTGTTTGATGTCTTATGATCGTAAGATGTCTTCGGTTTCATAAATTTTATCTTACATCACTTTGTTTTAATACAACCGAGTTTCTGTTGTTACAAGTTATGTTCTCGGATTTCATTGCTTGTTGACTAAGAGTAAAATAAAATATGAAATTGAAAAATTACGACAGTTAAAGAGACCATTATGTCTGTATTCCTTACTTCACGACCGGCTAAAGGCTTTTACACGATTGCTTCTGACAATTTCCTAATGTTATTATTTTTGTTTGTCTGCAGGAATTCGCGACTCTCACAAAAGAGCTCAACCAAGCACGAGAACAGCTCCTCGAAAGGGAAGAGGAGATCTCAGAGCTCAAAGCGGAGAGAAACAACACCAGGGTAAGTTTGAACAACTTTTCAAAGTAGAGTAATTAGGAAATGGTTTGAGTACTGAAACTTTTTTGGTGTAGTCAAGGTATACAAGCGTGACTAGCCTAGATTACCAAATAGAGGCTCGGGGATGAACGTTAACCCTCTTAAAGTTCAGCTAATACATTAGCTCAATACAACTTCAAAATTACGGTTGGAATATCTAGCTTTTCATTGAAATCATCGACTAGTGCGTTCAAAATATCAGAAAAGAAACTCTCACTTTCGACAACCCCAAGCCAAGAGACCTAATAAAGAAAAACACTAAAGTCGACCAGTATTATTCAAAATATCAGAAGAGAAACTCTCACTTTCGACAACCGCAGGCTAAGCTACCTAATAAAGAAAAACACTAAGGTATAAAGCTGTGTTGGCAACGACACAGTTGTCCTCTGGTCCGGATGAAGAGTGCACATCACGTAAATAACCTCAGAGAGCAGGCGAGAAGCCGTTTAGCTCGCCCACCCGACCAGGCGCCTGCACTCAGCTAGCTTCTTCAACCAATCTTGCCATATTTATACAATTTTCACTTTCGCCAGCATTTGTACCGCTTTTTATAGCATCATTGCTGGTTAGAAGATTTAGTTATGAAATCAAATGTGTGTTTATTACATTCTTAGTTGTTTCATCAATTTTAACGACGCTATTGTTGGCCGAGTGATCTGGAATACCCATTTCTGTCATCATCGTCATTTTAGTCGAAAGATGGTTACTGCTGATTGCCACTTTGACCGGTTTTGTGTGTCTCGCGTCTTGCAAATTACTGCGGCCTTCACCAAGTCATCTGTCCACCTTTGCGGAAGCTTTCCAGTTTTCCCAAGATTATAAAATACAGAATTCAGTTTGTTTATATATACATATGTACACATTGTACAACTCACTCCTAGTGATGTGAATTGCGTTGTATTTTAAAATAATTTAAAGTGTTGCAGCGCACACTACATTTTCGGTAGCGACCATTCACAGTCTCATCCTGCACACGAAATGATGAAAGGTCCATTCGTCCATTGTCATTCATACAATGAACTAGACAAAAGATTTAACCAGCGTTTGTTAATTAAATGTTGAGAAGATTTTTAATTGGGTTTACACATTGATGTTATGAAGTCTCGTTTCGCGATCTATAAAATGTCTGAATCCCACAGGATTCACAAAAGTTTTGAAGAAATGAAATTACAATCTTGAAGCACTCGAGCAGTAATAATGTGCACATAAGTCGTCTTTTACGAGCACTTTAACAATGAGATTTTACTTAGCTCTTGAATACCTAAAAAAGGATCATAGCTGCTATCATCGTTAGCTTTCCCTTAGCCCAATTTGTCTGGGCTCGACGCAATAACGTGTCTTTTTCCGTACTTCTCTTTAACCCTAATCTTAGTAGTTGCCTTGTTCCTATCTATATAAACGTCCACATTATAGGCGGTTTATAAGTCTCAAACTTGATCAGGACGTCTACTCTCTTTTTCCGAAATACGAAGTTTCAATCGAAATTTCGCGTGTTTCCACGGTTTCATTCCTTTCCGAAATTTTAAATGAACGAAAATGATTCGACGTTTCCCTACTCTCGTAATTCGTAATGTTGCGAGAAATAAAAAAATGGGTTTGACAGATAGATTTTTCGGAATACTTTCGGGCTGCGTTCGCTTTGACCTGACCGCAGGCCGCAGAACGCATCCAGTGTGACAAATCCTTTAACGTCTAAACACGCGAAATTCCGGTCGGAACTTCGTATTCCGGAAAATGAGAGTAGACGTCCAGTACCTATCGCCAATATTTGAGTCAAATACAACCAATATATAGCTATTCAATATTCCAATATACCCAACATACTAGTATAGTCTACCTTAATATCATCTACAAACATGACATTAGAATATTTTCCCCTATATCTTAGTGCACCATATATAAAAGGTGCCCCAGCGATCCGCTGAAAGATGTTGAATAATTCACGAAGTTCCTCGTCTAGACCGGGTTCGGTCTTGGCTCTCTGGGGCTTTCAGCACTTGATTGAATCCGATGTGCTAACTAGATTAGCGCTTATCACATGATCCCTTTTGAAGTATTTCGTTTCGGTGTCAACTGTGTCGAAGGCCTAGCCCAATTCTAATTCGATCGAGGATGATTGGGAGTGGACTGTTTGTTATTATGTTGGATAGTTGTGTAGCAGGCTTTTTTATTTCTTTATTTGAATTAAGTTACAGTAATTAGACCCAAGATGTAATCGATGTTTTAAATTTTATTACAACCACTAAAAAAAGTTTCTCTAACTTGTAAAGCGTTTGCCAATTAGAGGTATTCGGAACAGTGTGTAAAGCCCTAAAAACCTGTGTTGAAAGGGAAGATAGGCGTTGTGTCTGATCTCGATAACTGCCTGAATTAAATTCGGGCTGTTGTATATATTCTAATCGCACATAGAACACTAAAACCGCACTATTCAGGACTTTGAATTTTGTTTCTATATGGCATCATAGATGTAGCTATGAAGTTTACAATAATTGTTTACAGTTCACCTTTCTACTAAAGCTATTTCTATATCTTGTCTACTCATGTGGACATAGGCCTCTCCAAATACCTCACAAGAGGAATGCACGTGCTATCCCGCCTCCTGTTTATCTCAAAGTCCTCCCAGTGAGGGGCGAGTAAGCCGCGATCAGCCACTAATCTCCTTATCTCGAGCGAGTCGTTGACCCGACTTCCCTCGGCCGGAGTGACTCGTTTACTTTCCTCCTGTTTCACTTTGTAGCTTCTGTTGTGTTTGCTAATTGACTATTAGGAACGGTGTGTATCTATTGTGTTGTAATGATTTGACCCGAGTTTTTGTCAAATAAAGGATGTTTGACATATTGTTGTAGGCCGTTTACGTGAGTCTGAAATGGTCTAACATCGCTAAGCCCGGCTGTCGATTGAGGTAGACACAAATGGATCATTTATTGAAGAAATTGTTGCAAATGTTCAAGTATTAGTGTCTACTAATACTTGAACATTAACTTAACTTCTCTAACGCCCATTTTCAATAACCTATCGCAGTTCATAGATAGATAGCTATTCTCGATAATCAGTAAGATTCTATCTATCCATACACTACTTATGCTATCCGTCGGTAGGTTATAGGAAAGCAAGTAAGGGCAAAAGGATAGATTTGTTTACCTTTAGTAGCTGCAACTGTAGATAGATAACTTATTGAAAACGGGCGTAAGGTCATCTGGTCCTTACTCCTTACTTACATGTCAATTTCCCCTGCGTTAAATAGGATTATTATCTATATTACACTAATATTATAAAGACGAAAGTTTTTGAGTGTGATGGTGTATGCGCGAGTGTATGTTTGTTACTTCTAATCTGGAACAAGCGTAGATCAAGTCCTGGTATAGCACATAGGATACTTTTTATCCAGATTTTCAGGATAAAGGAGTTTGAGAAATACTCTTCAAATGCTTAAATCAGAAATTGGTGGATAGGCTACATATTTCGCTGGCAGCAGCGAGTAATCTATAAAAAGCAATTTGTTTAATCATTTCACATCTATTGTATTGTGGATTAATTTTAAAACAAACTCGTTTATATTAATTGTTTGAGTGCTCGTTGAACCTTTGTATATTTCAATTGCACGTCCATTTACTAAATGAGTGAAATCACTAAACCAGATTTTATTAGGGAGAACTTCATAACCGATGCATGTAGGGAGTTTTTTTAGTCCTTAATTTAAAAGTAGATATTTTTGATAATATCGTTCTAAAATTGTTAAAAGCGGCTAACCGTAGCGGCTAACCCAACGAAAATCTAGACAACAATGTGTGCCGAATAAACTTTATTTTTTAAATTTTGTATAGGCTTGCGTTTAACCACCATCTCACCTAGTGGTAAACGATGATGTGGCCGACGATGGAGCACGCTTGCCTAGAAGTAACCTATTCACTTTTTACTTAAAGACTCTTAAGTTGTAGCCATCAGGACAGACTCCGGCAGGGAATTCCACTCCTTTCCTAAAATTATGGTAAAAAAGGAATAGGAGTGGGTTTTAGCCAGTTGTCTGACAAGCCCTCCCACTCCGCCCAAGAGCGGGAGAAGTCATTTTGATGATTTTCCACCTTAAAAAAAGCAGTACGCTCAATATAATTATGTGTTTTTGTTTGGTGATATATTATGTTAATGTTTCCTTTCTAATCTTTTGTTTCCCTTCCAGTTACTGCTAGAGCACCTAGAATGCCTGGTGTCACGACACGAGCGCTCGCTGCGCATGACGGTAGTGAAGCGACAAGCCGCCGCGCAGTCCGGAGTCTCCTCAGAGGTCGAGGTTCTCAAGGCACTCAAGAGCCTCTTCGAACATCACAAGGCGTTAGACGAAAAGGTAAGTCACTCCAATACTCAAGAAAATTTCAAAATCGGTCCACAATTGACCGAGAAATCGGTGAACTTACACAAAAAAAAAACATACATACTGACGAACATAAAACCTCCTTCTTTTTTTAAGTCGACTTAAAAAAAGAAGGAGGTTGTAAAGGATTCAGCAAAAAATACATTAGACCGACGCACACGTGGGCCACGCCTGATTAGTACGTAGAACGACGTCGCGTGGCGTGGATCTAATGTGGCTTTACAAGACTAGTTGCCATGTAAAATGTATGGAGACCGACGCGCTCAGATTGGCGTACGTGGCCCACGTGTGCTCAATGTAGTTCTTCCTTCAAAGTGTGTTTGAAGTTCAAGATGGATCGACGTAAAAGATATTTGTAGGACTAGTCGTACAACCTTCCTTCCAGTCTAGTAGGTTCTAAATAAAGGGAATGGTAAAAGAAAACTAGACCCAGATCTAAGAAATCAATCATTTCAAATTGTTTTGGGACTCACACTACTACGTGTTAGTAGATTTGTCTAGAAAGACCTTTTCAAGGCTCATAAGATTTGGTGATACAGACAGACAAATATATTTGGAGTAAACTGAAACACATACATACCCTTGTTGTATTACTTGGGGTCGGCTTTACTCGTGTTTTTTCTTCTGTTCTATTCTATATAAGCAGTCACGCTCACTGACTATCTTTTCTTTCATGTCACTCCTCACTCAATCCATTCATTCTTTATCTTTATTGTGCTCAAATATTTTACATAAATAAAAATATGACAGGTGATGTACAGAGACGAGCTTAACCCACAATTGGGGTTTGTTACAGCAAACATTATAAGTTACAAAAAAGAAATTTCCATCCATCTTTTCTTTGGCCTCCCTCTCTCTCCCTCTCCATTCATCCACATGTAAATAGCGCTGCCCGCCCACGACCGACAATCGGTGAACGATTTTTTCTAGGTGAAAAATAGAACACACTGATCGTAATAGTGCAACGCACACGGCCTACAAAAAGTCGGTCAGAATATACTATAGGATTATAATATGTGACGATTATCGGGCCGATTATATCGGACCTACAAAAAGTCGGTCGTGGGCGGGCAACCTAAACTGAAACATAAAAACTACCTTTACATTAAACATAACTGCTCAATATTTTCGTCTGGAACTCGTCTTGCGTAACCGAACAACGAGAACGATCAACACGTATCAAAAACTTATCGCTATTACTTATGCCCAATTTCCCTAGCAATAGAAAACGTTTTCCTCTCTTAGATATGTTCCCAAATACCTGTTATTTGTATAAGTATAGGTGTTTCTATAGCTACGTGTCTGGCGGTAACTGAACATTTTTTGTTTCTAAAGATACATTTATCTATGCTTACAAATAGGTGATTCTGTAGTAATACAGTGTACAATTCGTCCATTATAAGTTGGCGAGTGTGAAGTTAGGCTCTGCGAATTTTGGCGCTTGAAATATCGTACAAAAAAAAAGGTTTAAAAAAAATTAATGCCAATAACTGTTTTTAACAGCAATAAGAACTGCAAATTGCATTTATTTTTTTAAAACCTTTATTTTTGTAAGATATTTCAAGCGCCGAAATTCGCAGAGCCTAACTTCACACTCGCCAACTTATAGTGGACGAACTGTATATATGTAGGTTAGAGTTCCCATTTATTCCTGTTTTTTCAAGACAGTAGATTTTTTAAATGATCCATCGATGTATGTCCCGCTTTATGATATTTTTCAGTTAGACAATGAAAAAAAAAACAATCAAATACTAATCTTTCAGATTTATGTTTTTATCTTGTATCGTAATTTTCATACGGACTATTGTTATGAAAAGCTTAAAATGGTCTGAAATATGAGAAGTACAATTCGTCCACTATAAGTTGGCGAGTGTGAAGTTAGGCTCTGCGAATTTTGGCGCTTGAAATATCGTACAAAAATAAGGGTTTTAAATTTTTTTTATGCCAATAACTGTTTTTAACAGCAATAAGAACTGCAAATAGCATTTACTTTTTTAAAACCTTTATTTTTGTACGATATTTCAAGCGCCGAAATTCGCAGAGCCTAACTTCACGCTCGCCAACTTATAGTGGACGAACTGTACCGACATAAACATGACAGCTTACTTTTATTATACTTTACTTTTTTATTTATTGTTGCCCCCAATACTAAAGCTAAGCTAAGCTTCGCTTCGATTTATTATTATGTCCCGATTTGACGAACCCTAGTTACATATTATAAGATAGTACAAAGCTTTGGGATAACTAAACTAGACCCTTCTTTTTCACTAACAATAAAAGTTTCTGAAAATTGATCTATCATTATTTTTTACTGAAAGCCAGACTAAATACAAAACTATAAAATATTCATAGACCAGGAAAATCGCTTATGACACAACACCGACTATTACGCTTCTAAGCCCGTATATAATCCATATTTAATATTATAAGTGTGAAAGTGACTCTGTCTGTCGGTTACGCTTAAATTACGTTTAAACACATGAATCGATATTGATACTTGATAGGACTTAAGCTTGAGCCTCAAGGAAGAACATTGTTAACTTTTATCTGGTTTCAACTAACGCCCGTTTTCAATAAGCTATCTATCTACAGTTGCAGCTACTATAGATAAAGAAATCTATCCTTTAGTCCTTACTATAACTTTCCTATAACCTACCGACGGATAGCATTTCCTACCAAAAGTTGTGGATTGATAGATAGAATCTTACTGTTTATCGGGGATAGCTATCTATGAACTGCGGTAGGTTATTGAAAACGGGCGTTAGACTTTGCTTCCAAAGTTAATGTTAAATATATCCCTTCTTCTATCCGCGAACCGAGGTATGAGGAATTGTGGTACTGCATTTTAATTACCTTTGCAGCTTGATTGACAGGACTAGACAAAGGTGCGACTACTTTTAATTGCGTTTCTGTCTTAAGGGGGATGCATTAAACCGCCAAATGTAAATTTTTGTAAGCTTTTCCATATTTGCAACCCTCTCTATTCAGATAATCCTTTTGAAATGATTTTTCATTCAATGATTATAATTACTAAATTATTTTAGTAATTATATTTCTGTAAACAATTATGTTTTGCGCTCGCAATCAACTTACAACTTGCAAATGAACTAGCAAGTTGCAAAAAAAAAAAATTGAAAATTTGAATTTCACGGGCTATCCTGGAGTAAACTTCAGGAACGCTCCACAGAAGTGTTGACAGAAATCCATCGCCTGTTAAGCGGTGTAAAGGCATATAATATAGGGAATAGTCGATGATTGCTTTGAGTTCAAGTGTAAAATAATATGATGAATATATGTAGATTGTTTTGTATTCATATGCGTTATGTAGGTACTCGTATTAATTGTCCGGGTAAATAAAAGGCAGACACGTCCGTTCCTTAGCACCGTATATGCGAGACTGTTTGATCTGCAATTTCCCACAATATACTACAATATGTGTTCGCTGTATTATGTTTCAGGTGCGGGAAAGATTACGTGTTGCGTTAGAGAGGAACACTGCGTTAGAGGAGGAACTAGCGCTCACTAAAGAAGAAGTAAGTACTTAGTTACTCTATCATAACAGATATTTTGGTGCTCTTTCAAAAGTTGTTTGTATTCCTTGGGCGAAAGGAACCGGAGTGAAACCTTCTTGCTACAGTTATTTTTTTTCCATAAACAATTTTTTCGACACACTTGCTCATAAAGCGGCTGTTATTGCTCTGCACTTAGGTATATAAAGGGGCTCGTTACCAAACTGTGACATTTTGATTACTATTATGCACATGTGCGGTAGGTAATGTAGTTAGAACCTTTTTGTTTAACCTCTTTTTAATCAAAAAGAGTTTTAAGACAAAAAAGAATAAAATTTGTTATTGCGTTCAATAGCATAAATTAGCGTTTTACTTACTTATTTCATGCAATTTCATGTTTAAATAAACTGTTTAAAATTTTACATATTTAATTAATTAAATGTTTCATCAAATTTGTATTTTCTGTTTGTATGCAATCTCATTCTTATTTTTTCTAAACCAAGAGCTAGAGTAGCTAGTCTATGGCCGCCATTTTTCGCGCATGCGCGCGCAGAAAAGTCAATTTTAATGCCGCCATATTTAAAAATAAAATACAGATTTTACAAAAATGTCTACAACAACTATTTATGAGGAAAATGATTTGTGCTGTACGCCTTCAAGTAGAAAATCTATGTCATGGGACCGCTAAATAGTCAAAAATAGTTAATTATAACTTTAGGTACTGACTGCACATTTACGAACTGTTTCTTTAAATAAACTTTTCTTATACCTACTTAATAAAGTTGGTTTTTAATTTATTTCTTCACAAGTGTGTCGAAAAACGTCGTATGAAACACATGAGTAATTGGTCATCATCGTTCTTGGTTATCTTAAGACCCTCGCCATGGCTCGGGTCTTAATACCACCGCGACGATAATGACCCACATTACACACTTGTATCATAATGTACTATTCCATTTCTCAGCGGGCTGTATCACATCACGGGCTGTAAAACGTAAATGGTAGAGAGTTGGCATTTTCAACAAACAATAAAATTTAATTTAATTAAAGTGGGATTCACGAGTGTCGAAAAGGGAGTGGGATGCCTTCACCCTGCAGTGGGACATATAGTCAGCGCACTTCATGCAAAAAAAGTATTATTTTGTGGGCTTTCGTTTGCTCTATTTTAATATTGCAGAACGGAACCCTTCATATACTCGCACGTTGGCGAGTTTTTCTTTGTTACATTTATAGGTATTTCCTAGCATAATTATAAGTCGTTTGAGTAGGTATCACTAACAGTTCACAGATGGTTACGACACTTGTCCAAATTCTCGTATGTGATAACATCACACTTCGCTATCTAGTTAGGAAACAGTTCCAACGCACTCATATCCCTGATTGCTCATTATGTAAAACTGTGCTGAGCTGCAAGCTGTCAGCACTAGTCAGATTAGCGCTGCTAACGAACTGCCCGACGATACTAGCGACTACAATCACGTTGTTTTCACACAATACACATATTAGCGCTGCACGGGAAAGCTGCCTTGGGAGCAAAGGCCCATTTGAACGATCTGTTATTCACGTAACTCTTTACGTTACTCTCAAATATTATTTTTTCTTTAAGTCAAGATTGGATAGGTTGCTTCTAGGCAAGCGTGGTCCATCGTCAACCACATGATCGCTTACCATCAGGTGAGATGTGGTCAAGCGCGAGCCTATCAATAATAAAAAAAAAAATTCACTGTTTACTACTCGGGGGCTAATTGAACTTATTATCGGCCTTGTAATGTTCCCACTATTGGCACTTAGCCTCCTCTTTTTTACATGAAATTAAAATAAAATTAAAGGGGGTTAAATTGCTCATTATGTAAAACTGGGCTGAGCTGCAAGCTGTCAGCACTAGTCAGATTAAGACTGCTAACGAACTGCCCGCCGATACTCTCGACTACAAGCACGTTGTTTTGACACGCTGTACAATACACATATTAGTGCTGCACGGGAAAGCTGGCTGTTGAACATTTGGGGCCACGGCCCTTTTGAATGTTTTGTTCTTAACGTTACTCTCGAATATTTTACAAGTCGAGGGCTAATTGAATTTATTATCGGCCTCGTAATGTTCCCACTGTTGGAACTCAGGTCTCCTTTCTCAAAGAGGGAATAGGCCGTACTTACCGTTCCGTTACCGACCGTTACCAATCCGCAATGGGCCCTCCACGCGGGCCCATTGCGGATTGGTAAATGCCACATGCCTTCGGATGTTTGGTTCTAGGGCATGCTGATTTCCTCACGATGTTTTCCGTCAACGTTTTGAGAGCGGTGGTAATAAATAAGAGACTAATCTAATCTGATAATTAATGTAATCTTAGAGAATAATGTAAATTCAAGAACATAGCTCCCAAACTAAGCTATCGCTTATATACTGGGACACAGAGCTCATCATCAGTGATAGGAATAGGTAGTGCCTATTTGCCTAAACTTCGAAGAACAGAGACAAGAAACGGAGACCTCCTTAGGACTAAATTTTTTCCGAGACTCCCGTAATTTCGAGATAACACTTAATATACATTAAAAATTATGTGGAATAAGTAATTCGTCAATATTTACCAAAAGTTTGCGACTATTATAATAAATAACATACACAGTCGTTACTACCATAAAATTTTCAGATTTTTTTTTTTGAGAACATTTTGTAAATCACTTGTTGATCTTAGTAGGTATTACTTATTCCAAATAACATTTTTTTTAAATATATTTAAGTGTTGTCTCGAAATTTCGGGACAGGTGTCTCGGAAAAAAATGTAGTCCTAAGGAAGTCTCCGTTTCTTGTCTCTGTTCTTCGAAGTTTTGGCAAATAGGCACTACCTATTCCTATCACTGCTCATCATCATCATCATCTGCCTAGCCTTTTCCCAACTATATTGGGGTCGGCTTCCAGTCAAGCCGGATTTACCTGAATACCAGTATTTTACGAGGAGCGGCTGCCTACCAGACCTCCACACAGACACAGAGCTCAATTTTGGATATTATTTCCATAATTATTTACGTTGCTCTTTCTTTTTAGTAACACATGTTCCGCTTACAGTTACAGCAGTACAAGTCGACGCAGGACGACAAGCCGAAGGAGAACGGCACCGTGCCCACCGGCTCGCCCGAGCAGAACGGCGAGCAGCAGACCACTAAGGTACGGTGCGCACTGCGCTACATTACGTGTTACACCATACGTCAGAAGTGGCGGGTCGTGTCGGATGTTGTATAGCGGGAGTTGAGCGGTTGTCGGTAAATTACTAGATGAAAAGAAAGAAAAATGTTTATTTGTGATTCACAAAGAAACAACAGTAAAATGATTGGTAACTAATCTATAAATGCATAATTTAAAATATAAAAATTAAAATGTAAAAATAAAACAACATTAAAGAGTGATAACAGTCAGCATATAAGTGTGTAATCGCAACAGCAATTAAATATATTTTTCAATCTATACTCTAGAACAGGTATAGAACCTTTGAACCTTTGTTGGAGAACGAGCCACTGAATACGTAATAATTGAAACCATCAACACGACAAAGAAGAAAACACATTCACTTAAAAAAAAAAAAAAGATGGTGGTTCTTGAAAGAAAATAATCTCTAGTATTGTCACGTTTTTAGGAGCTATTTATTTTGTATTTTCTAACTAAATCTACCTACTACGAAGCAGGAGAGTATCTTTGTTAGTAAAGTAGGTTCAAATAAATATACTAAGCCACAGTTTTCATTAAAATCTCTAGTTAGAAATCAAGTAATCTACCGACAATCCTTAACAAAATCACGGGATACAAACAGCACCAAAGATTAAAATAAATTTGTAAAAGATTCTACATACACACAGTACATGACACTAACAGAAAATATTTAAAGAAACACACTCAAAACAATATGTGTTACTTCTTAATTCCCTTTAGATGCTTCGGCTGCGAATTTATTAAAGGCAAAAAAAAAATAACAGTTTCTAACAATTCTCGACTGGTCAAGGAATACTTTTCACATTTAAATAAAAAACTTTCAAAGGACAACAAAAAGAAATCGTCCATAAAAAGAACTTTTTTTTTATCGTCCGTGATTCTTGTCATTGCTTCAATTAAAACTCTGAAAAAAGTTCGAGGTGTCGAGAAGTTAAAAAATACTTTTAACAATTTCCCGATATTTCGACGTTTCCTACTGCCGTTGATGTGTTCGCAGCCTTAGTTGGTGATTGTGCTCTATTTTTTTACATACCTTTTCTGATATTTTTCAAAATCTCTTTTTTACATACCTACACTTTACTTAATTACTCAGATACCCGCGAAACGAGACACAATAGTAAAACAATAACAGCGCGGTCTCATAGGACCGGTTGGGGATTCAAACGTTAAGTGTGTGATCGACTTGCAACTCGGTCACATTAACTTGACGCTTGGCGTCGATGAAATAATGTCCAAAAACAATATAACAACAACAGAGAACTAGCCAAATTATCGACGCGCGTATCGGTAACAAAGATGTTGACCATACCTGACACTTGCCGGACGAGCTAAGGGAATGCGGGGGGGTGTTCGCATTTCTAAGATGCGTCAAGTTAATGTGACCGAATTGTACGAGCCTATACCGCGGTTTTAAAGAACGTCGATCAGGACCTTTATAAAGTACTTTGGCAATGTATTTTATCAGAAAAGGCATGTGTGTGTTGTGTGTATTAATTTTTTTGATTGAACAAAAATGTTTTACTTAATTCGTAATTTACGAGTTGCATCACTGCTTACCATCAGATGAGATCGCAGTTAAGCACTAGTTTATATCTAAACAAGTGATCCGCAGTGCATTTTGATTTCAAACAAAAATTTGAGCAAATTACGAATTAAGTAAAACATTTCTAGATTTAAAGAAAAAACCGCTTAAACTAAAGTGAATAGCGTTTAGTTTTACTTTAAACATTTGTTTTTTGATGGACGACCCAGGATCCAAATAATGTAAACGGCGAATCGGAGACGACAAGGAAAATCAGTGAACTCCAAAATACGATCGCCAAGCAGGTTAGAACATGCTATATGAGCATCATGCTGTACTGGTGATGAGGTGCTGGTGAGGAGTAGGATCTGAGGGTTAGGGAGATCGGCATTCTATGGGTTTGGGAGCATTATGCATGTTGGGCCAAAAACTTTAAAGAAATTATTTTAAGCGTTAGCAGACTGCCGTGGCGAGTAAAACCCAGAGAAACTTACAAAGCTGGTTTTTCAGGGTGGGAAATTATCAAATAGTTACCCCAGCTCTGTGTAAAGAAAGAGAGGGAGCGTCGGGATTTTACTGATTAAAACTCAGAATGCTCCTTCAGTTTAGTTTCAGTTTCTAGCCTTCTACGTTCGAGGGCTCGAGTAAAACAGCTGTACCTCACTTTATGATTACGTAACAGGCAAACAAATTAGGATATTTTGGTCTTGACTAACTTTTAAAAGTTATTTCGTTTTCTATTTCTAGTTATGACAAGCATAAGTTTTCACGACAAATGACCCGAATTTATTCGTAAAAAAAATGTATTTCAATAAGAAGATTTAAAGTGAGCGATAAAACTTCAGCAAAAATATGCTAAATAGCAAACCTAAGCCCATTACGACACACGGCTGGCTGTTCTCTTTACGTGTTACGACAAAGACATAATGTCATATAACATGTAGGTAGGTAGATGAATTTTCCTTCCGCTTCACTGAAATTTTGATCAAAGTTGACCCTGACCCCGACGGAGACACGTATCTGTCTCTCATTAACCCCGTCTGCCCTTGTCATCCCTTCTCGGGCACACAGAACCCATCATTTTACTCAGACAAAGAAGATAATATGGACCTCATCCCTGAGGGATTATCTGTTTATCTTTAAAGCTAAGTTAGTCTATCGCAGGTTTGAATAAACTTCGTATAAAGAGAAACGTTAAAGAAATATAAACCAGTACTTACAAACTGGTTTATATTTCTTTAAAGTTCATGCGATTAGAATTTATTTAAAAAAAAATTAAAAGTTTTACTAAAACTGAATTTTGTTTTCAAATGAGATCTTGTGAATACGTAGTTTAGATGTTTTAAGTAAGCATACATTTTTGCGATTTCCACATAAGAGTTTGACAACATAAGGAACTAAAATTCAAAATTCTGCATCACGGTATTAGAGTTCTCTGCGAGATTAGAATATGCAGTTGCCCAGACCAGACACAACGTTTATCTGGTCGGTGAATCCTAACATAGTTATAATTTAGGTGTCTTCAAGGCTAGAATGAATAGGCTCTTAACCTATCAATATCCGCGAAACGAGACACAATAGTAAAACAATAACAGCGCGGTCCAATGAGACCGGTCGGGGATTCATGAATTAATAAACTAGCGAGCCTCGCCATCAACGATTGCAACAATGCTTTGGGGATCCACATTGGGGATCGCGGTTAAGCACTAATTTATAATAATAAAAATATTTACCAACAAAAAGGAAATTAAAAACATTCAAAAACGTAAATGGTTTAAATAAAAAACTCAGCCTATTAGAAGCCCATCTCCTCAATCAAAGCCAGTTCTCAGACAGCACCGAATCTTACTAACAGGCCCCTAAGACCGCGGCCTGGTCGCCATTGCACGGTCGCGCCATCTGTACCGCCTACATCGTACTAATACGCATATCCACTTACCTATACTACTGTATATGTATCGCTAACCGAACCGTATTTACTTCTAATACCTGCTAGTTTAAGTAGCGCTAACCTTTGAAGTTCTTTTGGCCATTGTGTATGTAAAAAAAAAGATTTTTATAGCCATGCGATATTGAACCTTGTGCCCATCTTGTCTCGATAAGGATTAAGGAACCTTTAAAACCTTTAAATAACTTAAAATCTTTTATTGACAAGTAAAATCTATGATAACTTGTGTTGAGTTTTGTTCACAAAAAAGTATATTGTCTGACCAAATGTTGTGTCATAAGCTATAGTGAATGAAAGAAATCGCCTTTTGGCTAAGATCAAAGTGTATAGAATGAAACTAATATTAGCACCTGCAAAAACATAAAATATTCTGTAAACTTCTGTAAATATTGAAATGCCCTAACATACGTGGCATTGAATATTTCCATCTGCTTATTCCTGAAGGAAACCATCCTTTAGACTGTAGTATTTGGCGTTCCTCCAGCATTTTATTTACAGAAAATATGATGCAGTGGTCAAAAGGCTTTGAACCTGGTAAACATAATAATAACCTATAAACACCGTATGTTAGTTTAGTTTCATTTGTAAATAATAAATTATAGCAACTATGTTAATCAAACCGTTTGTCAAAACTGGAATCACTACTGTGCAGAGGATAACCTTGTCTTTATAAAAAGAACATTGATCATCGATGTCTGATAGTTGGACCTAGTGCTGCCCACAATAGACAAATAATACATTATATTTCTTGGGCCTATTCTAGTCTATAAACCAAAGCTCATCAAAATCTATCCCAGGAATTTTGGGTAAAGAGTTAAGTACATGAATAATAACTTCTATTTTTGAGCAGCATTTAGTCCAACCAAACACCGTCAATATTCTTTAGTTACTGGCTCTCAAAACTTTGCATACTATACATCTATTGAGATTCATTGATTTTCATTAAGAGGATCAATCTTGGGCCTTGATAGGCACGAATGAAGGAGCATGCAGCCTCTCTTAAGGCTTATAATTGTATATTATCGCTTGCTACTGCTTGATTTTAAAGACGCTTTACTCCCCAAATACATTTATGTATGCAGAAATTAAAAACAGTTTTGACAAATGGCGTTTACCAAGGCAGACTTGAACAATCTATCACCTTTCTCTTCTGAAAGAATATATCGTTCAAGTTTATTTATTTTATACTTGCACAAAGGCGAACTTAATGCCATAGACATTTACTAACAGTCAACCTAGAATAGTAAGATATTCGAACTAACCTACTAGTAGCATGCAACCCCATAGACTAACCATCGGCGCGCACTGACATCACGTATAACTACCATAGGAGCATAGGATCACAATCATGACACTAACACTGATCATCACCGGTGTATCAATGTAGTTGGGATACTCTATGGTAACCTGTATTGTATAACCTCTTTACACTATGGCTAACTTAGGCTTTGCACTGGCTGAGTAGTACAAAGCAGAGGGTTATGTGGTGTCGTTGAAAAATAGACCTTATTGTTTGCAGAATAAAGTTAAATATCGTAAAGACATGAAAGGACTTCTTAGAGTAAGTTCATTTTGTACTCTTAATACAAGGAATAAAGCATTTTATTCAATGACATTTAAAGTTCTCTGTGTTCGAAGCCGACCCCAATATAGTTGGGAAAAGGCTAGGCAGATGATGATGATGATTTAAAGTTCTCTGTGTTGAGCTGCTTTCGGCCTGCGTTAAGCCTAAACAGCAGTTATATCCAAAGTTTCAATTGTATTTAAAAGCTAATATATCAATGGTAGCTAGTAAAAGAAGCGGTGGATGTAACTTGATGAAGTAAGCTAGCCAAAGTGTAAAAGGTAATATCAGAATGTAATTTTAAGGTAAGTTTTAGAAACTAAAAACCAATATTAATATCTCTTAAATCCACAATCCAAAAGATAACTCATAAATTGGAAAGTAAACTTCAGAATCATTTTTATAACTCGTAAAGTAACCCAAGTATCAAAACTTATAGGCCGACATCTATAGACTTAGTTTGACAGTTCTGTATACAGATGTTGGCCATGACTAAACCCTTTCTCTCCACACATAAACTAACCTTTCGCTCCTCAAACAGTCAGCAGAGTTGAGCTCGTGGCAGCGCCGAGTGGCTGAGCTGAACAACAAGGTGTCTGAGCTGGAGGACCGGCTGTCCAAGGGAGAGAAGGAGCTGGCCAAGAAGCAGGACGAGTGCGTCAAGCTGCAGAGGGACCTCCGGGAGAACGTCGCGCAGAAGGAGGACCAGGTGAGTTATAAAGTGGCTATAGTGAATAGGCTCTTAATAAACTTAATGCGTCTTAACATCAACGATTGCATCATTGCTTACCATCAGGTGGGATTGCAGTCAAGCACTAGTTTATATAATAAATAAATAAAAAATAAGAGTCTTTGTTAAACTGGTGGAAGTTCCCATTGATTTCTGCAGCCAAACTTAGCCAAGCAGCATCACTGTGAACTTTTTTTAAGGAAGATGCTTCAAATTAACCTGTAAACTTCAAATTTTCTATAAATGTGAAGGTTACATTAAGCCTTACATTGTTATGGTCTGGACATGGCATTCGCCTTGTCGTTTACACCGCGTTTATCGCAGGACTGGAACAATTTGCCTGCTGCGGTCTTCCCGCTTATAATTTAGGTGTCTTCAAGGCTAGAGTGAATAGTCTCTTATTAACCTATAGCGCTTCACCATAAACGATTGCATCACTGTTTACAATTAAATGGGTTAAGTTTGATTATTACAGTACCCCAAAAATGTATTACTTCACAAGTCGTTAGAGTGCTATAATTAAATCAAATAACCAAATGTCCATCTCTATCCAGGAGGAGCGTATCACGACTCTGGAGAAGCGCTACCTGAACGCGCAGCGCGAGTCGACGTCGCTGCACGACCTCAACGAGAAGCTGGAGCAGGAGCTCAACCACAAGCAGGCGCAGCTCAAGGTAGGGTCTCGCGGATACCAGGCAGATGGTAGTCAAGATAGGACATAGGGGATACCGTACTGATGTTAGTCAAAATAGATGCAGGTGTTGGAGTTAGGGCCGATGGAATTGAAATTTCGGTTTCGTAAATGGTTACGGATTAGTTTCGGTTACGGATATTAGAATATCTAAAATGATTAAAGTAAACTTAAAATACCAAGATTTGAGTTTCAATTGTAGTTTAGATTATTATTTGTTCGGTGAGGGCAAAAAAACCAAGTCATAACTTGCGACTTCGCTTTTGTCCAATACTATCCGAAATAAATTTTTACATCTAATAGTTTTGGTTACCTACGATTATAGAGCTCAATAACCCTAAGCCCCATAGCGCACTAGCGGCCAGCGGCCAGTGGCCAGGACGCGGCGGCCATCGAGATACAAACATTAGTATGAAACCGCCATAGAGCGCGCGCACCTGTGGCCGCTGGCCGCGTGCGGACAGAAGCGCGCGCTCTATGGCGGTTTCATTTGTTTCTCCTGGCCGCTTGCGGCCATGGCCGCTAGTGCGCGCCTGGCCTTACTCTGTATTGTATGAAGGGTGGGTGTTGTAAGGGTCAGATAAATCATGGGCATAGTAGCTCGAGAAGTATAAAGTAGTTGCATGAGAGGGGATTATAATAGAGGGATTATCGGAGGAAGTGTTCTAGTTTTGTTTCTAACCGTTTCAAAAAAATAGATATCCATACCATAAATTAATACCATAAATAAAACCAGATAAAACCAGGGAAACTAGGTTCTAGGAAGGTGGGACTGATCTGCCGACCCTGGTTACTTTATCTTTTATGTTGACCGTACATCAGTGGAACTGGTTTTTTTTTAGTGTATTGATAACATGAATGAAACACTGTAAAAAACAAATATTTATATGATAATCTCTTCATAGTTCAAGACTTGGTTATGTTTTTTCCACTTAGACAAGTTAATTTGTCATCTTCAGTAGTTTTGTATTTCCGTACGTAGTCAATATAATCGTCTAGTATAAGGTGGGGACGTGTGGTAAATACTTAGCGTTCTGTGTTTTTTACAAACAACAAAAAATCCTAATCCATTCTCCTAGCATAGCATTGTAACTAACAAAACTAACGTAGGCCGGCTTCCCGTAGCTCACACACTCATAGACCATGCCACGTCATTCGCATTGCAGCTGCAAGAGGAGAAGATCGCCGCCATCGAGGAGAAGCTGGAACTGTCCACGCAGAAGCTGGCGCAGATGTCCTCGCTGCCCGAGATGGAGGAACAGCTCAAGGCACGCATGGAGGCGCTCAGCCAGGTGGGTCCAGGTGGCATGTGGTGCGATGTAGATTTAGGGTGGTGTAGGTTAGTCGGGTGTTGCATGCCTTTAGGTCTTGAATTGTGACTGACAATGTTTATGTGCATGATCTTTAAAATGACGGGTGAATAAAGCATCATAAAAAAAAACCTCTATGCAAAGTTTCAGCTCTGTAAGTCCAAGAGTTTAGGCTGGGCGTTGAAAACTGTCTGATTGTCATTTGTTGTCAATATTTGTCAATACACGGCGCGTTAAATTACTTCAACCAATTAACAGTAAATTGCTCTCGTTGGCATAGATATTATTGATAATGGCTTCATCCGTTTAAAGTATTTTTTGCATTAATTGATGCACATGCGTCATACACGTAAACATTATCGGTCCCAATTCACCATTTCAGGGGCCGTTTTATTACACAGTAACTGTGTTTTGGAGGTCAGACGTCAGATAGGTAAACGCTCCATTAAAAATACGAGTAGCGACATGGAGGTAGACTGGAAACCGATCCCAGGTTGTGAAGAAAAACCTTTGCAGATTGTGGATCTTTGTTGAATTTCACTTTTGAATGATGGAACTAACAATTTTTGATGATGTCGAAGCCAATGCAGCATCTTAGCATGATATTGGTTTAACGTTTGAATCCCCAACCGGTCCTATGAGACCGCGCTGTTATTGTTTTACTATTGTGTCTCGTTTCGCGGGTATCTGAGTAACTACAGCAACTAGCTCAACAGATTGGGTCATTCCCAATGTATCTTAATAAAATTTCATTAAAGTTTTAAAACAGTCCATCTGTTACCAACGAATTGATAGCGGATTCTGCTTTTAGAGAGATTCATGCCCAGGAATGATTTAAAGAGTGGCCTATGAAGTTTCTTCACACTATGGAATGTGAAGTTTAAATGGGCCTAATGGTCTTTTTGAAATAAATGTTTTTGATATGATAGATGAGGGTAACATTGTTCGCTTGTCAAGATATTTCGATTGCGGACAGAATCGGAATCTAATTTATGTATTCTTTTATATTCTAGTGACTAACAATACAGTTGTGCTTAATGCTTCTCATGTTCCATTCCCATTGTAATCTTACAACATTTTCCATGTCAAGTGGAATGACCCCTGAAATAATTTTCTTAATATTTTTTTTGCAGTAGCTTTTATTTATGTTTGCTGACTAACTAAATAACCTAACTTATCGTAAAATGGTTTGTTTATTTCATTTTATAGATAAATATTTTAAATCGCCGCGAACAATCGTCTCCTAAGTTAGTTTTGCTTATAGTTGTTCAACCTTTTGACACAAACATTGTTTCGTGAGAAATTAAAGAATTGAAATGTTTTATATTCGCGTAGACATCTACAAACCAAACTTTTCGTGTTCTTTACGTCACAAAAGATCGTGTAACAAAACTGACTAAGAAAAAGAAAGAAAAAACGTTTATTTAGCATACTCGTACAGACACACAATAAAGAATTAAGTACACGTATGTACTTAGGAAGTTTAGGAACTTACATAAAAAATAAACAAGATTGTGTGTCTCAGGGTTACGTCAAATACAAAAGTCAGTATCTCGTGACAGTCTTTTTCCGGGATGATAAAAATAGGCATATAGCAAGAATGTAGTTTTTTGTCTATGTAAGAATTTTACTTAGTTTGTCAGTAAATCTGACTCCAGTCTTGACATGAAGTACCGTGTTACCCCAGTTAATGGGTTGTGGAGGTCTGGTCGCTCCTCGTAAATGACTGGTATTCAGCTAAATCCGGCTTGACTGGAAGCCGACCACAATATAGTTGGGAAAAGGCTGCGTAGATGATGTCAGTAAAAATGTAGAATGAACTGTGAAAATAGGTGAAAATCAAAGTCGATCGAAAACCAAAGGAGATGTATTAAGCACAAATATAATTATTGGTCTCCCTCGCAAAAAAACAATGTTTTCTGTGGCGATTGATATGACGTCACAGTCCATATCGGACTTCTTTTTCAAGTTATCTGCTTCGAAGCTATATATTTTAAAGATTCTTGCGTATTTATTTACAAGAGGTAATAAGAATTTAGTTGTCCCTGCATGTTCCTTACGTTACCTCGTACTTATAATAAACTAGCTGTCCCCTGCGGTTTCACCCGCATTTTTGGTTACTGCTCCGCTCCTATTAGTCCTCGCGTGATGTTATATAGCCTATAACCTTCCTGAATAAATGGGCTATCTAACAGTGAAAGAATTTTTCAGATCAGACCAGTAGATTCTGAGAATTGCGCGTTCAAACAAACAAACAAACTCTTCCGCTTTATAATATTAAGTATAGATAAATTTTAGTTAAACAAAAGATGTGATGAATAACGTTCGTTTTTGTATAACACAGGTTGTTTGTCCGCAGGCTCAGGAGCGGCACGGCTCGGCCGAGGACCGCATCCAGCGCCTGGAGGCCAGCGTCGAGGAGAAGAACGCGGAGCTCATGCGGCTCAACCAGCGGCTCCGGATGAACGAGGAGCACAACACCAGGCTGTCGGCTACTGTGGACAAACTGCTGTCGGAATCCAACGACAGGTGAGTCATCATCTCAGCTGGAAGACATCCACTGCTGGACATAGGCCTCCCCCAAGCGTCGCCAAAGCGACCGGTCCTGTGCGTCTGGCACCTATCGGATTCCCGTTTACAACTCCAAGCCTCTATCACGAGCTCTTAATGCGATCCATTTGACGATTCAAATTGAACTGTTACAGGGATGGAATTATAACTGGTGTATAGCTCCATACACCCTTTGCAAATATGTTATAACTAGGTATATGTATGTTGTTGGTTCTGTCAACGCCTTAGGCCAAATTATCCCAAGCAGCATGAGAGACTTCATCCGTTCGAGTGTAAAAAACTAACAAACATACATAAACTAGAAAGGTGCAGCAAAATCCTACTGGTACAACAACTTTAAAAGTTTAGTGAATCTTAGTGTTAGGGTCTGTTTCACCACCTACGATTAAGTTTCCGATATCTTACTTGGCAGATAATTTCATAGAAATTCTGTCCCATTTTTGAATTTATTCAGGAAGTAGTGGCTACTCGGACATTGTGAAACAGCCCCATAGTGTAATAAAAACTAAATGATTGGAATTACAAAGCAGTGCAACGAGTAAACTTTTTCTTCTTCTTGCCCTATTCCATATTACTTGGGGTCGGCGCGCGCTCGATAGTAGTATGGGATATGCCGTGTCGGGAGAGCCTGCGCCCGCGCACAGTGCCTCTCCCCGTGACTGCTGCCGCCCGCTGCCACTCGGCGCCTAGTCATGTCCAAACACACACACAAATTATCACCTTTATAATATTAACGTGATTGTTATAAAATTTTAATAATAACGATAACCGTTTGTTTGCAGGCTACAAGTGCACCTGAAGGAGCGCATGCACGCGCTGGACGAGAAGAACGCGCTGACGCAGGAGCTGGAGAAGACGCGCAAGTACGCCGACGAGCTGCTCGCGGAGAAGCAGGACATCCTCAAGGAGCTCGCCAAGTGGCGCATGGAGACCGAACAGGTATGTAACGCCATGTGTGCTCACTACAAGTACGCCGACGAGCTGCTCGCGGAGAAGCAGGACATCCTCAAGGAGCTCGCCAAGTGGCGCATGGAGACCGAACAGGTATGTAACGCCATGTGTGCTCACTACAAGTACGCCGACGAGCTGCTCGCGGAGAAGCAGGACATCCTCAAGGAGCTCGCCAAGTGGCGCATGGAGACCGAACAGGTATGTAACGCCATGTGTGCTCACTACAAGTACGCCGACGAGCTGCTCGCGGAGAAGCAGGACATCCTCAAGGAGCTCGCCAAGTGGCGCATGGAGACCGAACAGGTATGTAACGCCATGTGTGCTCACTACAAGTACGCCGACGAGCTGCTCGCGGAGAAGCAGGACATCCTCAAGGAGCTCGCCAAGTGGCGCATGGAGACCGAACAGGTATGTAACGCCATGTGTGCTCACTACAAGTACGCCGACGAGCTGCTCGCGGAGAAGCAGGACATCCTCAAGGAGCTCGCCAAGTGGCGCATGGAGACCGAACAGGTATGTAACGCCATGTGTGCTCACTACAAGTACGCCGACGAGCTGCTCGCGGAGAAGCAGGACATCCTCAAGGAGCTCGCCAAGTGGCGCATGGAGACCGAACAGGTATGTAACGCCATGTGTGCTCACTACAAGTACGCCGACGAGCTGCTCGCGGAGAAGCAGGACATCCTCAAGGAGCTCGCCAAGTGGCGCATGGAGACCGAACAGGTATGTAACGCCATGTGTGCTCACTACAAGTACGCCGACGAGCTGCTCGCGGAGAAGCAGGACATCCTCAAGGAGCTCGCCAAGTGGCGCATGGAGACCGAACAGGTATGTAACGCCATGTGTGCTCACTACAAGTACGCCGACGAGCTGCTCGCGGAGAAGCAGGACATCCTCAAGGAGCTCGCCAAGTGGCGCATGGAGACCGAACAGGTATGTAACGCCATGTGTGCTCACTACAAGTACGCCGACGAGCTGCTCGCGGAGAAGCAGGACATCCTCAAGGAGCTCGCCAAGTGGCGCATGGAGACCGAACAGGTATGTAACGCCATGTGTGCTCACTACAAGTACGCCGACGAGCTGCTCGCGGAGAAGCAGGACATCCTCAAGGAGCTCGCCAAGTGGCGCATGGAGACCGAACAGGTATGTAACGCCATGTGTGCTCACTACAAGTACGCCGACGAGCTGCTCGCGGAGAAGCAGGACATCCTCAAGGAGCTCGCCAAGTGGCGCATGGAGACCGAACAGGTATGTAACGCCATGTGTGCTCACTACAAGTACGCCGACGAGCTGCTCGCGGAGAAGCAGGACATCCTCAAGGAGCTCGCCAAGTGGCGCATGGAGACCGAACAGGTATGTAACGCCATGTGTGCTCACTACAAGTACGCCGACGAGCTGCTCGCGGAGAAGCAGGACATCCTCAAGGAGCTCGCCAAGTGGCGCATGGAGACCGAACAGGTATGTAACGCCATGTGTGCTCACTACAAGTACGCCGACGAGCTGCTCGCGGAGAAGCAGGACATCCTCAAGGAGCTCGCCAAGTGGCGCATGGAGACCGAACAGGTATGTAACGCCATGTGTGCTCACTACAAGTACGCCGACGAGCTGCTCGCGGAGAAGCAGGACATCCTCAAGGAGCTCGCCAAGTGGCGCATGGAGACCGAACAGGTATGTAACGCCATGTGTGCTTACCACGGACCCCTCAATAACACACTGATTCTATAACGGCGAGCAATGTTAGGCTAACAACTCGCTAAGCAGTTTTCATTCGCGTCTGCCGCAGTTGCGAGTTCGCAGCTTTTGTAGAATGCAGATAAAAATTAATTATGTAAAAAAATGAGAGCACTTTTTACACCCATGGTGAACGTGGTTGTCCGCGGCTCCCGCTGCATCCACGGCACACTTGTCGAACAGCGCGGGCCGCGCGCGCCGCAGTCTCCCGCGAGCTCGGCGGAGCGTGCGGCGCCCGTGCTTGCCGAGCCGGCGCAGTGGGTGGCACGGGGTAGGGGAGAGTGTGCATGAAAGGGTTAGGTTTGGAAAGTGCCGTTGTGATTTTTACTACTTACCGATATTCTGTAACGTTTAATTTTAACTCTTGGCTACTAGATAATTTCTACTCACATAAATTTTATATCATTAAACCGCCCGTCTTGCAACCGCATGTTTTGCGATAACCGTCCCCGAGAGGTTCACAAGTGAAAATCTGACCAAATCTGCGGTCTCATGAGTTTTGAAATAATACAACTGTTTCCTCCACCGCACCGATTACTTCCTCCCCTCCCCGTCACTACACTCTTCTAGTTGGAAGGAAGGATCCTTGAATAAATAATGAAAAATGATACACAAAACAAAAATAGTAGAAGTTAATATGCTTATTACATTGCCTTACTTTCTGTTTCAAATGATTGAATCTAACTTTAAAAAAAACCACTGCGTATACTAAATACCGATTTTGAAGTCCGAATTAAATACAGAACAGTTCAAATCTACAGTTTTTATTGCCATCGAAAAACTGTAGCATCGTTCAACTGCGCATTTTATAGAACATTAAAGCTTATTCACGCCAGCATTACAATCTATATCCATTTCCCCTGCAGCTCAAACGCCAGATGCTGGAACAAGAGATCGCCTTCAACATCCAGCAGACGGACGCCCTCACGCGCTCGCTGTCGCCCGCCGCGCAGCCGCAACAGCCGCAGGGACTCTTCCAGCCCAAGGTACATAACGAATCTAGACTTACCAACTGCACAACACTTACACCCTCATGCCCCAGTCGCCTCTCGAATTCCACCTACCGTAGGCTCCACGCCTACAGTACTTACGTTACGGACGACGAGCATTGGGTAGCTCGCCGTCCGGGAACTGTTCCTACGGTCGTCGTCGAGTCGTCTACAGCGTGTAGTGTTTCATGCGCGTCTCAGAGATTTCAGCAAAACTGTAGGGGTCCAGCAAGGCCGACTACCCATGGTCAAGAATACAAGGCAAACAAGAAACTGTATCATAAAACTATTTGGCATAATGGGAGTGTTCTTCCTACTCTTCCAGGCCTAATATTGTTTATTTATTTTACCATTTATGTATCCACATATACACAGAGAAAGAAATATTATAATAAAAAATTGTACAAAAGTACTGCTTAGTTCAAAGGAACTTTCTTCCAGCAGACAGTGTTCTTAGTATTAACAATTTGCATGTTTGTCTGTAGCTGGACAGCTCCTGGGAGAAGCTGCAGCAGGCGCACGTGCTGGCCAACGTGCAGCAGCCCTTCGACGTGTCCAGCGACGCCGAGGTCAGTTCGTTATACGAAGTTAGTTGTTTTGTCTTTACTAGCACTATGCATTGTTATTCTGTTTATTTATTTTATACACATATTATTTACATTTTAAAATATATTTTTTAACAAAACAAAAAAAAATACATTAAAAATAATAGTCCACCCGTGTCGGAAACGGAGAGGAGCTCGTGGCTAGATAATAACAGCCGCACAGGTCGATCTCCAAGGTAAAGCAACGCTTGCCTAGGTTGATCTGTGGATGGGTGACCACTGACCATCTTAACATAACGAGTTTCCTCCGTGCCTCGGAAAGCACGTTAAGCCGTAGGTCCCGGCTGTCATTTGTAGATCTTTGGCAGTCGTTACGGATAGACAGAAGCCAGTAAATCTTACTCCAGTCTTGCCATGAAGTACCGTGTTACCCCAGTTATGGGTTGTCGAGGTCTGGTAGGCAGTCGTTCCTCGTAAAATACTGGTATTCAGCTAAATTCGGTTTGACTGGAAGCCGACCCCAATATAGTTGGGAAAAGACTAGGTAGATGATGAGTCCACCGGTGTCGAAAGCGCAGTCCAAGCTGCCAGTGGTTTAGGCTCCTCACGATGCGTGTCGTATCAAGGAGAACTGCCTTCTGTACTAGGCCCTTGATCCAACCGCGCAACGACAGCTTTGACGGATGGTCGTAGAAACTTTTGGCCACTGCAGTTCGTGTCCGGATAGATGAAGTTTGGAGGAGTGATTGTTATTGCTTAAAATTAACACAAGCACAGCTGTCTCGTGACAACTGTCTTCAATGCACTCCAGGGAAGTATGTTATGTCTCATGCCCATTATGTTTGGGATGGGTTATTATCCTCTCGCTCGCTCTGGGCAGACAAGCTGATACGCCGTTTGTTATTAACCAGACCCCGGATTGGTTTTTAAAAACAAATCATATTCAAGTCATTCTACCATCTTCCTTTGGGGCCTGTCGCGATCACAATAAATGGTCTATAGCAGGTGTTATGAGCCTATAGCTCATCAGGACAAGCCTGATAGGCTCATCAGGCTTGTCTGTTTCCGTTCAGTCCTATTTATACAGAATGGCAATTTGGAAGCTTTAAAGTCGCTAATTAGTTTGTAAAGTTTTCGTTTAGGGCTAATAGGGTCGATGTTACATTATGTTGTGCGCCCTCAGAACGACGAGTCGGACGGCGGCGTGGAGGGCGGGCACACGGACGCGGCGGCGCTGGCGCTGATGCTGCAGGAGCAGCTGGACGCCATCAACACGGAGATCCGCCTCATCCAGGAGGAGAAGCAGACCACCGAGGCGCGCGCAGAGGAGCTCGAGTCCCGGGTGAGTACACTCACTCTTGTATGGGGGGTAGGGATCGGGGATTTTGGTAGGGTGTTAGGGTAATTGTGAATTATTCGCGGCCGTTCATACGGCTCTAGATTTTTATATACTAGCTGACGTAGCAAGCGTTGCTCTGTCATATAAATTATCAAAGAAAAAAATGGAGGGTAGGAGAGTAAAAAATAGTTTTCAACCTATACTCAGACCTACAATTTCATAAGAATCGGTCAAACTATTTTAGAGAAGGTTACAAACACTGTGACACGAGAATTCGATAGAGTAGAAGACTATATTAATTTGAATATCAGTCTGCGGCTAAGGCTCAAATCAATAATATATATTTTTAAAGTTGTGTAAATTTACAAGATTTTGTAAATTAGTAAGTCTAGTAGATCTACTGGTCAGAAGCAAATAAAGACATCACTAAACTTGAAATTCAAGGTAAGATTAATGTGGTGGGGGTAGAAAATTCATGGTTTGTTCCATCTTGTACAGAATAAAGGAATAAAAACTCATTGGTTGTGGATAAATAACAGCTCAGTCAACGTCTGTGTATCATAAACTGTATTCAAATGTTTCAGCTTACATTCTGCTTATCCACACTACTTTTAATTAGTATTATAATAGAATTCTCGGTGATGGGTCATCCAATCTGTTCATATCATGGGTTTTAAATGGTTGTGGCGGTGCGACGGTTATTTAAACATTATGTCTATCCCAAGAGTATTGAAACTCTGCTATATTGCCATAAGCATACGCAGATACATTTATGCAGCCTAAAGCTGTATTGTACTATTAAGCTGTAAATCAGCTGTTTTATTGATGTTTCAAACGCTTAAATGCTGCTTGGGATGGTTTAATTCGAACATTAAGGTATCTTTATCCATCAAAATTTTGGAGGCCCTAATTTAAAGGTGACGCACCGCCACTTGATTTACATTTCATCCTTAGTGGGTTTTTAGAAAGGTTTTTAATAACTCCATCGCCTAGAATCACTCCTAGCTACCGATCACATATTATTACTACAACTCATCGCGATAGAAGTAAATTGAATGCGGAAATTCGTCAGTTTTCTGGGAATGTCGAAACTAAGAAAAATAGTCTCATTTCTACTGATTATTGAATAGAAAAAGTAGTCTTAAAAAAATCCAAAATAAAATACACAAATTCACAGACTTTCTTTCCGTTTTTTGAGATTTTTATTTACTTATTCCTGCTGTAAATTGTGTAAAAACAGTAAAAAGTCTTAAAAAAATGTGATGAAACAAAATAAAAAAATTCACAGATTTAGATTTAGAGTTTACCGCGCAAAAAATAATAATATAAGGCTCAATATCTAATTTATGATTGCCTTTTGTTTTATCGATAGTCTTACGTTTCACCACTATCTTACTTATGATGGCAAGCAACAATGTGGTTGACGGTAAAGCTTGCTTAATACATTACTACAACTCGATTTCAGTTAAAATAACACGAATCGAGACCTAAATCAGGATATTCCACATTTTACAACATTGCAAACCTCTCTTTTCATACGTCTCAGAAAACTTTCGACATTGCTGACTTTTCGCAATCGATGAAATAAGTTTGTCCGTAAGTGTTGGTGTAGTAGTGGTATGCGCGGTGAGCAGTCCTGGTGCTATTAACAGGATGTATATAAGCGGGTGTGGTGTGGGCAGGTGGGCAGCTACGAGCACATGAACGTGCTGGCGCGCCGCGAGTCGCCGCCGCGCGCCGCCTCCCCGCAGCGCGCGCTGCTGCCGCCGCACCACAAGTACCACACCGTACGTACACGCCCGTCCTACACCCACACTCCCCCTACTATTGTAGTTATACTAGCGATGCACGATACCGAGGCGGTTTACCCGGTTGTTTCAATTTTATCTCGATTTTTCTCGATCGCATCGATTATTCGAACATCACGATGCTTCTCGATTGTATCGATTATTCGAACATCTATTCAATGGTTCTCGATTAGTAAATGATATTTGTTTTGCAAATAAGATTTAAAACACACTCTTCACTCACTCTTCTTACACATCAATTCGTAAGCGTCAGTGTAAACTAGACGAGGCCGGCGTTTCTTAGCTGACTACCCTGAGAAGAAACACTGAAACAAACTCAGGGGTCAGTCTCTTTTAAATTCCATACAAAATATGTAATGGTCAAATCACATGAAAACCAGAACCATGCAGATTAGCGTTTCTCGATGGTTAAGGGTTTCCAGTAAGAGTAACTGTTTCGAACTATCAAAAATTAGCAGTAGATTCCGTGTACTCGAAACAATTGAAAAACATTTCGATTATTTTAAAGATTGGCGAGCCAATGGTTTATTTTGACGACTACCAATTAATAATAATAATACGTTCTCAACTTTCCACACAATGCCATCTAGTCCCAAGCTAAGCAGAGCTTGTGTTATGGGTACTAGACAACTGATAAACATACTTATATATTTCTAAATACATACATATTATAGATAAATTACACCCAGACACAGAACAAATGAACGTGCTCACCACACAAACATTTGTCCTGGGTGGGAATCGAACCCACGACCTACGGCATAGCAGCAATTCTTTCGATTGTAAAATCATTTCGGTATCGCCCATTGCTACGATATACAGCCTGACACTATCGACTCGACATCTTTCAAAAAATCAATCATAACCGTCGATTTTTTGAGTGATATCGAGTCTTCTGCATTTACTCGATGCGAACAAAAATGTTCCTTACTGACTTTTTCATTAAATAATTTTATCTTTGATTGATATGTAGTAAAAACTAGATAGTGATCAGGCTGTATTACTATGTATTTAATTTTATTATTTACTAACAGGCATATTTACTAACATTATCAGAATTAGACAAGCCTGACTTGGTTTTGGGTATAATTTCATACATTTGTATTGCCTAACTAAAACTTAGCGACAATATGTCAAACCTATTGTATTGTGTAGTTGTATAAGTAACTAACGATTCATTTTCCAGTTTCAATATAAGAAGAATTTACTGTTTTACATTTATATTGCTGCTGTTATGTCACCGAGAACTGAATAGAAAATTCGTGTATCTTCTAAATAGAATTTCTAAATCTCTCGTTCAAAAAAAAACAAACTCAACCTGAAACACAATGAGAGGTACAAAACAAAATTAAATTCAGTTAGAACTCATTTAATAAGTATGTTTGCTTGTAAAATAATATTAGAATGCCTTGGATTCGAATAATACGAATATGTGGAAGCCGACCCCAAGGTAGATGGGACAAGGCTAGGGAGAAGATGATTCATGTTGAATTTTGTATAATCATAAGTCATTCTAAACTAACACTACCAAATAAAGTCCTGTCGCAGTCATTATATCTTTGACAGCAACCAAAAAGCAACCTTATTGCAACGATTATAAAAGTCATTATTCAAATCAGAGATGTTCTTCTTCTTTTCGAATCGAATGTAAACTCGTTAAATTGTTTGGGCCCAATGTGAGTACGGTGCTTCTGTTAAAAATATGAGCCACACGTTGGAGTGCCCCAAGTGCCCAAACACCTGCACATTGGAGGATTACATACCCGCGAAACGAGACACAATAGCGCGGTCGCATGAGACCGGTCGGGGATTCATGAATTAATGAGTGCCACCGATGCTGCTATCAGAGATGTAATGAGTGCGAAGGGAGTATAGTACTAACCTGCGGTCCTCACGGTGTGACTAACCCCGGTGCATGATGTGGTGCGGTGCAGGCGCCCGCGTCGCTGTCGCCGGCGCACCACTACCGCACGCCGCCCGCGTCCGAGAGCCTGCCCGCCAGCCAGGTCCGTCACACTCTACTGCCTGACTCTCTGCAGTACCTACTTCTTGTGCCCACTGTACCTCCAAACTACCCGCTGCTGCTTCATTCTGAAATCGTTGTTATAAAATGCCTAAAGATTTAAGCTAGAACTACATTGGCCACATACGCCGATTTGGGCGCATCGGTCTCCATACATTTTATTTATATGGCAACTTGACACGACTTGTAGAGTTACATTTGATCCACGCCATGCGATGCGACGTGGTTTTACGTACAAATTAGGCATGGCCCTGATGTGTGTCGATCTGATATAATTTCCCAGTATACTAGGCTATAGTTTTGTCCAAAGTCACCGTGAGTAAAGTGAGTCAGTTTAGTGGTACATTCGGCACAAGACGAGTATGCACGCGTTCACAGGAATGGCTTACAGCTGTGTGGAAGTTTGCGTCAATTATCAACATGTCAATGTACGGTGTAATAGTCTGCTATAGAATATAATGAATATAATTTATTTTGTAAGTACAAGTAATAGAGTTCAATGTCAATCTGAAAAAAAATACAATTTAAAGGATACAATTTGATAAAATAAAAATTTCGGAGGTACCCCATAAATATTTATTTATTTGTGATACTTTTTAGTCGTAAAACGCATTATCGACTATGAAATTATGTTCATACTGTAATTTGTCTAGTTAAGTAACTATTGTCAAAGTAAGATGTCAATTTTGTTCCCACAATCTAACACTAATTACTATTATCAATTCGTTCTGAGAAAATTAAACTGCAGGCTGTTTCACCCAAATTCTTTATAAAATGCGAATGTTACAAGTAGCTTATAATTATTAGTAGCTATTAATATATAAGTAAAATGTGAATATATAATTATGACATCCTAGCATTAGCATGACACACCCTTGATATAAATTGTATGTAATTTATGCCTTATTGTGAAATACATATTTAAGATTGGTTTTGTCTCAAATCGCGTCAATTTGAAACGCCTTCTTCCAATCCTTCAGCCAATGTATACTAATATACTTGTTAAAATCAATAATATAGCCAACACAAACGGCTATTTTTTTAAATTACTGCTATGCTTGCATTTTACCACTATCTCACCTGATGGTAAACGGCGATGTGGTCGACGATGGAGCACGCTTGCCTAGATGTAACCTATTCACTGTTGACTTAAAGACTAGGCTGTAGCTATCAGGAAGTAACAGACTATGGATATAAATTAATATAAGTTCACGTAATTACGATTAAAAAAGAAATATACTTTTAAAGTGCATAAAATGACTAAAACCAATCTTTTATAATTATTCAAACTGCGGCATGCCAGCTAAATCCTAAAATTATACACCTATGTACTTAGTATGTAGTATATCTTATAGCTGAATACGATATAAATGAACCAGTCTTGTCATCTAAGTGCACAGCACTGCTTGACGCAAAGTAGATACTAGGCGACGCTTGTATGTGCAAGGTATATGTATGTCTTTTATATGACGACGGTGCAGTGATTATCAATCTTTGCGGACAACATAACTGCCATATAAGTCGAATTACCTACAACTCGGTCAAATTAACTTGACGCTTGGCGTCGATGAAATAATGTCCAAAAACAATATAACAACAACAGAGAACTAGCCAAATTATAGACGCGCGTATCGATAACATAGATGCTGACCATACCTGACACTTGCCGGGCGAGCTAGGGGAATGCGGGGGAAGCGGGGGGATGTGAGCATTTCAGACATGCGTCAAGTTAATGTGACCAGATTGTATGCAGTTTGTTAATCATCTTTTGTGATTCACAAAAAAAGATAATCACACAAGACAAAAAGTTTGAAAATCGCTGACTTATAAGATAAATAAATTGCTGAACTGTAATGCATAAATATTATACATTAAATCTGTTTAGTTTGTTTTATAAGATCTTTGTCAAATTATTTAGATTATTAGATACTTGTCCATTCAGACTGGAAGCCGATCCCAAGCTAGTTGGCACAGGCTAAGGAGGGAGATATTTATTTAGATATTATTAATCTGTTACATTCATCAAAAATGTTAATCGTAGCCAAAAATAATAAGTAGTTTTATAATAATCAAGTGTAATTATGACTGATAGAGTCAAAAGAACTAAAGTTATTCCAAATAATTACTATAATGAAATTATAAATAGACTCAGCATTAATTACTGTTCTTTTAAATATACCTAGTAAACATTAATTTGATTAGTTTCAGAACATCTTTATAAACAAAACTAACGTATAATTTATTTATTTTCGCATGTAGCTTTAGTTTCAACTGAATTAAGACTGTTTTTTGTCTGTATAATTTCAGGTGTTTTCAAATAAATACACATAACAGCTATTGCACTAATGTTCGTACATCTCTTGCGGCTCCTAAACGTTTCATTAAAGGTCAATTTATACTAGCGCAGAGTCGAAGCGCATCGAAGCGTCTATCCAAAACTAAACATAACAAATTTAACCTTAACTCCACAACGTAACGCGCACATTACTTCTGAGATTTTAAAAAGTCGCACGTATTCTTCGAAATTCGCGCGTCTACGCGTGAACAACGTTGATTGGCATTCGTGCTGCTTCACTTTAGTTGTAAAGAATTTGACGCTTCGATGCGCTTCGACTCTGCGCTATAGTATAAATTGACCCTAAGTGTGTGCCCGCATGCGTGCTTGCAACCGCATGCGGCCACAAGAAGACGACTCTTAAAGAGCAAGTGTACTATTTTCCGCTGCATTCAGTTAGTCCAGTGGTGCCCAACCTGTGCTCAGTAGTTTATAAGAACTAAAATATGGTTTGGCAAAGGAAAAACAAAATATTAAACTTGCCAACTGAAAAGTAACACGTTTTAAGTTTCTATCATAAATATGTTTTTTAACGTTTGAATCCCCAACCGGTCCTATGAGACCGCGCTGTTATTGTTTTACTATTGTGTCTCGTTTCGCGGGTATCTGAGTAACTACGACAATGCTTGTTACTTCTCATTTTAAAGAATTGGTATGCTACAAATTTCGAATTGATGATAAAGGTTTTTTTTATTAAGATAATTAAGTTAGGACTTCTGGTCCCTACTAACAACAGAACCAAAGTGGTGAAAAAAGGTTGGGAACCATTGGGTTAGATTGAAAATCGAACTCAATGCAGATATGTGAGAGCACCGCGTGTACGAATGTTAGTGCTATCACCACGACTGTTAGCTTGAACCTTATGCCGTCTCCATACAGCTCCAACTATGTGAGGAGGGCGCTGGTCCCGTGGTCAGTGGCGAGGGCGCGGAGTCGCCCCTGACGGCGCGCTCGCTGCGCCTGGAGAGGGCTGCGCGCGCCATCCACGCCGAGAGAGACAGACTGCGGACCCACTACCAGCCTCCTTATGACTCGTGAGTATTGCCAGAATCTTTGGAAATTAACCTACCCTTCTATGAAGAATGTTCTATGATACACCAAAATACAAATTGGTTAGAGGATCTAACTTCTAGCATCTGCCGAATCTAACGATCTAGCATCTAAAATCTAACGATCAACCTAGCATCTAACTTCAATCTAGCATCTAACGATCTAGCATCTGCTGAATTAGGCTTATACCCTTCCAAGTTTAATAAATAATGACTAGAATAATTTTATCAATAAGTGAGTATCAATTTTTGATTATTGAAAATTCTTTGACCCCTTAACGGTGTAGGAAATTTAATCAGCTTAGGGGGTAAGTAAAGTATGGACGCTAGGGTGCCTTAAACCTTAGCACCAAATTGTCTGGTCGTTATTTTGTCCTACAGCTATTATTTTAGTTCCTCGAAACCAAAAAACATCAAACGTCTTATAGAGAACATTAACAAACTAATATCAAACAATTGTTATAATATGTTTTACTTAACTTTAATTGAGTACAAATGTAATTTTTGGACTAAACTTCCTGTATCGATGACTAATCTACAATGTAACAACTTTCCATTCCACGCTGCCAGGACTTCAATAATGTCGGGAAGCCTCGCTCGGATCCCCATGCACAGGTCTCTACCCCAGCCGGGCGTCAAACCGGCGTCCCACCCGCAAGTGAACCTAGCTCACCTGTGGTGCGATTGTCCCGACACGTTGTTCAACTACGTCCCGCACAGGCTCTGTCTCAAGTCCAGCATGTATAGGATCGTTGATAGCTATCTGTTCCATCATCCCTGTTTGGTTAAATCCGCTAGTTATATCTGAATTTAAATGGAGGGTAGACGAAAAAGTAAGGCGTCTTGTCCACGGAACGTTTTTCTAACCGTACGTACGTACGTACGTAATAAAACGTACCGTGGACAAGAGTCAATAGTCTGCGATACAACACTGATGATACACGGCGGCGACGCCATTCCGTAGCGCCGCCGTTTGTGTCAACAAGCTCTTTCAGTGATCCATATAACACTGCGCGCCGTAACTTAGGACGGCGTAAAAACGTGCCGCGTACAAGAGGGCTTAGAAACATAGTGTATGTGCCCTGACAAGTTATTTAAGTACAATTTGTTGACACGAGACTGGAGCACTTTTTGGGCTAATATAATATTACTTCTTATTACTTCATAAATTATATCAGATATTATGATGATTTATTATAATAAATTTTATATAAATTCGTAGAAGAACAATGTGTCAGGAGATTCAGCTTATTTAATGTACTCGTATTCTATACATAATTATTTCCATGCATGTTTTATTCTTTTCAGAAAATATTGTGTTACGTTTTTTTTTTCAATTTTTTACCCTAATAAATATTTAGACATGTTACAAAATGGAATTACTAATTTTCTTCACCTTATTACGTCATAGAAATGGGATGATATGGGATTTTTATTTTATAACGGTATGTTTTTAATTATTTTGTGTGTGATCCCCGATTCCATAGTAGAGGTCGATTTGTGGCTAAAGTTTTTAGTAATTCCATTTTAGCTAGAATAATGACCACTAGCTAAGTAAGAGAGAATATATACCAATATTTTTAGTTCAGCTACACTCAAACTTCAAGTTGCTTAAAGATCTGTTAAATTAAATTTAAAAAACTATTTCGAGTTTCGCAAGAATACGACTGAACGATGAAAAGAACTATGAACAAGTCGTATTTAAAATCTCCTTCATAGAACATAAAAATTAAAAGAAATAAAGTATTTATAGACCACACCACATAGAACAGCTAAACTTTTAAACAACATCTTCATCAAAATATAAAAAGGCTTACTTGGTAGATTTTTTGATGCATGCACACTAAAATCGCTCAAGTCCTCATTTAGATCTGAAAAATAATGCTAAAACTTTAAGCTAATTTTCAGTAATTAGTCCCCATTTTTATTTATCTTTAACGCACTTCTCGCTCAAACCTAGCTATATAACCCTGTACTATGACTAACTAACTGACTGTAACCTTTCTTCGCATAGCAACATTTCATCCAGTTCGAGCCAAGAGTCCCTGGGCGGCATGTCGGTGCCTCTGGGCGGTGGCATGGCCAGCACCTGGGGCGGCGGAGGGGCGGCCAGGGCGGGCGGCTCGGCTGCGGCTTCCCTGGCGTCCATGCATCAGCAGAAGAAGAGAGGCATCAAGAGCTCGCTCGGCAGGTTCTTTAGTAAAAAGGAGAAGGCGGGGATGCCGGTAAGTTGAGTTGGAACTTTTAGTCTCTAGGGATTCCCTAGAGACTTACAAACGGATGCTTAAATTAGGGACTTGCTCATTTTTTTTCACAATTTTAACTAAAAACTGCTATTGATGTTGCATTTCAGCATTGTGTCATTCAACCAAGAAATAATATAATATCTGTTATCAGCATTGTGTCATTCAACCAAGAAATAATATAATATCTGTTATCAGCATTGTGTCATTCAACCAAGAAATAATTTAATATATGAAAGCCACACAACGACAATGCCTCAGTCTCAATCTGTCAGAGTACCTTTAATTTTTATATAGTTTAGTCTGATGATAATTTGAATGTAGATTTATGTACACATTGCGTGCATAATCTATTTTATCGCACCTGCAGGCTTCACTTGTCACGTGACTTTGCCACAGGCATCATCATTGCCATACATTTTTAATTTAGCGTCTGTCAGGGAAAGCTGACAGAAAAGTCATTTGTCTAAGCCCGCTGGTAAGATAGAACGACTGTAACTTTCTGTATCTTTCGTTTCATAATACGAATCTTTTCCCCCATGTACAGCAAGGACAGAGTCCGCGATCGCTATCGTCGGTGTCATCGCTGGGGCTGTCGTCGCTGGCGGATGACCCCGCGTGCAGCGACGCCATGACCCCGCACGCGCCCATGTCGCACGCGCCTATGTCTCACCAGGACTATGCCAGGAGCAAGAGCAAGTCAGTATACAGCGCTAGAGTGCGTCTAATGAAAGCGCGACCTGGAGTTAATTTTTTTAATTTAACCTATCAAATACCCACAAAACGAGACACAATAGTAAAACAATAACAGCGCGGTCTCATAGGACCGGTCGGGGATTCATGAATTAATTGGCAATATTATTCAGTCGCAATTGTAGGTAAGAAAAAGAATTATGAAGTGTCAAGACATGATTCTCCTACTAGTTAGTAGGTACCACATACAAAATTTTCGGATTTAACCTCTTTTTCTCAGGTCGCGCTTTCATTAGACGAACTATAATCGTCCAGTCAAAATAGACATTCCAGTTTGCATTAATTCCCAACAAGCTGAATTTTTGTGCAGGCCTTGAATACGTCATTACGAATGATATGTCAAAAGTCCCCATCGATCCCGCTTGTGCGTTGTTTTTTATTCGAGGTCAAAGGTCACAAATAAGCATTTTTTGCGTATAACTCTGAAACAACGAGAGCTATCGAAAAATAGTTCAGGCAAAGTTTGTAGATCGTAAAATAGGGAATATGCATAAAAAATAAAATGGCCTGATTTTTTTTTTCCTAAACTTTTAAGGTCGTAGTAATACACTCAATTCGTTATTTTCTAATTTAATATGCATTTAGTTATTTAAAACGTAAATCAAAAAGTGAAAAATTTACGAGCGAAATTCAAATTTGTAAAACGCCTCAGACGACGACGGCGACGACTTTGACGTCACAGGGCACAAAACTGACAGGAATGGTGAATTTATCTGGTGTACTTTTTATAGTGTTATACACATTGGTATCATGCAATATCTACAAAATGGCTTTTTTCTTCTTCCATGATTATTACGCGACTAAAACACTTTGTTACATATCAAACTAACTCTCAATGCAAACAATAAACTGACAGGACGTAACCTATGACGTCACGCCTCAAGCGCGCGAGAAATAGTAGCGTTTGAACTCGTCAAATTAAACCAATATTTTTAAGATTTTATAAAAAAGTAATTACTACTCTTACGGCTCTGGTTTATTTTTTTTCTACATCAAAATGAAGTGAATATTGAATAAAAAAATAAAAAAATTGCCCGCATATTCCCTATTGTCTACAAAAAAGATCTAACACTTTTTCTTCTACGGTGCACTGTTCTCGAATTATGGCTATTTTAAACATAGAAAATACGAATATGCACTCATACTAAGGGATGTTGGGTTCGATGAATATTTGAATGAGAAACCATCTGTAACGATACATAAGCAGTGTCGTAAAGCAGACACCCGGAAGAGCAGCATCGCTGCAGCTAAAAGACAGCGTGAGGCGGAGATAGCTACTAAATCTGGGATTAGGCCTCTTCGTACTAGCAAGAGGTAATGAATCGTCTTTTTGACGAAATACCGTTTGTTCTGTGGCAATGAAGCAGATAAAACGGCTGAAATAAAAAAAGCGCAGCATCTTCGACCAAGAGTGTCCTCAACTTTCAACCCTTGACTTCAAGAAAACCATCTTTAAGGAAGCTCAGACTCGTTCTCATGAGCTAGCAAGTAGTGTCATTGCCCTCTTTCAGTATGAATATGACTGTTTATTGTGTTAAGGTTCATTTCCTTGCACTATGGAACGGTGTGTTAGAATTAAAATAACAAACGTCTTTACTCAATGGTGATTTATTTGCGACTAAAAAACATCATACTGCATGCGTATTAATATAATGAACTGGACATACCGCCCACCAAAACACTCGTTTTCAATCTATATTTTGAAATAAAATAACATGCAACTCTAACACTGAATGGACTGTAACTATTTAAATTTATCAATAAACTTGAACATAATCATCAAAAACTCATTAACCTAACCGCCCACCATAACTCACTGACTTTTAGGTTCTTTAGGAAGCGGTATCAATTTATACAGAGGCCTTTTCAACTCATTGTTCCCCGTAGTCTGAACTGTTACCACCCTTACGAGATTGTCTCTTCCGGGATGTATTTGCTTCACCCGTCCCAACAACCATTTCGTAGGCGGCAAGTTGTCCTCCTTTATGATAACAACATCTCCAATAGCTGGCTCCGGAACCTTCACTTGCCACTTGTATCTCTGTTGGAGCGTGTGGAGATACTCTGAACACCATTTATGCCAGAAATCTTGAGTCATTTTCTGAATAACTTGCCACCTAGTTAAAAGACTGACAGGTTGGTACTCGTAGCTTGTATCAGGAATCGAAATCAAGGGCTCCCCAACTAGAAAATGCCCCGGAGTAAGTGGCATTATAGTGTTGTCCATTTGATAAAGAGGGCGAGAGTTTAGACAAGCCTCAATTTGTGCTAAGAGCGTAGAAATCTCTTCGTAGGTTAGTCTCGTGTCCTTATTTATTCTGAAGAGGTGTCTTTTAGCAGACTGAACTCCCGCTTCCCATAAGCCTCCACATGTAGGCATCTTTGGTGGTATGAAGTGCCACGTTGTATTATCGTTAGCTAGAAGTTCAGCCGCTTCCTTCGCGATATTATTTTTGCCTCTTCGGAACATGTCCTTCAGTTCTTTCGCAGCGCCAACGAAATTTGTGCCGTTGTCGCTCCACAAATTCGAACAATGGCCTCGGCGCGCAACAAACCTCCGAAATGCAGCTATAAAAGCTTGTGCTGTTAAGTCTGTAACAGCTTCTAGATGGATCGCGCGAGTCGCCATGCACACATATAAACAAATATAGCCTTTTGTTGCATGGTGTCCGCGGCCTTTCGATGTTCTGATTAAAACTGGTCCAGCGTAATCAACTCCACTATTCACGAATGGCCGATGTTGATTGACTCGAACGGCTGGCAGTTGTCCCATGAACTGGTGTTTTACCTTCGCCTTATCCAAAATACAGATCTTACAGTTGTGAATAGATTTTCTAACAGCAGACTTCAAACCTATCACCCAGTATCTCGTTCTCACAAAAGCCATCATCGCTTGTATCCCACCATGCAGTGTTCTAAGGTGAGCTTCTTGAATTAATAACTGAGTTATATGCTGATTACATGGTATTACAATCGGGTGTTTTGTAGTTTCCGTTATGTTGGCATTTTCCAACCTTCCTCCCACTCTTATTATCCCGTTTTTATCTAAAAAAGGTGCGAGTGTGATAAGAGAACTGCCTTTCTTTACGCTTCCACCCTTCTGTAAATCTTCAATATCCTTCTGATAAACTAAACCTTGATAATACTTTATACATAACTCTAATACCTTGTCTAGCTCATTTACTGTTAAATATTTTTCTCTTATTTCCCTTTCTCGTTTTATAAATCTTCGGCAGTAGGCTAGTATTCTTTTCATTCTTGAAATTGAAGAAAAATGTTCCCAAATTGGTTTGACCTCTATTTTTGTGTTAAATGACGCCTTCATTTCTAAATCGGTTTGTGGGATTTCATAGGAATGTGTATCTATATTTTTGTGTTTTAACCATACAGGCCCAGTCCACCATAAATCAAAAGAAGCCAGGTCGCTTGCTTTCACGCCTCTTGTAGCGATATCGGCTGGGTTATCGGCAGACTGAACATGTCTCCATCTGTCATTGTCAAGTATCCTTGTTATGTCTGCTACTCGGTTTGCAACGAACGTTCGCCAACGATTTGGTTGGGATTGCAACCATGACATCACGACCATTGAATCCGTCCACGCGAAGATTTTGTTTTTAGGTATTTTCAACAGGTCTTTCAGATCATTGATTAACTCTGCAAGCAATGCTGCGGCGCATAATTCTAATTTTGGAATAGATATCTGCTTCAACGGCGCAACCTTGGTTCGAGATGCAATGATTGTGATATGCACTGTGTCTTCTTCAATAACCTTCAGGTAAGTGACAGCAGCATATGCTTGCATTGATGCATCTGCAAATCCATGTAATTCTATGTTTTCGTAATTGAACGTTGTAGTTTTAAACCAGCGTGGTATTGTAATGTTTTGCAGATGTATCAATTCCCCTTTATATCTCATCTTTTCATCTATTAACTGTGATGTCAGCTCGTCATCCCATCCCATATTACACAGCCACAGTTTTTGTATAAAAACCTTAGCGTTAATTATCACTGGTGACAGCCATCCAAATGGATCAAACAGCCTTGCTACATCAGATAGAATAGATCTCTTCGTTACGGGACCTCGGACTTCCGGTAAGTTAATCGTAAATTTAAATGTATCGTCTTTTCTATCCCATGTCAATCCCAGAATTTTTATAACCTTATCTAGTTTTATCTCTATTCCTTCCTTCGTACTGTTTGTAGTATTATTTTCTTGTAATCCCTTTAATACCCTTTCCGAATTGCTAGACCACTTTTGCATTTTAAAATTCCCTTTACTTAGTATCACCTTTATTTCCTCACAAATTTTCCTTGTTTCTTCTTCAGTGTCACTCCCCGTCATCAAATCATCCATAAAAAATGAATTTTTAATTACAGGTGCTGTATTAGGAAACTCAAATGCTTCATCTTCGGAGAGTTGTAATAACGTTCGTACTGCTAGGTAGGGTGCTGCGGCTGTACCAAAGGTTACAGTCATCAAGTTGTAGCTTTCCAGTTTTTCTTCAGGATTATTTCGCCAGACTATTCGCTGTAAATTTGTATGTTCCGGTGTCATGTCAATCATTCTATACATCTTAATTATGTCACCAACAACACATATTCTATGTGTTCGCCATGTCATAATTAAACTTCGTAAATCAGGTTGTAATACTGGTCCGGTCATCATGGTGTCGTTCAAAGAATACCCATTAGAACCCTTTGCAGACGCGTCATAAACCACTCGAACCTTTGTTGTGTCTTTGTCCTCGCGTATTACAGCATGATGAGGCAGATAGACTGATTTGTTGTCATCATTTGGGTTAGATTTTTTCAAATGACCCATTTCAATATACTCATGAATTACCTTAGAATAATCTGACTTAAAACTCTGAGACCCTTGAAATTTCTTCTCTAATTGTTTGAATCTATAAACAGCTTGTTCCCTTGTATCCCCACATAATTTCAGTGTCTCGTCTATTCCTTGTCGCAAAGGTAGGTGCACTGTGTATTTGCCGTTTATTCTTTTAGTTGTATTTTTGTAAATTTCTTCACACATCTCTTCTTCTTTTGTAAATAGTTGTCTTTTCTTGTATAAAGTCGTTTCAATTTCCCAGAACTTTTTTAAAAGATCATTGTCTTCTGACACCATACTTGTCACATGTAATGTTGTTATTTTGTGTTCGTTGCTAATTAATTTGTCTTCGCTTTGACCTGAAAGTATCCATCCCAAACTTGTTTTCTGAGCCACTATGCCCTCAGAACATCTTACTAAACCATCTTCTATGATTTTGCAAAAGACGTCCGCACCGAGTAATATATCAATCTTGCCCGGTGTGTTAAACGTAGGGTCAGCTAATGATAGGTTTTGTAGGGCTGGTGAGTTTGTCGTGATTTGTTTTGAAGGTAATCTCGCAGATAGTGATTTCAAAACATACGCCTTCACTTGAATAGTTTTCTTTCTATTATATCGCGACGTAACTGACAGGTCCACTACATATTTTATTGGAACCAAGTGTCCTTCTCCCACACCTGAGACCACACCGTTGATGCTTGTCTTCTTCAATCTCAAGAGCTCCACTACTCTTGAAGATATAAGTGAGGCCTCTGAGCCTTGGTCAATCAATGCCCGCAGCACATGTGTTTCGCCGTCGCTTGATGTAACATGTACTTGTGCTGTGGCCAATAACACTCGACGACCAGGTTGTTTCTTGGAGAAGTGTGCGCTTGTGATCTTCTCTGTTTGTTCTTCTTGTTTGTTACTTTCTTCTTTGTCACTCTCTTGTGTTATTTCCTTTGCTTCATGCAAGAGAGAGTGATGTTTTCTTCCGCAGACTCGGCATTTCTTATTTTGTTTACATTTGTAAACTATGTGATTCGGAACTAGGCAGTTGAAACAAAGGTTTTTGTTTTTTGCAAATTCACGTCGTTGTTGTACACTTTGTTTTGTGAATTCCTTACAACTAAAGATATAATGGTTACCCTTGCAATATACACAACTAGGTGATGAACTACTATTGGTATGCGCAGACTCACTCTTATCGTTCTCCTTCTCAGTGTCCTTTGCTACGACATGATACGTTTTATGACCTTGTGTCTTCTCTTTTGCAACTGTAGAAGTGGTGGGTGCTATTAACTCGAGCGTACGAAACTTAGACTCAAGAAACTTTTTCAACGCCGCCCACGTAGACAACTCATCGCTATTCTCCTTATAAGATTCCTCTTCCCAACACCTTAATGTATCTGAGTCTAATTTTTGCGCCACTAGAAATACTAGAATAGGATCCCATGTGGCCGTATTTATCTTCATGTTATTTAAACTGTTGATACATTCTACAGAGTTATCGAGCAATGCCTTAATTTGTGAAGCCGACGGGTTGTTTATCTTTTTCTGACAGCAAAATTTCTTCAAAACTGATGACACAATCATTTTTTTGTTACCAAAACGACTTTCAAGTAGTTCCCATGCTGTCGTATAATTACTTTCCGTAATTTGAATATGTCGTAATAATGTCTCCGCCTCACCGGCAACACTAGTCTTTAAATAATGCAACTTACGAACATCACTAATCGAAGTGTTATGTACGAGCGCTGTAAATATATCCTTATACGTAGGCCATTCTTCATATCTGCCAGAAAACGTAGGAAGCTGTATTCTCGGGAGCTTGGCAAACGGTAGCTGACCATCGTGTGATGAAGTAGACATGTTGGACGCTTCTAATGACCTTTGTTGTGACTCCAAGTTTGTGAGTAGATCGGTTAAATCCGCTTGTAAACAGAGGTACATTTCTTCGTACGTATAATATTCTTCACTGAGAAAGTAAGGCAACAAGCCACGCTGTTCTCGTGGTGTACACTTCAACAGGTTGTTATGCGTTTGTTTGAACACATCCCAATCGTCCTCAATGGCCTTTATTCTCGCTTTAACATAACCTGCTGTCAATCGCTGCTTAGGACATTTTTTTATGTTAATTTGCGCTTTTTGTATCATATTGGCCGTATCTTCCAACGTAGATAATAATTTAGTCTGTTCTTGAGTCGGCAATGCCATATTGGAGAATTAAAACGTAATCCACTTCGTACAAAATGTTCAACAAGTTAAAATATCTTTGATTTTTATAAGTAGCTTCATTCACTAATGACTTGTAAACAACTTCAATCCTTATCTAAGGAATGCGGTGTTCTTTTGTATTCGCGCACCGAGTCCGAGACCACACACGTCGTTCCATTCACTAATTGATCCGGCTCGATTTGGACCATATGTTTATTGTGTTAAGGTTCATTTCCTTGCACTATGGAACGGTGTGTTAGAATTAAAATAACAAACGTCTTTACTCAATGGTGATTTATTTGCGACTAAAAAACATCATACTGCATGCGTATTAATATAATGAACTGGACAATGACTTAGTTGCTGCTGACTGCTGAGGCTATTATACTACAGTGTATTGTTACACTTAAAATACGACTTTCCTGCGGTCTAAAGTCACGATATCTCGAAAGCGATGCTTTATAGAAGAAAAGTGTCCAGATCTTTTTTGTAGACAATTTTACGATCTACAAACTTTGTCTGAACCATTTTTCGATAGCTCTCGTTGTTTCAGAGATATACGCAAAAAACGCTAATTTGTGACCTTTGACCTCGAATAAAAAACAACGCACAAGCGGGATCGATGGGGACTTTTGACATATCATTCGTTATGACGTATTCAAGGCCTGCACAAAAATCCAGCTTGTTGGGAATTAATGCAAACTTGAATAATAATTTAGTCTATTTTGACTGGACTAATAAGTCCCTTATTGAGAGAAAGGTGTACAACTGTCTCCGTTCTTTTTCAGCCTTAGGCCTCGAAAACATGACGCGAAACATTTCTTGCGACATAAATTTTGTAATTGGTTACAAATAACACTTTTACACGTCCAGCAAGCACCACTTACTAACTTCTAGTTACGACTACTTTGTGGTCGGAAATTTGGATCGTGACCTCGCCGGTGGCGGCCTGAGGGCCGTTCCCTCGCGCGTTCGCGGTCGGCAGCCTCCTTTGTTAGCATTACTGCTTCGAAGAAGGAGGCGACCGCCTCGCACCCTTCCTCGCTCCGGTCTATGGCCTGTACAGGGGCCCGGCGCGAGAGGTCGCCGCCACCGATAGCCTCCACGAGGACACGGTGTTGTTCCGCCCAAGCGGGGCACACCTTAACCTATCTATGGTTAACATTTGGACCCCTACATTCTGCTTCCTAGAAACACAGATTCCGGCAAAGAATACGACTCTTTGGCTGTAGTAAGCTGTACGGCTGTACGCTAAGTGTAATCCTCTCCATTGTCGTGTACAGAGAGCGCGACTACCGGCACGAGCTGCTGGGCGAGGCCATGCGCGCGGGCACGCCGTTCGCGCTGTGGAACGGGCCCACCGTGGTGGCGTGGCTGGAGCTGTGGGTGGGCATGCCGGCCTGGTACGTGGCCGCCTGCCGCGCCAACGTCAAGTCCGGCGCCATCATGTCCGCGCTGTCCGACCAGGAGATACAGAGGGAGATCGGTACGTATACATGCGCGCGGGCACGCCGTTCGCGCTGTGGAACGGGCCCACCGTGGTGGCGTGGCTGGAGCTGTGGGTGGGCATGCCGGCCTGGTACGTGGCCGCCTGCCGCGCCAACGTCAAGTCCGGCGCCATCATGTCCGCGCTGTCCGACCAGGAGATACAGAGGGAGATCGGTACGTATACATGCGCGCGGGCACGCCGTTCGCGCTGTGGAACGGGCCCACCGTGGTGGCGTGGCTGGAGCTGTGGGTGGGCATGCCGGCCTGGTACGTGGCCGCCTGCCGCGCCAACGTCAAGTCCGGCGCCATCATGTCCGCGCTGTCCGACCAGGAGATACAGAGGGAGATCGGTACGTTGTTGTTCACCAACCAAACTGTCAAAATGAGATTCCATCAGCGAAAATATGTACCCCTGGGGGAAGGATTGTCACTCACTGGATGCCTGAGAAAGGACAACGTCGTCGAGGTCGACTTAAGCGAAAGTGGTGTGACGATCTGATCATGTTCGCCGGGCAAACTCGGCCAGAGATTGATCTTGACAGATGAGTTTGGAAGGAGAAAGAGGAGGTCTTTGCCCAGCTGCAGGTCATAAAATAGGCTTTAAAAATAAATGTTTCTTTACTGTCAAATACGATTGATTTTTAGAAATTTACTATAAATCGTTAAAACTACGTGTTGTGATTATTACTGTTAAAAATATTAAACTAGCTATAATTAACTAACTTTTATAGAATGCTAGACTTCAAACCCCGCTTCCATTGCAACTACGACGGCCAAAGCCTTACAAAACTCAAAGGAAACGTCGTTAGGTATACTATCACCCTCTCCTGTAGAAACTGGAAGGGACTGTTTGCACTATAATCTCAATCACGGTTAGCGTAAAGTTAAAATGTCAAACACACGAAAGATTTGTTGCCAAAGGCAGAGATAACTGCAGCCGTCGACGCGTTGACAGCGGCGGTCGACATTCGAACTGAGGAGATCAGTTGCAGTTACCTCTGCCTTTCTGCTATACTAAATGCCCATTTCTGACAAAATCATTTTTTGCGTTGCGCACTAAAAACAGCGAAAAATTACGTATAAATCATGGGAATTTTACGGCGATTTTATTAATTTATGTTGCTGCAACTATTAGGTACTCGGTTTAACAATTGTTATTAGAAATATACTGCTTAGGGAGATCGATATAGAGTTTTTACCATCTAAAGATTTTGTATAGTGGCATTTTAGCTATAGCTTTGGCAACATGCCGTTTGCGTGTCAGACATCGTTTTATTTCTTTCAAATGTTCCATTTGATTTCATTTATAGTGCAAATAAGCCCTGATATCCTGTCCTGTAGCCAATACATTAATGATAATCTTATTTTACAGGTATTAGTAACCCCCTGCACCGGCTAAAGCTGCGCCTAGCCATTCAGGAGATGGTATCGTTGACGTCGCCGTCGGCGCCGCGAGGGACGGCGTGCGCCGCGCTCGCCTTCGGAGACATGAACCACGAGTGGATCGGCAACGTGTGGCTACCTTCCTTAGGTGAGATTATTGTGTGTTCGCGTTAGGACAATAGTGACTCATCAGTGCAACTGCAGAGTAAATGGTGTATTCATACTGGGGTAAATGATTGGGTTAATTATTTCAATGTAAGCAGAATTTTCAGATTGGTCACAAATAGGTACAAATAGGTGAGGTATTTTTTAAATTGACAAAAGATGTGTTCGGTTTTCTAATTTACTATTGTCTACTTAGTTAAAGGGCGTGACTAAGCTGAGTGAAAACGATGAATCACTATTTTCTTAAGGGGGATGTTCCAGCTTAGCCCGCGAAATTCAAATTTTCTTACGTTTTTTGCTATTTGAAAGCCAGTGATAAGTTGTATAAAGTTAAAAATACTTAAGCGGCTGTAAAACGTAACTATTTACATAATTATAAACATAAAAATCATTAATACAAGCCTCCAAGCTCACCTAAATGCAGGAACGATTTTTTCGAGGTCAAAAACGTTCCTGCAACTAAGTGAGCTTGGAGGCTTGTATTGATGATTTTTATGATTATAATTATGTAACTAGTTACGTTTTACAGTCGCTAAAGTATTTTTAACTTCATACTACCTACCACTGGCTTACAAATTGCAAAAAACGTAAGAAAATTTGAATTTCGCGGGCTAGCTGAAGCATTCACCTTAATGCAAATACACTTATTTATTTATAAATGATAAAGAATACAAAACAAATTACAATGGAACAGTCATCATAAAACTTTTTCCAAGTTTAGTTTTATTATATGAGGGATGAAACGCATGTTACTAAAAGAGTTATGAGTTTACATGTGGATGGATGGAGAGGGAGAGGGAGGCCAAAGAAAAGATGGATGGATTGTGTGAGAAGTGATATGGAAGAAAAGGGTGTGAGTGATAGCGTGACGAGTGACAGGACGGAATGGAAGAAAAAGACGTGTCGCGCCGACCCCAAATAAAACGGGACAAGGGCAGGAAGATGATGATGAGTTTTATTATAATCTAATGCATTTTACAGGTTTACCGCAGTACAGGACGACGTTTATGGAGTGCCTGGTAGACGCGCGAATGTTGGAGCATCTCACAAAGAGGGACCTACGGACGCAACTCAAAATGGTCGACAGTTTTCACAGGTAAACAGTCAATCAATCAATCAATCAAAATATTTATTTGCTAGAATATGGTACATAAGGTGTTACAATACATTTGTTTCAGCATATCCTGCCATAACATGGCGTGCAAATATATTTACAGTCGTTCTTTGATGACGATATTTATTTTTACAAATAGGTTTGTCAATTTAAGCTAGTTAGCTTTAATTTGCATAGGTATTTCACAACTCAACGCCAACTCACGTTATGTACCAGTTGTAAATAGAAATGGGCTTAAGTAAGGCCCTTGTTGGACCCCTGTATGTTAAGCATTTAAATATTATTGTGACCTAAAGCAAATCTACGTAATTTGTATTTTTATTAACAAAAGGTAAAATCTTTGTTTTCCATCAGTGAATTGTGGAGAGAGATGATTATTCAGAGAAATATGGGATTTTTTATTTTGTGAACGATATGTTCTTCCTTGTCAAATGCCTTTGTCAGGCTCAGAACTTTCGGCTAATTTTTGAGTATATTGTGATTTTGTGTGTTGTGGTGGATAGTATTATTCTCATTATATAATTTATTTTTATTAATCTGTAAGCCTTTAAAATAAAAAAATAATCATGTTGTCAGAACTAATACACTACTCTTTCTACTCTACTTACTTTTTCTTTTTTTTTAATTTGTTGTTTTACATTGTGTGTGTCTATGTGTGTCAAATATTTTTCTTTGTTCAGAACGTCGCTGCACTTCGGCGTGGCGTGCCTGAAGCGCGTGGGCTACAGCGTGCGCGCGCTGGACGAGCGGCGGCGCGCGGCCGAGCACTGCTCGCGCGACGTGCTCGTGTGGACCAACGAGCGGCTGCAGCGGTGGCTCATTGCTATTAACCTTAAGGTACGTCACATAAGGTTTTAAACTCCTTTGGGGGTATGCAGAATAGAGAATAAAGTCCCCCATACCTCCTATAGTGGGGTGTATGGGGTCCGCTCAGACCTTGAGGACCCAAGCCAACCTTACCTGCTAGCGGTGCACCCTGCTGACCAACGGACAAGGCTCTGGCGAACCTGGTTTCCCTCTAGTAGGGTTGTGGGGGTCAGACGGCTGGTCGCCCCACGTAAAACCAACATCAGTCAAATAATATGGATAGGAACAAGGCAAGTTTGGGTACTTGGGCTAGGGCGTCGCCGCACAACGACGCGCAGGCACATCGCCCTAAACCTGCGACAAGTGGGCTAGGGCTACCGTGTCAAGTACGGGCACGGCTAAAGATGCTAGTACCCAAAAGGAAGCTCCGCTTTGCCACCTGGAACATTGGCTCTCTAACTGGACGTTGCAGAGAACTCGCGGACGTACTTGCAAAGCGTCGGGTCCAGTGCGCCTTCCTTCAGGAGACGCGCTGGAAGGGGAATAAGTCCCGTGACATCGGGCAGGGGTACCAGCTAGTGTACACCGGATCACCGTCGGGTAGGAACGGAGTAGCCGTCGTGTTGTCTAAGGACCTTCAGGATGGACTCCTTGAAGTAGACCGATACAGCGACCGTTTGATGAGAGTTAGGGTGCTGATTGAAGGATCGGTTACGAACCTAATCAGCGCCTATGCTCCCCAAACTGGTTGCTGTGAGTCTGAAAAGGAGGCCTTCTGGGAAGAGTTCGAGGACGTAATGCGCGCTATTCCGAATTCCGAAGATGTTTTGGTTGGGGGGGATCTCAACGGCCACGTAGGTCGGTCTGCTGGAGAGTACGGACGTGTCCACGGTGGTTTTGGCTATGGCCAACTAAATGCAGAGGGAGTCAGTATACTCAGGACCTGCGCGGTGTCTGACCTAGCCATCGTGAACACATTCTTTAAGAAGAAGCCCCAGCATCTCATTACGTACCGTAGTGGAGCCTACTCAACCCAAATTGATTACCTGCTGGTGCGACGGTGCCACATTGGCAAGGTTACCAACTGCAAGGTCATCCCAGGCGAAAGCTTAACGGCTCAACACCGCCTTCTGGTCCTGGACTTGGCAGTCAGGCCAAAGAAGAAAGTGACCGAGAAACGCAACCCCCGCACTAAGTGGTGGTTGCTTAGTGGGCCTAAGCAGTCAGACTTCATCGCGGAGGTCGAGCATCTCAAAATCAGTGCTCCGCATGAGTCTGCTCAAGATATCTGGAGTAGGATCCACTCAGCAATCACCGCTGCGGGTAAGCGCGTCTTTGGCACTTCTCGTGGTGGCCGCACCATAAACAAGGAGACGTGGTGGTGGGATGACGAGGTGCAGGAGGCGACTCGGAAGAAGAAGGTTTTATTTAAACAGTGGCAAGGGTCCAACTCTCCGGAGGACAGGGAGGCATATGGAGCGGCTAAGCGCGCTTGCAAAAAAGCAGTTGCCAGAGCCCGCAGCAAAAGTTTGTCGCCCTTGTACGACAAGCTGGAAACTGCGGAGGGGCAAAAACTTATTTTTAAGCTGGCGCGTGCCCGGGAAAAAGCAACACGGGACATTAGTAAATGTCTCTGTGTAAGGGACGCCCAGGGTAAGCTGCTCTACGATGCCCCCTCTGTTAAGGAGAGATGGTGTACGTACTTCACGGAGCTGTCCAACAAACAGCATCCCCATAACCTTCCTCCCGAACCGCCTCCTAACCTTGGACTTATTTCCCCTATTTCCCCCGACGAAATTCGCATTGCTCTTCGCCACATGAAAAACCGGAAATCGGTCGGGCCTGACAATGTGCCAATTGAGGCGTGGAAAGCGATGGGCCCACATGGTGTGGACCTATTGACAGATCTTTTTAACCGCATCCTGACCACCAAGGAAATGCCAAACCAGTGGCGACTAAGCCTGATTATCCCGGTTTACAAAGGCAAAGGTAGCGTACAGGACTGCAGTAACTACCGCGGTATCAAGATCATGTGCCACACCATGAAGCTCTTCGAGCGCATAATTGACACAAGGCTCCGTAGCGAGTGCACTGTCTCTGAGTGTCAATATGGCTTTCGGGCGGGTAACAGCACCATGGACGCAGTGTTCGCCTTACGGACTCTGTCTGAGGCTTACAGAGAGAGAAGGAGAGCTCTGCATATGGCCTTTTTAGACCTGCAGAAGGCCTTCGACTGTATACCTCGGCAGGCTATCTGGTGGGCACTCCGCTTCAAGGGTGTTCCTGAGGCCTATATTGACATTATCAGAGACATGTACCGTGATTCCGTGTCCTCTGTCCAGACCGCTGTTGGCGAATCCAGTGTTTTTCCAATATCTGTTGGCGTTCACCAAGGTTCGGCTCTAAGCCCGTTCTTGTTTAACGTTGTGCTTGATGTAGTTACGGCAAACATCCAAGACCAGCCTCCATGGCTAATGATGTATGCCGATGACATCGCCCTCGTTAACCAGAACAAAGCCCATCTTGAGCGCAAGGTCAACATTTGGAAGGACACGCTGGAAAACGGCGGTCTGAGACTAAATGTGGCGAAGACCGAGTACATGTCCTGTGGCGGCACGGATTCAAACACTATCCGAATAGGTTCGGATCTGGTAACAAAGACCGATAAGTTCCGGTACCTTGGATCCGTGCTGCACGAGTCTGGCAACGTGGATGACGATGTCCAAGCACGTATAGGCGCCGCTTGGGCAAAATGGCGCGAGGTAACGGGCGTTTTATGTGACCGTAGAATGCCCCCGAGGCTCAAAGGGCAGATATATAAATGCATCATTCGGCCGGTCCTCCTGTACGGTGGCGAGTGTTGGCCGGCATTAAGCAGACACACTCAGGAGCTTCGCGTCACGGAAATGAAGATGCTGAGGTGGATGTGTGGCGTAACGCGTTCCGATCGCGTGCGCAACTCATTCATCCGAGGTAGTCTTGGTGTCCGTGACGTGGGGGAAAAACTGCAAGAGTGTCGTCTGCGATGGTATGGCCACATCATGCGTCGCCCTAGGGAGTACGTCGGCCGGAGATGCATGGATATGGCTGTTCTTGGGGCTAGGTCCCGTGGTCGCCCTCGCAAGCGCTGGCTGGACGTCGTCAAGTCCGACATGAGAGCCAATGGCCTTACTGGGAAGGATATTGAAGATCGGGCAAAGTGGAGTAAGCGTATCAGGAAGGCGGACCCTGGTAACGGCCGGGAATAACGCCAGGCAGAAGAAGAAGACCTCCGCTGACGATCCTCAGACGGGTTTTATATTTTATTTATTTCAATTATCTATACTAATATTATAAAGAGGTAAAATTCGTAAGTTTGTAGGTTTGTAAGTTTGTATGTAGGGGGTAATCTCTGGAACTACTGGTCCGATTTGAAAAATTCTTTCAGTGTTAGATAGCCCATTTATCGAGGAATGCTATAGGCTATATACCATCACGCTACGACCCACGGGAGCGGAGCAGTAACGAAAAATGCGGGTGAAACCGCAG